>JARQOC010000003.1:360669070-361269070 GCA_033576535.1 Allobates femoralis
ACCTGGCTAAGTTGCTTAGGCAACTTATCGCTTTATTATTGCCCTGTCACACGCGGCAACTCAAGAGCGATGTTGCCG
This sequence comes from Allobates femoralis, assembly GCA_033576535.1. Classification (NCBI taxonomy): domain Eukaryota; kingdom Metazoa; phylum Chordata; class Amphibia; order Anura; family Aromobatidae; genus Allobates; species Allobates femoralis. The sequence continues at coordinate 360,669,149 of JARQOC010000003.1, forward strand.
CAACTTAGCCACACCCCTAAGTTGCCAGCAACATCGCCAGAGAGATCGACCTGTGTGATGGTACCTTTAGGATGACAAGTTGTGGCCCATACCCATAGAAATAAAGTTGAATTGTTTGATTATTTGCAAAAGGAATAGAGCAAGATCCCTTAAGATGTCTTGAATACCCTAGTGACTTTAATGCCCTGTCGCTGTGGGGCAGTTATTAAAGCAAGAAGTTATGCTACAAAATACAAAGTTATGGCACAGTAAGCAATACATTATTGTCTATGTTGTGATCAGTAAATTGTGTATGCTAAACTTTTGGTATATCAATATTCAAAAGCATTTTGGTTAACATTAAGGTCTTGCATTTTGACAATTTCCTTTTCTGTCAATTCATCACTAGGAAAATGATATCACAACAAACAATCAGAAGTAATCACACATTTTTAAAAAAAAATTGAAAACTTTTGATTGCCATTGTATCTCTGCCTGCCTCATTATAGTGAATGAATTCCTTGGGTATTTTATCTAAATCTTGTCATTGGGAGATTTAGATTTAAAGGGAATCTGTCAGGTCAAAAATCCATATGTATTTGATATAATTTTCTAATTGAACCGGTGAAGCTCTCTTTATTTGTGTATTCTTTTGTTTATACTTCTCTCCTATCCTCTGTAAACTGTAAAAAATATATTCATATCATCTGTAAATCACAGTAAGTGATCACCTAATTCTCTGCTGCACACTCCCGAAGGAATGAATATTCAAGTAGTGAGTGAAATCACTGCGCTGCCCTCCTCTGGGTCTGTTTCTAAGTTGTGGGATCAGTTCTCCATGTGCAGGCACAGTCCAGAGGAGTAAAGAGGGGAAAGGAGGTGTGTCTTAACAGCTGCACATCTGACATTTTCATTGTGTGTATCTGAGGCATATGCGTAGTGTGTGATGTTTGAGATATTTCTGTGTAGATAAGAACATTTATGGATTTGCTCAGCAGATACACACATTACATGGTTGTAGGAAAACCAAAGTTCATATAAACACATAGAAATTTCTTACAGACAGCAGACACATTGTAGCACAAAACGCTTCCCCCCTCCTATCTCTCCCCCTCAAAAGGAGACTGCAGATTCAGTTATTTCAGCACAGAGGGGAGGGACAGAATATCAGCTTGGATAGGCGTGGATATTTAAATAACATTTACATACTGTGACTATTCACTAGTCCGGTCAATTACTTTTACCGCTGAAGATAGCTGCCTGCAGGGTGTGAAAATGCTTATAGCAAGAAAACTACAAAGGGTAGAGTGATGATTTTTACATATTCTGAAAAGTCTGCCCGAACACTATTCAAGGGTACTATTAATATCCTACTGAATAATGACCTAACCAAGTCCCTTTAACCCCAATGTAAGTGTAAAATTTCAACTCATTCCACAAATAAAAAGACTCCACTCAGGACCGTCATCTCTCAAAAGAAATATAGGGGTTTTTCATGTTTCTGGTAACACAAATGCTCTGAAAAAGTACCATGGCTTCCCCAAAAACAAGTTCGGCAAAATCAGCACTCCCAAAACCAAATGCCCCCTTTTTTTCTGAACAATACTCCTAAACCATATTTACCATCTACATATTTTGGATTTCTATAGTGAGGATAACCCACTTCATTTACCGGGTGCATGTCTTCAGAAGCACGAACTAGGCACAATGTTTTGGTGCAACAATGTACATTCAATGCAAAGTTCTAGGCACTATAATGGCAGAGTTACAATTTTCACTCAGCAACATCCATTGCTGCTTGCATGTAGAAAACATCCATGGAGTGAAAATCGTCACTACACCTGTGGATAAATTTCCAGAGGACCATAATTTCCAAATTGCAGTCATTTAAGGGGAGATTCTGCTCTTCTGGCACTTAGGGGCTCTGTATATGGAGTCTGCAAACTGTTTGAGCAAACTCTGTGCTCCAATAGTCAAATAGCACTCCTTCCCTTACAAATGTTTAATTTATTCATGAACTTGCTATGTAACCATAGTTACAGAACCTTTAAGTTATTTCCCAATCCATATTTTTTTTCATGCAATAGTCCTGCTCTTACCCCCATTTTGCTTCCATTTGCAGCCCCCTAGCCTTTAGAGGGCTTTGGCTCCTCTTGAACTTGTATGGGGTTTGCTGTCTAGAGTCAAGTTCAGGTAAAGTCTGGTTCTTGAACCAAACTTTTTCTTTAGTCCAGGGAACCACCAAACTTGAACATCTATGGGCCTCTCAGGATGACGCACAGGGGCTGAGACCCTTTGACCCTGTGGAGTCGCTAAAAATGTGGGGGAGATGATTTAGGGATATTTGTCGTGACGCCACCTGTGGTGTTCGGCTATGGATAGCCGACACTGCGGTGCGGGACCTCTGGGGATGATGGTATAGCAGCTGTGATGGTGTCACTGCCCATGAGTGGAGCGGTTCCCCAGGGCAACTGTTAAAGTCTATGGAGGCGGAAGGCTGTTTGGAAGCAGGACGGAGGGTGCAAAATAACAGACAGACTCACAGTTGTGGTTTCCTCACCTTTACTGGTGGTGCAGGTACAAGCCGGGACACTGTCAGGTGATGGTACTGGAGTCTGTGCAACCTGGATGCAAGTACTCTCTGCTGCGCTCCTTCAGAGGTCCCAGCTGCTGCCTAAAGCTGAGCTGCAGCCCTCTCTCTTCCTGCGTTGTGCCAGTATGGCAGGCAGCTTGAGCCCTTCTCCCGCCCCACTTCCCTGGCAGCTGCTCCTGGACTCTTTGTGCTGCTTTGCCTGCCAACACTGTGGTTTGGCTGGGGGACCTGGAATCTCCTGCCCTCTAGTATTGACTGTCGAGACGTTAGGCCCAGCACAGCCTCGGACTCTGGTGTCCATTTCTGGTGCTCTACGCTGGGGTGAGCTCGACACCACTCCACTCCCCAGGCTCTCCTCGACTTCCTCAGACCCTCACTTACGGGTGCTTCAAGCTAGGTTTCTGCTACCCCGAGACGAGCTTAGCACTGCTCAAGTCCACAGGATGTCTTTCTTTCTTTCCCAGACCAGAATTTAAAGGGGAGCTGCCATGAACCTGGGTTTAGAGCTCCCTCTTCAGGCCTGGAGGTAGAAAAGTTGTTGTGTGCTTAGGCTCACCTGGTGTGGATACCCTTTGTTGCTTCCAGGTATGACACTACCCTCCGAGGGAGACAATGACAATTGTGGCATCTGGACTCTGGGGTGCCACATAATTATTTATCAGTTTCCATTTTGAGACAGATAGAGAGAGAGAGACTTTGAAAATCATTACTGGTAACCAGTAGTGTTGGGAAAATCCACCAATGTTCAGGTTTGGCAGACCTGACCGGACTTTTTTTTAAAGTTTAAGTTTGGGGCCAAATGTGACTTTAGTCCAAACCCCAAACTCGGACTTTAGAGTTGTGAGATGAGGGCTGGGGGGCTGTAAAAAGAAAGAAGACAGTGATTACACAGCAGCATTATACTTACCAGCATCTGGGCATCTGGTCACTTGCACTCCCGAATCTGCTCATTAACTTCCTGGGTATTCACTGATGAGGGGGTCAACAGCCAATCACAAACACTGTCACAGAGACTGGGCATCTGTGATTAGCTGTTGAAGTAATCTGGAAACAGCCCATACATTCTAGCATCTGTGGATGCACAGCTGAAATGTTTAGAGCAGAGAAACCTGTCTCTGGTTGGCAGCTGACAATGGCATGCCCATAGCTAGAGGCACATGGCAGTGACATCATATGCAATCGTATGCCGCATGGCGGGGGAGCAGAGGGAAGTGAGTAGAGGCTTAGGTTTTTCTTAAAGCAGAGCGGGGAAAATATATACCATTATTGATGACAAATATACAAGGATGGGGGATATACTGTATTTACCAGTATGGGGGACATATATACAAGAATGGATGAAAGACATACCGCTGTGAGGGAGGCAATGCCACTGTGGCAACTGGAACCCTGGGGTGTCACATTCCCCTCGAGTTAAATTCAGTACTCCCGGACAGTTGCAAAGTCTCAAAAATGCAAAAATTACCAAACCTGAAAATATTAAAACAGTCACTCTGGCGCTTAGTCCTCATGCTGTCCTCCAGGAATTGTCTCTTTCTGGGTGCCTGGAGCTTAGTTGATGGGAACCGCCTCAACCCACTTCGTGCATCGTCTCTGGGCATCGCTACAGGGCACTCTGTTGATGTGCCTGGTTTTCAGCCACTCCGGGGGCTTATTTTCTAGTCCAACAATTAACTTATATACAATACTGTCCTGACCACACCTAGTCCTGTGGTCCATTTGTCCATAAATAACTATGTACACCCACGATCACTTGGAAGTTCTTATAGCAGTCTCTGGAGGTACAGTACACTTGACGGTTGCATAAAAACAAACATATTTACACTTTATTATTTTAAACTTCCTACTGAACTATTACTCTTTGTAGCATACGGGGGTCTGACCTTGGCCTCGGTGCTATGTTGTGACCTTTGCAATACAGGTGGTTCTACTGACCTATCCTGGTCTAATGTGTCTGTGGTGGACCCACTAGTGAATGTACTATAGGTAGGCCTAGGTCTCACGGGTAGGTTTGGCAGTTTTCTGCGACTCCTTAGACTCACCGTGAAAGGCTGACCACTGGCAGGTGGTAGATTCTCCTGATCCACTGCGGGTCTGGCATCTGTTTCCATAACCGGCGGGTCTTCAGGTTGTCCGAGAGTCTCTGCTGTTTCCGGTATTACCACTTGGGGAAATGCCAGGACAGGTACTGCAATTACTTTTGTTCACCTGCGTCCAAGACCGGGGAAATTCTCCAAGGATGGTTTGGACTGTTTCTTCCACCTTTTCTGTGTGTTGGGGGCTGGATTGATCTTCCTCTTACTGTCTCAACTCATCAGGGCATACCTTCAGATGATTCCTCAACACAGCTGTTGAGGTCTCTCCTCCATCTTTACTAATGAGATACACCTTGGCATTATCGAAGTCTGATGGTAGGACAGTATATGTCTCAGATTCCCACTGATCGTCAAGTTTGTGCATTTTCCCCTTTCTTTTGAGGACCTGTTCCCCAGGTACTAAAGGAACTGCAGGGGCATGCTGATTATAGGTTTTTTCCTGCCTTTGTCTTGCCTGGGAAAAACTCCTATCCACACATTCTTGGACTCTGTGATACTTCTGTTGTCGCTCTGTATCCCAGTTGGCATCTGGTAATGTCATCTCAGGCGTTAAGACTCCTATGTCTAGGTCAATGGGTAACTTGCCAGGACTTGCCCTCATTAGGTAGGCTGGTGTGCCGTTGGTGGAGTTCACCGGGATATGGTTATACAAGTCTACCAGATCCAGCCATAGGCTTCTCTCTTCAAGAGGCAGAGTCTTCAGCAGGTCTATTACTATCCAGTTAATTTTCTTGCACAACCCATTGGTCTGGGAATGGTACAGCGTCGTCCTCATTTTCTTGCAGCCGTACAGAACTCCTGGAAAATGTCCGCTTCAAAGGCTGGGCCTTGGTCAGTTAGTACTCGTTCAGGGTAACCGTGCGGTCGACAAAAGTGCTGTTGAAACGCTCTGGCTGCTGACTTAACCATTTGACCCTTCACTGGCATGACTACCAAGAACCAGGAGTAGTGGTGTACTATGGTTAGAGCGTAGACATAGCCCGACTGATTCGGGGTTAGTTTCACGTGGTCCATGGCTAACAATTCAAGTGGTTGGTTGGTAACTATGGGCTGAAGGGGAGCCCTCTGGCTATCATGGTTTTTCCACCTCAGGTTGCATGGACCACACTCTCGACACCATCTCTCAATAGCATTCCTTATGCCAACCCAATAAAACCATTCACATAGCAGGACTTCCAGTTTCTTCCACGTGAAGTGCCCTACTCCATCATGGTACGCTTCTAATCAAGGCATCCCTCTTTGGGACCATTATTTGCCAAAGAAGTTCATGGGTTCGGGAATTGACGCTTCTCCGACACAGCTTCCCCTCATAGATGAAAAATGTACCCTTCTCCTTCCACAACTGCTGGGTTTCCTGTGGGGCATCTTGACCAGGGTGCGAGTCAGCTTGAGTCAGCAACTTCTATACCTGGCAGACGGCCGGGTCACTATCTTGCATGTCAGCCCATCTGCGGTGGGGTAGTGGGTTAAACGTGGTCTTTTGCACGAAATAGCGCTTATTCCTCACGCAGTGGGAACACTGGGTCACCCGGTGACGGTGGAAATCCAGTAGCTCTATTTCCTTCAGCTCTTCCGGGTCTTCTGCTACCATTGGCAAATTTGGCCTCCTGGACAGCTGATCCACATTGGTGTTATTATGCCCCGCTCGGTACTTGATGGTAAACTCATAATTGGATAGCCGGGTCATCCATCGCTGCTCGAGCGCACCTAGCTTTGCCGACTCAAGGTGGTTTAACGGATTGTTATCTGTAAAGATGGCAAACTTCGCTGAAGCCATGTAATGCTTGAAGCGCTCCGTTACTGCCCAGACTATTGCGAGAATCTCCAACTAAAAGGAACTATAGTTGTCGGGGTTCCTTTCCATGTGACGAAGCTTCTTGCTGGTGTAGGCAATCACTCTTTCTCTGTCTTTTTGCAGCTGGGATAAAAAGGCTCCCAAGCCACATTGCTAGCATCTGTGTATAATATAAAGGGTTGGCCATAGTCAGGGTAGGCTAGGACCTCATCTCCTGTAAAAGCCATCTTCAACCGGGTGAAGGATTCTTATTTTCTTTTAGTCCACTCAAACTTAAGAATCGGGTTCTTAGCCTTCTTGGACTCACCCACTAAGAGGTCCTGTAGGGGGTGCTACTATCTTGGTGAAGCCTTTTATGAATGTCCTGTAGTAGCCTACCAGCCCAAGTAACTGCCACATTTCCTTGATAGTAGAGGGTCTTAACCAGTCCCTGATCACATTGACTTTGTCTGGGTCTGGTGCCAAACCTTTGGCACTTACCACGTGACCTAGGTACTGCACCTTGGGCTTCAACAGGTGGCACTTGGACGGCTTTACCTTCAAGTCAAAACTGGACAAGGTCTCAAACACCTCGGCCAGGTGCTCCAGGTGGTCTTCATACATCTTTTGAGTAGACGATGACGTCGTCCAGGTACAACAAGACAGTTTCAGAGTTTTTATGTCCTTAGCAGCACTCCATTAACCGCTGGAATGTTCCTGGTGCATTGCAGAGCCCAAATGGAATGCAGTTGAACTTGCAGAGGCCCATCGGTGTTGTAGATGCAGTCTTCTCTCTATCCCCTCTGCCACAGCAACCTGCTAATACCCACTGGTAAAATCTAAAGTGGAGAAATAGTTAGCAGATCTTAGGGCAGCTAATGATTCCTCAATTCTGGGTTATGGGTAGGTATCCTTATGTATAATGTGGTTAATCTGCCTGTAATGAACACACATCCTCATCGTGCCATTTTTTTTTTAACGAGAACTAATGGAGCAGCCCAGGGGCAACAACTATCTCTGATCACTGCAGCCTCCTTCATCTCCCGTAACACTCCCTTTGCACATTGATAGTGAGCTGGAGGCACAGGCCGATACCTCTCTTTAATGGTCAGATGGTCACATCGGCGACAGATCGGTTGTCCAGTTGCATCATAGCGATCGCTGTCTCTTCCCCTGATCAGTGGGAGTTTTTTCTGCTGTTGCCACAGGACGTCATGTGGCCTGGAGGCCAGCTGAATCTTTTCCTTTGGGGACACTTGCATGTACTGTACAGTTTTAGTTAGTGCAGCAACACTTTTGGTCAGCTCCTGGACCTGGAGACATAGATCTGCAGAGGAGCCATCATCTAGGGTCTGTGCATCAGCCCCCACGGGTGCTGGGGAAAATGGTGCCGCCTCCTGGTGGTATGTGATATTGACCAATCCCAGGGCCGCTGGGTACCCAGTTCTGGACGTTGGTTTACTTGGGGATGTCACGGACGGCCTGTGCCCAGACCCGTGGCCCTGGTGGTCGCTGAAGAATGTGTAAAAAGAAAAGAAAATAATAATAAATAAAAGTGTTCATGACACCACCCATGGTATCCGGTAATGGTACCGGCACTGCTGCAGACCTTAGGGAATGATGGTGAGGCAGCTAGTTGGTAACGCTCCCCATAGGTGGAGCGTGATCCCTGGGGAAGTAATGGAAGATTGGAGAACTCACACAGGGAGGCAGCTCTGCAGGCGGGATGCTGGCACAGTTTATGTAACGGAAACAGGAATGCAGCTTACCACACAGCCTTCGTTACTTGTTACTTCCAGCAGCAATGGGCGGCTCTGCAGGTGTAGGCTTTGCTGCAGTCTAGGCTGAGGAGACTGGAATGTAACTTCCCCAGCAAGATGGAAATGAGATGCAACACACAGTTCAAGCTCTGCACAGGTTTTACTGGTAACTTCAGGCAGCTTTCAGGTTGTACACAGTCATGGGAAGCTGGCCTGGGTAGTCACCAGGGAATGGTAATCCTCCTTAAGGCCCTCAGTGGTGTTCCTGCTGGTTTCTCCCTCTGTCCTCGTCCTGTGCTCTCTACTCCTGTACCTTCCTAGCGCTCCCGCGTACAGAGCCCGCCGCTGGTCCCCATGAATCCTTATGGATGGCTCCTGTCTTTCTGGGCCTCTGGACCCTATACAGGGCCTTAGAGGATTTATGGCAGGCTTGCCACGACCTCTGAAGAGGTCCGTGCCCACCGGTTTCTGCGGCTTGGGGATAGACACCCGCATAGCCTTGGAGCCGGTCCTCCAGTGTTAGACTGGGTCCCTCTGGGTTGGGTATCGTGCCGGTCCAGATTGGGGTGTTAACTAACACCCGGGGATCCCCCTTCAGTCTGAACCACCTCTCCTGAGGTGTCCTCCTCTGTATCTCTCCACAGACGTTCTGCTCTAACTTCTTCCCGCTCTTCTACTTCTCTGCCCTGAATCTCATACCACCGGGACTGGGTCCCCTAGCAGAGATTTAACCCTGTAGTCCCCTGCTCTAGGGTGTATTGCTGTGTAATGAGAGTCCCAGATTAACATCCCCATCTCCTGGTCACAGGGATACTACACACTCTGGTCTGAGTGCAGTACCCCTCCAGTGGGGCACCACAATACCAGGGCACCAGATGGGTGCAGTGCTGCTTGGAGTTGACTCTGAGTACCCGAATGGCCCGGTCTTTAAATTGTTTAGAATTCATAGCAGGGGGGGTGAGGTGCTCCTGTGAAAGATGCATCTTAAATGGAATCCCCGCCCTGTCTGTTGTTTCCATCCTTCCGTTCAAAGGTAGGAGGGTCCGAGTGGCCAGCCCGCCCCATCCTGTCGGCGGTTTGCAATGTGCATGCGCGGGTTGCCGATAAGTGCTACTGCACATATCTGGAGCAGAAAACATGGCGGCTTCCAATAGTGGCGACATATAGTGTGCAACCCTGCGGATAATGCAACAATAACCTCTCATTCCCAAATAATTGAACATTATTTCTATTTGGTAGCTCCCTAACCAAAGTCCAATAGTATCACAAAGTGGTTTTTAAGGGGGTAGCCAAAGTAGTGCAAAAAAAGGGGGTGAAGAGATGGGGGGAGGGGGAATAAGAGGAAGAGGAACTGCAGTCATAGATCATGTTGTTTAGAAGGATCCATTTGGAAAATAGGTCTCATAGGGATAGTGATAGTGATATAGAGATACAAGGTTTTTTATATACACATATATACATTCTTTATGTATCTCTTTATTAGCGCAATCTATGTATAGTGAAATAATATATAGTACCAATCAAGAGATTTGCAAAAAGGGGGGGATTTCTGCAAAATAAAAAATCCTGTAGGATTGGTTTTACATGTGAAAAGATGCTTCAACCCTGAGTATCTTTTTTGATATATATAGATTCATTGTAATGGTAGAATCTACATTTTTAGAGTGTTTTAAACCATAATAATAATCCATGCTATAACATAGGTGCCGCTATTTTTTAGCCACCTGGGGACAGCAAATCCCATGCAGTGGCATAACAATTTAAAATATGTCCGTCTCCCATATATATCCATGGGAAAATGTAAAAGGGTGAAAAGGTTTCACACCAAAGCACAGCTGAGATTATCAAAGAGTCTATTCAAGTAATGTATAAGAAATTGGTCTCCTCATTTTTCTTATGTATATGTACAGTCTATGGGCACGTAGAAAAAGAGAAGAAGACATATTTACAATTCATTACTATGTTACACAAAAGAACCTGTAATTAGTGATGAGCGAGCATGCTCGCCACTACTCGGTACTCACACGAGTATTACTGTACTCGGGCTACTCGGCGAGCACCGAGTAATCTCGCGATACTCGTGCTGTGCTCGTGGTCGTCATCTCTGCATGTTGGCGCTCTTTTGAAAGCCAGCCCACATGCAGGATTGGCTGGCAGACCACTGCAATGCCACAACCCTGTTAGTTGTGGCATAGCAGTGATTGGACGCCCTGCACAGCGTGACCGAGCCTTTATAACTCCCGGCGCGCTGTGCTCGGCACACAGCCATCCAGACAGTCAGTGTAGGAGAGTGTCTGCTGCTGCTTAGGGACAGATTTGCGGCCCTTACAGGTAGATCCGGATCAGGACTGCAAACTGCTGCTGCTGACCACAACAGTCCTTCTCAGGACTAATCTAGGAGGATATAGGCAGGGTGATCCAGATCGGAGTCCAAGCTTTCCAGTGACCAGAACAGTCCTTCTCAGGATTAATCTAGGAGGATATAGGCAGGGTGATACAGATCGGAATCCAAGCTTTTCTGTGACCATTAGAGTCACCACACTCTTGAACTTAATACCTTGATACAGGTTAGGGACTAAAATCCTCTCCTGAAACCATTACAGTCACCAGACAGGTGTATGTACTACCTTAATACAGGTTAGGGACTAAAATCCTCTCCTGACACCATTACAGTCACCAGACTGGTGTACGTACTACCTTAATACAGGTTAGGGACTAAAATCCTCTCCTGACACCATTACAGTCACCAGACTGGTATACGTATTACCTTAATACAGGTTAGGGACTAAAACCCTCTCCTGAAACCATTAGAGTCACCAGACTGGTGTACGTCATACCTTGATAACAGGTTAGGGACTAAAATCCTCTCCTGAAACCATTACAGTCACCAGGCAGGTGTACGTACTACCTTAATACAGGTTAGGGACTAAAATCCTCTCCTGAACCATTACAGTCACCAGACTGGTGTACGTACTTCCTTAATACAGGTTAGGGAGTAAAATCCTCTCCTGACACCATTACAGTCACCAGACTTGTGTACGTACTACCTTAATACAGGTTAGGGACTAAAATCCTCTCCTGACACCATTACAGTCACCAGACTGGTGTACGTCATACCTTGATACAGGTTAGGGAACTAAAATCCTAATCTCTTGTGATCTGAACAGTCACCAGACTTGTGTACGTCATACCTTGATACAGGTTAGGGACTAAAATCCTCTCCTGACACTATTACAGTCACCAGACTGGTGTACGTACTACCTTAATACAGGTTAGGGACTAAAATCCTCTCCTGAAACCATTACAGTCACCAGACTGGTGTACGTCATACCTTGATACAGGTTAGGGACTAAAATCCTAATCTCTTGTGATCTCAACAGTCACCAAACTGGTGTACGTCATACCTTGATACAGGTTAGGGAACTAAAATCCTAATCTCTTGTGATCTGAACAGTCACCAGACAGGTGTACGTACTACCTTAATACAGGTTAGGGACTAAAATCCTCTCCTGACACCAATACAGTCACCAGACTGGTGTACGTACTACCTTAATACAGGTTAGGGACTAAAATCCTCTCCTGAAACCATTACAGTCACCAGACTGGTGTACGTCATACCTTGATACAGGTTAGGGACTACAATCCTCTCCTGAAACCATTACAGTCACCAGACTGGTGTACGTCATACCTTGATACAGGTTAGGGACTAAAATCCTCTCCTGAAACCATTACAGTCACCAGACTGGTGTACGTCATACCTTGATACAGGTTAGGGAACTAAAATCCTAATCTCTTGTGATCTCAACAGTCACCAGAGAGTTGTCGCTCTATACAGGCAAAATGCGCAAAGGCGTTGGCAAGGGCGTTGGCAAGGAACAAGGAAGTGGACGTGATGGTGGTGCAGGCAGAGGCCAAGGTCGTGTGCAAGCACTAATTTCGCAACAACAAAGGGCCACATCTCCTCGCTCGCACGTCCTGTCCCAAATTCTTGGGGCCCGCAGCAGTACACCACTGTTGAACCAAGACCAGTGTCAACAGGTTGTTACTTGGATAGCGGATAATGCTTCAAGTCAGATGGGCACCTCCACAAACACCCTGTCTTCCACACGGTCAACTGTCAGTAACCGTGATACTGCACCGCACATTTCCCAACCTGATCCTCCTTCCTACCACCTGGCCGAGTACACGTCCACGGACATTACTGATCCCACACTAGGACACTCGGAAGAGCTGTTCACATATCCATTCGCAGGATCTGGCCTGTTGTCACCTCCTCTTCATGTGGGTGATGAGGAAATGGTATGTACAGATGCCCAAATATTTGAGCAGCCACGTTCTCACGAACGGAACGTTGTCAAAGTGTCTCAACAAGGGGTGGACGATGATGAGACACAATTGCCAGGAAGTCAGGAGGAGGATCAGGGTGCGGAAGAGGAAGACGACGTGGTGGATGTTCCAGTAGCTGACCCAACATGGCAGGAGGATATGCAGAGCGAGGACAGCAGTGCACAGGGGGAGGGAGGTGTAGCATCCCAACAGGCAGTACGAAGCAGGGTCGCTTCCGCAGGCAGAAGGCAGGCAACCGTTCCCCGGAACAACAACACGACTCAAGTTGCCTGTGCAAATGTTCGGTCTTCCCGAGTCTGGGAGTTTTTTACGTTGGCTCCAGAAGACTCTAAAAAGGCCATTTGCCACACCTGCCATGCCAGTATCAGCAGGGGTACGAAAACTAGCAGCCTGACCACCACCAGCATGATCAGGCACATGTCAGCCAAGCACCCGACTTTGTGGGAAGTACAACAGAGTCGAGGAGCAGTGCTTGCTGATGCCACTGCTACGTCTTCGCCTGTTGTGCGCGCGAGCCACTCCCCTGTCCATGCTGGCCGCGAACAAGCCTCCGGCCCTGCACCTGAAGTTGCCCACGCACAAATTACACCACCATCAAGCACGTCCTTGTCCCAGCGCAGCGTACAATTATCCATTCAGCAAACATTTGAACGCAGGCGCAAATACGCTGCCAACGCCCCACATGCCACAGTCCTGAATGATCACATTTCGCGACTCATAGCGCTAGAAATGTTGCCTTTCCGGCTGGTGGAGACGGACGCATTCCGCGACCTGATGGCGGCTGCTGTCCCACGTTACTCGGTCCCTAGCCGCCACTATTTCTCCAGATGTGCAGGGAGCATTGCATAACCACGTGTCCGACAGCATCACACGTGCCCTGAACAATGCTGTTTCAGCCAAAGTCCACCTAACCACAGACACGTGGACAAGTGCTTGTGGGCAAGGCCGCTACATCTCCTTGACGGCACACTGGATTAATATTGTGGAGGCTGGGACCCAGTCTGAGCGAGGGACGCAACACGTCCTTCCCACACCAAGGATAGCAGGCCCTACCTCTGTCAGGGTTTCACCGACACTCTACAGCTCCGGAATGCCATGCTCCTCAGCCTCCTCCTCCTGCGCATCCTCATCCACTGTACCCTCCACACCAGTCCCAAGCTGGAAGCACTGCAGCACTGCCTCTGCAAAGCGGCAACAGACTGTGCTAAAGCTAGTCTGCATAGGTGACAAACCCCACAATGCAGAAGAGGTGTGGACAGCTCTGAAACAGCAGGCAGATCACTGGCTCACACCGCTGAACCTACAGCCAGGCATGGTCGTGTGTGACAATGGCCGGAACCTGGTGGTGTCTCTGAGGTGAGGTGAGCAGACACATGTTCCATGCGTGGCCCATGTGCTCAACCTTACCCGGAGCTGATGGATCTGCTCGTCAAAGTACGCCGCCTGTTTGCCCATTTTAGAAAGTCACCTACTGCTTCATCCGCCCTTGCCGGCTTTCAGCGCCGTTTGCGTCTTCCGGCCCACAGACTGGTGTGTGATGTCCCCACGCGTTGGAATTCAACTCTGCCCATGTTGGTCAGGATATGTGAGCAGAAGAGGGCAGTTGTGGACTACCTGCATCACCTAAGCCGTCGGGAAATGGGTCAAACTCCACACATAACACCTGAGGAGTGGAGATGGATGTCGGACCTATGCACCGTCCTCCAAAACTTTGAGGACTCCACCAAGATGGTGAGCGGGGATGACGCCATTATTAGCGTCACCATACCACTACTCTGCCTTCTAAAACGGTCTCTGCTGAAAATCAAAGAGGATGCATTGCAGGCCGAGCGCAATGACTTGGAGCAAGAAACAGTAGTGGGTGTGGGTGAAAACACACAGCCCAGCCTCATCTCATCACAACATGTAGTGGAGGACTATGACGAGGAGGAGGAGGATGAAGACATGGAGCAACTCTCTGGCCAAATTGAGGATATGACATGCACACCAGTCATACCCTCGATTCAGCGTGGCTGGCCAGAGGACAGGGGAGATGAGGAGGAGGAGGAGGACAGCATGTTCAGTCATCGTGTTGGTCTGGATACTGAAATGATGGCTGTTAAGAGTCTGGCGCACATGGCTGACTTTATGGTAAGCTGCCTGTCTCGTGACCCTCGCGTTCAGAACATCTTGGCCGACAATCAGTACTGGTTGGCAACACTGTTAGACCCACGCTACAAGGAGAACTTTATGTCTCTCATTCCTGAGGCGGAGAGGTCAGCCAAAATGCAGCAGTTCCACAGGGCCATAGTCACGGAAGTAGTGAAATCATTCCCCTCACAAAACGCTAGTGGCATAGGTCAGGATTCGGTGGACAACCAAGGCGTACGGCCGAGAGGGGCACAAGTCCAATCCGCCAGAGGTAGGGGAACTGTCTTTACGATGTGGGACAGTTTTCTCAGCCCCTCATGTACCACAGCCCCTGAGGTGCGGGGTAGTGCCACCAGAAATGCTAAGTTTGGGCAGATGCTGAAGGAGTACCTTGCAGATCGAACAACTGTACTGCGAGATTCCTCTGTGCCTTTCAATTATTGGATTGGGCCAGACTTCACCACACCACCAGCAAATGACAACTGAATTAAAATTTTGTTATGTGAATTTGCCATGTACCTCCACTCACCCATGGGTACACACTTCAGGACTTGGCTAATCGCTGGACTGCTCCTCCTTCTCCTCATGTGACACCATGATGACCGTTACAATAGTTAGGCTGTTGTCTGAGGTATACCCGCAGTGGTAAATTTTTTCGCCCATTCTTTTAGAATGGGCATTACAACGACAGGAGACCCGCTCCTTTTGAATGGGAAAAATGTTTTGAGGCCCTCCTGCACGTCTCTATCCAGGGACAATGTGGAGCCTCCCAATTTTTGGCTGCCCTGCCAAAGGGCAATACTACAATACACCCACTTGAGGGTTACAGGCCCTACTACATGTCTGTATGCATGGGTCATTGTTGAACCTCCCAATTTTTGGCTGCCCTTGCCAAAGGGCTATACTACAATACACCCACTTGAGGGTTACAGGCCTTCCTGCACGTCTCTATCAAGGGACAATGATGAGCCTCCCAATTTTTGGCTGCCCTGCCAAAGGGCAATACTACAATACACCCACTTGAGGGTTACAGGCCCTACTACATGTCTGTATGCATGGGTCATTGTTGAACCTCCCAATTTTTGGCTGCCCTGACCAAAGGCCTATACTACAATACACCCACTTGAGGGTTACAGGCCCTACTACATGTCTGTATGCATGGGTCATTGTTGAACCTCCCAATTTTTGGCTGCCCTTGCCAAAATGCTATACTACAATACACCCACTTGAGGGTTACAGGCCCTACTACATGTCTGTATGCATGGGTCATTGTTGAACCTCCCAATTTTTGGCTGCCCTGGCCAAAGGCCTATACTACAATACACCCACTTGAGGGTTACAGGCCCTCCTGCACGTCTCTATCAAGGGACAATGAGGAGCCTCCCAATTTTTGGCTGCCCTGCCAAAGGGCAATACTACAATACACCCACTTGAGGGTTACAGGCCCTACTACATGTCTGTATGCATGGGTCATTGTTGAACCTCCCAATTTTTGGCTGCCCTGACCAAAGGCCTATACTACAATACACCCACTTGAGGGTTACAGGCCCTACTACATGTCTGTATGCATGGGTCATTGTTGAACCTCCAATTTTTGGCTGCCCTGACCAAAGGCCTATACTACAATACACCCACTTGAGGGTTATAGGCCCTAATACATGTCTGTATGCCTGGGTCATTGTTGAACCATCCAATTTTTGGCTGCCCTGGCCAAAGGCCTATACTACAATACACCCACTTGAGGGTTACAGGCCCTCCTGCACGTCTCTATCAAGGGACAATGAGGAGCCTCCCAATTTTTGGCTGCCCTGCCAAAGGGCAATACTACAATACACCCACTTGAGGGTTACAGGCCCTACTACATGTCTGTATGCATGGGTCATTGTTGAACCTCCCAATTTTTGGCTGCCCTGACCAAAGGACTATACTACAATACACCCACTTGAGGGTTACAGGCCCTACTACATGTCTGTATGCATGGGTCATTGTTGAACCTCCCAATTTTTGGCTGCCCTTGCCAAAATGCTATACTACAATACACCCACTTGAGGGTTACAGGCCCTACTACATGTCTGTATGCATGGGTCATTGTTGAACCTCCCAATTTTTGGCTGCCCTTGCCAAAGGGCTATACTACAATACACCCACTTGAGGGTTACAGGCCCTCCTGCACGTCTCTATCCAGGGACAATGAGGAGCCTCCCAATTTTTGGCTGCCCTGCCAAAGGGCAATACTACAATACACCCACTTGAGGGTTATAGGCCCTACTACATGTCTGTATGCATGGGTCATTGTTGAACCTTCCAATTTTTGGCTGCCCTGGCCAAAAGCCTATACTACAATACACCCACTTGAGGGTTACAGGCCCTACTACATGTCTGCATGCATGGGTCATTGTTGAACCTCCCAACTTTTGGATGCCCTTGCCAAAGGGCTATACTACAATACACTTACTTGAGGGTTACAGGCCCTACTACATGTCTGTATGCATGGGTCATTGTTGAACCTCCCAATTTTTGGCTGCCCTTGCCAAAGGGCTATACTACAATACACCCACTTGAGGGTTACAGGCCCTCCTGCACGTCTCTATCCAGGGACAATGAGGAGCCTCACAATTTTTGGCTGCCCTGGCCAAAGGCCTATACTACAATACACCCACTTGAGTGTTACAGGCCCTACTACATCTCTGTATGCATGGGTCATTGTTGAACCTTCCAATTTTTGGCTGCCCTGGCCAAAGGGCTATACTACAATGCACCCAGTTCTTGTTTACAGGCCATCCTGCATGTCTCTATCCAGGGGCATTGGTGAACCTCCCAATTTTGGACTGCCCTGGCAAAGGAAGATACTACAATAGACCCAGTTCCTCAAAATGGGCACATTATTTCAAGACAGGGCTTCATGTTCGTCTCTTCTCAGGGTCATCGGAGTGCCGCACAATGTTTTCACGTAAAATCTTTCATGTAATCACAAAAAGTAACATACACCAGCTGTATCTCACTATTGGGTATGTGCCCTTAACATTTCCACCCTAAATATTCATTTTGGTGTCATTTTGGAAGGTTTTCTGGAGACTCCGTAAAATTGGCGTGAAACTCGGACAACATTGTTCACAGCTGTGACTTTTGAGTGAGAAATGCTTCCAGGGGTCTTCCCCATGGTGTTGCCATGTCATTTCAGCACTCTTCTGAGACTTTTGTGACATTTTTAGGGTTTTTCCATGCTGCCGGCAGTCATTTCATAAAAATACTCGTGTCTCCCATAGGATAACATTGGGCTCGTTACTCGGGCCGAGTACACGAGTATCTCGGGATGCTCGACCCGAGCTTCGAGCACCCGAGCATTTTAGTACTCGCTCATCACTACCTGTAATCTAGATAAAAAAAGGGGGGGATTCATTTGTTATAATGGATCTTTATAGGAGGGCATTTGGTTCCAAAGTCCCAACTAGGAGGGCAGGGGGATACTTTTCAGGGATTATTTATAAAAACCCATATAGAGCAGTTCTTCATTGACCCTGGCTAGTGCCAGGCTATTTAGTCTGTATATCTAGGCTTATTCGTGTTGTTCCTTGGTTTTATTTCCTCCTCTGATGTTTGCTTTTATCTTGTCCAATCCCATTATTTTTATTACTATGGTACTACATCGATGTTTTTCAAGGAAGTGGGAGGCCACCGAAGAGATGCTCTTTTCTTTTTTCTCCAAGTCAATCTTGGCTGTCCCGATGTTTGATAGATGTTGTTGAACTCGCTTCCTTAGTTTTTGGTGATATTTGGCAAATGTAGACCATTGGACAATCGCAGAATAGTGCATAAATCACATTTCGCGATTCACAGTTAAAGTATCCTCTCGGCTTTTGAACTGTCGGAAAAACATCAGAGAAAACGGTATCGTTAGTCATCATTAAGGGGCATATATTGCAACTCCCGCGGGGAAATGAGCCCTCTAGGGTAGAACCTCTCCCTAATTTTGTTGTAGGACGATAAAAGTGACTGGAAGTTAAATTATCTTTAAGGTTTCTCGCCCTTCGTGCCACTTGGCATGGTTGTTCTGCAATACAGTTTGAAATTAGGGGTTCACTTAAAAGGATACCCCAATTCTTTTTCAGGATTTCCTTGAGGTCCTCCCATTGGTTATTGTATTGTGTGATCACACTTACTCCTTGTTTTTTTAAATTTTTTTAGAGGGTTAGGGCTAAGAAGATCATTTCTTTCCATATTTAGTGAATATTGGAAGGCCTTAGAAATTACCTTTTTAGGATAACCTCGATCTTGGAATCTCCCAGTCAGTTACCATGCTTGTCTTCTAAAAACTTCCACATCGCTGCAGTTCCTCCTCAAGCGAAGGAGTTGTCCCTTCGGAATTCCTTTCTTTAGATGATCCGTGTGGAAACTCCCAAAGTGCAATAAGCTGTTTGTCGAGGTTGGTTTCCGATAGAGATTAGTTGTAATTCTACTTTCCGAGATTTTTAGCCTGAGATCAAGGAATTCCACAATGGTGGAAGGCGCCTGTGGGGTCAAGATGATATTCAGAGAGTTACTGTTTAGTTCTCCAACAAAAGAATCACATTCCTGCTTTGATCCCGTCCACAAAATCAAGATATCGTCAAGATATTTAAACCAACGAAAAACGAATTGTTGGTACCTTGGGAGATTATATTCAAGAACATCCTCCAACCACCCTAAAAAGATATTAGCATACGAAAGCGCGCACCGTGCCCCCATCGCGGTCACAGATGTTTGATGGAAAAATATGCGATCAAAAACAAAATAGTTACAGTTCAGGATGGTGGAGAAGAGATTGAGAATAAAGTTGTTATGCTCTCTGGTACCTGTTGAGTTGGTATTTAGGAAATGTGTGACATCTTCCAATCCCAGGTCATGACGTATGTTCGTATATAGAGTCTCCACATCTAGAGTCACCAAGTAGGTATGAGCAGGGAGTTCCAGATCCTCCAAATGGGCGATCATGTCCGCAGAATCTCTGATGTAAGATTTCTGTTGGAGAGCAAATTTGCTGTAAATAAAAATCCACATAAGAGCACGGTCTCTCTAGTAGGCCTTCTATCCCTGCAACAATAGGCCTACCTGGTGGCAGAGTCATAGACTTGAGCACCTTTGGGAGCATATAAAAGATTGGAACAACCGGATGTTGTGTTGTCAAGAACTGTAACTCTTCCTTGGATATGGTACTGTGGCACCCCAGGAGTTAATGTTCCACAGTAACATCACCAAGGGTTTCTCCTCACACAACCCACAATACTACACTAGTGCCTCCAGGCCATAAGGGGGAGCTAAAGCTGCTTCCCTATATATTCTGGTGTGGAGAGGATGTGGGGAAGAGCAGAGTGGTGGGAGGAGCTAATGTTGTTTACCTCAGAGTGGCAGTGACAGTTAGTCAGTTGGAGTTAGTTCAGTTCCTGGGAGGACTGAGGAAGAAAGACTGGTGGTGTAAAGGGGATGTCTTAGGCCTCTCCACAGTCTGCTACCCACTTCCAGGCCTAGCCAGGGTCTGAGGGAAGGAGTAAGAGAAACAGGAGAACACATCTGGGAGACTGAGTTACCTCATAACTCGCCCCGGAGGAGTGCACAGACCGGATACCGGATCTGAAACTTTGACTGACACACGCAGCACAGAAAACAACGGGATAGTGGAAGTTATATATCTACACTGTACCTCAGCAAAGCAAAACAGCGGGGTCAGAAATACAGAGGAAAGACTAAAGTTGCCTAGAAAAGGGGGTACCTGCGAGGAGAGAAAGGCCAGCAGCCTAGCTGAAGCGGCAGCAGGGCCACACACAGTGCAGGAGAGGGAAGCTGAGGACCCAGACAGGGTGGGAGCAACCCGGCCCCGGTACAGACTCCGTGAACAGTACTCTGCTAACAACATCATCTGCAGTAAAGACTTGGAAAACTTCAAAACCGTGAGTTTGTGTGATCCTTGTGCTCAAATCCTGCATTCCCTCACAAGCAGCTATCATCTCTACTACTACCCCTATCCTGCAATATCCATAGCACCATATATAGACTATTATCACCACTGCTCCTGGGAACCAGGCTCTGCCCGTGGAGAGCCATTACATCACCGGCTGCTAAACATCATCCCCGGAGGTTCTGCAGCAGCGGTGGTCACCCTGACCACAATCCGTGGGTGGCGTCACGACTTTCTCCCGTGTAAATACCCCCCATTTACTTGCGGAACCCGGGACACGGTCCGGACCAAGACCGCTGTGATATCTCCAGCAGTACCCCGGTCAGGTACCCTTCAGTAAGGCTTGGTTCAAAATACGGTCAAGTTTGGTTTGGAAGACAATCGTTGGGTCCTAGGGAAGGGGTTGATAATATGTCCTGTTTGAAAGTTGGCATTTAGCTTCTGTAACATACCTTATCTGCCTGCTTAATCACTATATCTTGTTGTTGTTTGAGATTTTGTAGAGCCCTTCTCTCCTCCAGAGGTAAATTATTCTGGTTACATCTATCTAGTTTCAGATTATTAATATCCCTGCATATACTGTCAAAACATATCTGTACTGCAGGGAATAGTGAGAAGCTAGGTGAAGCCCGAGAGGGTAATCTACCTGTGAATTTTCAATATTTACTGGTCTGGTCCTTATTTCCCTCCAGCAGATCAAGGAGGTTTTGGAAGGTATTCTTCTTCACTGGTGGGAGGGAATCGATAACTGAGGGTTTCTGGTAGAGGAGCTTAAAAGTTAGCTGTTTGCAGAATAAATAGACATCCTTCACAAAAGTAAATTTGTCCAATAAATTCATAGGTGAAAAAGACAAGCCTTTTCTTAGATTTTTTTCTATCTTTGTTGGTATAAAATTAGATAGATTAATTATATTAAAGCTACCTGTCGTGTTTATTTTTTGCCCTTCATTGATGGTGTCTTCGGGGGTGGTATGATTATCTCCAATCTGCTCCCAAGTGGTCTTAGATTTTGTCCCTCCAAGTCTTCACCTCCTGGTTGGCTTTCTAGATTGCTCGGATTTGAATATAGAAAATCCTCCTCTCCTGATGAGGTTGGTGTTGGAATAACCAGATTAGTAGCTATGGTTGGATTAGTTTGGCCTGTTGGTGGAGTATTTTTCAGTTTTCGTCTTGGTCTGAGGTTACCCTACTATGCCTTACCAAATTCAAAATCCTTATTATCTCTCACTAGTTTTAGTTTTTTCCTCTTGATCACCTCCTTGTCAAACAGGTCTATAGTCCCTTTTAATTTGCTCTGAAACTGTGTAACTCTATTTGTATCAAAGGAATCAAGTTGTGATTCCCTGATTTTAATAGATTCCCTAATGGTAGTTAAATGGGCTTGGTCATGGGAAATTAATAGATCTAAGGGCCCTTTCACATCAGCGTTTTTTGTAATTCGCGGCAGATGCGGTGAAAAAACCGCATCTGCCGCGTTTGCCGCATAACCGTTCCACTTGCGGCACGGTTGCGGTTTTTTCCATAGGAAGTATAGGGGGACTTGCGGCAGGTGCGGCAGAGAAAAAAAACGCGGCTGACCGCGGTTTTTTTCGCTGCCGCACCTGCCGCAAGTGCAATACCGCACTTGCCGCATCTGCCGCAAGTCCCCCTATACTTCCTATGGAAAAAACCGCAACCGTGCCGCAAGTGGAACGGTTATGCGGCAAACGCGGCAGATGCGGTTTTTTCACCGCATCTGCCGCGAATTACGAAAAACGCTGATGTGAAAGCACCCTTAAAGGATATTGGAGCAATCCTTTAGACCAGCCTCCCAGTTTTTACGGAAATTTTAATCCGCCTCCAATGCAGGGAAAATTTGGACCCTCAGTCCTCTTGGTAATAAACCCAATTTTTTATATTGTTCTAGACTCTTTAAATTTCACCATGTTTTAGCGTAATTTTTATTTAGTTTTGTTAGTTCATTAGTTACCTTAATAAACCTATCTTTATCATCACCATCCCCAGGTATGTTATCCAAATTTGTATCTGTTAAATCAAACACATCATTACATTGACTGTTCCAAGCTCTCTCTCTCCAAATTCATATCAGGAAACAAAAACCAACAACAAGCGGGCAAAAATGAGTCAGCCAATAAACCCTGTCCCTGAAAAGGCCAAAGGCCTGAGAAAGTGGGGAGGGAAAGAAGGGGGGGACTTTTTATTTCGATACTTTTATGGTCCATTTACACGCGGCCACAGGAAGGTAGAAACCGAAAGGCATCGGACACAATTGTGTCTGTTGCCTTGAAAAGACCACGATGTGGCTGTGTGTAATTCAGGACTTTCCTTCCTGTGTCTTCCCTGAAGGAAGGAAAGTCTTGAATTACACGCAGCCACATCATGGTCTTTTCAAGGCAACAGGCACAATTGTGTCCGATGCCTGCCGGTTTCTACCTTCCTGTGGCCGCGAGTAAATGGACCATTATAGTAAGAAATAAATAATCAAAAGTACATATTATTTAACCTTAGTACAATCATAAGGTGTGTGTTAAACACTCCCAGAAATATCACCTATCCAAGAGGTGACTAAATTCAATCATTAGAACCAGAAAAATAAGGAGGGCACAGCAAAATTTCAAAGAGATATATGGGGATCGCTGGACTATCTAACATCAATATAGGAAAAGGGAAAAGGGGATAGTCAATAATAGCCATACAACTATACGATACAATCGATATTTTTTGTCAAAAATATCAAACAATTTATTTATAAATAGCAACACAGAGTCAAGGCACAAACGGTTAAAAACATTTAAACTTTTAGGCACAATTTGCCAATTACTACCTCTAACAATGGTATATTAAGAGGTACCCCTCTCCTGCTTATTTGGGCACGGTATGATATCTATGTAAGATATACAATTTTTTGGGGACACTTATGACTCCAGCGGGTGGATATAATACATTATATAATATCAATTTGGTAACCAGTTTTTGCACGATTATACACACAGAAGGTACTCCAATAACCAATTTTTTGCAGAGATATTAATTACATATCAGATATGCAGACATTACATACATATATGCAGATATTACATACAAGGGAACCTTTGTTTAGATCAATAATTGCAATATATACCTGTAATTTTTAAAACAATTATGATAGGGTTGGGGGTATTTAATAACCGTGAGAGCTCTCAATTCCTTTTAAGTCACCACATGAGTTCCAAAAGTAAGAGGACATACGATCATGAACCCCTCTATATTTCTCAAAGGCAGATAAGATGTTAATACCTATCAATTTTTAACCCCTAAGCAGAGTATATGTTAAATGCAATTATAATTATTATTGCAGTGGGTCAGTATGCACAGTTATATAGGTCAAGCCGAACAGTGACCTGCTAATGATCCCCAGTACAAGGTCACATTGGGAGTTCTCCCATGATGGTGGCATGTAATCAGTTAAATTGCATCATCCACCCCAGACTTAAGGAGGCTAGCAGTTAGATAGACATCTGCACCAGTTACCAATAGAAAGCATATAGTACCAGTAATACTGGGTTTACCGGTGCCTGTTTAGAATTCATAGCAGGAGGGGGTGAGGCACTCACCACGCATTACGCTGCCGATGCCTGGCAGGCGGGGGAATCGAGTGCACAGGGGATTTCCGAGTTGGGGCCTCCTGCTTCCCGCCGGTTGACGTCAGAGCGCAGGGCAGGGTTTCTCTTCGTGCTCTTTCTAGGGTTCTGCCCACGACGACACACCCACTTTGGCTTCCCATGCGCCGCTTGGCTCAGTAATGGCGGCTATTGTACAGTTCAATAAAGTTTATGTCACACAGTACCCGTTGATACCAGGTACGAAAGGTACGAAATCCTGTTTATGATGCCAAGTGACATATATATATTTATCAGAATGGAGAATATATGTGACACACCAACCAGGGCCGTGGGGTATTCAGAACCGGGTCAGCAGATCTTTGGGAAGGTTACGGGGCTGTGACCCGGCTCCGTGGCCCTGGCTGTGTCATAAATGGGGAATATTTTATCTGGAATTTAACGTGATGCCACCCATGGTTTTCAGCAATTGGGGATGGATAGCCGATGCTGCGATCAAGATCCGATAGGGCCATTGGTGACGCAGTTAGATGTTCTGCTCTCCACGAGTAGAGCGGGAGGCCCAAGGGCAGTTGTCACAGTTTATGTAGGGAATAGAGATCGGTGGGGGTGCAGGACTGAGAGCGCGGTAAATGACTGGAGGACACAATCATTGAAGTTTCCTTTACCTTTTTCTTGATGGTTGATGATGCAGACCAGGGTACTGTTAACAGATGGTAGTGGAGATCCATGCATATTACAGATTCGTTCCTTGGTGGCTGCTCCAGGCTCTGGTATGCTGCTTTACCATTAGGTGTTTAGGGGGGCAAGGGGACTTGCAATCCTCTGGGTTTAGCTGTCGGGACTTCAGCACCCGAACAACTATGGGCTCGGGCGTCCGGTTTCTAGCGCTTTCCTCGGTCACAACTCCACTGCCCGGTATCTCCTCGACTCCTTTCTTCTACTTGCTTTCCACTGTCCTGGGATGAGCTCCAACCGGCTCCAGTCCCCAGGACGTCTGTTCTCTTTCACTTGTCTCTGACTTTCTGCCTAACCCCTCCCTCAGACCGGAATTTATAGGGATGCTCCCCTGGAACCGGGTTCAGAGCTCCCCCTTCTGGTCTGGAGTAAGACAAGTGTTGGATGCTGGTGTTACCTGACCAGGGGACCCCCTTCTTGCTTCCAGGCATGACATCACCCCCTGTAAGGGAGGCAATTCCACTGTGGCAACCGGACCTCTGGCGTGCCACATATGTATATACCAGAATGGGCCCAGGGACTAGAGTGGGAAATGTATATACTAGAATGGGGGACCTACATATCAAGATGGGAAACATGTATACCAGGATGCATCCTGAATGGTGGGTATATATACAAGTATGGGGGACATACAACATGTACCAGGATGGGGCCCAGGATAGGGTGGCATATATACCAAGAAGGGCCAGGGATGAGGGACATATATACAGTACAGACGAAATGTTTGGACACACCTTCTCATTCAAAGAGTTTTCTGTATTTTCATGACTAAAAAAATTGTAGATTCACACTGAAGGCATCAAAACTATGAATTAACACATGTGGAATTATATACTTAACAAAAACGTGTGAAACAACTGAAAATATGTCTTATATTCTAGGGTTTTTCAAAGTAGCCACCTTTTGCTTTGATTACTGCTTTAAACGCTCTTGGCATTCTCTTGATGAGCTTCAAGAGGTAGTCATTGCCTAATGGGTCTTCCAACAGTCTTGAAGGACTTCCCAGAGATGCTTAGCACTTGTAGGCCCTTTTGCCTTCACTCTGCGGTCCAGCTCACCCCAAACCATTGTGATTGGGTTCAGGTTTGGTGATTGAGGAGGCCAGGTCATCTGGCACCCCATCACTATCACTCCTCCTCCGCCATGCTTCACGGCGGGAACCAGGCATGTAGAGTCCATCCGTTCACCTTTTCTGCGTCGCACAAAGACACGGTGGTTGGAACCAAAGATCTCAAATTTGGACTCATCAGACCAAACTACAGATTTCCACTGGTCTAATGTCCATTCCTTGAGTTCTTTATCCAAAACAAGTTTCTTCTGCTTGTTGCCTGTCCTTAGCAGTGATTTCCTAGCAGCTATTTTTCCATGAAGGCCTGCTGCACAAAGACTCCTCTTAACAGTTGTTGTAGAGATGTGTCTGCTGCTATAACTCTGTGTGGCATTGACCTGGTCTCTAATCTGAGCTGCTGTTAACCTGCGATTTCTGAGGCTGGTGACTCAGATGAACTTATCCTCTGCAGCAGAGGTGACTCTTGGTCTTCCTTTCCTGGGGTGGTCCTCATGTGAGCCAGTTTCTTTGTAGTGCTTGATGGTTTTTGCAACTGCACTTGTGGACACTTTCAAAGTTTTCCCAATTTTTCGGACTGACTGACCTTCATTTCTTAAAGTAATGATGGACACTCGTTTTTCTTTACTTAGCTGCTTTTTTCTTGCCATAATACAAATTCTAACAGTCTATTCAGTAGGACTATCAGTTGTGTATCCACCAGACCTCTGCACAACACAACTGATGGTCCCAACCCCATTTATAAGGCAAGAAATCCCACTTAGTAAACCTGACAGGGCACACCTGTGAAGTGAAAATAATTTCCGGTGACTATCTCTTGAAGTTCATCAAGAGAATGCCAAGAGTGTGCAAAGCAGTAATCAAAGCAAAAGGTGGCTACTTTGAAGAACCTAGAACATAAGACATATTATCAGTTGTTACACACTTTTTTTTTAAATATATAATTTCACATGTGTTAATTCATAGTTTTGATGCCTTCAGT
Organism: Allobates femoralis; assembly: GCA_033576535.1. Taxonomy (NCBI): domain Eukaryota; kingdom Metazoa; phylum Chordata; class Amphibia; order Anura; family Aromobatidae; genus Allobates; species Allobates femoralis. The sequence continues at coordinate 360,696,145 of JARQOC010000003.1, forward strand.
GTGAATCTACAATTTTCATAGTCATGAAAATACAGAAAACTCTTTGAATGAAAACGTGTGTCCAAAACGTTTGGTGTGTACTGTATACCAGTATTGGGAACATATAATAAATACCAGGTTGGCACCCAGGATAGGTGGGGGAATACATACCAGGATATGAGACATCAGTGCAGGATAGGGAACATTACTACATAATGGAGGAGGAGGGGGTGGACACCCATGTTTTTGTATAATTTTTCTAAATTTTAGAAAGTTACAAGCGCTCATACATCTGACCAACATGCAGAGGGGTGCCTACATCCAAATCTTACAATCTTACCACAGGATGGATGGGTTTCCACAGCGGGTACACAGTTACACACATCTTCCACCCCAGGACAGTAGGGGGGGGAGCTCAACCAGCTGTCTTAGGCATGATCCCCTATAAATACTGGTGCTGCGGGTGGCATCACGAGAACTATTCATCAACTCTATTCCCTGTATATATCCCCTTCTTTAAGTTCGGTCCCCAGGTCCATGGGCCTGGGCAGGCCACCAGTGATATCGCCGACTAAAGCGAGGGCCCGGATGCCTGAGTTCCCCACTGCCCCGGGCGGCTCACTTAGTTACACCACTGGAGATGATATTCAAGTGGAATTGAATTCTATTCAACATAAAAATCTGCATTAGTCAAAATGCAGATTTATTTGTAATTCACTTCCATACAGTGAGCAAAAAACAGTCACTTTCTGCTATTTTTCTGAATCATACAGGACCATGAGAAAGTGTAAAAAAATATGTATATGAGGCACTCCAGGCCGTGGGGCACTCAGACACAGGATCTCTGACACTGTCACTGAGGAGTCACGGGGGTCGTGACCAGGTCCTGTGGCCTGGGCGTCGGTTGAAAAGGGGGTTATGTGCAGGGGAGGTTGTTGTGACGCCACCCATAGAATGTGGTCAGTGGGGACCACCGCTGCTGTATTCCTGCCGGGGGACAGTGATGAGGGGCAGTGTAGATGGTAAGCCCTCCACGGGTAGGGGTGGGTGTCCCAGGGCCAGGTGTAGTGTGAGGAGCTGCGTACTCTGGATGCTGAACCGGCTCTTCTCCTGCAGCTTCTCCAGCCAGCACACAGGGACAACAAGGATGCGGCTCCGCAGGTAGAGATCTCTGCAGCGGTGCGGTAAAGGAACAGTCTCAGGCACTTTTGAGCATACCGGGTTCTTTACTGTCTCAAGGTTCTTTAGCAACAGGTTACAGGTTACAGTTCTTACAGTCTTAGTTCTTACACTTATCCGGGGACCCAGGTTCTACTGCAGCTCAGATGGTTCCTCTGCGTTGCTTCCCTCAAAGTACCTTTCAGGTCCTGCTTGTCTCTCTCTCTCTGTCCTCGCTCATGGGTTTGCTCTGGCCATCAAGGGCTCTTTAGTGATGAATCCTTCTGCTTTAGGGTCACTAGCCCTAGTACGATAGCTGTGTTCCTACTCCGTGGCGGTAGGTCGTGGGCCATAGATTCCCTGCACCACGCCGGTGTGTCTTGTGATTAGGGTCTTAGAGTCTCCCCAATCACCTCTACAGAGCCGGCTCTCTGGCTGTCGTGGCCTAGCCCTCCAGAGACCCAGGTATAATGTGGGCCCACCAGGCTCACTGGCTCTCAGCTTTGGTTCCTCCAGTCAGCCAGGTGTCCGTGGCTGCTGGGCCCGTTATCCTCCCACTTCCCTCTGTCAAGCTGTGGGGTGTCTCGGCTTGCGGCTGCTTTTTCCCTCTCCTCCGGCTATGGAGCAAGCTTTTTCCCTTGGGAATACTGCCTCCAAGATTCTGCGTCCTCCAGGGAACCTCTCCTCCTGGGAATTCTTGCCTCCAACTTAGTGTTCCAGTGTTTTTAGTACTGTTCCTTCACCCTTGGGAATACTGCCTCCAAGATTCTGCGTCCTCCAGGGAACCTCTCCTTCTGGGAATTCTCGCCTCCAGCTTAGTGTTCCAGTGTTTTTAGTACTGTTCCTCCACCCCTTTGTCCAGTTTCTCCTTCTCTCCCCCCACACTGTTCTTAACCCCTGCTACTCCTTGCCTAACCTAGAGTCCTAGGCGTAGGGTCAGTGTGTATCGGTGTGTGGGTGTTCCTATGGTCAACCGTCTTATCTTGTCTGGCTGCAGTTCACACTGTGGCCGCCCTGATCACAGGGGCGCCACATGTACTCACCTTACTGCTCACATTACTAGCCCATACGCTCTTCTATACCCATCTGCTCCTCATCGCATTGTCAGATCGCAGGCGCTAGTGCTAAAGTCTCCATTTACAACCTACACTCTGCTGGGAACCAACTAAACAAAAACAGGGGAACCCATGTTCCCCACTGTAATAGAATGATGGTCACACATGCACAATACTGCTCCATTCACTGTATATCAGAGAAATGCTGATATTCCCTGCACTCGAGCAGGAGACCCTTGTTTTCATGATCATTGAGGGTACCAGTGGTTGATATGTGAGAAATGTTATTCACAAAGAAATGTTTTTACAGTTTAAAAAAAATTCTAGTTTAAAATGCAACTACCCATAAAGGGTGGGGAAGCTTCTAATGCCTTATGAAAAGGTCACTGAACAACAGAAAAGGGGAAGTATCAATCTACTTCTCCAATAGAGCAGCTCAACTCATTAGAGTACTATGAAATTTTGCAGTCCTCATCCTACTGTTGTTTCACTCTTAGCAATACTTGTAAAATTTTGCAACAGAAATGGAATGTCATTTTTCATTATTTCAGAGTCATCAAAGTGTTTTATATTTTAAGAAAAACCCTTTCCCCTGACTACCATTTGTTTAAAACAAAAAAAATTGCATTACTTATTATCATAATCTGGGGGACCTCGTTTTAGCTTCTCACACAGCCAGATCAGAATTCCCAGACACTGCACTTATGAGGGGCAATCACCCCGAAACGCAGTGTCTGTGATTTGGGGTTCTAATCTGGCACAAATCCTAAAGATACCATTACATGGTAGAGATCGTGAATGATATCGCTCAAACGTCACAGGTTTGGAGTCATTCAAACGACATCGTTAGGACATCGTTGCGTGTTACACTGAGATACGACTACGATAAATCGTTGGATCGTTGATTGCAGATTTGAGAACGTTCTCAAATCAGACGATCCTCGCTCAGCCAACCTGCTGCATCGTTGTGTGTGACACCGCAATAACGATGTCGTTAACGACTTCGCCTATTCACAACAGTGAACAAGTATCGTTCGCTGGGTTTTACGAACGATAGTTGCTAGCCACATTGTTGGTGAGTCATTCACGATATCTAGACGTGTAACATCTCACCAACAATGTCAAAAAGAAGTCCTAATGACTGCGCTCCCATGAGAACGTTGGTGATATCTTTGAAGCATGTAACGGTACCTTAAGTCATATTAAAAGACTTGTTAAAGAGTCAATTATGACTTACAAAATACACAAAAGGTTTGCACCAAACTGCTTTCATTAAATTGTGGGATCGGTGAATGATCCCCTCTGCTCACCTTCTATTGTTGTGCACAACTGGAGTAAGAGTTTAATCTGTCTCCCAGCTGGGCTCTCCTAGTTGGGCTCCAAGCAGCGAGGTGATAAGTGCACGTATTTCCCGTGTGTCCCGGTGCACGTGACAGCTCGGGGGGAGTGAAGGTGTGACGTCTGCCAGGTCCTGTATTCCTAAGCTGCTCTGTATCACGCTTCCCAGCAGGGAAGAAATTTGCAGCTCCAGATAAAACGAGTGATATTGTAAGCGCTAAGGTACATTAACAGGACACGGCTCACATAAGTATTACCTTTCAGCTTTAATGATTCAGCATATGGATCCCTTTAGCCACAACGCGTTTCAGCGCCAATTGCGCCTTTTTCAAGTGATAGCATCACTTGAAAAAGGCGCAATTGGCGCTGAAACGCGTTGTGGCTAAAGGGATCCATATGCTGAATCATTAAAGCTGAAAGGTAATACTTATGTGAGCCGTGTCCTGTTAATGTACCTTAGCGCTTACAATATCACTCGTTTTATCTGGAGCTGCAAATTATGACTTTTAGGATTGCTACCTTTATTAGGTGGCATTAGAGTTTATTTACTTCCTCACTGAAGTGACAATATGCATATCTTTATCATAATGAAATGGTAAAATGGGAACAATCTATCGGAAATATGGCTCATAATTTGGTAATGAAACAATAGCTAACACTCTGTGACCCCTATTCAGCTAGGTCCCCATGGTATGAACAGGTAATTGAACTCGTACATCTGCTGGAAAGCAAACACAAACATTGGGCTCTGTATAAAGATTGGCTCTGTATATAAGAAGTGACACTTCTGTGACCTCAATAGATAACTCTTCCTGTCTTTATAGGGCCCGTCACACAGGGACATATCGCCGGCGATGTTGCCGGCAACTGAGGGGCGTGACCAGGTTGCGGCGACATCGCCGGCGAATTGCCGCGTGTGACAGGGCGATAATCAGGCGATGAATCGCCTGAGTCACATCGCCATGTTTCCCAACAATGTTGGGAAATCTGGCGATGTTGCTCAGGCGATCATGCCTGATCGCCCTGTGAAACGCGGCAACCAGCAATGTTGCGGGCGATTCCGCCTATGTACAACATTGCGAGTTATCGCTCGCTGGGTTGCTGGGCAACCCAGCAAGCGATAGCCGCGGCAACTAGCCGGCGACATCGCCGGTAAGTTGCTCCGTCTGACAGCTCACCGGCGATGTTGTCAGGGATGCGCGCTCCCGCGATCCCCGGCAACATCGCCGGCGATATGTCCCTGTGTGACGGTACCTTAAAAGACTGGCTGCAGGCAGACTGCACCCGAAGTCTGGTTATATTCTTATAATATGGGGTCCTGGCAAGGAAAGCTGCCAGAGATATTTTTCAGTGTTGTGATAAAGTTACAAACATAACGCATCTACTCCCATCACGGTGAGGCATTCCCATGAGCTCCAAAATCAGACAGATAGATGACAATATACAGGGTAAGAAAGGCCAGGGAACCCCTAAGGTGGACTGGCAGCATGACATTCGGGGAGGGAGGGAGTTAATAGTGGGAAGGTAGAGTTTAAAAGAAATGTGTAAAAGGCAGAGGGTGCCTATTGGTTGGGGGGTTTGGTTAGGGTAGGAAGAGGGGGAGCTAAAGGGGGGTTTTATAGTGGAGACGGGGAAGTAACCCCTCACTCCATTTCCGGGCAAGCCAGGACAGTTTAGTGACGCTGTTTAGAAAGAGAACTTACCAGCATGACGATCTGGGTTTCCTGCGGGCCCTGATCAATGCTGTTGCGGCGGTGCATGGGGCACAGGCAGTGCAGGCCTCCATTTGGGCTGCCTGTATGTCCCCATCGGCACCTGCCCCATCCACCTTCCCCCCCACAGCACGTGGCCGCCGATCCAGGCAACCAGAGCGTTCATTCCTGGGGATGAGGGGGGAGGTGGGCTCATTTTCAGAGCCCCGGTGGGGACCCTCCTCGGCAGTGTGGGTGCCCATTGAGCCGGGGGGCCCACGCTGGCCGGCGGGAGGAATCCGCGCCGGTACGTGATGCTCCGGAAGTGGGCTGGCCAGTCTGCGGCCTACTTCCGGTCCGGGACCCGGAGTATAGCGGCGTCTCCCGGGCAGCACGCCGATGGGAGAGTGCTGAGCGGCCGACGAACACGGACCATACACACCGCAGTCGGCAGGGAAGGGGCCTACAACGCCTGGAGGGACACACGGCAGCACATCCAGCAGCTGGGCGCAAGGGGCGGTCACGTTCTGTGACCAGGAAGGTACAGCGCCATTCTGAGTCCCCGGAGCACAGGGGCGGGGGGATATGGCCAGCACCAGCAGCGGTGGCACCCAGGTCTAGTGGGGGGGTCGCACCCAGCGTGTAGCATCCTCAAATGCAGGGCCCATGGTGGCCGTTACGGACCCTACCAGTGCGGTGGGGGCTCCCAGCATTGCCCGGCTTTGGAACAGACCTTCAGCAGTCGGCAGGGTGGGCTTGGGGCTGGGGTCCCGTCGGTGGGCTCTGGTCAGAAGAGGCCATGAGGGCGATCGGTGATCGGATCATCATCACTGGGATGGACGGCAGAGGACTCCGTTGCGGCTGCCCCGAGGCAGCCTGGTGAGATCACTTACATTAACAATGCATATATGTCAGGTTAGGTGGGGCAGTAAGGGGGGTGTCGATGCCGACGGTGTCTGGGGTGTCAGTCGATGGGAAGGTGGAAGGTCAGTTATTAGGTTTGCTGCAGAGCTTAGGGACAGGCAGGGGAGTGGGTAGCCTGCCGGTGTCTACAGCGGTAGCATGGGTGGGTCTGGCCGTGGTCGTGTTGGATAGTGCGTTTGAGGCTGCGGTGCAGCAAGATGTTGGTAGTGCGGGTCAAGCAGTGTCGATGCCGGACATGGCAGTCGATGCGACTAGGGCGGATGAAGAAAAGGAGAAAAAGGGGGTGAGATTTGATGGAAGGGCCGCGTGTGAGGTGTATGGCTGTTTTGAGAGCCCGTTGGGGGCTCACCGTAAAGAGGATGCGAAGGAAAAGATATGGAAAGGGAAGTATGTTTTAAAAAAAAAATAATAATTTTTCCGTTGCTCCCCTCGTGAAGTTTCACTTGGATAAGGTTAAGCCTAGTGACGCTAAGAAGGTGGAGGAGAAGCGGCGTTAACATCTTATACTGCGAACGTTGGCTAATTGGTAGCAAGCCTTAGCTATTTTGGTAAGCGTAGTGGGGGAAAAAGGAGCCAGAGCATTGTTCCATCTATTTGGGTGTATGGATGCTATGGGGGAGGCTTACAGGGTGTATGGGGGGGCTTGTCTTGGTTGCGCTAGGATGAGCAATTTTGGCAGTGTGAGGCTTTGCAACCAAACATGCGTTGGGACCACTAGGGTATTTCCTTGTGGTTGTGTTTAAAAACAGCTCCTGCTCATCCCTTTCGTGGGGGAGCCGGGGCGGCAGGATCGGGGGCAGATGTCTCGCCACTTTCCGCAAGGGCTGATATTGGCAGTTACACGAAGGACTGTGCAAGTTTGTAGCATTATATAGATTCAAATATGAATGTTCAGGCTGTGGAGACAGCCATAGTTTTGCCCGGTGTTTTACAAAGGGGTAAAAAGAAAGGTAGAGTTGCAGTGAAATTGGGAGGACTCAGGTTTACGGTCGAGGTGATGGTGCCGTTCCTAAGTAAGTATCCTGATGTTGAGGCCGCCAAGTTATTGTGTTCTGGTTTTATGTGTTGTTTCATATTCCGTCTGACATGGCGGGTAGTTTGTTTCGGCCAGGTAAATTTGCCTACAGCTCATCCGAGGGCTGTGGAGTCTGAGTTGAGGAAGGAGGTTGAGTTGGGGTGGATAGCACGTACCTTGGTATCCTCCTGGGCGAATTTGAGAATGTTTCTATTGTGGGTGGTCCAAAGAAGGAGCCCGTACAAGTCTCGGTTGGTTTTAATTAGTTATCGTATCCGGCGGGGGGCATCAGTCGACGTTGGTATCGCGCCGGAGTTGACGGCAGTGTGTTTTGTGTCATTTGACAGGGCGGTGGAGATGGTGAGGTAAGCGGGTCCGGGGGGCGTTAATGGCACAGCGGATGTGGATTCGGCATTTCGCTTGTTGCCGGTGCACCCGGAGAGCCAGCATTTATTGGGTTGCATGTGGGGGAAGCGTTTTTATATCAATCATTGTCTACCGATGGGGTGTTTACTTTCTTGTTTTTATTTCAAAACTTTTAGTTTGTTTGCAGAATGGGTTGTGAGGGATGTGTCGGGTATGGATTCTATGGATTTGGGGCAGTCGCGGCGGAGGTTTTTTTTTCGGGGCCAGGAAGGTTTGGCTCAAGGAGGTTCAATGGTTGTTGGGCAAGCTGATTTTGTTTGCAGGATTAGGCCAATGGGTTGGGTTTTTTCTGAGACGGCTGGCGTTGGATATGGCGGATAAGATATGCACAATGCATTTTGTGCGCATTATGAGAGAAGTTAAGGAGAATTTGAGAGTTTGGGATATGCTTCTGCAGGAGTTTAAGGCGCGCATGTCATGCCTTCCTAAGGTGGTACCTAATAGTGTGTTTCAGTTGTACACGGACGCGGCGGGTTCGGTCGGAGTTGGTGCCTTTATAAGAGACATTGGTGCGGATGAGTGGCTGGAGTTGTGGTGGGAGCATAGGCCTGGTGCAGTCTGGCACTTCTGGGAATCTTTTTATTGTGGTAGCTGTGGAAGTGTGAGAGCAGGAATTTGCTGTTAGGAGGGTTTGCTTTCATTGTGTTACTGTTGCGGTCGTTTCTGCGATTAATTACTTGTCAGCTACGACGCCGCTGGTGGTGACCTACCTTCGACATGGGGTCATGTGGTGTTTGCATTGTAATACTCAGGTGGTAGCTGAGCATGTTCTGGGTTGCAATTCTGTGACTGGCGCTTTTTCCCAGTTTTCAGTTTTTTGCAGGTTATGAGAGCTAGTGCCTTGGGCGGACGAGGCGGGTTGTCAGTGTCCAGAAGTATTATGAAGTCTGGTAACGTAATCATGGGGCAGTTGATCGGCAGATTGGGGATTGAGGTAACTTGGTGCCAATACGGAAAAATATGGCGGGAGTGGGGAGGACTTTGCTTGTACGCTGCGTGAGGGTGGTGGTATGGATGATGTACAGGCGATGTTGATGTTTTATAGGTAACGATTTGGTAGTTGAAAGGCCAGCATCTGCGGTGTCGCTGAAGGTCACGGCACTCGCCTTCTGGTTCAGCTGCTGGGGACACATGATGCGACAAGGGATTTTAGGGTGCGCCGGGCGTTGAAGGGATTTTAAAGTGGGGTTCGTGTGAGAGTTGGGCAAAGGCCAGCTTAGGTGGATTTGTTGGAAAGGCTTGGGGATTGTTTTGAAGATGGTTTGTAGGTTGGAATATTAGGGGGCTCTCATTTCGGCAGCTTTTGTGTTAGGCTTTTTTTTGGGGCCTTTAGAATTGGGGAATTGGTGAGCCCGTCCAGGGCTAGGGCGGGTGGTTTGGCTTTAAGTGACGTGGCTAACTTGAACGAGAGAGTGGAATGTCGGCTGCGGTGTCCGAAGGTGGACCAAGTGGGGCGAGGGCGGTTTGTCGTGATGTATGCCCTTGCTGTAGAGTTGTTGTCTCCAGTGACAGTGTTACGGCGTTTTTGTTATTTAGGGGTGGTTACCCGGGTCCATGTTTGCGACATAAGGACAGTTCCTTTTATCTAGATTTCAATTTGGGGGCTCTTTTGAAAGAGTGTTGGTAGAAAATTGGACAGCGGATGGATGAATATGGCACGCATCCTTTTTGTATTAAGGTGGCCATGCAGGCTCCCTGTTGGGGGTTAGGAGATGATGTGGTGAGAAGGATCGGTAGGTGGGAATCGTCCCGCTTTCATGTGTATGTTCGGTCTCATTTGCTTTCTAAGATAGTGTGGCTGGTGGGGGTTGCCCAGCACTGTCTGGAGGGGGTGTTTTTTGGTGATAGTTCATGTGTTGTTCTTAATTGTCGTGTAGTTTTGCAACTGTCTTGGTTGTCTTTTGTAATTTTATTTATACAGGCCCCTGCTTAATATGGATCCCGAAACACTCGTATGTATTTGGGGGCTCGTTGAGTAGTTGTTCGTTCAGATGGTCGCCAGTTGGGATTAGACCGATCGATGGCAAGTGTAAAATGGCTGGGACTTCGGGGATTGAACTGGGGAAGGGTAGTGCTCGAATTTTGAATAATTTTGCACTGTGAATCGTTCTACGGATGTGTTGTCTTGCATGTTGGGGGGAATGATTTGGGGGTGAGAGTGTCCCGTGAATTGATCAGAAACACTAGATGTGATTTATTACGTTTACGGTGTTATCACCCACGTTTGATTGTGGTATGGTCGGATTTTGTGGGAGTTGGTTGTTTGTGAGGTCAGTGTACAACATGAACAAGGCAAGAGGGAAGATGAATATAGTGGTGGCAGCGTTTGTGGCTCATAATGGTGGGTTTGCGGTACACCATAGGGAGTTGGAGACGTCATCTCGGGAATGACTGAAAGCAGATCAGGTGCATTTGAAGGATATGGATTTATGGAGGTTGGGTTTGCGAGAAGGCGTGGAGCAAGTGCTTGGTGTGTGGCGGGTCCAGGCCAAGTAAGGGGTCACTTGGCCTGTTCTGTGGCGGGGGTAGGTCTGGTCCAGAGGCAGTGAATCTTCACTAGTAATTGGGAGGTGAGCCACTTGGAAGGTATAGTGGCTCCGGTTACAAGTACATTGCAGGCACAGGGTTCTGCAAGGTTGGGGTATTGGCTCTCGGTAATCAATACCTCTCCCCTGGGGTCGGTGTGTTGCGGCCAGGGGACAAAAGTTTAGGAGGCTTCTGGACTGGACCTATCCATGTGTGATATGTGGAGCGCCTATTGTTTAAGTTAGGACGCCCATTGGACGGTGTACCCGTTGGTTCTTTTTAGTCTGTAAACAATAGGCAATAAAGGCTGCTGTGGCCAAAATTGTTTAACCAAGTCACTAGCAGTGTTGCGTCGTTATTTAAATAATGGCGGGGTATTACAGAAGGAGTGTGGTCTATTAACGACCGGAAAGTCCTCCCTCGATTGTCATGCCATATTCCCTATCTATAAAAAGCTAAAATCATTATAGTAAATCTGGCATTATATCTCCCTCCTGGGACCTTCAGGGGTTAAAAGACAATATATAGTACATGCCATATTTCCTATCTATGAAAAGCTAAAATCTGTCATGTCGCTGTCGGACTCGGTGACTGTTATTCCTACCCCAGCCAGTAGATGGCGCCGGATATCTTCGGCTAGTGGTGCCGGTGATATGTTGGCCATGTCCTAATCGAGACCAGCTCCTTTGGTACGCCTCAGTTGCTGGGCATCGCCGTGCTCCTCCTGTGGGTGATGCTGGTTACAGGAGAGAGGTTCCTGCAGCGATGTCTGGTAGGCGCAGGTTTCGTTTCTCTATCAGAAGTGAGGTGGTTGGTACCAGTCATGCATCACCATCTGGCCTGGTTGTAGAGGCGGTCCGGCTGAGGTCATCAGGCTGTGAGCTCCAGCCTATGAGAGGGAACCGCACCCTTCAAATACCTTGGAGCTTGTCCTGCAAGCCGTTAGACATATCCTTAGTTTTCCCAGCTATCTAGTTTGTGCGCTATTATATTGACTCTGACCTTTGTCTGGATTTTGACCCTTGTACCGCCTGATGATTTTATACCTTTGCTGCCCTCCTGGTTTTGATGCTACCTTCTCACTACGCTTTTGGATTCTGATTTTGTCTATTCCTTGACCTCCTAGCCTTGTCCCTTCCTAGCGACCTCCCTGCTCTGGTCTGCTTCTCACCTGTAGGCAGCCACCTCCTGGGCTTTGCTATAATTCCAAATCGCTGTATAAGGGTAAAGGGTCTTGGAGTTTCTCGGGGTGTTGCCTTACCAGCAGCTCAGATTTTGCAGCGGACGCTCGTCACATTGTGTCTGGTCCAAAAATTTTTACATATATTTTGTTATATGTAAAAAAAAAACCCTTACCTTTACATTTTCTTTTTTCCACTATGTTTCCTCTTTTTTTTTTTTGGCATCCTGACCTTTCATGGATTTAGTACAAATCCGAATTCCCTGGATTTTTTTCTCTTTTCACTGAGCTGATTCTACTGTTAATTACCCTTCTCCTGCACTTGTTTTCTGCTCCATTGCATAGGCTGGTTCCACACTGCAGTTTTTTCCCTAATCAGGTTCCATCCGGTTTGTGTGCCAAAATCAGGAAAAGAACTTGTAGAGAAAATCTATAATTGAAAGTTTGACACCTGTTCTGAGTTTTGGAGACACTCCTGGTTTTGGCACACAAATCGGATGGAACCTGATCAGGGTAAAAACTGCAGTGTGAAACCAGCCTTAAGCCCGGGTTACACACTTCAATGTCTGAGCGATCCGACCAACAATCTGACTTGACTTACATCGCTGGAACGACGTTCAATGTTCCCTGGTGAAGTGTCACACGTACTGATATCGTGAACGACGCAGTAACGATTCCGCGACAAGCGTTTGGTTGTCTACCGTTCTCCAGTTCTGAATAGGTGAAGTCATAAACGACATCGTTATCAAGGTTTCACACACACCGATGTTGCAGGTTGAATGAACGATCAACAATTGATTAATGGTCAGGTTCTTAAACCTCCAATCAACGATCAGTCAACTTATCGCTCTTAGTATTGACGTGTCACACGCAACGACGTCGTTACGACATCATTTGAATGTCTCAAAACCTGTGACGTTTCAACGATATGGTTCACAATATCGTAGCGTGCGACGGGCCCTTTAGTTGTGGCTGGATCACTACCATCATCCACTAAGATGCAACACAAGCCACAATCTGGATTCCTCTGTGAGAATTCTGGATGTCACAAGTCTTCACCAGCACCTGGGTGGATCTAGCCATGCCCATCCAGGTGCCCAGGTATTGCCCGCTGATGCGGCCAAAGTTTTATTACTGATTATCTTACCTTAAGAAATCTGTGTGGCTGGAGGCTTATGTAGATTGTGACTCAGAAGAAAATCTTATAGATGTCCAGGTAGCAAGAAATCTTGAAGTACCACAACTTAGGCTTAATTCCCCCATAAAAGCCACTGTGGTTAATGACACACCTCTCGTCCAGGATGGAGTGGAGTTTGTCACAAAGGAAGTGTCAATGCTGGTGGGGTCATTACATGTTGAAAATGTCATTTTTTGTTATTGATAATCTATCATCTGTAGTAATCCTGGGCATGCCATGGTTATGTAAACATAATTGAATCATAGACTGGCACCTGGGTGATATAGTGCAGGATAAATGTATGTCGCTATCAGTGAACCAAGTTAAGATCACACCCCTCTGTGTTCCTTTTGCATACAAAGATTTTGAGGATGTATTTTCTATATTGGAATCAGAGAAATTACCCTCACACAGAGATTATGACTGCCCCATTGACTTAGTACCTGATTGTCATGTCCCAAAGGGGAGAATATATAATCTCTCTGGTCCAGAGCATCATGCCATGAAAGATTATATAGCAGACAGTCTGTGGAAAGGGTTTATTAGACCGTCCACATCAACAGTAGGTGCCGGGTTCTTTTTGTGGAAAAGAAATATGGTGGTCTCAGCCCTTGCATTGATTACCGTGAGTTAAATGCTATCACTGTGAAAAAACAGTATCTAATTCCACTCATCCCTGATCTCTATAATCAGCTGTTGGGAGCCCATTGGTTTACCAAACTTGACCTCAAGGGAGCATATAACCTTACCCATATAAGAAAACGAGATGAATGGAAGACCATGTTTAACACGCCACTGGGCCACTTTGAATGGGCTCAGTAACACACCTGCAGTTTTTCAAAATTTTGTTAATGATATTTTCATAGATATTAACATAGTAACATAGTAACATAGTAACATAGTTTTTAAGGTTGAAGGAAGACTTTAAGTCCATCTAGTTCAACCCATAGCCTAACATGTTGATCCAGAGGAAGGCAAAAAAACCCCATGTGGCAACACTAAGCTCCACATTGGGGGAAAAAATTCCTTCCTGACTCCAGATACGGCAATCAGACTAATTCCCTGGATCAACGCCCTATCAAAGAATCTAGTATATATAACCGGTAATATTATAGTTTTCAAGAAAGGCATCCAGGCCCTTCTTAAATGTTAGTAGTGACTCACTCATTACAACATCATGTGGCAGAGAGTTCCATAGTCTCACTGCTCTTACAGTAAAGAATCCACGTCTGTGATTATGATTAAACCTTCTTCCCTCCAGACGTAGAGGATGCCCCCTTGTCCCAGTCTCAGGCCTAAGAGTAAAGAGATCATTAGAAAGGTCTCTGTACTGCCCCCTCATATATTTGTACATTATTATAAGATCACCCCTAAGCCTTCGTTTTTCCAAGCTAAATAACCCCAAGTTTAATAACCTGTCTTGGTATTGCAGACCCCTTAGTCCTCTAATAACTTTTGTCGCTCTTCTCTGGACCCGCTCTAGTTCAGCTATGTCTTTCTTATACACCGGAGACCAGAATTGTACACAGTATTCTAAGTGTGGTCGCACTAGTGACTTGTATAGAGGTAAAATTATGTTCTCCTCATGAGCATCTATGCCTCTTTTAATACATCCCATTATTTTATTTGCCTTTACAGCAGCTGCCTGACACTGGCCACTAAATGTGAGTTTGTCATCTACCCATACACCCAGGTCTTTTTCAGTGGTAGTTTTGCCCAGTGTTTTATAATTAAGCACATAATTATACCCTTTGTTTCCTCTGCCCAAGTGCATGACTTTACATTTATCCCCATTAAAGCGCATTTGCCATTTAGCAGCCCAAGCTTCTAGTTTACATAAATCCTCCTGTAATATAAAATTGTCCTCCTCTGTATTGATTACCCTGCAGAGTTTAGTGTCATCTGCAAATATTGAGATTCTACTCTGTATGCCCCCTACAAGGTCATTAATAAATATATTAAATAGGAGCGGGCCCAACACTGACCCCTGTGGTACCCCACTGTTAACTGTGACCCATTCTGAGTGTGTTCCATTAATAACCACCCTTTGTTTCCTATCACTAAGCCAGTTCTTAACCCACTTACACATATTTTCCCCTATCCCCATTGCCCTCATTTTATGTATCAACCTTTTGTGTGGCACCGTATCAAAAGCTTTTGAAAAGTCCATATACACCACATCCACTGCATTTCCTTGGTCCAGTCCAGAACTTACTTCTTCATAGAAGCTTATTAGATTAGTTTGACAGGAACGGTCCCTCGTAAAACCATGTTGATAATGGGTCATGAGGTTATTTTTGTTCAGATACTCCAGTATAGCATCTCTTAGAAAACCCTCTAGGATTTTACCCACAGTAGAGGTTAAGCTTACTGGCCTATAATTTCCAAGTTCAGTTTTTGTCCCCTTTTTGAATATTGGCACCACATTTGCTATACGCCAGTCCTGTGGTACAGACCCTGATATTATGGAATCTTTAAATATTAAAAATAATGGTCTATCTATGACAGTACTTAATTCCTGCAGCACTCTGGGGTGTATCCCATCTGGGCCCGGGGATTTGTCAATTTTAGTGATTTTTAGACGATACCGTACTTCCTCTTGGGTTAAGCAGGTGACGTTTAATTGAGAATTTTTGTTATCACTGATCATATTGTCTGTCATGGGATTTTCTTGTGTAAATACTGTTGAAAAAAAGTCATTTAGCATATTTGCTTTTTCCTCATCCTCATCCACCATTTCACCCAGACTATTTTTAAAGGGGCCAACACCATCATTTTTTAGTTTCTTACTATTTATGTAGTTAAAAAATATTTTGGGATTCTTTTTACTTTCTCTGGCAATGAGTCTCTCTGTCTCAATCTTTGCTGCCTTGATTTGCTTTTTACAAATGTTATTTAATTTTCTGTATTTATTTAATGCTTCATCACTACCTACTTGCTTTAATTCCCTAAATGCTTTCTTTTTGTCACATATTGCACTTCTTACCGCTTTATTTAGCCATAGTGGTTTCCTCCTATTTCTAGCATGCTTATTCCCATAGGGTATATATTGTGCACAGGTCCTATTCAGGATGCTAATAAACATCTCCCAATTGTGTTGTGTACTTTTATGTCTCAGGACATCGTCCCAGTTTATTGCACTAAGATCATCTCTCAACCGTTGGAAATTTGCCTTCCTGAAGTTTAGTGTCCTTGTGGCCCCTCTACTACACGTCTTAGTAAAGGATACTTGAAAGCTTATTAAGTTATGATCACTATTACTCAAGTGACCTCCAACCCGTATATTTGATATGCGGTCTGGCCTGTTGGTTAATATTAGGTCCAGCAGTGCCCCCCTTCTTGTTGGGTCCTGTACCAGTTGTGAAAGGTAATTGTCTCTTATAGTTTTCAAAAACTTATTACCTTTGCTAGAACTGCAGGTTTCTGATCCCCAATGTATTTCAGGGTAGTTGAAGTCCCCCATAATAATGACTTCTCCCTGAGTCGCTGCTTCATCTATTTGCTTTATGAGGATATTCTCCTCCACTTCCATTATTGTTGGGGACTTATAACAAACCCCTATCAGTAATTTATTATTTTTTCCCCCTCCCCTTATCTCCACCCACAGAGACTCTACATTTCCATTAGATTCACCTATATTATCACGCAGGATGGGTTTTAAGGATGATTTTACGTATAAACATACACCTCCTCCTCGCCTATTTGTACGGTCATTTCTGAACAGACAATAGCCCTGTAAATTAACAGCCCAGTCATGACTCTCATCCAGCCAAGTCTCTGAAATCCCCACCATGTCATAATTATTTTCCAACAAAATCAATTCTAATTCCTCCATTTTGTTGGTGAGGCTTCTGGCATTAGTGAACATGCACTTTATGCATCTCTCTTTACCTCTATTCCTTCCTACTAGATTGACTGTTCTAACCCCACCCCCCATGCCACCCCCAATTTTATTACTTGTGCCCAGGTTACTGTTTACACTATCTTCCCCTCCTATACAATGAATACCCTCCCCCCCAATCCCTAGTTTAAACACTCCTCCAACCTTCTAGCCATTTTCTCCCCCAGCACAGCTGCACCCTCCCCATTGAGGTGCAGCCCGTCCCTAGCATAGAACCTGTAGCCAACAGAGAAGTCGGCCCAGTTCTCCAGGAACCCAAACCCCTCCTTCCTACACCAATTCCTGAGCCACTTATTTATCTCCCTAATCTCCCGTTGCCTCTCTGGTGTGGCACGTGGTACAGGCAGTATTTCAGAGAATACTACCTTGGAGGTCCTTGCCTTAAGCTTGCAGCCTAATTCCCTGAAATCATCTTTAAGGACCTTCCACCTACCTCTAACTTTGTCATTTGTGCCAATGTGCACCATGACCGCTGGGTCCTCACCAGCCCCTCCCAGTAATCTGTCAACCCGATCAGCGATGTGCCGGACTCGAGCGCCAGGTAGGCAGCACACTGTTCGACGATCCCTGTCTTTGTGACAGATTGCCCTATCTATTCCCCTAATAATTGAGTCCCCCACTACCAGCACCTGTCTGGCCTGCCCTACTCTCCTGTTTTCCCCCTTACTGGAGCAGACACTCCTCTGGCTTTCAGAGGTCATGCCCTATTAGTGATGTATATGTGGTCATTTATTTGGACAGCATCCTGATTTAGTCTTCTGATCTTATGTCGCACGTCCAACATGTCTGTACTGTACTCCAGAGATTCAGAGAGAATTCTTAATTTGCCAAACTAGAGAAATTGTCTTCTTTGATGAGGAGGTAAATTTTCTGGGGTATGTTTTGTCGGCTAATGGTTTTCACAGGGATCCCTCTAAGATTCAGCCCAATAATGAATGGGTATAACCCATGTCTCTAAAAGCACTGCAGCGATTTCTGGCTTTTGCCAACTATTACCATAAATGTATTAAAGATTTTTCCAAGATAGCCAAACCGATCACTGATTTGACTAGGAAAGGGGCAGATGTGCTTAATTGGAAGCCAGAAGCAATTCATGGATTTTCTACATTAAAAGAATCTTTTTTCTCTGACTTACTATTGGTTCAGCCTGATCTGGACCACCCCAGCATTGTGGAGGTAGATATCTCTGAAGCTGGAGTGGGAGCAGTGCTATAACAAGGCATTGGATCTCTCACTCAGCTTCGTCCGTGTGCCTTCTTTTCCCGAAAGTCTTCATCTACCGAGAAAAATTATGATATCAGTAATTGGGAATTGTTGGCAATCAAATGGGCCTTCAAGGAATGGCACCACTTCCTCGAAGGTGCCAAACATAAGATCACAGTAATTACTGACCACAAGATCCTAACCTACTTGGAATCAGCGAAAAGACTGAATGCTAGACAGGTGAGGTGGGCTTTGTTCTTCTCCAGGTTTGATTTTATGATCACCTTCCGAGAGGGTACTAAAAACATAAGGGCTGATGCCCTTTCTTGAAGTTTCTGCCCATCACCGGCCTAGGACTCAGAACCGACTCCAATTTTAGCCAAGGGTATTGTTATTTCGGTTGTTTCTTTGAATATTTTAGAAGAGATCTGTAGATCCCCAGAGCAGACGCCTGACACCACTCCGTCCCAAAAAGTATTTGTCCTTGCCATATGTTGCCTTCTAGTTATTAAGGAATCTCATGATTCCATCCTTGCAGGGCATCCTGGTATCAATAGCACAATCAGACTTGTAACCAGGATTTTTTGGTGGCCAACTATAGTTAAAGACTGTAATGGTATGTGAAACCTGTGCTCGCGCTAAGTCTCCCCATAACCGCCCTGCCGGGCTGCTCCAGTCCTTGCCTACCCCTGAGGGTCCGAGGACTCATATTTCCATGGACTTTAATAATGACCTACCACCCGAAGGAAAGAATTGTATCTGGGTGGTGGTGGATAGATTCAGTGAGCAGTGCCATTTCGCCCCTCTGTTCGGATTACCTAATTCCGAAACCCTCAGCAAACTATTCATTAATCATGTTGTACGATTATATGGTGTTCCTGTGAATATTGTTTCCGACAATTGCACCCAGTTAGTTTTAAGATCTTGCGAGCATTCTGTAAAAGGATTAAAATTTAATTATTCTTTTCTTCTGCCCGGAAACTAATAGTCCAACCGAGTGCACTAATCAAGCACTCTAACAGTATCTTTGCTGTTAACCTTCCTAGCGGAATGACTCGGGGTTAACTTTCACTGTCAGAAGCGGTAATTCCGAGTCACACCCGGGTTTACCCGCGGGCAGCTTTGCCGGTCACTGTGAGGATCGGGGGGGGGTGTGCTATCGAGCGGCTGGCCGCGGCTCTGGGGGGGGGCGGTGGTTCTATCGAGAGTCTGGCCGCGGCTTCAGGGGGGGAGGCTATTGAGAGTTAGGGCTAGGGTTAGAGCTAGGGTTAGGGCTAGGGTTAGGGGCAGGGTTATGGTTACAGTTGGGGCTAGGGTTAGGGCTAGGGGTTAGGGTTAGGGTTAGGGCTAGGGTTAGGGCTAGGGTTAGGGCTAGGGTTAGGGCTAGGGCTTGTGTTAGGCGTAGGGTTAGGGCTAGGGGTAGGGTTAGGGCTAGGGTTAGGGCTAGGTTTAGGGTTAGGGTTAGGTTTAGGGGCAGGGTTAGGGTTACGGTTAGGGCTAGGGTTAAGGCTAGAGTTAGGGCTAGGGTTAGGGTTAGGGTTAGGGCTAGGGTTAGGGCTAGGGTTAGGGCTAGGGTTAGGGCTAGGGCTAGGGTTAGGGCTAGGGTTAGGGTTAGGGCTTGTATTAGGGGTAGGGTTAGGGCTAGGTTTAGGGTTAGGGCTAGGGTAAGGGCTACGGTTAGGGCTAGGGTTAGGGCTAGGGTTAGGGCTAGGGTTAGGGCTAGGGTTAGGGTTAGGGCTAGGGTTAGGGGTAGGGTTAGGGCTAGGGTTAGGGCTAGGGTTAGGGTTATGGCTAGGGTTAGGGCTAGAGTTAGGGTTAGGGTTTAGGCCTGGGCTGCAGACGAGAGGAGGGGCGGGAACACCCAAGGGAAGCAGGATGCTTCCCTCAGTTACCCTCCTCTCCTCTGTCACAGGGTTACGGAGGCCCCCTACTGATGCTTGAGGGGCCCCTACCCAGTCGGGCAGCGGCTCTTTGGAGGCGGAACTGTGCGGGAAATAAAAAAGTATACAATTTCAGCCCATAAAAGAAATATTTTACCAAAAAAATGGAACCGCTCTTAGTACAAAATTCCTGACATAATCATACCGCCAGGGAGGTTAAGTCTCTGAGCATCTGTCTGATTGGGTGGAACACTTACCTGCTAGCAGAGTTTGCCATGAATAATCAGTACCAGGAGTCCATCAAGACCACCCCCTTTTACTGTAATCATGGGCTATATACTCGCTTTGGTTACTTTTCGTTTATGATTTCACATATTCCCGGGGTAGAAAGATCTGTAGATCGGTTAAAAACAATCTGGTCTGAAATTAAAGAAAACTTGAAGGGAGCTCAGACTAGTCAGGTTTCTTCTGCTAATAAAAGGCACTCCAAGGGCCAGGACCTGGGAGTTGGGGACAAAGTTTGGCTATCTACAAAGAATATTAAGCTCAACATGCCACCTGCCAAACAAGGTCCCAGGTTTATTGGTCCGTATGAAATTATTGAGGTGATTAATCCTGTAGCCTTTCGTCTGAAGCTCCCTCCATCATTAAAGCTACCCATTGTATTACACAGGTCCCTTCTCAAATCATACTGATCTCCAGTTCATCCTGTTCAGACCCCTCCTCCTCCGGTTTTTGTCGAGGGTGCTTTGGAATATGAAGTACAAAGGATCCTTGACTCCCGCTTGGTGAGAGGGTCAGTGCAGTATCTTGTGCACTGGAGGGGTTATGGTCCGGAAGAGAGGACCTGGGTGCCTGCAAGTAATATCCATGCCAAGGGTATGATCAGGAAGTTTCATCTCTTTAACATTAATAAGCAAGGTTTTGAGGGGCCGGAGGTCCCTCTTAGAGTGGGGTACTGTCACGTCGCTGTCAGACTCAGTGACTGTTATTCCTGCCCCAGCCACTAGACGGTGCTGAATTCGCCTCTGTCGCTGAGCATCGCTGTGCTCCTTCAGTGGGTGATGCTGGTTACAGGAGTGAGGTTCCTGCAGAGGCTTCTGGTAGGCACAGGCTACATTCCTCTATCAGAACTGTGGTGGTTGGTACCAGTCGTGCATCACCATGCACCATGCATGGTTATAGTGGCAGTCCAGATGGGTGGGAACCGCGCCCTTTAAATACCTTGGATCCTGTCCTGCAACCACCAGATATATTCTTGGTTTTTCCAGCTATCTAGTTTGTGCTCTATTATATTGACTTTGACTTTTGCCTGGATTTTGACCCTTCTATTGCCTGACAATTTTGTACTTTTTCTGCCCTCCTGGTTTTTGACGCTGCCTTATGACTACATTTATGGATCCTGATTTTGTCTACTCCCTGACCTCCTAGCCTTCTCCCTCCTGGCGACCTCCCTGCTCCGGTCTGCTGCTCACCTATAGGCAGCTACCTCCTGGGTTCTGTGGCCTATAACTGAGCTCAGCAGCTCTGAGGAGCTCATCCCATCATCTTGGACAGAGCCATTGAACTGAGATAATGCCTGCAGCTCTGCAGAAGGTAACAAGCACCAGGAGTAGCAGTGAACACTCAGCAGTGGACTCAAGTGAGGGAGAGGAAAACACAGTTTGCTTTTTAAACAAACTGCAGCCAGAGAAAAGTTGTTTTCCAAATTGGGAAAATCCCAATACCGTATATTAAAAACAAAAAATGTCTTTGGGGGTGGACAGATTGGAGACTTCCTTTTTGTATTGTTTCTAAAGACAGTCAAGCAGATGAAGCGACCGGTGGTAAGGCCGCGGGTGTGTGTGTATGATCTTTCTCAACAGAATCCCCATACTCAGGTTTAACCGATAATAACGTTTCTTTACTGGCAAACATGTTTATATCACAGTCAACCGAACTATATGCGCACTTATATATATTAGAGTCTCTGAATTTTCACTTCTGCCGGGTACGCAGCAAGAAAAAAACACAACAATGAAGGTATCTTTCCCTAACTTTCCCTAAAATCACGTACCAGTTTATCACAGAAGAAGATGTCGCTCCCACGTAGCAGGCCTGGGGATCTCCTCAGTCTTCTTCTTCGGTCTCCTTCCGCAGGTAACAGAACTTTTCTTTTAATGTCTCTCCCAGTCTCAGGGCACACAGAGCAGCAGGAGGGAGAACACAGCAGCCAAATGGCTCCCTTATGTCGGTCACGGCCCCTGCACATGCACCCTGGGTGCTCGACGGGCAAGGTTTTGCAGAGGGGCCAGATACACAGCACCAAAGTCCAGTGGCCCAGGATCAGTCACAGTGGCTTCTGCGGGGTGATTTTTCCGGCAAGGTGTAGCAAAGTAGTCCACTTTCAACAGACATCCACAGGGAGATCTTCTCTGGCTCAACTCTGTATCTATACTGACTTCCCGCCCTTTCTCCTCCTCAGCACAAGGCTGTTGGGGGAGGGGATCAGCAATCAATGTTGTTTTTCTCCTCTCTGCAGTCATTTCAGCAATTGTCCACAAGGGGGCAGTATCGGACTGTGTAATGCTCACTTCAGTGTCCATTTCAATAATACAATCTGAATTGCTCACCTCATTACATACCCCCCCACTTAAAGGTTGACAGTCCCTGTCAACAACCATCGGCTCCAAGGCAGTGATGGCCGTTGATATCACAGGGATTGATCTCCGGCGGAGTAGGGACCTCTGTTGGGGAAACCGTCATCCCCCCGTTCACCTTTGCTCCCTTGTTCAGGGCTCACAATATCTCCAATAAACTCAGTCACGTTTTCTACCCGGGGAGAGTAGGATCGCCGGCGGTAGCGGCGCCAGTTGGGGCAAATCTGCTTCCTTTAACCGGAACACCCCCAGGACCGGTGACGTCGGCGGCCTCTGTACCCTTCTCTCCCTTCACAACATCAAACTGTACCAGCTCCCCATCACCAACGCTGCGGAGGCACTTACGAGGATTGTTACGCTTTATGGCAGTCTGATGTACAAACACGTCATCCTTTGTGTCATTCCTGTTGATGAAGCCATACCCATCGCGGACATTAAACCACTTCACCGTCCCCTGGACCCGAGTGGCCAGCACTTGCTTATCGGTCTGGCTCTGTCTCTTCACACCCTTTTCCCTGATCTCCCCTGCCGAGCGAGCCGCTTTGGCGGGGGCGTCTAATTTAAAGGTGGCTGCTGTTGTGGGGCACGACTTGCTGGTTCTGGTATATCGGACCACGGGTGGAGGATGCGGACAACGGTTTGCCCTATGGCGGGGGTCGCCGCATGTCCAGCACCTTCCCATAGGCCGGCTGGGTTGCTGTCTCGCTTGCCTGTCCGCCTGTTGGTCTAGCATGAGCTGTAGCTGTAGTATCTGTTTCTACAACTCTGCTACTATCTGCTTTAATTCTTCCGTGTCACTGTTCGGAGTGCTGGCACTGGATATGGACCTGCAGGCCGTAGTATAAGTCTGGTTGTAAGTTACTACCGGGAGGAGATTCTGTTGATCACACATCCTGCCAACTACGCCAGATGAAGCGACCGGTGGTAAGGCCGCGGGTGTGTGTGTATGATCTTTCTCAACTTTATCCCCATACTCAGGTTTAACCGATAATAACGTTTCTTTACTGGCAAACATGTTTATATCACAGTCAACCGAACTATATGCACACTTGTATATATTAGAGTCTCTGAATCTTCACTTCTGCCGGGTGCGCAGCAAGAAAAAAACACAACAATGAAGGTATCTTTCCCTAACTTTCCCTAAAATCACGTACCAGTTTATCACAGAAGAAGATGTCGCTCCCACGTAGCAGGCCTGGGGATCTCCTCAGTCTTCTTCTTCGGTCTCCTTCCGCAGGTAACAGAACTTTTCTTTTAATGTCTCTCCCAGTCTCAGGGCACACAGAGCAGCAGGAGGGAGAACACAGCAGCCAAATGGCTCCCTTATGTCGGTCACGGCCCCTGCACATGCACCTTGGGTGCTCGACGAGCAAGGTTTTGCAGAGGGGCCAGATACACAGCACCAAAGTCCAGTGGCCCAGGATCAGTCACAGTGGCTTCTGCGGGGTGATTTTTCCGGCAAGGTGTAGCAAAGTAGTCCACTTTCAACAGACATCCACAGGGAGATCTTCTCTGGCTCAACTCTGTATCTATACTGACTTACCGCCCTTTCTCCTCCTCAGCACAAGGCTGTTGGGGGAGGGGATCAGCAATCAATGTTGTTTTTCTCCTCTCTGCAGTCATTTCAGCAATTGTCCACAAGGGGGCAGTATCGGACTGTGTAATGCTCACTTCAGTGTCCATTTCAATAATACAATCTGAATTGCTCACCTCATTACACAATGACAGTGGGTCCAAAGGAGTTGTTCACTACACAGACATATCATTCTTAAAGGGAACCTGTCATTTGACTCTTGCTGTCCAAATCACAAGCAGCAGCATGAATCAAAGCCTTGCTGCATGATTGTTACCAGGTATATTTTTCTCTAAAACATCTAGTGTTTCACAGAACCTAGACCTTATAGATCTGGCCAGAGGTAGAGCCGAGCCTGTCTCATCATTGTGACTCACCACGGCCAGGGTTCTCAGGCGCAGTCTGTAGGTCACGGTGGCGCCTGAGGCTGTGGGCCCAGTGGTCAATGAAAAGGGGAAAAATAAAATAATAAAAAGGGAATAAAGTTTTTGTTCGTGACGCCACCTGTAGGTTCCAGTGATGGCACCGGCGCTGCTGGATCCTCCGGGGTGATGGGCGGCAGCAAGATGGAGTTGCTCCCTACAGGACAAGCGGGATTCCCGGAGCTCTGAGCTGTAATGGTGGAATAGGGCAGCTCAGTTGTTTCTGTGAAGCAATGCAAGTGAATGACAGTTCTGGAATAAGGCTCGGACACGCTGCACATTCTGCATGGGTTCTTTACTCCGGTAAACGGCAAGTCTACAAGGTATGTGATGGTGTCAGCTAAGACAGAGGACCGGGTGGTTCTGGCAATGGGCAGCGTCCCTCTGAAGCTCCTCTTGTGTTCTTTCTCTATCACTGTCTGTCCTTCTCTTCGCTGCTCTGTTATACCCAATTAAGAACACTGAGGGCCTTCGGTTGGGTCACCGCTGCGCGCGTTCACTCCGCGGGCCCTGGCCTTCAATGGTGGGTGCTCCTGGTATAACTGCGGTAGTTGGTGTTTGGTGGGTCGAGCCCCTATAAAGCCTACGACCACTCCGAGTTTTGTGGTTCAGGGATGTAGCCTGCTGGACCATGTCGGAGCCGGTACTCTGGGTTTTGGACTGGGCTCAGGTCTTGAAACACCCGCTCTAACTTTGCCCCTCTCTGTCTCTTCTGGGTCACCAGGTTGAGGTGCCCTCCCTGTTAGCTTTCTCGGTGCTTCTCTGTAGCTTCTCCAACTCTGCTACATCTGTTGCTTTCACTTTGCTTTCTCTGTGCTGCACGGCCCTGTGCAGCTCCTTCTGACTTCTCTGCACTCACTTCCTGGTCTAACTCCTTGCTGCTCTCCCACTCACTATACAACCTAGTTCTCCTCCCACCGGGACCAGTTACCCTAGGAACGGGTGTCTAATTGGTCCTTTCGCACTAGGTGTTGCATGTGGTGGATGGAGCATCAGGATTATCCTACTCATTACTAAAACAGAGAATACAACACCTTCAGTCAGGGGTGTAGTACCCTCTTGTGACGCACTCTTAATGGGGCGCCACATTTGTCTCAAAAATTTCAACCAGCGTCACATCAGGTGCTATGGGAGAGACTAGTCAATAATAACATCTCTATGATTTTTTTTTACAAACTTCACGGTCTTGAAAAAACATGGATGTGTGAACAGCTCCACATATTAATAGATTTAAATGGGTATGTGTCTTGTCCATGAAATAAATGGATAGAATAAGTACTTACAGTGTCTGAATGAGGTCTAAACAGACACCTTCCAGGTGTTTGATGTGTTTTATCCTAAGCATGTCTGATGCTACTAAAGAAGTGTAGCGCCCCGCTAGTCAACGCACTACAATAGGGTACTGCACCCCTAACACAAGGTGCAGTATGCTTTGTCTTGGTAGGGGGTAATAGAAGCCTGAAGCTCCACAACCACACACATGCACCTAATGATAGAGGAGCAATCAGACACCCGTTACTAGGTAATCGGTCCTCGTGGGAGGAGAGCTAGGTTATATAGTGAGTGGGGAAGGTAGGAACAGTGAGTGAAGAGTAGTGCAGAAGTGAAGAGAAACAGAACAGCAGAGTAACAGGAGAAGAGGAGAAGTAATGGGGAGGGCACCTCAACCTGGTGACCCAGAGAGAGAAAGGGGCAGATAGAGGGTAACCAAATACCCTGGCCCATTCCGACGTGGATCAGAGGTCCATCCCTGACTCGCAAATTACCGGCGTGGTCGATGTCTTCTTAGGAGCATGATCCAACAACCCTAAACCAAGCACGGTCTCCACCAGAAGCACTAAAGAGGGTTGGGTTCCCTTTGGAGAGATAAAGGGTTCCCATATCACCCGACGGGCCTGGTTCCAGAACTGGGCTTGTGTAGAGCACCACAGAGAAAGGACAAAGAAAGTGATAGCACAGGAACATCACTGGAGCTTCAGAGGGACATTGCTCACTGCCAGGACCACCCGGTCCACTTCCCTGACCGAAACAACTGTTTAACCTGTAAGACTGCAGATTACTGGAGTAAAGAACCCGTTCAGAGTGAGCAACGTGTCTGTGTTCCTTACGGATGAACTATGATTTACCTGCCTTGCACCTGACTAGCCCAGGGTATGGGGACTCGGGTATCTGGGCCCTCTGTTGCGGATAGGGATGTCACTGGTGGCCTGCCCAGACCCGTGGCCCTGGTGGTCAACTAAAAAGGGGTAGTTGGAAAGGGAATAAAAGTTTATTGTGACGCCACATGTGGTATCTGGTGACTGCACCAGCACTGCGTAGGGCCTCCAGGGATGATGGATGAGCAGCTAGGTGTTGAAGCTCCCCACTGGCGGAACTGGATTCCTGAGGTGTTTGGTTAGGAAGATGAGAGATAGAGCAGGGACTTGGCTTGGCTGTTGGATAACGGGACAGTCTATGTGGATGGCAGGGGCGCGGGTAAAGAATTGACACACACACCGCTGGTTGTTCTTTATCTTTTACTGGTATAGTTGCAGGTAAACGTCCAGAGCACTGCTGGGTGTTCAGGATGCTCTTCTGGGTCTCCACAGTGAGTGGGTATAAGGCCTCCTTGTCTCTTTCCCCGTATGTGTATGAAGCCCCTGCCCCGTGTGAAACTTGGCTGGCCTCCTCTGCTCTCTCCACCTGTGCTGTCGGCGGGACACCCTCAATGGACTACCGCTGTTTCTCTCTCTGCGGTGCCTGGCTCCCTGGTGAGTGACTGCGCAGATGCCCGGGAGACAGAAGTCTCCACGGTATACCGGTGTTCTTTACTGGGCCGGGTGATTTCCAGTAGACTCGGACTCCGGTGTCTAGTGTGCTGTTTGGGTGAACCTAACTCTGGCTCCTCGGTTCCCACTTTGTTCTTTCCTTTCTCCTCGCCTTCCAACCCCACTTTTGGGCTTTGTATGCTTTTCATGAGGTAATAAGGAATTCCATTTAGTGGGTTTAATATCTCTGAGAGTGCAGTAATTATATGTGCACACAGTGCACCTATCGAGTTTTCCCAGATGAATCTGCCAGTAGTCCTTTTCCTCTTTTCCTAAATGGCTTTTCTCACGGTTTTGTGGACATTATGACTCCTCCGCTTTCGTCTTTTGCTCTATACTATCAAGTATATGTAGAAACTGAACAATGAGCAGGTCACTTCATTTACCATAATTTCTTCCTGGTTACCCAACCATGAAGCAGTTGAAAGACATGACATGAGGCAGAACAATGCGCAATACCCTAAGACCTCAGTCAGATGTCCGTAATTCTTCACATAAGGCAAAAAAAGAGAAAGAAGCCACGTATGGATGAGAGAAGCGGGTGATGAAGAATCGCGCTGCCGTCAGAGAATCACTGTCCCAATGGTTTCCAAGCGTCTTAGTTCAAAGGATTTTAGTCATCTGGACGCGTTTCGTGGGCACACTGCCCACTTCTTCAGTAGATAAAATCTCATTATAGACATAAATGACATCTGCCTGTATATAGGAGACCAGATGTATGACGTACAAGAACGTGAAAAAAAGAGGGAGAGGAACGTGAAAAATAACAAAGACTGCTGCGTATGACCACAGCCTAAAAAGTCATCAAAGTGCAAATTGAAACAATATGAAAATACACATAAAAAAACACATAGAAAACAATAATGTATGTTCACATAAATAAATACATGAACAGATATAACATTATTTATAAAACAAATTAAGAATATGTACTGGTGGGAATTTTAGAATAGAATTAAATAAATGATAAAACCACATATCGATCCAAACACTTCGGGACTTGTACCCGTATTAGCCTTGGAGCACAAGTATCCCTTATCAACTGCAAACATCCAAGCGCCACCAGACCTTGGTTAGATCATATGACTAGTTCATAATCCTACCACGTTTATTCAGATAATGCCAATTGTTCATCTATTTGGTTGGTATATTCCCATCCTATAACTTGTTTCAATGACAACCATACATATTGGTAACCACATGTAATGAGAGCTGAGAAGGAACCTCATTGAAAAAAGCTATAGGATGTCAATATACCAACCAAATAGATGAACATTCACAGGCAAAAGGTAATTTTCCTCTTGTTTCCTGTGTGTTCTTCTGCTACTATCTATATTAAGTTCTATTATGGGTACATTCTTATTTCTATATTTGTGTAAATAATGTGCAAGTGACTCGCCCCCAGGCCCGTGGGGTACTTGGATACGGACTGTTTCAGTCTCGGGATCACTGGGGCTGAGACCCGGCTCCGTGGCCCTGCGGAGTCACTTAAAAAAGCAGGGAAATGGTTGAGGGATTAATGCTTGCAACGCTACCCGTTATATGCGGCTATGAATGGCCACCACTGCTACAGAACATCTGGGAATGATGGCCAGGCAGCTGAAATGGATCCCGGGTCCCCAGGACAGTAAGGGTAATTGGTAGTATCTGGCAGGCATGGGTTAACTTTAGGCCTCGTTACTTTGATCAGTGGCCTTTCACAGCCAGTTGCCACAGGAATAACACAGTCTCACACAGTTCTGGAATTCTGTACCCAGTTTACTCACAGAAAGTCTCAGCAGATCTTACAGGGTTTCACTCTCATTTGAACTCCAGCCTGTATAGTCCTCAACAAACTGGGACAGCAAGTACAAGACCCTTGGTGGTATGCCTATCTTTGCCTTTCTCTGGTCCTCTTCCTCAGCACTTCTGCCTGCATTTCCTTTCAGTGCCTCTGAGCACAGAGCCCCGATCCAGCGGCCACAGGTCTTGTCGGATGACTCGTATCTGTCCCCTTACCCTCATCCGGCTGCCTTTTTTGGGGGATGCGCCAGGTGTAAGCCACAGCCACGGGTATTGGACTCCCGTGCCGTGTTCTGGTCCGGTCCCTGTTTCTAGACCACCCCCCTCCGTCTGGTATCACCAGTCACGGATTCGGGCACACGAGCCGCTCTTGCTCTGCCGGTGCCCCTGGGTTTCCTTCCGCACTATTTCCGGGACAAGCTCTCCTATTCAAGTCCACTGCTCTTGCTGCTACATTATGCTGATATTCTCCTTCTCCTTTGCTCACAACAACCACGAGTGCTGGCACTTGCTTCCTTCTCACTCTCCGACTGACTAACTTCCTTTTTCTACAACCCCAACTTCCATCCTTCCTGCCTTGGGACTGGGCTCTCCCTCCTGCGGGTCCGCCCATGGTCTCCTCCTGTCTCTAGGGGTGTTGGGTGTGTATTTTGAGGGTCTTACATCGCCATCCCAATTTCCTGACAACAGGGGCACTAGCACTTTATTATGGGAATTTGCAGCACTATTTGGACTAAATGCTCTGATTTTTCAATATATTGATTGGTTGTCTATGAGGGTACCTTTACACACCGCCACTATCCCTGGCAACCGGTATCAACCGCACGTGCACGCGCACGTTTTTTACGGTCGCTAACGATCGCCGATACCGCATGTACACGCCGCCATTGCGTTGTCAACTCAAGGTATCGTGGTTCCCCGGAAGTGCCCACAGATCCTGTGGATAACTTCCTGTTGAATTCCTTCACCGCTTCACACGCCGCTATCCACAATGGAATATGGGCGTACCTGAGCAGCAGCTACAACACATAGGCGTGCCACACTTCGTCACGCCGCGCCCAAACTACAACCATTGGCCAACACAATAGCGTCCTGATTGGTCAGGGTGTGCAGGGCGGCTGCCGAATACGTGACGCAATTGTGTTTGGCTTCTCAGACGGAATAGACGCTTGTGGCGTAGCGAAGTGTGCCGATATAAACTTAGGAGACTCACGTTTTGAAGAGAGGTCTGGGCAAGCACCAACCTTTCAAGCGTTCCCCTTTTACTTTGGGGATCTCACTGCAGCGTTAGCTGATCATGAATTCACGACCTGGAGGGGTGGAGGATGAGCTTCCTGTTGTAACACTTGCCTATTCTCGGTGCTTGCTGCCAGCAGGTGCGTCACAGCATATTCAATCAGATAGAGAAGAAATGGAGCCGCACTCAAGGCTTCTGGCAGTGGATATTTATTCAATCTTCATACAACAGGTTGTGCACAGAGGATGGGAGGACGGGGGGGTACTACGTCGTTTCGCACCCTGTCTTGGCGCTTCAGCGGGTACAATTGAACGGGAGGATTGTACCCGCTGAAGTGCGAAGACAGGGCGCGAAACGACGTAGTACCCCCCGTCCTCCCACCCGCTGTGCACAACCTGTTGTATGAAGATTGAATAAATATCCACTGCCAGAAGCCTTGAGTGCGGCTCCATTTCTTCTCTATCTGATTGAATAAACTTAGGAGACGCTCAAGCGTCACACAGGAGCGGTTTAGAGTAACACAGTCAGTGCGTTACCATACTATGTGGTTTGCTATGTGTGCGTCTGTAGCTAAATGTGTGAATCGAGCAACAATGCAGATAGCATATGTGGCTACATATGTCCATGACATTGAGCAGCTGCCATACCACCACTACACTATGTGTGTCTCTACACATGTGCTGCACTACTTGAGTAAACCTACATGGCACACAATATCATGTGCTGGATCACTGTGTTGTGTCCAGGTGACCCTCTGCCCACACCACACCAGACCATAATGGATATGTACACACATTTCTCACATACACTGTTGACCTAATACCTTAACCTGGCTTATAGCTACCAACACATAATGTGTCTTGTACCCATCCATAGGTGCCAAAGGGTGTGAAAGCACTGGGCACAACAGAAACCTTGATCAGACTGCCCTCCATCCCCAAGTAATCAGTCTCACACGTAGTCATTTGGATCCAAAAACATGTATGTATTATTTGTAGGCACATTAAAAAATGTAAACAGTACAGAAAGGAAAGTCAATGGACATTAAAACATCATGTTACATTGTAAACATAAATCAAACACAGAAACACCATAAATAATTAACTTGGTATCAATGTTAAAGTGTGCACCACCCACATAACACAA
The DNA here is from genome assembly GCA_033576535.1 of Allobates femoralis. Taxonomy (NCBI): domain Eukaryota; kingdom Metazoa; phylum Chordata; class Amphibia; order Anura; family Aromobatidae; genus Allobates; species Allobates femoralis. Next base: position 360,727,204 of record JARQOC010000003.1, read on the forward strand.
ATAAAGCCTCAACTACCTAACTAACTAAAACATGTGCACACAAGAATCTTTTAAAAGAAAAAAACATGCTGCAGCCACCCTGCGGTCTCCGCCATGGCCATGTGGCGCCCTGCAACAAGTGCGTCTCAGGAGGGTATTGCATCCCTGACTGAAGATGCAATATTCTCTGTCTCAGTAGTGACACGGTTAACACTCACAGCTCCATACCCTACATGCACCATTAGAATAGAGGGCCAATCAGGTCCTGGTGGGCGGAGTGTAGGAGTAGAGTGTAGAAAAATATAGGAGAGGAGAGGAGAAAGAAGTGGTCGGGGGGACCACCCGGTCCGTTACCCGTTAACTGTATACCCTGTATCATCTACCAGTTACAGTAAAAGACCCGTTACAGAGAATACTGGTGTCTGTGCTTCTTCAGAACTGTTTAACTCCGCATGCTAAGAATCACTGAGCTGCCATACACCACCAAGTGCAGCTCCTCGCCTCGGGAACTCCCGCTCGTCCTGTGGGGAGCGTCCCATCTTGCTGCCGTACACCCCCCGGAGGCCCAAGCAGCGCCAGTGAAATCACCGGAATTCCCGCAGGTGGCGTCACGACAAGAATAATTAACCCTTATCTGTTCAGCCAACTCCTTTTGATCTGGACCACCGGGCCCCACAGCCTCGGGCGCGGAACCGTGACAGGGAGAAGCAATGCCCGGAGACGTGAAGACCAGGCTACGGTGAGTCAGCCACCATGCCCTGCCCTCACCAGCCACACTACACCTGCTGGTGCTGCCAGCCCACTGCCCCATGGCCATTAAACTAGGAGCAGTATGAGTCTCTACTGTTCCTGGCCTCCTGCTGAGTGTGACCACGGCTCAGCAGCTGGAGTGGCGCCACACCATGGTCGTCATCACGCCAACCCCCTGGACGGACCTCCCCTGTTGTGGGGTCCACATAATCCACATAACTTGCCGGCGTGTATGATGCTCGATCCCTACGATGCAGGAAGTTATGCAGCACACAGCAGGCCAGCACTAAAGCGTCAATAGATTCCAATTTCATATGCATACCCGTATGAAAAACCCGGAATGTATTCGCCATGATTCCGAACGCATTTTCAACCACACGCCGGGCACGGGATTGCAGCGTCATTGCGATCCAGTTAATTTCTTGGGCCTGTTGGAGCTGCTCGGTCAGGGATCTATGGGGTTAATTACTGGCTCCTTTCTGTGAGTCCTGGGTAGAGGTGTCATAGATTTAAAGTGCAAATGTCATTTCATTGAAAAAGAAAAAAAAAAAAACAATATTGCACTGGTTGTTAATGAGGGGTCACAAAGCAGCTAAGACAATAATATTTATGACATATGACTTATTTTCACACATTTTTCTGTGGTGTTTTAAAAGCTGCATTTTCTGTCTGTGTGGGAGTGGCCAGAGTCTGCCAGCAGTGTATGTGTGAGAGCAGGCTAGTGGTGAGCTGTGTGGGGAGCCAGAAATTGCTGTGTGGAGATAGATGACAGAAGAGTGAAGCTTGTTTACATCCTGGGCGACCCGCAAAGCGTATAGTGTGCGGGGCTCATGGGCTCACGCCCCCTTCCCCTTTCCTTATCCATTTGGGATGAAGGTTACATTTTTTGCCCACATTTGAGTATTAAAGGGTGAATTACCCCTAGTTGGATGTATTTGAGGCTTTCAGCCATATTAATGTGCTCTGAGGTATACTCAGGAGAACGGCTGCTGTGATTTACTACAGCAGCATAGTAACAGAACCCAGGCGTGCTGAGAGTGGCCGCCTGGGTTGCTGTGTAGAGGCTCACGCATGATTGGCTGAGCGGATTTGGGCAGGAAGCTCACTTTATTTAAGATTACAGCTGTGTGGAATTCCTGTCAGTCAGCCCGTGATGACAGAAGCGGACGTCAGCATGGATGCCTTACTGGATTAGCTTAGGCAGAAGATTGCGTCTGACGGCGAGCTGCAGTGGTTGAAGAGCTGCCTGTCATTACCTGCTTCTACTGATTCGGTGACACCATTATCTGAAGCAGCGGTTTTAACTCCAGTGATATCAGCTGATGATAATCAGGCTACTACATTCCCTTACCTCACAGTTGCATATAGTGGGGGTGAAGACCGGGACACGGTGATTCCTGAATTGTCATCATCACATCAAAAGGAGAAGTCTGGACAGAGGCACAGAAAACCCAGTCAGAGGTGTTCTCGTTACCATTCTCCTGTCAGGAGCCGAGGAGCCAGCGTCAAACACTTAAGTACAAGAAGTGAAGCTGCTGGAACAATGCCCGCTATGTCCACTGCAGCAGGAGAACTGCGAGGCCCGATGATACAGAAGAAGAAAAAGAAGGCTGCACCGCAGAAGATTGCAGGACGCAGGGATGCTGCTCAACCCGGAGGATGCGGTAAGATCTCCGGGAATTCAGTGGGTACCAGTCTCACAGCACAATTGAGCAGCAGTAATGCTGCTCGCTTAACAGCAGTAACACCAGGTACACTTATTATTGACACAATAGCCATAGGGCAGGTATTATTACCTGCATCTAGAGCTGCAGCTCCGGAACCTGCTTATGCAGCTCGGGTTTGGGCCACTGCACCCTCATCTTCTGATGAGTAATTGGTCCAATCACTCAGGTCTATTTCACCGCCCAGTAACAGGGCTGCTGCTTTTGATGTAATGCAGAGCTTACTGGTTAATCCACAAGGTACAAATTGGGGGAACAGCTTGCCCCCCTCTTTTTCTAACTTACCTATGTTACAATCCTATATTAGACAGGCAGTCCTTGGCTCAGTTCCTTCTAGCAGATCTACAGGTATGGCTGATGCGCTATAGAAGGAGGCGTTGACATGCCACATCTCACCTTTAGGATTTCATCTCCCGAAAGAGAAGATTTGGCAGCGGGAATATATAGATTTCGTTGTTACCATCCAATCAGTTGAGTATTGTCAGTTCCGCCGATAAAAAAGACGATAAATCGGACGGGGATGGTGAGAACAAAATGTCTGTATAAGTCATTTCATAATTGGCTGCAGGCGTTTTCAATATATGCTGCGATGCTGGGTGAACGAGAGCCTCATTTATACTTGGACATGTTCCAGCATTAGGACATTGTCCTCGAAGCATATAGAAGTTTTAGGGCTCTGCATGGCTCCATTACGGTGCAGCCTTTCGCCAGAAACATTCAGTGCACCCTAATGTGCATTGGGGAGCAAAAGATGTGAGGTTATGGGTCAGTCTAATGCTCCCTCAACACTCTTCTTTGTCTAAATCTACAACTGTGCAATCAACAAAAATAGGTGTTTGCTTTGCATACAAAGATGCAGGTTGTAAATGGCCAAATTCGTGCCGTTTTCGGCACGAATGCTCATTTTGCGGAGGAGGCCACTACGCGGCTAAGTGCTTTAAGAAGCAGGGAGCTATACCAGGAGTTGGAATTGCTAGGGAGTCAGGGCCTAAACTGCAAGACCCCGGTGAGACTGGATGCAATGCGGCCATTTCTAGAAGTTTACACCGACAAGGAGAAAGCTCAAATGCTCGCTAAGGGCTTTCAAGTCGGTTTTTGAGGCCCTGAATTCAAAGGCAAGGGTTTCTTGATTCATAAAAATCTGGTGTCTGTTTCCGTGCATGAGGATGCAGTCTCTGAATATATAACTAAAGAATACGGCTTAGGACGCATTTCTGGCCCTTTTTCCAGCCGACCCTTTTCTAATTTTAGATTGTCCCCTTTAGGGGTTGTTCCTAAAAAGGATTTTGGCTGTTTTAGGGTGATCGACCACCTGTCATATCCTTTAGGGTCATTTTTAAATGATGAAGTTTCAGAAATTCTTCCATCCATGGGCTATACTTTTTTTGATTCTGCCATAGCGCTTTTGCAACGCTTTGGCCCAGGGGCCTTAATGGCTAAAGCTGATATAAAATCAGCGCTTCGCCTTCTGCCAGCTTGTCCAAATGGGTTTAACTCGTTAGGTTTTAATTTTAAAAATTCTTTTTTTTTTACCGTTGCATTCTATTGGGCTTTACTTATTCTTCCTTCTTGGAGTGGGTAACGGCCTATTTGTTCCCTCAGATTAGTGTTTTACACTATCTTGATGACTTCCTTTTCATGGGTTCGCCAGGATCCATTGAATCTTTTTCTGGGGTTTCGGGTTCCTGCCAATTGATGGAATTTTTCGGAATCCCACTAGCCGCTGAGAAGACAGTTTTTCCTTGCTGTTGTTTAGAGTTTTTGGGAATTCGCATTGACTCAGTTAAATTGGAACTTACCCGTATATACTCATGTATAAGCCGACCCGTGTATAAGCCGACCCACCTACTTTTGCCCCCAAAAACTGGGAAAACTTATTGACTCGTGTATAAGCCGAGGGTGGACCCCAGCACAGGTATACAACCCCCAGCAGTGAGGTATACAGCCCCCAGCAGTGTGGTATACAGGCCCTCCCAGTGGTATACAGGCCCCAGTAGTATGGTATACAGCCACCAGGACAGGTATACAGCCCCCAGCAGTAAGGTATACAGGTCCCCCCAGTGGTATACAGCCCCCAGCAGTATTGTATACAGGCCCCAGCAGTGAGGTATACAGGCCCCCCCCAGTGGTATACAGGCCCCAGCAGTATGGTATACAGCAGGCCCCCAGTGGTATACAGCAGGCCCCCAGGGGTATAAGCAGGCCCCCAGGGGTATAAGCAGGCCCCCAGGGGTATACAGCAGGCCCCCAGGGGTATACCAGACACTAATGAGCCATGCACACAGTGAACAGATCTGTAGGACACTGTTCACACCACCAAAAGACTGAATCACAAAAAACAATTAGAAAAACGTGCAAAAATACTCTGTTATGAAAAATAAAAATAGTAAAAGCAAGTGCTGCATAAAAAAGTGATAAAAAACAGGGTATTTAGTTGATACGTTTTTTGCAAAAAATGTATACGAAGCCGCTCTACCAAACGTCAAGGTAACCCGTATCAGAGCAGTCCCTATCTGTGTGTTCAAAAACCTGACCATGTGAATATGTACCTACATGAGCCGGGTCCAGACAGGTCCAGTGTCTGACACGGACTGACTGCAGAAGACGGCTCTGATACGGGTTACCTTGACGTTTGGTAGAGCGGCTTCGTATACATTTTTTGCAAAAAGTGTATCAACTAAATACCCTGTTTTTTATCACTTTTTTATGCAGCACTTGCTTTTACTATTTTTATTTTTCATAACAGAGTATTTTTGCACGTTTTTCTGATTGTTTTGCCCCAGGGGTATAAGCAGGCCCCCAGGGGTATACAGCAGGCCCCCAGGGGTATACAGCAGGTCCCCAGGGGTATAAGCAGGCCCCCAGGGGTATAAGCAGGCCCCCAGGTGTATACAGCAGGCCCCCAGGGATATACAGCAGGCCCCAGTGGCACTCGCCCCCCCCATCATGTGAAGAGCCCCCCACACTTTGCAGAGCCCCCCCACTGCATTATCTTACCATCCAGGGTCTTCTTCACCGCGGGTCCTCCAGTCCATCCTCGCGCGCTGTGTTCCCGGTCTCATGTGACCCGGCGGTCGCAGTGGAATGACGTCATCGTGCCGGGTCACGTGAGACCTGAACACAGCGCGCGATGATGACTGCAGGACCCGCTGTGAAGAAGACCCTGGAAGGTAAGATAATGCTGCGGGGGGGCTCTGCACAGTGTGGGGGGCTCTTCACATGATGGGGGGGCTAGTGCCACTGGGGGGCTGCCTGTATACACTGGGGAGCTGTATGCACGGCTCCCCCTGCCGCTGTGATGGGCTGGGGAGCCGTGCATATCTAATGAGCGGCACCACGTGATGGGCCGCTCAGTCATCAGCCTCCCCCCGCCTCCTCCAGCCTCCCCACCATAGGATTACCGTATTTACCCGTGTATAAGCCGAGGGGGTGACTTTTCAGCCCAATTTTTGGGCTGAAAAACTCGGCTTATACACGAGTATATACAGTAGTTTACCTTTGGAAAAAAGGTATGGCATTCGTTATAAGATTTTGGCGATTTTGCACAAGGATAAATTGACCTTAAAACAATTACATTCACTCTTAGGTAGCCTAAATTTTGTCCCGCGAATTATGCCGATGGGCAGAACCTTTTGTAGACGTTCGTATGATGCCTCAAAAGGCATTAAATCACAGCATTTTCATATCCGGATTTCCAAACCCATGAGAGATGATCTGCTAGTGTGGCTTTGCTTCATTGAGCAGTTTAACGGTAGATGTTGCGTTCAGGAGAATTTTATTTCGTCTTCTGAACTACGGCTTTACATTGACGAGACAGATTTGGACATTCTATGGGTATCGTTTGGCTCTCAGGCAATCATCTGCCCTTGGCCTAGTTGGTGGTGTTTTGGTGTCCCATGCTTCAGCATTACCAGTTGTAAAATGTTTGCTGTAACCGCAGCTTTGACAGTCTGGAATCAACATCTGCATAATAGAAGAATACTATTGCATTCCACAGATAGAGGTGTGGTGATGGCTTTGTATTGCCTTACATCCAGGAATAATTTGGTAAATTTATTGGTCCGTCAGATTGTGTTTTTTAGTTTGTCTGCTAACATTTGGTTGAAAGGTGAAGTTCAAGTGGGTAATGGTTTGTTTTGTGCCACTTCTTTTTCTCGCCAGAAGCCGCCGGAGTACGCAGAACAGCTTTCAGTAATGTATCAGGAGGTTATTTCACTTCCAGGACACCTTTGGAATCTTTTAAGGCCTTAGTGGCCGACCATATCAAGTCGTCGGTGTCTCCTACTACATGGGCCGCATACATAGCTGCATGGGACAACTGGTGTTGGCACTGCCGCACAAATAACACTGATTATTGAGTGGCGGACCTTTTGAATGATATAAACATGTTATTAGCTGATAACTTCAGTTTTTGGAAGGTTCACAAAATAGTTTCCGGTATTTCATTTTTTCTAAACTTCTACGGTAACCAATCTCTTTTTTCTTTTTTCCCTATTCAACAATTGTTTAAGGGGTTAAAGAAAAAACATTTCCGACCAGATGGGAGGAAAGCTATTCCCTTAATTTATTGCTTAAGATTTGGAATGTTTTACCGTCTATTTGTTTCAGCAAGTTTGATGTTTTTCTTTTCAGAGCTTGCTTTAGCTTTGCATTTTTTTGAGTTTTCAGAGTTAGTGAACTAGTCAGTCAGAACAAACAAGCCCCTTCGGGTTTAATTTTTCAGGATCTTGATTTACATCGAGATTTTTGCAAAATTTTTCTTAGAAAATCTAAGACGGACCAGTTGGGTAGAGGTTCCGTCATTCGGTTGAACTTGATTAAGGCCCGACGGGGTTTGAGCCCCTATTTATTCATAGTGACGGATCCTAGTTGACTGTTTTCCAGTTTAACTCCGTTTTGAGAAAATGCACCCAAGCACTGAACCTGGGTGGGTCTTGTATTTCTGCGCATTCTTTTAGAATAGGGGCCGCGACTCTGGCAGCGTCAGTGGGCTTACCGGATTCAAAAATTAGAAAGATAGGTAGATGGTCTTCTAATAGAATGCGCATTTACATGATGGTATCCATCTAAGCGACTTTGGCCTCGACATTTTGAATCTTGGCTTTCAGGGTGTGGTGGAGGAATGGCCGTTTGGTTTGTGGGGTCTCACCGTTTTCGGTGAGCCCCTTTGGGGAGAATTTGGCCAATAGCAAATGGGAATTGAAAGTTAATTTTATGATGTCTTCGAACCTTATGATGGATGTTCTCCCCATCAGATTTTGATTTAACATTTTATGGTTTATGTATGGAACATGTTTTGATAACAACCCTAAGTAAAGTCTCACGGCCAGTTTTAAAACACACTTGGAGTCGTATCTTTATTTTTTATAGTTTTAAATATCATTGGGGGATATATGGGTGGCTGTGTTCCCATGACATTGCTTGTTTACATCCTGAAATTGCTCAGTTTACATCCTTATATTGCTCAGCTCTGCTGTAATGTGATACATTGCCTCCTCATGGGCTGCAGGAACACAGTATAGGCCACACCCCTTCTCCATTATCTCTTCATATGTCCGTATTCACTGTAAAGACGGCCCTGACATGGAATCAGCTTCAATCACAGTGCAGTGGTGATACCTTGTGCAAGGTTTAGGAATGGTAACCAGACAGACTTTTCTAATGAAGTATATTATAACGTTTATTAAAGGGATCCTGTCACCTCCAAAACGCCTCATAAGCTAGCAAAACACGTCCCTGAAGCATCCTATCACTAATCTCACACTCCTTTTGTCTCCTAAAAGCATCCTGTGAAAGTGGATAAAAACATTTTAATACTTACTCATTAGTGATTATAATTAGCAGGGCTATATTCTTTAGTCACCAGGGCATGTTGTTTTGCAGCCTCGAGGATTCACCCTCTCTCTGTCTGTGCTGCTGTGATGTGGAGCTGAAGGCAGGACTAATGATTTGCATTCTGTGAGTGATAGAAAGGGGGAGGGTAAAGCCTGCACAAACAGAGGAACACAGACAGAGAGAGGCTGGATCCTGGAGCTACAAAACAGCCCGCCCTGGTGACTAAAGAATATAGCCCCTGCTAATTATAATCACTAATGAGTAAGTGTTACAACATTTTTATGCACTTTCACAGGATGATTTTAGGAGACAAAAGAAGTGTGAGATTAGTGATAGGATGCTGCAGGGACATGTTTTGCTAGCTTAGGAGGCGTTCTGGAGGTGACAGGATCCCTTTAAAATCACTTGCTCTACATTATTATTAAATAAAAATGTAAATGCCATACTCAAGAGAGCATTATAAAAACACTGACGTAATGCAGTACTACTGCCAGGTGCCTACTGAAGTAAACTGACGTTTGCAGTGTACTATATAAGGCCCAAACAAAAAGGATGAGCATTTAAAATATTTCAGATGTTGTCGGATAACAGTTTAAGCTACTGTTACATAAAGATGTTATTTTATTAATTTAGTTACAATGCAAAACACTAAAGCCTTGAAAGTGTGTTAATACCACATTTGAACTGGTGACAGGTTTACTTTAAAGCCTGAAGAGTCCTAGTTTTTAAGGGGTTGATAAATTAATATTTTCGAGCTGCCTGCAACATGACAACAGTGCTATCTGTCCTCAGGTTTATTACAAGAATCTGTTATAACATGTGTCTGTGCACACAAGCGGATTTTGCAAGGAACCTGCCAAAAAATGCTCAACAAAGTTGAAATTTATTCGTCTTCTGTAATTTCTGTTACTGCTTCAAGATTCGTGAAGTTGCTAAGAGAAGTCATCTGTCCATTCTTGGAAGTCGTCAATATCATATATATTATAGATTCAAGCATAGAAATGAAATCCAGGCACTGACCTGTTAACAGCGTTACTTGTATACTCCTGTAGCGGTGGCGTGCTGTGGAATCTCCTGTTGCTCAGCCAGAGTTCAAGACATTGAATCCAAAAAGAAAGATGGCGGCACTCAGCATTCCAATTTTGCAGTTGGTTAATTTAATACAAAATTTCCAGCAGCAGGTGCATGATACAGGGAGGGAGGTGCTAGGACGGACGGTGACCACTTCGCGGGATGTCCCGCTTCTACGGGTCTAGGCACCTCCCTCCCTGTATCATGCACCTGCTGCTGTAAATTTCATATACAGTATATATGACTTAAAATATAAGACAGCAAAGAAGATGCTTCAGAAAAAATATTGCCCATGTTTTCCTGAAGAGTCCTTTGCTTTTTAAACAATGAGGCTTTTGCTGGTATCTATCAGATGCTGTGTAAACTTAACTTAATTGGTCCCTTTAGGCTTTGACCACTTTAAATTTCACTCGTCAACAAATTTTCACAAAAGTCATGTTACTGAATTAAAACTGAATTAGTCCTTACCGGTAATTCCTTTTCTTGGAGCCTTCCACGACAGCATTGGAGGATGTCGTCCACGCCCTATTGGGGGACAGGAACACAGAGAGGTTAAAAGCCCCTCCCCTTCCTCCGCACTCCAGTGTATTATCAAGATCACCTGAAGACATGGATTACCTGATACACCTGAATCCAAAAATCGACAATAAGGGGGGGAACTGATGCTGTCGTGGAAGGCTCCAAGAAAAGGAATTACCGGTAAGGACTAATTCAGTTTTCTCCCATCGCCTTCCACGACAGCATTGGAGGAATACCACCGATACTCCTCAGGGTGGGACAACTGCCTATAGGACTTTCCTACCAAAGGACAGATCCCGACTAGAGGACAGATCTAACCTATAGTGGCGAGAAAAGGTGTGGAGGGACGACCACGTAGCCGCTCTGCATATCTGCTCAGATGAAGCTCCAGCCCGCTCCGCCCAGGATGTAGCAGCAGCCCGAGAGGAATGAGCCTTCAACCCCACCGGAGGAGCAAGGTCTTGAGCGACGTAGGTCGAACAGATCGCCTTCTTGATCCAGGAAGCGATGGTAGCCTTGGAAGCCTTCTTCCCTTTGTTTTTCCCAAAATACTGAACAAACAGGTTCTGATCTAATCTCCAGGAAGCGGTCACTTGGAGATAGTGGAGGACGGACCGACGGACATCCAAGGTGTGAAACACGGCCTCAGCTGCATTAGCAGGAGATTGACAAAAGGACGGGAGCACCACTTCCTGGGACCGATGAAAATCCGACACAACTTTAGGAAGGAAGGACGGATCCAACCGAAGCGTAATGCGATCATCGGAAACCACGAGGTAAGGCGCCTGGATCGAGAGCGCCTGCAGTTCCCCAACTCGCCTGGCCGAAGTAATGGCTACCAAAAACGCCGTCTTGTGAGAGAGATGGAAGGGAAGCAGCAGACAAGGGCTCAAAGGGATCCCGAGAAAGCCCATGAAGAACAATGTTCAAATCCCAAGTAGGGACGGAAGGCCGAAGCCTGGGACGCAGTCTACAAGCAGAGGTAAAAAATCGTTTGATCCATCGATGGCCAGCAAGATCCTGATCAAACACGGCACCGAGAGCTGAAACCTGGACCTTAAGGGTGCTCGGCTGAAGGCCCAAATCCAAGCCTCGCTGCAAAAAATCCAAATTGAGAGCCACATTAGGATGATGGATATCCGGAATGGAAGGAGCACACCAGGACAGAAAGCGTTTCCAAACCTTCCCGTAAATGGCGTTCGTCACGGGCTTCCTGCTCTGCTGAAGCGTGCGGATTACAGCTTGGGAGAGGCCCTTGGCCGTCAGGATCTCGGCCTCAACAGCCAGGCCGCTAGATTGAGCCACTGCGGGTCCGGGTGAAACAGAGGACCCTGGGATAGCAGGTCGAGGTTGTGGGGCAACCGAATTGGACCCTCCAGGCATAGGTCGTGGATAGTGCCGTACCATGCCCTTTTGGGCCACAGGGGAGCCACCAGGATAGCCGTCACCCCCTCCGCCCGAATCTTCTGCAACGTCTTGGGGAGCAGCGGGATCGGAGGAAACGCATACACCAACCGGAAGTCCCAGCGATGGGCGAAGGCGTCCAGCCCCAGAGGATGGTCCGACCGACTCAGGGAAAAATACGTCGGCACCTTGGCATTGGCTCCCGATGCAAACAGGTCGATTGAAGGGACTCCCCACCTGTCCGTGAGAGAGCGAAACACGTCCGGATGGAGGCTCCATTCGCCAGGGCGGACCTCCGTGCGGCTCAAGAAATCTGCCTGTACATTGGCCATTCCCTTCAGAAGTACTGCTGAGGAGGAGAGAAGATGGCGTACTGCCCACAAAAAGAACAGTCTTGCCAGCCCCTGCAAGTGTAAGCCACGAGTAGCGCCTTGGTACCGCAAGAAAGCAACCGTAGTGACATTGTCTGACAGGACCTTGACATGATGACCCCGGAGAACGTGAGCTGCAGCAAGAAGCGCTTCCTCCACTGCCAGAAGTTTGGAGACTGGCGACTGACCGAGCGACTCCAAATCCCCTGGAACGGTGTGCGAACTACCATCGTGCCCCAACCGGAACCGCTGGCATCAGTGGGAATGGAGGTCACAGGAAGGTGTCTGGGATTCATCCCCAGGAAAGCGAGATTACCATCCGCCCCGGGGTCCGGACCCGCGAGTCTAAGGAATCCTGACGTCTGTCCCAGGAACTCAGTATGTGTTCCTGGAGCAGTCGGGAAGGAGCCTGAGCCCATGTTACTGACTGAATGCAGGCCATCATGGCCCCTAACAGGGACATTGCTTCCCGCAAGGAGGGCGACCCCCCTGCCCGGAGGCGGGTCAGATTCACGCGGCGCAAAAGCTGATATTCCGCAGGAAGGAACGAGGTCTGTCTGGAGGAGGCCAGCAAGACTCCCAAAAATTGACGTCGGGTTGCAGGCACCCGTTCCGATTCCCAAAGATTGGGTACCCATCCCAGGGACTGAAGAATCTCCAATGTGTTGGAGACCTTTGTGCGCAGAAGCGCTGCCGAAGGAGCCACCACCAACATGTCGTCTAAATAGGGAAGCATACATATCCCCCGGGTCTGGATGAATGTGATCGCTTCCCCCATGAGTTTGGTAACCTCTGGGGCCGACGAAATCCAAAAGGGCAGCACATTAAGCCGAGAATGGACCGTCCCGCCTGCCCCGGAGATCGTGAATCGCAGAAAGCGCTTGTGGGACGGGTGAATGGGGACATGAGAATACATGTTCTGGAGGTCCACAACAACCTGGAGTAGCGCCCCTGGCCCTCCTCTCCAGGAGGAACCGGGGACCCCACACCCGAATCCCACATGTGTCGCAGACCCGACAAGAAAAAACCGTGCGAGAGTCCCCCTGAGGAAGGGAGAGGACTCGAAGACACGGAGGGGCTGGCTCTCGAATTCCAAGCGTAGACCCTCCCAAATGGTCGAGAGGATCCAAGGGCACAAGGAGATTGCTTGCCACTGTGGCAGAAACCGCAGGAGCCGCCCCGCAATGGGGAAGGCGACCTTGTTTAGGAGCGGCTGGTGATGCCGCTGCTGGGGGAGCAAGATATTACGGGTCTTGTTCCCATACTGGAATGCCCAGCGACCAGACTTACCCTTCCCTTTAGACTGGGAGGGTTGGCTGCGCTCAGGCCAAAGGACTGCCTCCGAAAGGGCTCCTGTTCCGGGAGACACCTTTTCCAGGATGTCATCCAATGCCCTTTGCAAGGGGAGGCCACACAGCTGGAGCTTAGACGTGAACTCCTCATTCCACCTTGTAAGCCACACTGCCCTGCGAGCTGTGTTAGCCAACACTGCGCACCTGGCGCCAACACGGAACGACTCAGCAGAGGCATCGGCCAGGAAGCCCATAGCACATCTCAGAAGTGGAATGGAGTCCAAAGCTCCTTCCTGGGAGTACCCTGCAGGATGAATTCTCCCAGCTGGGTGAGCCACTTAAAGAGAGACCTGCTCACATGTAGAGGAAATGTACACCGTTAAAGACATAGCTGCCGCCTCCCAGGATCTTTTGAGGAAACTCTCCATTTTACGAACGAGGGTGTCCTTCAACCGGGAGGAATCTTCAAAAGGCAACGTGGTCTTATATGCTAAGCTTCCCAAATGGAATACTGCCATAGACCTTCATGTTAGAAGTCCCATTGACTTTATAGAGACTTCCATAGAGATTCCCATTGGGTCTCTCATGAGGTCTCCCATCCAGCCCGTGACTGAGGCTCCTGCTGCTTAGCCTCAACAGTGTGTCAAGGGCATGCACAATGGGTTTACAATAGCAGCTGATTGCTACCCTGGACACCTGGATGTCCACCTTCGGGACCTCCCAGACAAAGTCATCACCCTCCAATCCACTCGGATGGGGTGAGCCGCTTAGCCTTCAGGCCTCTGAACATTTAGTCCTCCACAGAAGAAGGGGATTCCACCACCTCTACTCCCATGGTACAATGGACAGTGTCCACCAATGCCCCATGGACTCTGTGGAAAAATAGTAGTGTCCAGATTCTCGTGTCTGGATAGAGGCAACAGCGGCAATATCCTCGCCGTCCTCTAACGCTGAGCTCTGGCCAGCCTCCATGAGATCCACAGAGTCACAATCCTGGAGCTTCCTCTCTTACGGAGGGGAAGGCCCGGAAGCTGCAGCAAAACCCCGCAGTGCCGAGATAGAAGCCTGCACCTCTTCCCTAATGGATTGGAGCTCCTCAAGCAAGGATGGGGAGTCCATCCTGACAACCCTGTCAGTCATGGCCGACACCTTGTTGTAGGAAGAGGGACATTTTGTGCCGCAGCCACATTATTGCTCCCTTTCACAGACGGCCCTCGTCTCCCTATAGACAAAAAGGGAAGAGAAGGGGGTCCCAGTGTGAGTGCAGGGCTTAAATAACTCTACCCCTTGTGACCACCCCCAGAAACACTTACATGAGCTGGGGGAACGCTGGGCTCTGCCGAAGCAGAGGTGGAAGCCTATCACCTTCCATGTTTTAGGGATCAGCCTTACCTGGGTGTAGCTTCCGGCGGGTACTTATCCAGAAGTACCGTGCCCCCAACGAGGAACACCTGTTCCCTCCCTCCTCCTGGTCACCGGCCGCGGGCAGTAGCGCGCGAAAGTCCTGCTGGGTTCCCTGGAGCCGCGCCCAGCCTGCCACAGCCCTTACAGGAGCCGCCGCCCGAAACCGGAAGTGCCATCCCGGAACCGGAAGTGCCATCCCCGAAACCGGAAGTGCCTCCGCGGCACCTCTGATGCATGCCCCAGGGACCGCAGCTGGAGGAGGGAGACGCCGGAGAGCTGAACAGGCCTCCGGCGTTGCAATACACGGCCTGCTTTGCCCCGTAGGACGCAGGAAGGCCGGATGGTTCCACCACGGGAGCCCCGAGAAGGAGGAGGAGGCCGCCCCCGATGTCCATCCCTGGCCCGGCTGTAAGTACACCCCAATGCTGCCTCTGCCGGCCTGACAGCACTGGAACCTCTCCATGCCCCAAGGGGGACAGGAAACACTGGAGTGCGGAGGAAGGGGAGGGGCTTTTAACCTCTCTGTGTTCCTGTCCCCCAATAGGGCGTGGACGACATCCTCCAATGCTGTCGTGGAAGGCGATGGGAGAAAAGGAGTAATTTCTTATCAATTATTATGTGCTCAACATGAATATGAGTAACAAAATACAAAATTGGCTCCAGTGCTCCAGTTTTTTGTAATCTGCAATTATTGCTTACATCACAAAATTCCATGATGAATTGTAATAGGCTTGTGGTGAATACCTGTAAAAAAAAATCAAAGGCTATGTTTTAGATTTCTTTGCCTGTCACTTGTTGTGAGCATCTCTGGGGCGTGTCCAGAAGCAGTCAGCCAGCATGGTAGTGGACCATTTTCTATGGTATTTTTGTTCCATTGTTGTAATATCTTGATGTAAATATTCACCATGTTCATCACTAACCATACCACAGTTGTCAGGAAATTAATCCAGATGGGAATGAAGGAAGTGGAATTTAAAGGGATCCTGTCACCTCCAAAACACCACCTAAGCTACCAAAACATGTTCCTGCACCATCCTATCACTAATCTCACACTCCTTTTGTCTCCTAAAAGCATCCTGTGAAAGTGCATAAAAACGATTTTATACTCACTCATTAGTGATTATAATTAGCAGGGGCTATATTCTTTAGCCCTTAGGGTACCTTTACACGCGGCTACATTTCTAGGGTGGCTACAGGTAACTTACTGGTTGCAGTGAAATCATGGAGAGATTATTCCATTTGTACACAGCAACAAGATAGAACCTTGTCTCCATGATTTCACTGCAACCAGTAAGTTACCTGTAGCCACCCTAGAAATGTAGCCGCGTGTAAAGGTACCCTTAGGGCGTGTTATTTTGCAGGCTCCAGGATCCACCCTCTCTCTGTGTGCTGGTGTAATGTGGAGCTGAAGGCAGAGCTAATGATTTGCATTCTGTGAGTGACAGAGATGGGGAGGGCAAAGCCTGCACAAGCAAAGCAACACAGAGAGAGGGGGCTGGATCCTCGAGGCTGCAACATAACACACCCTAAGGCAGGGGTCTCAAACTCGGCTGGGTTGGTGGGCCGCACATAGAAACATTTTTTTATCGGGGGGCCGCATTGCTTGTAGGACTACGGGTACCGTCACACCACGTGACATCGCTGGAGATATCGCAGGCGATGCACGGGAGCGCACACATTTTTGGCACCCCGCCAGCGTCGCGTGTTTACATGCGGCGATACCTTCGGCGATGCTTTGGCGATGTTTCAGGCGACGTCGCTGTTGGGGTGTCTAGAAACCCCAGTAGGGATCCTGTAACATGGGAGCCTATGGCTCCCATCGCCTGCAACATTGCCATTCGCGATGTTACATGGGCCGATGCTTACACATCGCCTGAGAGTGGTTGCCTGGTTTCACAGCACTGCCTTCTTCACTTGAGAAGTGATAATTTTCTTTTGCTTGGCAAACGTCACTTCCCCTCAAATATCACACAAATTGTCCATGGTATTAACGCACTTTCGAGGCATTACAGTTTTATATAACTAAATGGATAAAATTATACCTTTTATGTAACAGTAGTTTAAACTGTATCCCACGAGGTCTGAAATATTTTAAATGCTCAACCTTTCTGACTGGACCTTATATTGTACACTGCTGACACCAACTTACTTCAGTAGGCGCCTGACAGTAGTACTGCATTGCATTACAAAATGATGCAATAATCTCTGGATGATGTGTGCATGATGGTATTATGCAATGAGATGCAGAGATGCAATATTACATAATTCTATGCTTATTCAGGTGTTTTTACAGTCCTACTGCATACATTTACACAGTGACACATTGAAAATGCACTATATGAAATATTTTCAAAATGAGAGCCAACGAAAATTTTCATGGTCGTATTCGTGTTAAGCACACCAAAATACCATGGATTAGGACCTTTTTAAGTCAGTAACAATTTCAGTGTTGACCAGTGCATTAAGATAGATGAAGCCGCACACATGTGGATTGTACCCGTTGAAGCTCCGCTTGCGATAGCGAAACGGCCGTTGTAAACCCCCCGCCCCCGTCCTCCCACCAACCACCCTCACCATGTGAATTACCCACATTATTTCTATTATTTTGTTATGGGAATTCTTGGTGCATATATACAGATGTGTGGCATTTATAAATAGCTGAAATAGATAAAAATATAAAGAATAAAAATAAAATGTCACTGCACTACCAATGCTGACTTTACACGGTCTGTACTGAAGCGCGTAAGGGTTCACACTTACCCGGCGTGTTTGTCATCGGCAGCTGGCGGGACCCGCCAGGAAGCTCCGGCGCCGTCCACCGGCTTCCTGGCGGGTATGTGCGGGCGGTATCCGGCGGCTGCCCAGCGGGTTCTCGGTGGCGATTCTGCAGCGGCTGGAAGCAGCACATGATTCTGCTTGCAGCCGCTGCAGAACCGCCGGTTTTTAGAACATGGTCATTCTTTGCTAACCCGCTGGGAAACCTGCGGGTTAGCAACGGATGACGCTGGGTAACCGCCGGTGTGTGCACAGCCTTGGGCTGTTTACATTAGTTTTAATGTTAATCCAAACGCCGGTTTGGATTAACATAAATTAACATAAAACTAATGTAAACAAAACGGCGGTTTACACAGGTAAACCGCCGAAAACCCGGCCAGTGTGCACTTACCCTTAGATGGAAATACTAATGGAATAAAGAAGCAACTTGCATATTCTTGGCTTCCCTGGTATTTATTCAGGTACAATGGAACGGCAGCGCGGATCACTAAAGCAGAATCTCTCTCTGGTCTTTTTCTTGAACATAAGATCTACATATTATCTGAAAAGGAAAAGAAATTATATTAGACAATAAAAACATTAAAAGCTTATGATCAGAATAATAGAGTACCATGGGGACTCCGAGTGTTAAAAGAACTGTCACAATATAAGGAAGATGCAGCCTTTATAACACAATGGTGCGAAATTCAATTAGAATGTTCTAAAAAAAATTTATTATTGAATCTTAAGCAAAGTTTAAAGACAACGAGCAAACAATGCTTGAATTGGGAAAAGCTAATGATACAGGGGTCATACAAAAAGCAAGCGAGGAACCTTTTCTAGGAGGATTAAAATCCACTTTTTGTCCACCAACTGTACAAGGCAATGTGATAGATCTGTTCCAGGAGCAGGTGGCTAAGGATATGGAGGCCTTAGTCTATGCAGAATCCCCAAAAAAATGTACGGTAACTGAAAAGGAATGGAAGGCATTAGAGGAGCTAAAATCATGGAAGGATGTCATAGTCCGCAAAGCCGACAAAGGGGGAAATACGGTACTGTTAAAAAAAGCAGTCTACATGAATGAGGCATTGAGACAACTGTCTGACACTAATACTTATAAACCTATTATGTTTGATCCCACATTTAAAGCAAAAGAGAAGCTACGCTCATTGCTGAAAAGAGGGGTGAACACAGGCACAGTCACGAGTAAAGAAGCAGAAAAACTCTTCCCCAAATTCCCAAATAAGGCGCACTGGTATTACTTCTCGAAGGTCCACAAATCTTTGGACGCACTGCCAGGTCGACCAATCGTGTAGGGGGTTGGCTCCCTTACAGAACCCCTCCCGTGGTTTCTTGACTGGCGGTTGCGCCCACTGATACAGGGGATACCTTCGTACGTGACGGATACCGGGGTTTTTTAGGAGACACTAGAAGGGATAGAGTGACTGGAAGGTTTTCGGTTGGCATCAATAGATGTCGAGAATTTGTATACCCGTATACCGCAGAAAATGGCCATTGAAGTAATTGATGAGGTGTTGCAGGCCATTGAAAAACCTGATTCTTGGAAAGCATTTCTGGTGGAAGCCCTTAAATTTGTAGTTGTGGAAGATACTATATCGGAAATACGATTCGATGCCTATATGTTAGATTTAGAGAACATCTAAAATCAATAGAAACTGGATTGAGGTCACCCCGACTCATTGAACATGTGAAAAATGAACATAAGGGGGATAAAAATGTACTAACATTTGTAGGACTGGAAAAAGTGGAATTGTCGCCTGCTGGCGGTAATCTCCACAAGTTACTTTTAGGCCGGCTTCACACTACGTTTTTGATGCATCCGAGTCTATCTGTGTTAAATAGGATACACTCGGATGCGATTTGGCCTCCCATGTATCCCTATGGGGCTTGGATTATGCTCGGATGTGTCCTTTTGGCCATCCGATTTAAGCACAATCCGTAGCCTTCCGATTTAGTCACGGATCCAAAATCGCAGCCTGCTGCAATTTTGGTGTCCGTGACTAAAATTGGACACCATGGATCTGTGATGGTCCATAGGGCTACACAATGTGAGCCTATGGACATCAGATCCGATTCTAACAAATGCATTCATTGATGTCACCTGTAGGAGGGCTTTGTATTAAATTTGAGTATCTGCCCTCCCTGAGGATTGTAACCGTTGAAGCTCCACTTGCGGTAGCGAAACGGCCGTTGTACCATCCCCCCGTCCTCCCACCCACCACCCTCACCATGTGAATTACCCACTGGCTGAATAAAGGATTGGGCATATACCGAACGTGTGCGGCTTCATCTATCTTAATGCACTGGAAGTGACGTACCTTAGTACAAGGAAGTGTGCACTGGAGGGCTGTCTGGATGCCGTGCGGGACACAGATCCTGCAAGGACTGCGGATTGGAAATCTATGACCAACGGCACCCAAGCATCGGAGGGTTGTGCTGACCACACTTCAGTAATGTCAGTGTTGACCAGTGTTTTCAGAGCAGATTTCATTGCACAAATCTACAGCAATTTACATTACAATATGAGCAGATATAATTTTCAAAATTCCATTCACAAGTAATTGAAACATTTTATATAGAAATTAGAATATATCGTGGATTTTCTAATCGTATGTATGCTCATTCTGTTGTGGAAAGTGTTTTTTTTTTAATTCTTTGCTATGCAGAGGTGGCATGTTGCTGCAAAATTCAATAGTAACACGTTTTTTACTGTGCAGTTGCTATAGATTTGCTGCAGATTCACTGCAAAATCTGAAGATTATCTATTACTAGTAAAAAGGCCCGATGCAAATGCATCAGGAGCGCGGTGAAATGAATTGTGTGTATACAGGCGGCGTGCGAGGGGAGCAGAGTATAGAGGGGGCCGTGCGGAGAGAGCAGGGTATAGAGGGGGCCGTGCGGGGGAAGCAGAGTATACAGGGGGCGTGCGGGGGAGCAGAGTATACAGGCGGGCGTGCGGGGGAGCGAGTATACAGGCGGGCATACAGGCGGGCGTGCGGGGGAGCAGAGTATACAGGCGGGCGTGCGGGGGGAGCAGAGTATACAGGCGGGGGGTGGCGTGCGGGGGAGCAGAGTATACAGGCGGGCGTGCGGGGGGAGCAGAGTATACAGGCGGGCGTGCGGGGGGAGCAGAGTATACAGTGCGGAACAGGGCGTGCGGGGGGAGCAGAGTATACAGGGGGCGTGCGGGGGAGCAGAGTATACAGGGGCGTGCGGGGGAGCAGAGTATACAGGGGGCCGTGCGGGGGGAGCAGGTAACAGGGGGCGTGCGGGGGGAGCAGAGTATACAGGGGGCCGTGCGGGGGGGAGCAGAGTATACAGGGGGGCCGTGCGGGGGGAGCAGAGTATACAGGGGGGCCGTGCGGGGGAGCAGAGTATACAGGGGGGCCGTGCGGGGGAGCAGGTAAAACAGGGGGGCCGTGCGGGGGGAGCAGAGTATACAGGGGGGCCGTGCGGGGGGAGCAGAGTATAAGGGGGGCCGTGCGGGGGGAGCAGAGTATAGAGGGGGGGCGATGGCGGGGGGGAGCAGAGTATAGAGGGGGGCCGTGCGGGGGGAGCAGAGTATACAGGGGGGCCGTGCGGGGGGAGCAGAAGATAGAGGGGGGCGTGCGGGGGGAGCAGAGTATAGAGGGGCCGTGGGGGGGGGCAGAGTGATAGAGGGGGCCGTGCGGGGGGAGCAGAGTATAGAGGGGGCTGCGGGGGGAGCAGAGTATACAGGGGGCCGTGCGGGGGAGCAGAGTATACATGGGCCGTCTGGGGGAGCAGAAGATAGAGGCGGCTTGTGGCTTAGTTGAGGCGCGGGGAGGAGGGGGGGGTGATAGCAGGCTGCAGCCCCGCCGCCCCTGGAGGCTACAATGGCAGAGCGGCGCCTCCATCTTACCTGGGGAGGCTGGGGCAGGCGGTGTCTGTGAGGAAGGCGGGCGCAGATGCTGGCGCCGGCCCCCTTTGTAATGGCGCTTCCCCGGCTGCTGCCGCTGGGGACACGGCGGAAGACCGGGAAGATGCGGCGGGCATTGGTGGGGGTAGGTGGTGTGCGGCGACAGCATTTTGCGCTTCCGGGCACTGTCGGCAGCTCGCGATGGCGCATGCGCGCCATCGCTCGCCGCGCGATACCGGCACAGCGGGCGAGCGGGGGGAGCAGAGTATACAGGGGGGCGAGCGGGGGGAGCAGAGTATACAGGCGGGCGTGCGGAGGGAGCAGAGTATACAGGCGGGCGTGCAGGAGGAGCAGAGTATACAGGCGGGCGTGCGGGGGGAGGAGAGTATACAGGCGGGCGTGCGGGGGAGCAGAGTATACAGGCGGGAGTGCGGGGGGAGCAGAGTATACAGGCGGGCGTGCGGGGGGTCAGAGTATACAGGCGGGCGTGCGGGGGGGCATAGTATACAGGTGGGCGTGCGGGGGGGGCAGAGTATACAGACGGGCGTGCGGGGGGAGCAGAGTATAGAGGCGGGCGTGCGAGGGGAGCAGAGTATAGAGGCGGGCGTGCGAGGGGAGCAGAGTATAGAGGCGGGCGTACGGGGGGGAGCAGAGTATAGAGGCGGGCGTGCGGGGGGAGCAGAGTATAGAGGCGGGCGTGCGGGGGGAGCAGAGTATAGAAGCGGGCGTGCGGGGGGAGCAGAGTATAGGGGCGGGTGTGCGGGGGAGCAGAGTATAGGGGCGGGCATGCGGGGGGAGCAGAGTATACAGGGGGGCGTGCGGGGGGAGCAGAGCATACAGGGGGGCGTGCGGGGGGGTCAAAGTATACAGGCGGGCGTGCGGGGGGTCAGAGTATACAGGCGGGCGTGCGGGGGGGTCAGAGTATACAGGCGGGCGTGCGGGGGGAGCAGAGTATAGAGGCGGGCGTGCGGGGGGAGCAGAGTATAGAGGCGGGCGTGCGGGGGGAGCAGAGTATAGAGGCGGGCGTGCGGGGGGAGCAGAGTATAGAGGCGGGCGTGCGGGGGGAGCAGAGTATAGGGGCGGGCGTGCGGGGGGAGCAGAGTATAGGGGCGGGCGTGCGGGGGGAGCAGAATATAGGGGCGGGCGTGCGGGGGGAGCGGAGTATAGGGGCGGGCGTGCGGGGGGAGCGGAGTATAGGGGCGGGCGTGCGGGGGGAGCAGAGTTTAGGGGCGTGCGTGCGGGGGGAGCAGAGTATACAGGGGGGCGTGCAGGGGGAGCAGAGTATACAGGGGGGCGTGCGGGGGGAGCAGAGTATAGGGGCGTGCGTGCGGGGGGAGCAGAGTATACAGGGGGGCGTGCAGGGGGAGCAGAGTATACAGGGGGGCTGCGGGGGGAGCAGAGTATACAGGGGGGCGTGCGGGGGGAGCAGAGTATACAGGCGGGCGTGCAGGGGGAGCAGAGTATACAGGGGGGCTGTGCGAGGGGAGCAGAGTATACAGGGGGGCCGTGCAGGGGGAGCAGCTAGACTTACCAGCAATGACCCAGCGATGCATCGACAACCCGACGGTTGTTGGGATCTGTCAGGTTCTTGGCGGGAGAATGGGGATCGCTGATCGTTGCCCCTGTCACACACAGCAATCCAGCATGACCAACGGGAGATCGCCGGTCAAAAAATGGTCCAGGCCATTCATTAACGATCAGCGATGTCCCAGCAGGGGGCCGATCTCTGCTAAGTGTCACACACAGCGATATCGCTAGCGAGGTCGCTGCTACGTCACAAAACCTGTAATGTTAGGGCGATGTCGTTAGCGATATCGCTATGTGTCAAGGCTAAAGGCTAAATTAAGGCTAAATTCATAAATGTTAACATCTTTTACCTCCTATTTTAAAACTGAAGAATGTAAACTACTTTGACAACCTCTTCTCAATCACCATGTTCCCCCTTACAAAATAAAAACAACTTTATTCACTTCAAATGCGGGCACCGTTACAACATTATGTGACCTCCAGGAGAGTCAGTTCCCCCCAGGAAACCAATGAAATGATGCCCACGCTGGAGGTATGTATATCTGTTATTATTTTATAAGGGAGAGAAAGGAGAAAGTTTGTCTGCATCTATGCCTATGGGATCTTCATACTTTAAAAAAGTACTCTGGGGAGATACAAAATTCTTCAATGTGCCCTGCCCTCATAAGCTATAAAGATGAGTTCCATATCCTCACACTACCTGTAATTTAGTGTGACGCTTGAATTGCTCTTTGCTGCTTTCCCACCCTTCTGGGATGTTACATGACACATTAAAGAGCATGACCTGATCCATGCTGTTAATAACTACCAGCCCCATGATTGTATCTGCTACTCTGCAGTCCAAGAACAGGGAGCATGGCAATACTCCCTGCTTTCAGACAGAACAGAAGCAGATATTATCAGGAGGTTGGTTATTAGGCACCAGAGACCATGTGTGATGTAACATCCCAGAAGGGAGAGGAAGCACCAAAGAGCAGCTTCAGTATCACACTGATTTACAGATGATGGGGTGTGAGGATATGAAACAATACCATGAATCTCATATTTATAGTTTATCAGGGAAGGACCAGAAGAATTTATTACCATGGAGTACCACTTTAATGGCCAAATCTTGTCCACAACACTGATGAGAATGGGCAATGCTAATGGACAGGAAACACAGACTGTTTTCAAAGAGAGCCTGTAAGCTTGATTTTGCAATGTAAAGACATGCCTCTAGTGAAAAGATTAAATTTAAACTTTTAGTTAAAAAAATATTAGAATCTGAGAGTCCTCAGGTGTTGATACCTTTTAAAGGCTAACTGACAAGATGGTAAGCATAGCAAGCTTTCGGGACACTATGGCCTCTTCATCAGGCTGATAATGACACAAATTCTGAAGACATATGACTCACCGTAGCCGGGTTCTGCATGTCACGGGCGTTTGCTTCTCCCTGTCACGGTTCCGCGCCCGGGACTGTGGGGCTCGGCGGTACAGATCAATAAAGTTGGCTGAACAGATAAAGGTTTAATATTGTCGTGACGCCACCTGTGGGAATTCCAGTGATTTCACCGGCGCTGCTTGGGCCTCCGGGGGATGTAATGCAGCAAGATGGGACGCTCCCCACAGGACGAGCGGGAGTCCCCGGAGCCAGAAGCTGCACTTGATGTTGTGAGGCAGCTTAGTTACTCTTAGTATGCGGAGTTAAACAGTTCTGAAAAAGCACGGACACCAATAGTCTCTATAACGGGTCTTTTACTGCAACCAGTGGATGATACAGGGTATACAGGTAACGGGCAACGGACTAGGTGGACTCAGCAATGACCGGTGTTGTTTCAGAGCTCCGCGGTGTTCCTCCGTTCTAAACTTGTTCTAGGTGAGTTGCCGATGTCGCCTTAGTGTGCCAAGTTCGGGTACAAGGGGCTACTTAAATTTCCCTGCCGGTGTGTACATTCCGGTGTGAGGGGAGCCTGTGTCCTTTTGGTGGGTACTCCGCTGGCAAGACGGCTCTTAATCGCGGCTGCAGTGAGGTACTTCTAGAAAGCCTTCCTTCACTTCTGGTTTGCAGAGCAGTGATGAACAACTTGCTTGCTTCGGAATCGGTTGTGTGATGGGTGCGGGTGTATTTTGGACCCATTTAGGTAATCGCCCAGGTTCCGGTTGTTGAGGCACCAGGTAATGGCGCCAACCGGTAGGTGGTCTGCAGGGCTGCACGGAACTGTACAGAGCCCCTTCTCCTACGTTCCTCTCCGACCACTTCTCTCTCCTTCCTCCTTCTCCTACATTCTCCTACACACTCTACTCCTACACTCCGCCCACCAGGACCTTATTGGGCCTCTATGCTAGTGGTGCATGTAGGGTATGAAGCTCTGAGGTTAACCATATCATTACTTAGTCAGAGAATATTGCATCTTCAGTCAAGGATGCAATACCCTCCTGTGACGCACTCGTTGCGGGGCGCCACACATACATATACATATACAGGGTAGGATGATGTAGTAAATATGACAGGTGATGCAAAGCAGAAAATAGTATTCACCTGTTGTATTTATTGCATATCCTACCCTGCATATGTATATATGTGTGTGTCTTCAGAATTTGTGTCATTATTAGCCTGATGAAGAGGCCATAGAGTCTCGAAAGCTTGCTTTGCTTTTTCTATCCATCTTTTCAGTTAGCCATTAAAAGGTATCAACCACTGAGGATTCCCAGATTCTAATATTTTTTTATTTACTTGCTAACAAGGTAAAAACATTTTTTACTTTTGGTTAAGAAATTTGCTTTGCTGTTCTACTTCAATCATCATTTGAAGTTCATTGTAATTATATTTATGTGTATGGGGATTGGACTGTACACTATGTCTTCCCCTCTACTTGTCACTAGTGTTTGAATGACGGATTATTGTCTTTTCAATGACCTGCCTCCTTTTTGAAATCTGGCTCCGCTCTAGGCGACATGTGGGCAGACTGATTTTCCGGCAGATCTATAACAAAATAGCATTGTGGGTGGCGCTTGCACAGATTGAGGTCTTGACTGAATGGCATTTTAGAGAAAACTGCACATATGCCCCCCACTGGGCCATTTTATTGTAGACCAGCCGGGAACCTACAGTAATGGCGGTACTGGCACCAGATTTCAAACAGGATGAAGTTTATTGACTAATGGGTGTCCTGTCATTCAATCATTGAAGGCACGTGGAGGGGACAGGGCTGGAAGACAAGACCCTATGCATCGTCCAGCCCTTGTTTGCACCTAAATAGCATTAAAAGAAAACTTATATTGCTGATTTAAGAAGAATAAGAATTGGATTTCTTCACCAAAGATAGCAATTTAATCTGTAAACCAGCCCCATTACAGCCATGTCTTTACCATACATTGTAAAATCAGACAGGTTTTCTTTAAAATGAATGAGTATATGGAAAAATGAAACTTTATAGTTCAATGTGCTGTTTGAAGAAAAATAGGAAATTAATCAGACATGTCATATAGTTGTTCAAATGTAACCTTATAGCCCATGCACATCAAGATAATGCTCTATACCGAACATTTAGTATGAGGTTTAGGCTTTGCCAAGCTATTCAGCCATAGTCAATTTTTGTTTCTGCGCTTACATGTTTTCCTCCCTTTTCCTTTACTTGTGGCTAATGGTACATACAATATACAGCCTACAATACACATCTACAATAAAATAAATACTGTGAATCTATTTTTTTATTAGATGACCATTAAATATTACAGAGAAAATTGATTCACCATGGTTCTCTCAATGAAGAGACCACTGTTCATAGAAACTAGGGAATAAAACAATCAGCCTAGATGAGTGATGATCTTTTAAAACCGAGTTATGGAGAGGCTTTACTGTAATTACAAAACTACATACCACTTCCTTTTAACAGTAGTGTTACTTTCATGATTAATACATTTCTTGTATTACCAGGCTGTAAAGTGACTAGTTATCATACTGAAGGTTAATGATGGGATTAACAAGCACAAACGTTTGAGAATAGGTGAAATATTTCAAATGTCACACTAAATGGAGATTTGTAACATCTTGATAACCCTGAAAAATCCTTAAAGGGAATGATTTCCCCCACCAATCTATTTCTATCCTCATGTAGCTCTTTCAAAGAAAAGTCCAGCAATATCTTTGCATGCCCAGCCTACTCCTCCATTACTGAGAAATCATGGTAAGAATGAATATGCACATGAGGCTGAAGAATTATTTGTAGATCTGAAGCCTTTGTCACTCCAGCTCTAACTGTTCCTGCTTTAAGGTACCTTTACACGCCGCGACGGCAGGCTGGATACATCCCGCTACTTCATGTGCACGAGCACGCTCAAACGGTTACAAACGGTCAACGCACCCTCTTTACACGCCGCCACAAGGTGCGCTACGCCACGCTACATCTATAGCTAGCTACATCGCCGGGTGTCTCAAGTAGCCAGCTGTAGCTCATTTACACACCGCTATAACCAGCTACTATGGGCGGACCTGGTGCAGCAGGGCCAGCACATAGGCGTGCCACAATTGTGGATTACGAGCCGTCCGTACGCTGATAGGACGAAGCAATAACATCCTGATTGGGCAGGCAACGCAGGAGGCTGAGTAATACAGCATGCTCGAGCGATTGTGTAGTGTGACTCGTCAGCTCCTTTAAATATGCCTCCCTATGCAGCGACTACCAATCGTCATGCAGCAGCTTCCACCAATGATCGCACATGGGGCGCGGTAACACGGAGCCAGGGTCACGCCTTAGCTACATTGCAGCTACATCGCAGGCTGTCCCGAGTTCCCTTCCGTTGCCTCTTTACACGCCGATACAGCTCGCTACCATCGACGTTTTAGCCATCAGTTTTCGAGCAGACCTAGGAAACAGATGTATCTGTTGCCGGCTGTAGCGTCACGTCTTCAGACGCCGCTACGACGGGCTACATTGGCGCTACAAGCTACATTTGTAGCCTGTAGCGGGATGTATCCAGCCTGCCGTCGCGGCGTGTAAAGGTACCATTACTGATGACTCCTTTGCCCTAAGTCGCACAGCATAGAAGCTGTTACTCAAGCAGGAGCAGGCAGAACTTGGAGGGGGATAGAGTCAGAGTGACAAAAGCTTTAGATCTATCATACCGGTGAAGTACGGTAATTTGAAGGTTTTATTGCAACTATGGGGTAAAACAACTATTTAAATCATCTTCCATTTGGAGTGTGAACAAGCTGGTGAGTGTGACCTGAGCGTAAGTGTGAGCTAAATTAAGCGTGTGATTTGTTATTTAATGAACAGTTATTTGGGAATACTACAGCAAATACTGGTGTAAATTGATGGGTGCATTTCTACCTAAGTCTTAGGCTAGGGTCACACTTAAAACTTGAATTGCGTTCACCACATCCAGATCCGGATGCAGTGAACGCAATACCGGTCACACACATTTTTTTTCAAAAATGTATGCAGAATACCGCACTGCAGTAACCGGATTGCTCAGGTTGTGTAATCCTGAGCAGTGCGGTTACTGCATAGTTTGCTGATCCCGGCTATTGCCGAGATGAGCAAACTGTACTATCAATTGCAAAGTGTTTAATTTAATAAATAAAAGAATGCTTGAGGTCTCTAGGGGGGGCTTAGTCCCCCTAGAGACCGGACGCCCACTCAGGTGGGCTTTGTTTGCAAAGTTCAAATGCGCTACTGTCCCCATAGCTGGCACAAGACCCCCAAACTCCCCCCCCCCCCTATCTATATTGAGGGGTCCCTGCACCCCTCTTTGCAGGTTTTTTTTTTTTTGCAAAGCCCAAGTATTAAAGTTAATAAAGATGCTTATAGTTACGTGTCTCGCCTTCAGTTTCATTATTGTGGCATAGGCGGGGCTGTGGGCTGATGCCTCCGCCAACTAATTAATTATGGCCGCCCCCTCTGGCTTGGGTTCTGTGTTGAGAGGGCGGCCGCGTCATGAAAGGGGCGGGCTATCGCTATGACGCGGGCGGCCATAATTAATTAGCGGATGGAGGCATCAGCCCAGAGCCCCGCCTATGCCACAATAATGAAACTGAAGGCGAGACACGTAACTATAAGCATCTTTATTAACTTTAATACTTGGGTTTTGCAAAAAAAAAAAACCTGTAAAGAGGGGTGCAGGGACCCCTCAATATAGATAGGGGGGGGGATTTGGGGGTCTTGCGCCACCTATGGGGACAGTGGCGCATTTGAACTTTGCAAACAAAGCCCACCTGAGTGGGCGTCCGGTCTCTAGGGGGACTAAGCCCCCTAGAGACCTCAAGCATTATTTTATTTATTAAATTAAACACTTTACAATTGATAGTACAGTTTGCTCATCTCGGCAATAGCCGGGATCAGCAAACTATGCAGTAGCCGCATTGCTCAGGATTACACATCCTGAGCAATCTGGTTACTGCAGAGCGGATCTTAGAACCGCTCCGAAAACTGCAGCCTGCATGATTTTTAACGCAGGCTGCAGTGCCGGAGACAGAAACCGGATTGCTTGTGAAGCAATCCGGTGTTTAGCATAGGCTCCTATGAGGAGCGTTTCCTGGTCCGGTTTTGAGCTTTTTGAAAGCTCAAAACCGGATCAGGATTTAAAAAAAAAACCGGAGATGTGACCCTAGCCTTAAATTTAAGGTTGTGTTCCAACGCTGCATTTTTTTGCAGCGTTTTTGTGTGCCACTTTTTGTCACAAAGCTGCATGCCTATCCTTGCCCCAGCAAAATCTATGAGAATTTTGGTGTTATGTAAACAATGCTTAATTATAACTTGCAGTTTAGGTGCAGATTATGGTCAAGACAAAAAGGGGATTTTTGTGTGTACTCAGGGCCGCACCATCCATAGGACAATGTGAGCCTTTAGGCTCAAGCAGCAAGGAGGCAGGGGGAGTGGCAGTGCTGAAGGGTCTGCGCCTGCACACAGTGGCTCCCAGTTTCTTTTGCGCCGGCTGCCTGCAGTGATCCAAGGTATAATTGTTGGGCTGCATACTTGCGGCCGCGGTCGCAGCCAGCGACAGCTCCCCCTCCCGCTTTTCACCTGCGGCCGCTGCTACCACTAGCACCCTTCACCCCCTGCTTCTGCCCTAGGCTCAGGTGGCACATAGGCTTAATGCACCCCTGTGTGTACTCACCATAAAATCCTTTCCTCTGAGCCTCTATTGGGGGACACAGGACCATGGGTGTTATGCTGCTATCTTTAGGAGGCTGACATTAAGTGAATATGAAAAAGCAGGTTAGCTCCTCCCCTGCAGTATACATCCCCTGGCTGGACCAGGCTGAACCAGTTCAATGACCAAGCAGTAGGAGAAATAACAGAAAAAACATTGCAACCAAAGGGCACAAGTAATTCTCAAAGATAAAGAACTCAGAAAATCATAAGTTAATGCCCAAAACGCAGCAACAGGATGGGTGCTGTGTCCCCCAATAGAGGCTCAGAGAAAAGGATTTTACAGTGGGTATACCCAAAAATCTCTTTTTCTCCTTCGCCTCATTGGGGGACACAGGACTATGGGACGTCCCAAAGCAGTCCCTGGGTGGGAAAAAAAATAGAACTGAATGGAGAAAGCAACATGCTTATTGCGTCACCTAAGTGGCAAGGAGAGCTACCGCGGCCTGGAGGACACGTCTGCCAAGGCTCGCGTCCGCAGAACTTTGTGTATGGACATTGTAGTGTTTTGCAAAAGTAGGCAGGCTCGACCAGGTAATCGCCCTGCACATCTGTTCAGCAGATGCCTGGTGCCGAATGGCCCAGGACGCCCCAACCGCGCCCATGGAGTGAGCCCGTAAGCTGAGTGGGAATGGCTTGTTCTTTTGACGATATGCTTCTTCTATGGAGGAGCATATCCTCCACACCTAGCCAGCGTGACCTTGGATGCGGCCATGCCCTTTCTGTGACCCACCGAGAGCACAAAAAGAGTATTTATCTAACGGAAGGGAGCCGCCCTAGATACATAATCTCTAACGGCTCGCATGATGTCCAGGGTATGCAGAGCTTTCTCAATCTGGTGCACCAGTGCCGGGCAGAAGGAGCGAAGAATGATCATTTCATTGAGGTGAAATGGAGAGACCACCTTCAGCAAAAAGGAGGGAACCAGCTGGAGCACTACCTTAAGCCAGCTCGGAGACACGTCTGATGGAGGTGATCGCCACGAGGAAGACCACCTTCCAGGAAAGTGAGAGAGAGGTTTATTTCAAAGGTTCAAAGGGGGTCTTTAAATCGGATCCAGGACCAGGTTAAGGTCCCATGGTTCCAATGGTCTGCGATATGGTAGGACTAGGCGAGACATGCCCTGGACAAAAGTTTTGACCTGGGGATGCATCGCTAGGTGTCGCTGATAAAATATGGAGAGCTCAGAAATCTGTCCCTTCAGGACAGGTCCCACAGGACAATCCTGTGTCTAGTCCCAACTGAAGAAAGCTCAGTATAACCAGGATAGACAGGGGGAGGGGAGAGTGTCCCTGCTCCATACTCCATGAAAAGAAGATTTTCCACACGCGGTGGTAAATATGGGCTGACATGGGCTTTCGCGCTCTAATCATTGTATTGATGACAGTCGGCGAAAAACTTGCCCAAGTCAGGACCCAGGTCTCAACGGCCATGCCGTCAAATTCAGGGCCCTCAAATCCTGGTGGCAGATCGGACCTTGGATCAGAAGGTCTGGTCGATCTGGTGGGCGCCATGGGACGTCGACGACAAGCTGTACTAGGTCGGCATACCAGGCGCGTCTGGGCCAATCTGGGGCTATTAAAATGACCGGGACCCCCTCACATTTGATCTTTCTCACGACCTTCAGAATTAGGGGTAGAAGGGGGAAGATGTAAGAAAGCATAACTGGCGCCATGACTGCACCAGTGCGTCCGCTCAGACGGAGAGGAGTTCGTGTGAGCGGGCCATGAACCCAGAGACCTTTGTGTTCAGCCGAGATGCCATGAGATCCACGTCTGGAGTCCTCCAGTGGTGACAGATCTGTGGGAACACTTCCGGGTGCAAGGACCAGTCCCCTGCAGCAAGACCTTGGCGGCTGAGGAAATCCGCCGCCCAGTTCTCCACACCGGGATGTGCACCATCAGGAGGACGGATCTGGTCGATTTGGCCCAGTGGAGGATGCGTTCCACCTCGCGCATAGTGGCCCTGCTGTGGGTGCCTCCCTGGCTGCTGATGGTGACCAACCTCTGAATCCACCAGTACTGACGGTATCAAAAGGGAGGTCCTGTCCAGTGAAGAGGTGCTCCTGTCCCAGACCGATAACAGGGTCATCTCTAGTGCTCAAAGGTGAAATTGGGCAAATAGGACCACCTCTATTGCTGCCACCATCCTGCCCAGGACTCTCATCCCGAACAGGATGGAGTGTGGTGAGGGACAGAGAAGAGTGCAAACTCCCTGGCAGAGAACTAGCTCCTTATCCTGAGGAAGGGACACCAACCCATGGGAAGTGTTGAAGATCATGCCCAGGAAATTGATTGACTGAGTTGGTACCGGGTAAGACTTTTCCAGGTTGATTAACCAGCCTAAACAAGAGAGGGTGTCTATGGCAATCTGGACACTCTTCACAATCCTGGAAAGATAGGGCCTTGATGAGGAGGTCGTCTAGGTAGGGTAAGACAACCATGCCTCTGGAATGCAGAACGGTAATGGCGGCCGCCATGATCTTGGTGAATACTCTTGGTGCTGTCGTGAGGTCGAAGGGGAGTGCCACAAATTGAAAGTGCTTCGTGTGTACCGCAAAACGTAGGTATTGCTGATGGGCTGAAGATATGGGGATGTGTAGGTAGGTGTCCTTTATATCTATGGAGGCCAAAAACTCTCCTTCCTCCATAGAAGCTATGATGGACCGAAGGGACTCCATCCTGAAACAATGGACCCAAACATATTAGTTTAGATGTTTGAAGTCCAGAACAGGACGAACTGACTCATCATTCTTGTGAACTACGAAGAGGTTTGAATAAAACCCTGTGAACCGCTCGGAGTCAGGTACAGGGATGATTACCCCCTCGAGACAGAGCGATGTTATGGCGTGGAAAAAGGCACAAAGCATTTTTGCCGCCTTTGGGGGACTAAAGAGGAAGAAACGTTGTGGGAGACGGGAGGTGAATTCTATGTTTTACTTGGAAGACACCAGACCCCTGACCCATTTGTTGTCGGTGGCGGTGAGCCAAGTATGGCAGAACTGTAAAAGTCGACGAGGGGGGTGTCTTCCGGGAGTTGGTATGAGTCACAATGAATAAAACCGGTGGGATCGACATCCCTTGAGTCGAAAGGAGTGAAAGTGAGTTTGCTCAGATGTCGCCTGACAAAAGGGCATCTGGGTTTGTGTTGGGGGAGTGAGGTGCTCTTCCCACTTGTGGCATCTGAAATAAGTTTGTCCAATCTCTCGCCAAAAAGGCGCCCGCTTTGATAAGGGAGGCTGGTTAGAGATTTTTTTGATGCCGAGTCTGCCCTCCATTGTTTGAGCCAAAGGGCTCTGCGAATAGCAAATGCGTTAGAGGCCGCTAGAGCTGTGCAAGTGGCTGAGTCAAGATAGACGTGAATGAGGTATTCCCCAGCCACGCTCATTTGTGTTACTAAGTCGGACAAATCTGGGGTGGGATCCAAGGAATTTTGCAAGGAGTCTGTCCAAACCATGAGCGCCTTGGCAACCCATACCGAGATGAAGGATGGTTAAAGTGAGGAACCCACTGCCTCGAATGCAGAGCGGGCAAAGAGCCGCAAGGCGGGAGACTGGGGGCTGGCGGGTAGAGAGTCCGCCCCATCCTTGGTTAGGTTGGGAGCAAAGGGTTACCGGGCTTCGATGGGTCTGCGACCTCTGAACTTTCTGTCCGGATGCTCCCTTAGGTTGGCTAGTATGTCCTGGAATTCGGGGTGATCCACAAGATTTTATGTGAATGTTTAGCCCTCTTTAAGGAGACTGTATGATCTGATGCCATGGATACGGAATCATCCACCATCAGTATCTGGTTGACTGCGGCTATGAGAATGTTGACTGTCGACTGGGTGTCTGGGGAATCGAAGTGAAAGGGATCCTCCAGGTCAGGGTCCGAGTCAAGGCCTTGTTGTTTGTCAGACAAAGGGAAGCCGGGGCTCGATTGCATGAGAAGAAATGGGTGGTACGTTTCTGTGAGCCCTCTTTTTGGCGACGGTGGTATGTGGCCTACCCCCATTAGTTGGGCCCTCTAGGGAGGTGTCCTCTGTCTGTGAACTATCCTTAACGGGTGTACCGTCAGAGGGCTGGCACTGCAAAGCTTGGGCCAGGTTGTTAGAAAGCCTTTCCATGGATTGGGAAGGGAACAATGCCCAGTTGAGCGGGCTCGAACCACTGGGAAATGTGGTGGTGGTGGCCGATGCGGTGGAGGCAGTAGCAGCGCCGGTGGCGGAGAGTTCCCGGGGTTCTGGATGGGCACAGTCTTGGCAGTGTTGGATGGGATGACCCCTTGGTAGGTCAGCGTGACAGGAGACACTAGAAGTATACAGTGCCTACAAGTAGTATTCAACCCCCTGCAGATTTAGCTGGTTGACACATGCGGAATTAACTTGGCATTGTGACATTTGGACTGTAGATCAGCCTGGAAGTGGCAAAATGCAGTGCCACAAAATTTTTTTTTTTAAAAGTTAATTCAGAGGGTCATTTATTGTTCAACCCCTCAAACCACCAGAATTCTGTTTGGTCCCCCTAAAGTATTAAGAAGTAGTTCAGGCACAAATAACAATGAGCTTCACATGTGTGGATTAATTATCTCTTTTGCCAGCCTTTTCTGACTATTTAAGACCCTCCCCAAACTTGTGAACAGCACTCATACATGGTCAACATGGGAAAGACAAAGGAGCATTCCAAGGCCATCAGAGACAAGATCGTGGAGGGTCACAAGGCTGGCAAGGGGTACAAAACCCTTTCCAAGGAGTTGGGCCTACCTGTCTCCACTGTTGGGAGCATCATCCGGAAGTGGAACGCTTATGGAACTACTGTTAGCCTTCCACGGCCTGGACAGCCTTTGAAAGTTTCCTCCGTGCCGAGGCCAGGCTTGTCCGAAGAGTCAAGGCTAACCCAAGGACAACAAGGAAGGAGCTCCGGGAAGATCTCATGGCAGTGGGGACATTGGTTTCAGTCAATACCATAAGTAACGTACTCCACCGCAATGGTCTCCGTTCCAGACGAGCCTGTAAGGTTCCTTTACTTTCAAAGCGTCATGTCAAGGCTCATCTACAGTTTGCTCATGATCACTTGGAGGACTCTGAGACAGACTGGTTCAAGGTTCTATGGTCTGATGAGACCAAGATCGAGATCTTTGGTGCCAACCACACACGTGACGTTTGGAGACTGGATGGCACTGCATACGACCCCAAGAATACCATCCCTACAGTCAAGCATGGTGGTGGCAGCATCATGCTGTGGGGCTGTTTCTCAGCCAAGGGGCCTGGCCATCTGGTCCGCATCCATGGGAAGATGGATAGCACAGCCTACCTGGAGAATTTGGCCAAGAACCTCCGCTCCTCCATCAAGGATCTTAAGATGGGTCGTAATTTCATCTTCCAACAAGACAACGACCCAAAGCACACAGCCAAGAAAACCAAGGCCTGGTTCAAGAGGGAAAAAATCAAGGTGTTGGAGTGGCCTAGTCAGTCTCCTCAGGTATTTTGGACGAAGTACCTTAATGTCCGCGCTGCTGCCAGAGAGGAACATACACCAACGACACTGGGACGTCTGAGTACTGGTAGTAGAGGTTTATTTCCAACGCGTTTCGGAGCCACGTACCGAGCTCCTTCCTCAGGGAACAAGATGTTCCCTGAGGAAGGAGCTCGGTACGTGGCTCCGAAACGCGTTGGAAATAAACCTCTACTACCAGTACTCAGACGTCCCAGTGTCGTTGGTGTATGTTCCTCTCTGGCAGCAGCGCGGACATTAAGGTACTTCGTCCAAAATACCTGATCACAGCACCGCACCTCGTGGAAGTACAGTCCCTGCAGCAGCTGCATTGTTCGAGCGATTACGCTGGTTGTGTGCTACACAACCTGACCAGGTGAGCAAATCTGATTTTTCACATTTACCTGCCTATAAAGGATAAGACCCTATGTGCGCATTCTCAACCTCTAGATAGTCAGTCTCCTGACCTTAACCCAATTGAAAACTTGTGGAAGGAGCTCAAGATTAAAGTCCACATGAGACACCCAAAGAACCTAGATAACTTGGAGAAGATCTGCATGGAGGAGTGGGCCAAGATAACTCCAGAGACATGTGCCGGCCTGATCAGGTCTTATAAAAGACGATTATTAGCTGTAATTGCAAACAAGGGTTATTCCACAAAATATTAAACATAGGGGTTGAATAATAATTGACCCACACTTTTATGTTTAAAATTTATAAAAATTCAACTGAGCAACATAACTTTTTGGTTTGTAAGATTTATGCTTCTGTTAATAAATCCTACTCTCGTTTGCAGTTTGAAGGCTCTAACTTATTGGCATCTTATCAAACCAGCTAAATCTGCAGGGGGTTGAATACTACTTGTAGGCACTGTAGATAATTGTATGGGTCTTAACGGGCTTAGCGGATTTCTTTGAGTTCTTAGAGGACTGCATTGTGAAAAAGAAGACCCCCACTTAGTCACTCAGATACAGGGACAGATAGCGTCCTTAATATGAACAAAGCAAGGTGTAACAGCGCTGGGGATATATGGTGGGAGAGCTAACTAGCCCTATGGTGCAGGAGACAGTGTCCCCAAAACAGGATGGATCAGCTCTTACCAGGGGGGAGATGTAGGAATCTCCCCTGCAGCCCAATGGTCCTATGTCCCCTGCTGGTGCCTGGTTCGGAGAAAAAACCTGGACAGAGTGTTGTCCTTGTGGGTGTGCTGCGTGTATGTGTCCCCACAAATGGAAGGAGGGGTATGTGGTGGCAGAAAAGGTGCGCTGCTGATCTCACGATCTGCAAGAAGCATCAAGTAAGTGGGAGAGGAGACCGGGGTCACGATTCTGCATGGGGGCGTGTGCGGGAATATTGCGTCATCAGGAAACAGAACCCGCTGTGGACGTGTCATCAGGGGTGGACCGGTAGGTGGGCCCGAGACAGAAACCAAAGAAGCAATATCGGGTGCGGGTAAGTGGGTGGGGGTGGGAACGGGCAAGTGGGTGGCCCCCCCCACCCGAGCCTACATTTTGTGGGCCCCCCCACCCGAACCTACATTTTCAGATTGGCGGTGACGGTGGGAATGCAGCACAGCAATGGTAATTAGCCTTGGGGGAGACGCGGGACGGTGCAGTCGGGGAAACATTATATGGGGAAGCCCTCTGCCACAAATGCCAGCTCACCAGTGCTATGTCCTCCGGTCCTCTGGTGGTCCAGTGCTCCTCCTGAGTGCTGCTGTTTTCTCCAGTTCTGTGGGGGGAAACATATAGTGCCATCAAGTTTTCGATGCCTGGGCTCAGTAGTTGGGCAAAGGAGAAGTGCAGCTGTGACTCAGGTTCATAGTGGGAAAGCTGGGAAGTATAGTCCAATGAAGTGTAGATGCTGCTGTCTCTAGGAGCCCTGTACGCCTTCTACCCAGGATCTTTTTAGAAGATGCTATGGAGGCTAAGTACATATATCATTCCGGCAGGGAGGGTCCATAAGTCCAGGATGATGACAGGTATAGAGGGTCTACGCCAGGTGCAGAGGGGGATATGGGGAGGCGACACTTCACGTTTCCTTCTGTTGGTGGTTGTGGGAAATTGGCGCCCTTAAGGGAACCGTCGCCCTGATGAATAGAGAGTGGCGTAGCCCTTATAGATCCAGCATCGCTGAGGGGGGTACGTGAAGGTGACACGCCACGTTCGTGTCTGTTGGTGGTTGTGGGATAGCAGTGCCCTTTAGGGTGCTGTCACCTGTTTAAGTCTTTGTCTTGTAGGAAAAAAGTGTAAAAATAGAACAAAAATAAAATAAAAAAGATGTGGAACTGTAGACCACGTCTGCCTCCTACAGACACTAAACTGAAACTGGTCTAGCCTGGTCTAGCCAGAGGGTGTATACTGCAGAGGAGGAGGTAACCTGTTTTTCTATATCCACTTATTGTCAGACTCCTAGAGATAGCAGCGAACACCCATGGTCCCGTGTCCCCCAATGAGGCGAAGGAGAAAGAATGAGAATGTCATTTGTTTCCTGCATTTTGTAGCCCTCCCAGTAATTGACTATACTATCAAAAAGGCTTGACCACAATCTGCACCCAAAAATGCACCAAAAAATCATGCATCTTGTGGGGTGTTTTTTCTGCCACAAGGTGAAGTTTTCCAGTATTATTGCTGCAGAAAACGTTTGCACCAAGTACTCAGCATTGGCACATGCCCTAATTATACTGGATAACTAAACTTTTATTTTTTCCCTTCAAGTCACAAGTCTCTTATTTTACTATCTGTTTGTTTAAAGGTTAATTACATTGTACATAAGGGATCCTAAGGTATAGGTATAGGTATACCCACAAAGGGTTAATTAACTATGGGTGGGTGTTCATAATTAAGGGTTTATAAGTAGTACTAGATGGCAGCCCGATCCTAAAGAATCAGGTAGTCTAGAATCCATATATAGTTTATTTACTAATAGTTAGGGGAGTGCGGTGAAATGAATTGTGTGTATACAGGTGGCTCAGTGGGTAGCAGAGTATACGGTGGCTCAGTGGTTAGTACTGCGTGCGGTGACTCAGTGGTTAGCAGTGAGTGCGGTGGCTCAGTGGTTAGCAGTAAGTGCGGTGGCTCAGTGGTTAGCAGTGAGTGCGGTGGCTCAGTGGTTAGCAGTGAGTGCGGTGGCTCAGTGGTTAGCAGTGAGTGCGGTGGCTCAGTGGTTAGCAGTGAGTGCGGTGGCTCAGTGGTTAGCAGTGAGTGCGGTGAGATTGGTCAGCGCAGCGCCGTGGGCAGAGTGGTCAGCACAGCGCAGTGGGCAGAGTGGTCAGCGCAGCGCCGTGGGCAGAGTGGTCAGCGCAGCACCGTGGGCAGAGTGGTCAGTGCAACGCCATGGGTAGAGTGGTCAGCGCAGCACCGTGGGCAGAGTGGTCAGCGCAGCGGGTTGGGCAGAGTGGTCAGCGCAGCGGTGTGGGCACAGTGGTCAGCGCAGCGCCGTGGGCAGAGTGGTCAGCGCAGGGGCGTGGGCAGAGTGGTCAGCGCAGTGCCATGGGCAGAGTGGTCAGCGCAGCGCCGTGGGCAGAGTGGTCAGTGCAGCGCCGTGGGCAGAGTGGTCAGCGCAACGCCGTGGGCAGAGTGGTAAGCGCAGCGCCGTGGGCAGAGTGGTAAGCACACACATACACAGACACTCCGCTATACTTACCACCGACCCTGCGTCTTCCCTGCCGCCTGGATCCTGAGTCGACATGTCGCCGCCCCCGGACGACTGGATCCAATATGTCAGCCGGGTAGTTTGGCGAGACATCTTGGACGCTATATTGGATCTAGTAGTTCGGGGGCGGCGACATGTCGACTGAGGATCCAGGCAGCGGACGCAGGGCCGGTGGTAAGTATAGCGGAGTGTGTGTACAAAGTTGAGGGAAGTGCGGACAAAGTGACGGAAGTGCCTACATACACACATATATACACATACTGTCCCTTGCATATGGAGTGGTGAGGAGGGGGCAGAGGACAGGGGAGGCTGGAGGGGGCAGAGGACAGGGGAGGCTGAAGGGGGCAGAGGACAGGGCACAGGCTGGAGGGGGCAGAGGACAGGGCACAGGCTGGAGGGGGCAGAGGACAGGGCACAGGCTGGAGGGGGCAGAGGACAGGGCACAGGCTGGAGGGGGCAGAGGACAGGGCACAGGCTGGAGGGGGCAGAGGACAGGGCACAGGCTGGAGGGGGCATAGGCAGGAGGGGGCAGAGGCTGGAGGGGGCACAGGCTGGAGGGGGCATAAGCTGGAGGGGGCACAGGGCACAGGCTGGAGGGGCACAGGCTGGAGGGGGCACAGGCTGGAGGGGGCACAGAGCACAGGCTGGAGGGGGCACAGGCTGGAGGGGGCACAGGCTGGAGGGGGCACAGGCAGGAGGGGGCAGAGGCAGGAGGGGGCACAGGGTGGAGGGGGCACAGGGTGGAGGGGGCACAGGGCACAGGCTGGAGGGGGCACAGGCTGGAGGGGGCAGAGGCTGGAGGGGGCACAGGGCACAGGCTGGAGGGGGCACAGGCTGGAGGGGGCACAGGGCACAGGCTGGAGGGGGCACAGAGCACAGGCTGGAGGGGCAGAGGCTGGAGGGGGCACAGGCTGGAGGGGCAGAGGACACATGCTGGAGGGGGCACAGGGCACAGGCTGGAGGGGGCACAGGACACAGGCTGGAGGGGGCACAGGGCACAGGCTGGAGGGGGCACAGGGCACAGGCTGGAGGGGGCACAGGCTGGAGGGGGCACAGGCTGGAGGGGGCACAGGGCACAGGCTGGAGGGGCCACAGACTGGAGGGGCAGAGGCTGGAGGGGGCACAGGCTGGAGGGGGCACAGGGCACAGGCTGGAGGGGGCACAGGCTGGAGGGGGCACAGGGCAAAGGCTGAGGGGCACAGGCTGGAGGGGGCACAGGCTGTAGGGGCACAGGGCACAGGCTGGAGGGGGCACAGGCTGGAGTGGGCACAGGACACAGGCTGGAGTGAGCACAGGACACAGGCTGGAGGGGGCACAGGACACAGGGGGGAGGGGGCACAGGAAACAGGCTGGAGGGGGCATAGGAAACAGGCTGGAGGGGGCACAGGCTGGAGGGGGCACAGGGCACAGGCTGGAGGGGCACAGGACACAGGATGGAGGGGGCACAGGCTGGAGGGGGCACAGGGCACAGGCTGGAGGGGGCACAGGGCACAGGCTGGAGGGGGCAGAGGCTGGAGGGGGCAGAGGCTGGAGGAGGCACAGGGCACAGGCTGGAGGGGGCACAGGCTGGAGAAGGCACAGGGCACAGGCTGGAGGGGGCACAGGCTGGAGGGGGCACAGGCTGGAGGGGCAGAGGACACAGACTGGAGGGGGCACAGGCACAGGCTGGAGGGGGCACATGGCACAGGCAGGAGGGGGCACAGGCTGGGGGGGGCACAGGCTGGAGGGGGCACAGGGCACAGGCTGGAGGGGGCACAGGCTGGAGGGGGCACAGGGCACAGGCTGGAGGGGCACAGGGCACAGGCTGGAGGGGGTGGAGGGGGCACAGGGCACAGGCTGGAGGGGGCACAGGGTGGAGGAGGACAGGCTGGAGGGGGCACAGGCTGGAGGGGGCAGAGGGCACAGGCTGGAGGGAGCACAAGGCACAGGCTGGAGGGGGCACAGGGAACAGGCTGGAGGGGGCACAGGCTGGAGGGGGCACAGGGTGGAGGGGGCACAGGCTGGAGGGGGCACAGGACAGAGGCTGGAGGGGGCACAGGACACAGGCTGGGAGGGGCACAGGACACAGGCTGGAGGGGGCACAGGACACAGGCTGGAGGGGGCACAGGCTGGAGGGGGCACAGGCTGGAGGGGCACAAGGCACAGGATGGAGGGGGCACAGGCTGTAGGGGCACAGGGCACAGGCTGGAGGGGGCACAGGCTGGAGGGGGCACAGGGCACAGGCTGGAGGGGGCACAGGCTGGAGGAGGCACAGGCTGGAGGGGGCACAGGACACAGGCTGGAGGGGGCACAGGCTGGAGGGGGCACAGGCTGGAGCGGAGGCGGCGGGCACAGGCTGGAGCGGAGGCGGAGTCTGGAGGGCAGAGGAGCGTGTGGGGGTGCAGACTCACCGCGGGCCGCGCGTCTAGTGTAGAAGGAGAGGAGGGGCGGGCAGAGCTGCAGGACAGGAAGTCCCGCCCTCCTCTCCAGGCGCGCGGCGGGCGTTTGGGAGCACGGGTACCCCCAGAGGTTGTGTGGCCCCCCGAGGTGGCGGGCAATGGGCCCCCCCTGCCCCCCCCGGTATCTAGCTACTGGCTGGAGGGCAGAGGGTGGAGGGGAGAGGCTGTAGGGCACACGGAACTTCCGAGGTCGGAACGTTCCTGTGCCGGTGCCTGTAGTGCACTGGCTGACGTCACCAGCCCTGGCCGTAGACCATCACGGAAGTGGCCTTCGGCTTTTCCGGAAGTGGCCATCGGCTTTTATATAATAGACTAGTTTATCTTCCAAAACTACAGCAAGACACCTCCATTGCCTCTCCCATATGAAGTGTAAACCAAACTTTTATTCCTATGCCCAGCAACCCAGCAAGCGATCACTCGCAATGTTAGATATAGGCGGAATCGCCCGCAACATTGCAGGTTGCCGCGTTACACAGGGAGATACCTTTAAGGTACCGTCACACAGGGAGATATCGCCGGCCATGTTGCCGGCAACTGAGGGGCGTGGCCAGGTTGCGGCGACATCGCCGGCGAATTGCCGCGTGTGACAGGACGATAATCAGGCGATGAATCGCCTGAGTCACATCGCCAGGTTTCCCAACAATGTTGGGAAACCTGGCGATGTTGGTCAGGCCTGATCGCCCTGTGTAACGCGGCAACCTGCAATGTTGTGGGCGATTCCGCCTATCTACAACATTGCGAGTGATCGCTCGCTGGGTTGCCGGGCAACCCAGCGAGCGATAGCCGCAGCAACTAGCCGGCGACATCGCCGGTAAGTTGCTCAGTGTGACATCTCCCCGGCGATGTTGTCAGGGATGCGCGCTCCCGTGATCGCCGACAACATCGCCGGAGATATGTCCCTGTGTGACGGTACCTTTAGAGAGAGGAGAAGTGAACATTGCTCAGCTTTGTTTGGGTATATGGAGGCACTTGGGGAGGCCCATAGGGTTTATGGTGGCTTGGCTCGGCGTGGGTACAAAAAGCAGTTTTAGCAGAGGAGTATAGCCATGAGGCCTAGTATGGAGTGGGTCCACAGGGATATCTCCTTGTGATAGGCTTGATGATGGCCTCTCAGACCTTTCAGGGAGATGTTGGTGTTTCAGCCCAGTGAGTAGATCCTTGGTTTTACAACAGTGATCTTGTTCTTTGTTTAAAAATGTCTGTGTGAATTCGGAGCATTGTGTTTCAGTGGTGGACAAAGTCCGTGATTGTCTAACTGTTACATATGGTCTAAAAGAAATACCTAGGTGGAGTGAATGGAAAATTAGACATGGAGATGGAATTGGGTATATGCCAAGTAGGTTAAGGGGGAGCCCAATATGGTCATCATCAGCATCTTGTCATTTTCTCTCATTCCTATTTTGCAGCTTTAAATTCATGAATTGTATTGATAGCCTGGGATGTACCCGGAGTCTTTCTTCTAATTCACTACGGAGCTGTCTTCTTTTGTGTTGGTTCTTCTGATTTAACCTTATGCCCTATTGTGTTGTGAAATTGAAAAAGTAGCTTTTCTGGTTATGTGGAAAGATGGAGGGCCCAGCTATGGTTCTGCTTTTTCTGATTCTTGAAGTTGACTATGCGAGAATGTTATACTCTTCAGAAAAGAAGTTGATGGATTTCTGGTGGTCTGCAGCTGCTTTAAAGGGATCCTGTCACCCCCAAAACACCTCCTAAGCTCTTAAAACCTGTCCCTAGTGCATATTAACACTTCCCTACAAACCCCTACACTTAGGGGTTTGTAATGGGACCGCCGTACTGTTGTTATGAGGAATGGAATCCTCTTCTGTGCCTGCGATCCGGAGACACAGGCCGCTCTGTTCCGGCTCCCGCACGCATGCGCAGTGCGCTCCCGCACGCATGCGCAGTGGGGCACTTGAAGCTCAAAGCGAGCGGCGCGGGTGTACTACGTCACCCGGCGCTAGGAAATGACGCGAATCGCGTCATAATGCCCCATCTGAAGCCGTGCGTAATGGGACAGTGGGGAGGCGCGCAGAGAGGCGCGATTTTGAATCTATTAGGAAGATCACGCCTGAATAGGCGTGATATCATGAAGAGGGGCTGCCTGGATGAGTGACTATGAATAGATAGTCACTCATTAGCATCAATA
Source organism: Allobates femoralis (assembly GCA_033576535.1). Lineage (NCBI taxonomy): Eukaryota > Metazoa > Chordata > Amphibia > Anura > Aromobatidae > Allobates > Allobates femoralis. The sequence goes on from JARQOC010000003.1 coordinate 360,770,573, forward strand.
ATCAGGTACTTATAAAACGTTTTTCTTCACTTTCATTAGGTGCATTTAGGAGCAAAAAGGAGTGTAGGGAAAGTGTTAATATGCACTAGGGACAGGTTTTAAGAGCTTAGGAGGTGTTTTGGGGGTGACAGGATCCCTTTAAGGAAGGTCATGAAGATGTGCTTGGAGGTGGTTCAGTCGTTTAAGGCTGCTTTCAATCAGCATTATACACTGATCGCGGCAGTTGCGGTGAAAAAAACACAACTGCCGCGATTACTGCATAATGGCCGCACTTGCGGTTCACCTGCGGCAAGCCTCATGCAATGTCTATGGGGCTTGCGGCAGGTGCGGCAAGTGCGGTGTAGTTGCGGTTTCGGCACTTGCGGCAGATGCGGCCGCGAAAAAAAACGCGGTCAGCCGCACTTGCTACACCGGCCGCACACTTACCGCAAGCCCCACAGACATTGCATGGGGCTTGCCGCAAGTGTGCCGCGATCACGGCCGTTATGCGGTAATCGCGGCAGTTGCGTTTTTTTCAACGCAACTGCCGCGATCAGCGTAAAACGCTGATGTGAAAGGGGCCTAAGCAAGTTTATGTCAGCCAGATTATGCCAATGGGTTATGTGATTTCTAGATGTTTTACAGTGGCAACGGAAGATAAGTGGTATTTGACAATAATGCTTATATTAGAAGGAAGATAAGAGATGATTTAGTGGTTGAATTTAAATTTTGGAATCCTAAACAGGCTTACATTGTGGAGGGAGAGATGGAGTTTAACAGTTGTGCAAGCTTACAGAGATGCTGCAGGTTCTGCTGTTTTGAAACAGTCTTTCAAGGGAACTGGAATGTGGGGGCATTGGCATGTTTGGGGCAAGTGATGAGCCTGGCAAAGAATCTGGCTTGTCTTGAGAGGTTTTTTTTTCCAACTGTGGTGATACTGGGGTTTTTTTGGTAAAGAATATGGGTTCACTTAAAAAGTTCTAATTGGGTTGTAAATAGAGTTGTGGGGACCATTGTTGGCTGCTAATTCTATTCTTTCAGTTAATTTCCTCCCCAGTTGTGGCTTACTGGATCTTTAGCATTACGGTGTCTGAAACGGATAGGGGGTGTAGTAGAAAATATGTGTCAAGGGTGTCCATTGAGATGGATGACACATCTCGTATTCAGTTCATTGGGTGCCGTAATCTGGTTCCTTGGGTGGACGAAGCAGGAACAGAGTGCCCCAGCTGGATATGGAGCTTGATAGCGATATAGTGTCTGTTTAATAAGGCAATCTGTGCCCAAGGCTATTTGGTACCAATATGGGAAGGTTGGGAGGCATGGAAGGTTTTTTGGCATTGAATTTATGGCATTTTTTTCTTATAAGGATGGATTGTTTTGTTATTGTTCTTCATGGGACAGACCTTTTTGTAGCCAGCAGATTATGTCAGCAGGAGCATAAAATTGAAAGTTAGCCTTTTAATAAAAATAAATAATTATTAGCTCTTGGGATGTTGCTTTTAGCTGAGTTTGGTGTTTTACAGCATTTTCATATTAGTGAATTGGTTAGTTACTCAAAACAGGTAGAAGGAGGCTCTTGTGAAAGATGTTTGTTGGATGGACGGCAGATTGGAGTGTTGTTGCAGAATTTAAAACATGGACCAAATGTGGTTGGGGTAAATTGGTGGTTTAATCTGCTTTATCTGTCTCAGCCATGATGACTGCCCCATTACATTGTTAAAATGAGGGTGATTCTTTCTAGATTTCAGTTTATTGCAGTCTGTTGAAGTGTTTGTTATGTTTAGGCAAGAAGCTATAGGAATAAAAGTTTGGTTTACACTTCACACGGGAGAGGCAATGGAGGTGTCTTGCTGTAGTTTTGGAAGATAAACTAGTAGTACGTATAGCGCTTTGGGAGTCTGTGAGTTTTGTTCCCATGTTCACCCTCATTTGTCATGGTTTAAAGGGACTCTGTCACCAGGTTTTTGGCAACTTATCTGAAAGCAGCATAATGTAGATCTTCTGGAGATTTTCATTAGAGGACTGAGTAGTCCAGTCATATTTAGGAGCTGCCAAATCTGCAGCAGAGAAAACAGTAATTTTATCAAAATGACAGCAAGCAGCTCAGTAAGTAACACATCATTGGAATGGGGGTCTCTGTCTCTCCATTACGCTGCTGTCAGATTATTTTATCCATATGGTAATAAGGCTATGGCCACACTTAACAGTGCACCCAAGTTAGCCAGATGACGTTACAGCAGAGCCCAGTCTGCTTCCTTTGAATGCTGCACCATAGAAACCCGCTGTTTACTATGGTTACAGCTTCACAGGAAGTCCCAGGCAGTGCAATTATCCAGGATGCACAGGAAAACAGTGCTAACTATGTTTCCCTGTGCGTGCTGGATAAGCGCACTGCCTGGGGCTTCCTGTGAAGCTGTAACCATAGTAAACAGCGAGTTTCTATGGACCAGCATTCAGAGGAAGCACCCAACATTAGCGGTGAGCGTTACAGTAGGCTGGGCTCTGCTGTAACGTGATCTGGCTAACATGGGTGCACTGTTAAGTGTGGCCCTAGCCTAACTAATAGGCAAAGGTAAATTCTACCAATTGTTAGCCTATGCAGCTCAACACAAAGAAGCTATGAAATAAACAAGAGGAAAATAGTGGAGCAAATATGCTTAAAAAATGTACAATTTTATTAGTATCAAACGGACAGACTCTTACATAAACACTTAATAGTGCAGGATAAAACAATGGTGACAGTTAAGGTACCTTTACACGTGGCAACTTTTCTAGGAATTTCACTGGCAACTTACTGGTTGCAGTGAAATCATGGACACATTGTTCCATTTATACACAGCAACAAGATAGAACAATGTGTCCATGATTTCACTGCAACCAGTAAGTTGCCAGTGAAATTCCTAGAAAAGTTGCCACGTGTAAAGGTACCCTTTATAGCCAGCAGTAAGTATAAAGTGATCCAGATGGTGATACAAAAGATCTAACCTGTCACAAATACACAATGCAGCTGCTAATTATGCAGAGTTCCCATTTAGAGGGGTGCATATTTTAGCATATGCAAGAGGAGCATATGCTGTCAGATGGGATGGCAAAAACCTGGTGACAGATTCCCTTTAGGTGGTCATTTGGTTTAGCATTATCTTAGTGGTTTATAGAGGAGCAGGACATGTACTAAATTGTGTTTCTTGTTTTAATATGGGAGTGTGCTTTGGATCCTCAGGAACTAATATATGTTCTTAGGAGCGTCGTGAACTGACACTCATCTTGATGGTCAGCAGCTGTGGTAAAATAGGTCCCAGGCATGGATCAGGTGGATTGTAATCAGTAATGTGATATAGTGTTGGTTCTTAACAGAATTATTATGGCCACTTTACACACACCAACTTATCTGTCCAACTTCTGAACAACTTAGTGGTTGCAGTGAAATCATGGACACATTGTTCCATTTGTACACAGCCACAAAATGGAGCAATGTGTCCATGATTTCACTGCAACCACTAAGTTGGTCAGAAGTTGGACAGATAAGTTGGTGTGTGTAAAGTGGCCATTATACTATTGAAGCTGGGAACAACCACCAAATTTACTTGTTGTATAGATGGTGTTTATGGGAGGTAATAACAGTGTTGATGTGTCTGCCCGAGAATTAATTCAGCATCTTAACGGGAACCTATCAGGTTGTTCTACACCCCATCCTACCACTACCTGTCCCTGAACCTTGGTAGCTGTTCCCTAACCATCACTGTCTAACCTAAAGGGGCCTTATAATGTTTAAGAAAAATGACTTATAGCTTACATACAGTCTCCATATAGGAGACTGGAAAAGCGTGCTCCAGACTTCATTCTCCCCTCCTCGCCAGCATTCAGCACACTGGGCATCCTCGCTCCTTGTCTTTTGCCGCCTCATTTTTTAAATTCCCGCCCAGTTGCTGATGTGATGTCATATCAGGCCAGATGCATTGTGGGGCTAATCACAATGCCCCAACGTGCCACAACGTGATCGGCTTGGCTCCGGCGCATGCGCAATATGCATATTGAAGCTGGGACGAGCACGTGATAAGGCCCACAATGCACCAGTCCGGATATGACGTTCTTGCCCGGCATTTTACATCAGCAACTGGGCAGGAATTTAAAAAATGAGGCAGCACAACACAAGGAGCAAGGATGCCCAGCGGGGCATGCTGAATGCCGGCGAGGAGGGGAGAATGGAGCCTGGAGCCTGCCTTTCCAGTCTCCTAAATGGAGACTGTATGTAAGTTATAAGTCATTTTTCTTAAACATTTTAGGGCCCCTTTAGGTTAGACGGGATGGTTAGGGATCAGCTCACAAGATGCAGGGACAGGTAGTGATAGCAGAAGGGGTAAAACAAGTTGACAGGTTCATTTTAAAGTTAATTTATTGCAGTGGTGGTCTATCGACCTGGGGATTATTATTATACGGTTGGCTATTGAGGGGTGGTTGGTATGGTTATACGGACGTCAGTGGTTAAACTGAACAGATCAATTAAATAATGATTAAAGTGAATAATGCTGTTACCATTTTGTTACCAAAAATTCTGGGATTAGGGTGCTTTATAAAAATCAAAAGATTCCGTATGGTTTAATGACATCCATATTAATTTTAATTTGGAAATGATTCGTGGATGTTGGGTTTGAAGAATATCGAGCAAGCCTGGTGGTGGCGGGTTCAGACTGTGTAAGGTGTCATGCACCCAGGCATGTAGTGGGGGATAGGTCTGGTTCAGAGGCTGGTTAATTGATCATGTCCGTTGGTGTGAAAGCACTATTGGGGAATAGTGGCTTTTGGTACAGCAATTTTTAATTAGCAGGCATTGGTCCTGTGAAGGTTGGGGTATTCATTATGTTATATTAATACCTCTATTCCTGGACAGGTGAAGGCAGGGAGGTTTAAAAGGTTGTGGAGTCTGCCTCTGGACTAGATGTATTAATTGTGTACAGCCATTTTAAATTTACATTGCTTACATTGTTAATAGGGTTACCATTGTTGTGGTCACCCCAGGTTTGTGTGTAAATATTTAATAAAAGGCTGCTGTGGCCATTTTAATCCAAGTCATGGCAGTCATGTATTTATTTTGCATACATCAAGGGAACGGGTAATACTTAGGGTCAGGCTCAGGAACAATATTTAATCACCTCTTAAATTTTCATGGAGTTTGCTGCTCACTGAACAGCTGCTTGCTGAGGTAGATGTGAGAGAGTATTGTAGCATGGAGCTGCAGGACAGTGAGGCAGCTATCTGGGTGATAGTTAAAAGGTGTGGTGGGGGGTGTAAGTACAGGGGTAGCAGTGCTACAGCAAGACACATCCTCTGAAAGCCAGAGGAGTGTCTGCTTCAGTAAGGGGGAAAATAGGAGACCAGGGCAGGCCAGACAGGTGCTGATACTGGGGGACTCAAGTATTAGGGGTAGAGATAGGGAAATATATCACAAAGACGGGGATCACCAAAAAGTAATGTCATCCTAGTGCTTGAGTTCAGCACATTGCTGACCAGGTTGACAGAGTACTGGGACTGGATGGTGCACATTGGCACATATGACAAAGGTAAGTGGAAGGTCCTTAAAGATGATTTCAGGGAATTAGGCTGTAAGCTTAAAGAAACAATCTTGAAGGTAGTTAGCATGAACATACTACAAAAATATGTTTTCCAGGGTCATTGGAGCTGATAGTCTCAGACACAGTGACCCCCTCCCCCTCTTGCTTTTGTAAATGATCACTGGCCAAAGAGCTCAGCCTTTGACCCCCTCCCCTTAGCAAGGAATGCAAGTTTTTAATCCTAATGAATGCAGCTAAAAGATATGATTTCTTAAAAGGAAAACCAGTCCAGAGTTTCTTTGTTAGCTCAGCTAAAACACTTAAAGGCAGATTTCATACACCACTTTAATATTAGAATTATGAAACTTATATTTTCAGAATTTATAAGACATGGTGAACAGAAAACACTGTCTTGATTAGCTGTGCAATGACTGGATTCATAGCAAATAGATTTCTGCCTGTTAGAGAATCGCAGGTGTTGCATTTCTAGTCTATCAAAAGATAAATTCAAAACTGACAAGATGACGTGAATATTTTTCACGTGCCATGCTCTGAGGCTGAGATATGACAAAGAGCAGCAATTTCATAATTTTCTCTAGGACTGACCAGTCTTCTAAATCCAGCCACATGAGGTCACTTGGTAGGATGCATATTTGGTAATAAAAACCAGAAAGACCATTTTGTGAGCCATTCAGTCTAAGAAGAGACAGCTGAAACTATGCTGTGAAACTGAATCATAAAGAGTTTCTTCCTCCCTATACGTGGACATATCTGTGGCACAGGTGTAGTAAAATTTATTTTTTTAATCCTTTTATTTTATGTAACTGGCCATACTGTATTATTTGTCCCCATAATAAAATCTTATGTATTTTTGTAAACACTGCCTATTCTTTCGGATTAAATCTATAATATGTAATAGTTTTGTTCTTCTTGCTCTATGATGAAAACCCTTGTCACGATTAGCTTAGTCAGGACCTGCAGCTCTCTGGCGCCCCCTTAGCCTGCTGGCCAAATCCGGTATTGCCAGAGGATAAGAAAGGTGCCCAGCTGCTCTAATTTATGTTGTCTACTGCGGCACGTGATGTGACAGGATGTATATATACCACCAGTTCCTGCCAGGAACGTATATATACCTCGATCCAGTCACCCTCAGGCCACAATATCACATAAATACAAAAACGGTATTCTGCCACCACCGATCTCTTGCAGGTGGATCGGTAACCTGTGCGATAGCGTAAAAAGAGCAGGGAGGTCGTGAGATCTCGTTCATAGGACAAGGAGATCGAGACTAGTAAATTAAAATAGTTTACTCCGAAATATGGCAGTGACTATATATAAAAGATTTACAAGATATTACATCAGAGACAATATTACATGTATGAATAACAGTTATAAAAAATAAAAGGAATAACGTAAGAAAAGTTTCAGACCTAGTCAGGCTTGGTACTTAGTTTCTTGGAGGAGGCCCTTCTCCTGGATGGGTAGATTCTGTCGACAGTTAGCTGGTGTTGACTGTCAGACCTCGAGAGCAGAATCACCCAAAAACCCTTCTTTGCTTTTATTAAACCGGGGGAGTGTGTGGCCCCCACCGCTTGGAGTGACCACCTCCCTGTGGGCTTGTCCACTAACCCCTCCTCTTTCACAATGCTTCATAAGTCCCCATTTTCCATATCTGTGGGTGGGGCCGTCTCACAATTATGATTTATAACTCATATTTCAGGTCAGGTTATTCTGAGAAGTTTGATACCAAATATGACTTGCTTGTCCTATTTACGGTGGCAGCAATCCCTTCTCAGGTTCCTGAACGTTGTACGACTGTATGGAACACATCATTGAATGCAAAACACGATGACGAATCTGAAAATATGAATTCTGTGTTTGTGGCATGAACGGGTCGTCTTGAATTCAATATTGAAAACACGGTGGATTTAGACAAAAGATTTTCTTTAGAGCTGGACAAACTGGTTGGAACTGGTGTCCAGCTCTACCCCCTTGAAAGTTATTTATTGGGGCGTCGTAAATGGCTTAAGCTGGGGGATGCTGAAATTGTTTCTATGTAAACTGCACAGAAACCAACAAAAAGGGAGGGGGAATGAGGGAGTTAGCCTGGACTGACTCTCCAATACCTTAAAAATCATGAGCAATATTCATTTTCATGACACCTCCCCCTTTTCGATGACGCTATGGAGGAAGAACCTCTCGGTACTCCTCCAAGCGTGTCCCTGTGGGCTCTCCCCGCCGGGATAACCCATCGGCATTGCCATGCTCGCTGCCTTTTCGGTGGTGCACGGTAAAGTCGTACTGTTGGAGCGTGAGGCTCCAGCGTAGCAACCTCCCGTTGGTACCGGACAGGGAGTTCAGCCAGCTCAGGGGGTTGTGGTCAGTCACGACAGTGAAGGGGCGCCCGTACAGGTAGGGCTGCAAGCGTTGCAGGGCCCATACAATGGCCAGACACTCCTTCTCTATCGTGGAATAGGCCACTTCCCTCGGGAGGAGCTTTCGGCTGAGGTACAACACTGGGTGCTCTTGGTTCCTTGAGTCGACCTGGCTGAGCACAGCTCCGAGGCCAAACTCACTAGCATCAGTCTGTACTAGGAATGGCTGCTTGCCGTCAATCGCCCTCAACACAGGAGAGCTGCTCAGGGCCGTCTTCAGAGCCTGGAAGGCGACCTCGCAGGCCTTGGTCCAATCGACTGCATGGGGTAGGTGTTTCTTGGTGAGGTCTGTGAGAGGCTTCGCAAGGCTGCTATAGTTTGGCACGAAGCGCCTATAGTACCCTGCAGTGCCCAAGAAGGACAGCACCTGCTTTTTGGTCCTGGGGGTGGGCCAGGACACGATAGCGTCCACTTTCCCGGGCTCTGGTTTCAGCGTGCCCCCGCCTACCCGGTGCCCCAGGTAGTGGACCTCGTTCATGCCCATCTGGCACTTTCCTGGCTTAATGGTCAAGCCTGCCTGGCGGATGCGCCCAAGCACCTGCCGCAGATGCTTGAGGTGATCCCCCCAGGTGGGACTGAAGACGGCAATGTCATCCAGGTACGCCACCGCGTACCTCTCCAGTCCCAGGAGCAGGGAGTTAACCATTCTCTGTAAAGTGGCCGGGGCATTTTTCATGCCGAATGGCATTTCCGTGGATTCGTACAATCCAAAGGGGGTGATAAAGGCTGACCTCTCCTGGGCCTCAGGGCTCAGGGGAATCTGCCAATATCCCCGACTCAGATCCATAATGGAGAGATAGCTTGCACTAGCTAACCGCTCCAGCAACTCCTCAATGCGTGGCATTGGTTGTGCATCGGAGGCCGTGATAGCGTTGAGCCCCCTGTAGTCCACACAGAATCGGGTGGTCCGGTCCTTCTTTGGCACCAGGACTACAGGTGAGGCCCATGCGCTCTTGGACTCGGTAATCACTCCCAACTTCAGCATCTCATCGATCTCCTGGCGCATGACGTGCTGCACCTCGTCGGAGATTCGATAGGCTGTCCGCCGGAGTGGGGCATGATTACCGGTGTGCACCTCATGGACCGCCACCGCCGTCCTTCCAGGCATGTTGGTGAACATGACTTGGAAGGATTCCAACACCGCTCGCATCTGAGACCGCTGGCTTGTGGATAGCAAGGTGCTTATCTCCACATCCTCAATGGACCCGCTGGCCTTCGCTTGGGCCAACATGTCCAGGAGGGGATCTTCCTCCCCATCCTCGGGCAGGTTGCAGACCGGTAGGACACAGGGCCCACATTCTTGATGAGCCTTCATCATGTTGACGTGAAAGGCCTTCCGCCTACCCCGCTCGGGGTCGAGGGTGACCACGTACCTACGTGGTCACCCTCGACCCGAGCGGGGTAGGCGGAAGGCCTTTCACGTCAACATGATGAAGGCTCATCAAGAACGTGGGCCCTGTGTCCTACCGGTCTGCAACCTGCCCGAGGATGGGGAGGAAGATCCCCTCCTGGACATGGACTGAGTTGAGCTGTTGGTGAATGACGTAAGGGCCCTCCCAGGCTGCCTGAAGCTTGTCTTTTGGTACGGGGACCAACACCCACACCATCTGACCCACCCGGTAGGTCCGCTCACGGGCGTTCTGGTCGTACCAATGCTTCTGGTCAGCCTGGGCTTGCGCCATGTTGACATTCACCAACTGCGTCAAGGTCTGCATTTTGTCACGGAAACGCATGACATACTCCACGATGGACACTCCTGGGGTGCTCTGCTCCTCTTCCCAGGATTCTCTTACTAAACCAAGGGGTCCCCGGACCCGTCTGCCATACAGGAGCTCGAAGGGAGAGAACCCGGTCGAGGCCTGTGGAACCTCTCGGTAAGCAAATAGCAGGTGTGGGAGGTAACGTTCCCAGTCGCGTCCCTGGGACTCAACCAGCATTTTCAACATCTGTTTGAGGGTCGCATTGAAGCGTTCGCACAAACCATTGGTTTGAGGATGATATGCGCTTGATACCAGATGCTGCACCTGCATTTTCTTACAGAGGGCCTTCATTATGCCAGACATGAACTGGGTCCCCTGGTCGGTAAGCATCTCCCTGGGAAATCCTACTCGGGAAAAGATGGCCAACAGGGCATCCGCCACCTTATCTGCCCTAATTGAAGACAGAGCTACTGCCTCTGGATACCGGGTAGCAAAGTCTACCACAGTGAGGATGTATCGCTTTCCAGAACTGCTGGGTATGGGCAGTGGTCCCACGATATCCACAGCAATCCGCTGGAAAGGCTCCTCTATCACTGGCAAAGAGTTCAGGGGGGCTTTGGGAGCCGGCCCTGACTTCCCCACTCTTTGACACGTGATACAGGAGCTGCAGTAGTTTCTCACGTCTGTCCCCATTTTGGGCCAATAGAAGTGGTGCGACAACCGGGCCTTGGTTTTGCTAACCCCCAAGTGTCCAGCGAGCGGAATCTCATGGGCAATCCGCAACAACTCATCCCTGAATTGGTAGGGAACGACCAGCTGTCGTTCTCTAGGCCAATCCTGTTGGGGTGTACCAGGCACAGTCTCCCGATACAACCTTCCTTGGTCCCAGAATACCCTCTCCTTATCCGTCTCGGAGGGGGGCTTACTGGCGAGGATCCTTAACGTCTCTAGGCTAGCATCTGTATGCAGAGCTGCCTGAAACTCCTGGCTGGAGGCAGCCAGGAGGGACTTTAAGGCCACATCCTCCTCGGGACCCTCTGGGACCTGCTCTGGGTCCGAAACCGGTTCGGTTATTCCTCTGGCTGAGGAGGGTCCAGAAGGCAGGGGGTTCCTGGCAGTCTGGGCACTCTGACTGCGGGTGACGGCGGCTATGTAGGCCGTCTCCCCGGGGAATAACACCGTCCCGTCAGCCTGTCTGGCTGTGGGTACTACTTCCCCATCATCCCCTATTACCTTAGGAGCAGTGCTCATCATGGGGCAGCTACCATCAGCCCTGTCACCGTCTGTGGTGACACGGATCAGCTGCATGGCACTCCTGCCTTATGGGCCCCGGGACTCTTCCCATCACCCTTAGCACTAACACTGGCTCCTGGTAGGGGATCCTCAGCAATATCACCCGCAGAGTGACATGGCTGAGTTCTCCTGTACCTCCTGATACATTGTCATCATCATCATCATCATCAACATCATTATCATCAACATCATTATCATCATCATCAAAATCTTCAGTTAAAGCATTGACCTTACCAACCATATCAGATCGGGGAGGGGAGTCAGGGACATAATAAGCGAACATTTTCCCCAAATCAGTCCCCAGTAAAACATTTGTGGGCAAGTTTTCAGACACCCCCACTTCCTTCACCCCACTCCCCGCACCCCAATCAATAAACACCCGGGCCATTGGCAGGGGACAGCGGACGCCCCCAATCCCGGTGACAGTCAGAGTCTTTCCTGGGATAAACTCTTCCGTGGACACCAGTTCAGGTCGGATGAGGGTTCATTCGGCCCCAGTGTCCTTGAGGCCCACAGTGACAGTGTCCCCCACAGTGACAGACTGCAAATTTTCACAGGCCCTCCCAACCGACCCACCCACAAAAAAAACTGATGCCTTCTGTCCTGGAGCCTTGGGTGGTAGATTCTTCCTCTGCTTCTCTGGGCAAGTGGCACTGAGATGACCGGTCTGGTTGCAGGAGTAACACTTGCGGAGATCAGATACCGGCCGAGTGGGGTTGGCAGGGGGGCCAAGGCCTCCAGAAGGTCGGCTGGCAGGGGCAGGGGTGGTGTTGGATGTCTTACCCCCCTTCCAGCTGGTGATGATCGGCTTCCGTCCCTCTGGTCTCCGGTTGGCCTCATACGTGTCTGCGATCTGCGCTGCTTTGTTCGCATCTGGTGGCTCCCGATCCATCACGAACTGTCGCACCTCCGTGGGGCAAAGATGCAGGAACTGGTCTTTCACCATCAGATCCTTTATCTGCTCAAAGGTGGTCACTTTCAGTCCTTGAATCCACTGCTCAAAGTTGGTTCTGAGCCCGTGGACCACATCACTGTAGCTGTCGTGTGGTCCACGCTGGAGGTTCCGGAACTTTCTGCGGTACACCTCAGGAGTCAGCTGGAACCTCTGGATTAGAGCCTCCTTAATGGCTGCATAGTTCCCATCTAGCTCTCGAGGAAGAGCCACGAACGCCGCTAGCGCTTTGTCTCTCAACGCTGCAATGAGGTACGGGGCATACTGGTCATTCGGCAGCTGGTACTGTAAGCACGCCTTCTCAAAACCCCTCAGAAAAATGTCCAGATCACCGTTGTCATCCAGCACAGGGAAATGCTTGGAATTCGGCTGGAAGGTGGTTGAACGGGTTGATTCAGAGTTCAATGGGGTAGATGACTGCCTTTCCAGCTGGGCCATCCGCAGGTCGTGCTCTCTCTGAGCTTGGGCCTCAGCCCGTCGCTCTGCAGCCTCTCGGTCGGCTTGGGCCTGCCGCTCGGCTCTCTCAGCCTCTCGCTCGGCTCTCTCAGCCTCTCGCTCGGCTCGCCGCTCTGCAGCCTCTCGGTATTGCTGAATGAGCTGCAGGCGTCCTTGGGAATCCTCCGCGGGATATTGCTGTAAGGCCAGTTGCAGGTAGGGGTCCATGCTGACCTGGTCGCTGACGCAGCATGCGTCTACAGGTGGGACCCCTGCAGGAGCACCTTCTAGGACTTGGCTTACATCCACAGGGAAGGGCTCAGCAGCAACACCGTCCATGCTCTGACTGACCTCTGCAGCCGGACGCTGTACATCAGCACTGACATGGCTTTGGCTGGCCTCTCCATTCACTGGGCTCTGGTGACGGGCTTGCTCTGCTTCAAGTCGTGCCAGCACTGCAGCCATTTGGTCTCTGGTTTTGCCCTTAGGGTCAATGCCGTTGGCCGTACATATTCCCACTAGAACGTCCCTTTTCATCTGGCCGTAACCGAGCTCTCCAACCAAGACCATGGTTTCCAAATCAAAGATAGGATAGAAAAAACAAAGAGGGGGGTGGGGTAACTGCTACACACACAGTATTGTCTCCAATCTAATAACCACTGAGTTCGATCTTCAAAACTTTTGTGCAGAGTTCTTGTAAGAACTGTGCAAGTTTTTAGTGAGAGGAATGATTGCTCAAACCAGATCACTAATGTCCTACGATCCCACCGCTCTGCCACCAATTGTCACGATTAGCTTAGTCAGGACCTGCAGCTCTCTGGCGCCCCCTTAGCCTGCTGGCCAAATCCGGTATTGCCAGAGGATAAGAAAGGTGCCCAGCTGCTCTAATTTATGTTGTCTACTGCGGCACGTGATGTGACAGGATGTATATATACCACCAGTTCCTGCCAGGAACGTATATATACCTCGATCCAGTCACCCTCAGGCCACAATATCACATAAATACAAAAACGGTATTCTGCCACCACCGATCTCTTGCAGGTGGATCGGTAACCTGTGCGATAGCGTAAAAAGAGCAGGGAGGTCGTGAGATCTCGTTCATAGGACAAGGAGATCGAGACTAGTAAATTAAAATAGTTTACTCTGAAATATGGCAGTGACTATATATAAAAGATTTACAAGATATTACATCAGAGACAATATTACATGTATGAATAACAGTTATAAAAAATAAAAGGAATAACGTAAGAAAAGTTTCAGACCTAGTCAGGCTTGGTACTTAGTTTCTTGGAGGAGGCCCTTCTCCTGGATGGGTAGATTCTGTCGACAGTTAGCTGGTGTTGACTGTCAGACCTCGAGAGCAGAATCACCCAAAAACCCTTCTTTGCTTTTATTAAACCGGGGGGAGTGTGTGGCCCCCACCGCTTGGAGTGACCACCTCCCTGTGGGCTTGTCCACTAACCCCTCCTCTTTCACAATGCTTCATAAGTCCCCATTTTCCATATCTGTGGGTGGGGCTGTCTCACAATTATGATTTATAACTCATATTTCAGGTCAGGTTATTCTGAGAAGTTTGATACCAAATATGACTTGCTTGTCCTATTTACGGTGGCAGCAATCCCTTCTCAGGTTCCTGAACGTTGTACGACTGTATGGAACACATCATTGAATGCAAAACACGATGACGAATCTGAAAATATGAATTCTGTGTTTGTGGCATGAACGGGTCGTCTTGAATTCAATATTGAAAACACGGTGGATTTAGACAAAAGATTTTCTTTAGAGCTGGACAAACTGGTTGGAACTGGTGTCCAGCTCTACCCCCTTGAAAGTTATTTATTGGGGCGTCGTAAATGGCTTAAGCTGGGGGATGCTGAAATTGTTTCTATGTAAACTGCACAGAAACCAACAAAAAGGGAGGGGGAATGAGGGAGTTAGCCTGGACTGACTCTCCAATACCTTAAAAATCATGAGCAATATTCATTTTCATGACAACCCTCAACCTTGAGAAAACCTCACATTACCGGTAACGGGGGTCCAATCAGACTGATAAATGATTGGTAGTGGTAGCGTATTTTGCATATTTATGTGTTATTGTGGGCTTGGTGGTGACAGAACCGAAGTGTATATATATTCCTAGCTTGAACCGATGAATACATTCTGTCATGGCAAGCGCCTCAAAATTCTGCATAAAATCAGAGCAGCCTCGCTAATTTCCTTAACCTCGATCAATTGTTTGATTGGCCTGATGAATAAGGGGTGCCAGAGGGCTACTTGTCATGACAGTAGTATTTGATGAAATACTGCCGGTACCATGTGCCATGCAAGAGAGGCAACGGGAGATTAGGGAGGTGGCAGGTTGCTCAGTGGTTAGCTCTGCATCCTTGCAGTGCTGAGGTCCTGGGTCCTAGGACCAATTGGGTACAATATGTTCTCCCCATGTTTGCGTGGGCTTCTTCCTGGTACTCCGGTTTCCTCCCACATTTCAAAAACATACTGATAGGATTTTTAGATTGTGAGCCTCAATGAGGAAAGTGTTGCAAGTGTATGTAAAGCGCTAGGGAATTAATAGCTCTATACAAATGAATAAGTATTATCTATTATATAATCGCGAATCGGAAAAGCGCCCCTCCGCGCGCTACTTCCGGCGTGGTCATGTGGATACGAATTTAACATTGGGCGCGAAGCGCCCAATGCTGCGCGAGCAATGGCCGCGAGGCCATTGCGAGTCGCTGGCCCAGGGCGAGCAATGGCCGCGAAGCGGCCATTGCGAGCCGCTGGCCCAAAATCCATCCACAGGCCCGGCTACAACCTTAGCGATTTACCGCTCAGGTAGCGCGAGCAATGGCCGCGAGGCCATTGCGAGTCGCTGCCTGAGCCGCAAATCCCTACCCGGGGACCATGGAGCGGAGGCGGCACTGCCGCCTCCGCTCCCCGCTACCCACAATTCGCCACCCCCCCCCCCATGTCCGCACAGCCCGCCCCCATCAATGTCCCCACAGCCGACCCCCATGTCCGCACAGCCGACCCCCATGTCCGCACAGCCCACCCCCAGCAATGTCCGCACAGCTCACCCCCATGTCCGCACAGCCCGCCCACATCAATGTCCGCACAGCCCACCCCCATGCCCGCACAGCCGACCCCCATGCCCGCACAGCCGACCCCCATGCCCGCACAGCCGACCCCCATGCCCGCACAGCCGACCCCCATGCCCGCACAGCCCACCCCCATGCCCGCACAGCCCACCCCCATGCCCGCACAGCCGACCCCCATGCCCGCACAGCCGACCCCCATGCCCGCACAGCCGACCCCCATGTCCGCACAGCCGACCCCCATGCCCGCACAGCCGACCCCCATGCCCGCACAGCCGACCCCCATGCCCGCACAGCCCACCCCCATGCCCGCACAGCCGACCCCCATGCCCGCACAGCCGACCCCCATGTCTGCACACCCACCCCCAGCAATGTCCGCACAGCTCACCCCCATGTCCACACAGCCCGCCCCCATCAATGTCCGAAAAAAAACCCCATGTCCGCACAGCCGACCCCCACTAATGTCCACACAGCCCCCCCATGTCCGCACATACTTACATGTCTTCTTAGTCATCTGATCGTCCGTCCGGCCAGGCGTCCTCTTCGTCCGGCCCCGGGGATCTTCTGTCTTCTTCCAGCTCTGACGTCCTCTTCTCTTCTCATTCAGATACAATGGACGACAAATCCGCCATTGTATCTCAATGAGATATGAGCGGCTCTTCTGATTGGTCGCTGTCTACTGTCCTCAGCCAATCAGAAGAGCCCCTCATTGAGCTCGAATTCTGATTGGTCGGCGTCCAATCCGAAATCGGGCTCACTGCCCATAGACATGTATTAGCGGTGTGTCCGCGATTTTACGGCCGACAAATAGAACCAGGTGGCCGGCCATAAAATCGCCGACACACCGCTAATGTATGTCAATGGGAAAAATAGCGGACCTGAATGAGAACTGTCTCACTTAAAATAAATAATAAATTAAATAATAAAAAAAATAATTTAAAAATAATTAACAAATAATAAAAAATAATAATA
Organism: Allobates femoralis; assembly: GCA_033576535.1. Lineage (NCBI taxonomy): Eukaryota > Metazoa > Chordata > Amphibia > Anura > Aromobatidae > Allobates > Allobates femoralis. Next base: position 360,786,980 of record JARQOC010000003.1, read on the forward strand.
AAAAAATAATAAAAAATTAAATAAAAATAATAATAAAAAAAATAAATATATGCTAATCAGCTCAGCCATTTTGGCGGACCTGAATGAGAACTGTGTCTCACTTAAAATAAATAATAAATTAAATAATAAATTAAATAATTTAAAAATAATTAAAAAATAATAAAAAATAATAATAAAAAAATAATAAAAAATTAAATAAAAATAATAATAAAAAAAATAAATCTATGCTAATCAGCTCAGCCATTTTGGCGGACCTGAATGAGAACTGTGTCTCACTTAAAATAAATAATAACTTAAATAATAAATAAAATAATTTAAAAATAATTTAAAAATAATAAAAAATAATAATAAAAAAATAATAAAAAATTAAATAAAAATAATAATAAAAAAAATAAATATATGCTAATCAGCTCAGCCATTTTGGCGGACCTGAATGAGAACTGTGTCTCACTTAAAATAAATAATAAATTAAATAATAAATAAAATAATTTAAAAATAATTAAAAAATAATAAAAAATAATAATAAAAAAATTATAAAAAATTAAATAAAAATAATAATAAAAAAAATAAATATGCTAATCAGCTCAGCCATTTTGGCGGACCTGAATGAGAACTGTGTCTCACTTAAAATAAATAATAACTTAAATAATAAATAAAATAATTTAAAAATAATTTAAAAATAATAAAAAATAATAATAAAAAAATAATAAAAATTAAATAAAAATAATAATAAAAAAAATAAATATATGCTAATCAGCTCAGCCATTTTGGCGGACCTGAATGAGAACTGTGTCTCACTTAAAATAAATAATAATTAAATAATAAATAAAATAATTTAAAAATAATTAAAAAATAATAAAAAATAATAATAAAAAAATTAATAAAAAATTAAATAAAAATAATAATAAAAAAAAAATAATATATGCTAATCAGCTCAGCCATTTTGGCGGACCTAATGGAACTTGTCTCACTTAAAATAAATAATAATTAAATAATAAATAAAATAATTTAAAAATAATTTAAAAATATAAAAATAATAATAAAAAATAATTAAAAATTAAATAAAAATAATAATAAAAAAATAAATATATGCTAATCAGCTCAGCATTTTGACCTGTAATAACTTTCTCACTTAAAATAAATAATAAATTAATAATAAATAAAATAATTAAAAAATAATTAAAAATAATAAAAAAAATAATATAAAAAAATAATAAAAAATTAAATAATAAATTAATAATATAAATGCTAATAATAAATATATGCTAATACTAATGCTTCATGCTATAATTAGCTGGATCTAATGCTATGAACTTGATGTCATTAATGATAAATAATATATTATACTATTAATAATTTATTTAACTATTATTTATAAAATATTAATTAAAAAGTAATAATAATATAATTAATAATAATCTATAATATAATGCTATAAGTAAATGTAAATAAATAAGTATATTAATGCTAATAAATGAAATAATAAATGCTAGTATGCTAAATAAATGTTCTTCACATTATGCTAACTTAAATAAATGCTATTATGCTAAATAAATTTTAATATAATAACTATAATGATATATGATTAATAATATTATCTATAATTACTATTAATGCTATAAAACTAAAATAATGCTAATAAGCATTAAGCTAATAATAATGCTATAATGCTAATTAATAAATGTTATTAAACTAATTAATTAAAAGATATTAATTTAATGCTAATAATAATATTAATTGCTATTAACTATATATATGCTATTAATGCTAATGCTAAATTTATGCTATTAATGTATTTAATAATGTATTAATGCTAATAATTATGCTATTAATGCATATTAATAATGTATTAATGCTATTAATAATTTTAATGCTATAATGCTATTATATAATGCTATTTATGCTAATAATAATGCTAATTAATGCTATTAATAATGCTATTAATGCTATTATTATGCTATTAATGCTATTAATGCTAATATTTATCTATTAAATGTATTATTATGCTATTAATGCTAATAATAATGCTATTAATGCTATTAATAATGTTATATACTATATTATTAATGCTAATAATTGCTATTATTAATGCTATTTAATGCTATAATAATGCTTATTAATGCTATTAATAATGCTATTAATGCTTAATTATTTAATGCTATTAATGCTAATATTTATCCTATTAATGTATTATTAATGCTATTAATGCTAATAATAATGCTATTAATGCTATTAATGCTAATAATAATGCTTATTATAATGTATTACTATAATGTATTAATTAATCTATTATATATTAATGTAATAATGCTATTAATTAATGATATTATATGCTAATAATATTGTATTAAAATGCTATTAATGCTAATTAATGCTATTAATGCTATTAAAATGCTATTATTGTATTATTAATGTATGTATTATTAATGCTATTAATGTATTAATAATGCTATTAATGCTATTAATGCTAATATATAATGCTATTAATGCATAATTAATAATGCTATTAATGCTATTAATGCTAATATTATTATCTATTAATGGTATTATTAATGCTATTAATATGCTAATTAATAATGCTATATTAATGCTAATATATAATGCTATTAATGATTAGCTATTAATAATGTTATTAATGCTATTAATAATGCTATTAATGCTATTATTAATAATGCTATTAATGCTATTAATAATAGCTATATAATGCTATTAATGCTATTAATAATGTTATTTAATGCTAATTATTTAATGCTAATAAATGCTATTAATTAATGCTATTAATGCTAATAATAATGCTATTAATGCTATTTAATAATGCTATTAATGCTATTAATTATGCTATATAATGCTATTAATGCTAATATTTATCTATTAAATGGTATTATATTAATGCTATTAATGCTAATAATAATACTATTAATGCTATTAATGCTAATAATAATGCTATTAATGCTATTAATAATGTTATTAATGCTATTATTAATGCTATAATGCTATTATTAATTTTATTAATGCTAATAATAATGCTTTAATGCTATTAATAATGTTATTAATGTATTTTAATGCTAATTAATGCTATTATTAATATGCTATTTATGCTAATGAATAATGCTATTAATGCTATTAATAATGCTATTAATGCTATTATTAATGCTATTAATGTATTAATGCTAATATTATCTTATTAATAGTATTATTAATGCTATTAATGCTAATAATAATGCTATTAATGCATTAATGCTAAGAATAATGCTATTAATGCTATTAATAATTTTATTAATGCTATTATTAATGCTAATAATGCTATTATTAATGCTATTAATGCTAATAATAATGCTCTTAATGCTATTAATAATGCTATTAATGCTATTAATTATGCTATTAATGCTATTAATGCTAATATTTATCCTATTAATGGTATTATTAATGCTAATAATGCTATTAATAATGCTATTAATGCTAATAATAATGCTATTAATGCTATTAATACTGTTACTAATGCTCATAATACTGCTAATAATGCTATTAATACTGCTATTAATGCTAATAATAATAGTATGGCTTATATTATTGCTATTGATAATGCGATTATTATTTAAAAATCTTTAAAAAAACAATAAACATATTTTAGATACCCGATGCATTTCCATCAGCCTAACAGCTATAACTACTATAATCAAATTAAGGCACGTTCTAGAATCCCGATGCATTTGCATCGGGCTCACAGCTAGTTAGAAATAATTGGCTCAGGAATTGGTGTAGGAAGGAGGGTTTTAGATTTATGGAGAACTGGGCCAATTTCTCTGTGGGCTACGGGCTCTATGCTAGGGGTGGGTTGCACCTCAGTGAGGAGGGTGCAGCTGTGGTGGGGGAGATAATGGCTAGAAGGTTGGAGGAGTGTATAAACTAGGGATTGGGGGAGGGTATTCACTGTACAGGAGGGGAAGCTAGTGCAGATAGTGACTTGGACGCAAAAAAATTAATTTTGCAGGAATAGAGGTAAAGAGAAATGTATAAAGTCTATGAACCTTGGATCCCTGGAAGTTTTCCTTCCGTCGATTGCACTTTATTCTGGACCGCTGTGGAATAGTGAAAACCATACACCAAACACCTTGGAATGTATTGAGGAGTGAATGATTTAAGCACAGTGGAGTGATTCAGTGGGTCAACAGTGGAATGCTACCCTTGGATGTATGCTGCTACCCATAGCCATAAACAGATAAATATCTGAGACAACTATTGTCATCTAGGACTGAACATTATATTCAACTACTACCAGGTATGAATATAAGTTGTATGGATATAAGAGGTGTGTATCAGCACCTATGGACACAAATTTAATACAACTACTGTCACTCACTGCTTCACATTATAGGTTAGTTCCTGGCTGAATATTGGTTTGGCTATATGTGTCCGGAGGTGAACACTGTATACGATCGATTGCAGACAGGCTGGGTGCAATAGATGTGGAAAATGAAAGAATAAAAGATGCACATATGGATTCAGAATTACTGTAAGCTAGAGGGCAAACTGTCTCACAAGAACTCAAAAGAGCATATATGGAAAGGAGAGAAGTCCGGCTTTCAGGATCGCGCTGTTCCAGTTCACAAGGAGTTAATCCAAGGACCAAGCAGTAATCATAACTTTCTTTATTCTATAAAACTCTATGCGTTTCGTGTACACGCTGTACACTTCCTCAGGAGCAAAGATTAACTTTCCATATATGCAATTCTAGTGACCGGCTGATTGCTGCAGTTCATCGGATCCTACCCATTTGTGCTTATGGTTGTTGTGTTCCACACAACTGAACCAGGTGAGTGGATCTATATCTGTGAAACGATTTTACCATTGGATAAGACCCTATTGTGCGCTTCTGTCTCCCTCTTTTTATAAGAACTCAAAAGAGGTTTGGTCAGGAATAAAATTGCTACCTTGGCTTAAGGCCGCTTAACAAGCTAGGATCTTGTTAACGATATCATTGAAATATCACGGATTTGTGATAGTTCAAACTATATCGTTAGTGCGTCGTTGCGTGTAAACGAACGATGTAGGAAGGAAAAATCGTTAGAGCGGTCATCAAAAATGTGACCTCAAATCTATCGTTCGTCGTCCAATTACCATCATGGGAAGAAGCCACATCGTTCAGTGTGAAACCTTGTTGAACGGTGTCGTTCATATTTCTCCTATTCCTGCTGCTTTGTAAAATCGTTTAAACAATCTTCTGCAAATAGCTGGAGCGTTGCCAAATTTAACGATATCCTTGCGTGTGACAACGCACTAACGATGTCGGAAGGATCGCAGTCACGTGACATAGCTAACGATATCGTTCACCTATATCCTAGTGTGTGAAGTGGCCTTTAAGATGGGGTCAGAGCATGTGGAGGACTGGCCAAGGCTAATGAGATGAATGTGTTTTTCAACAGATTCAGTAATACATGTGCAGTGCCAGTGTGGGGGAAGGGAGCAGGGGAACATTCTGCAACATTGACTTTGGGGGATGTATGGACTGATTTCACAAAATGATGTGAGGAGAAAGTTCAGGACATTAAACATTGGTAAAGCTGCAGGACCAGATGGAATCAGTCCACATGTTCTGACAGTGTGTGCAGACCACCTGTGTAGTGACTTTCAGCACCTATTTAATCAGAGTATACAATCACAAAGAGTGTTATGGAAGACGTCCTTTCTGGTTCCAATACCTAGACTACATTTACTGCTTCCCTAAATTACTATTGTCCTGTAGCCTTAACATCACATGTTATATACAGTAGTTCTGGCACATGTTACGAAGACATGACGAGAACTATGACTAGGCTATTAATTTACAGGGCTGTAGTCTGTTCAGGAATGATCGTATAAATAAGTGAGGAAGAGGTGTTTAGTTACATGTAAAATCATCCCTAAAACCCATCTTGAATGATAATATATGTGAGACTATAGAGTCCCTATATATGGAGATAAGGGAAGGGAGAAGGAATAATAAAATACTGATAGGGGTTTATTATAAGTCTCCATATACAGTATAATAGAAGCGGCGGAGAATATCCTTATAAAGCAAAGAGATGAAGCACCGACTCAGGGAGAAGTCATAACTATGGGACTTCTACCACCCTGAAATACATTGGGGAACAGAAACCTGCATGTCCAGGAAAGGAAGCAAGTATTTGACAACAATGGCCATGGTCACACATAAGCCCTGGATCTGCTAAAAGCATAATTTTTTTAACTTTGAATTTTGTGAAAAATGCATGTGTTAATGGATCCATAGGCTCCAATGCAAAAAACGCATTGTCAAAAGTGCACTAAAAAACGTTATGCGTTTTTGAAACTGCATCACAAAACGCTGCTAGCAGCATTTTTGAGTGCAGGAAAAAAAACGCATAGCATTTTTTAACATGAGGCCCTATGGGAAACGCATCCGTTAACGCATGCTACATATAGATACCATGCATTAACACATGCGTTAACGCATAGCATTTTTTAGGTCCAAAAATGTCATTTTGGAAAAGGAAAAAAACTGATGGGCATGTGTGACCCTAGCCAATGAAAGACAATCACCTTTCACAATTGGTTCAAGACAAGAAGGGGGGCACTGCTAGACCTAATATTAACCAACATGCCGGACCGCATATCACATTTACAGGTTGGAGGTCACTTGGGTAATAGTGATCACAAAATAATAGGTTTTCATGTATCCTTTAGGGCAGTGTTTCCCAACTCCAGTCCTCAAGGCACACCAACAGGTCATGTTTTCAGGATTTACTTAGGATTGCATAGGTGATAATTTAATCACTTGCACAGGGGATAATTCCATCATCTGTCTAATGATAAGGAAATCCTGAAAACATGACCTGTTGGTGTGCCTTGAGGACTGGAGTTGGGAAACACTGCTTTAGGGTATGTGCACACTGGCCGGGATATGGTCGGATTAGGTGTGTAAACCGCCGGTCGGTTTACATAAATTTCATGTAAATTTATGTTAATCCAAACCGGCGTTTGGATTAACATTGAAACCTATGTAAACCGACACCCGGTGTCCACACACCGGCGGTTTACACATGCTCATCCGTTGCTAACTCGCTGGGTTCCCAGCGGGTTAGCAAAGAATGAGCATGTTCTATAATCCGGCCGGTTCTGCAGCGGCTGCAAGCAGAATCATGTACTGCTTCCAGCCGCCGCAACACTGCCGGCGCTAACCCGCCCGGCACCCGCCCGGCACATGCCCATCACCCGCCGCACATACCCGCCAGGAAGCCGGTGGACGGCTCCGGAGCTTCCTGGGGCGTCCGCCCAGCCGCCGCCGACCAACCCGCCGGCAAGTGCGCACATACCCTTAAGAAGATGTATGGTAGAGGAAATACAAAAACACTAAGCTTCAGGAAGGCATATTTCCAACAGGTGAGAATGTTCTAAGGTGCAATAAAGTGGGATGATGTCCTGAAACATAAAAGTACACAAAGCAAATGGGAGATGTTTATTAGCATCCTAAATAGGACTTGAGCACAATATATACCATATGGGAATAAACAAACTAGAAATAAGAGGAAATCACTATGGCTAAATAAAGCTGTAAACAAGTTGATGATTTGGTTGCAGCAACTTCTGCAGCAAATCTACATCTCCTGGCAGAAAAAAATGTGTGGTTTTGATGCATTTTTTATGCGTTCTCGGTATGTTTTTCATACATTTTTGCATGCACTTTTTTAATGCGTTTTTCCAGCATTCTGAATTCTCATTGACATTGTTAGCATAAGGATTTGCTTGTAATTTTGTGACAAAACTGCACTCAAAAATGCAGTAAAAAATGCAATAAAAACACATTGTGTGCACAGGGCTAATAAAGTTCTTTCTAACGTTGTAATTAAAGTATTGCTTTGCCAATATGTAAGAACCATAACTCCTGTATATTTCCATCCATGCAGGTGTATGGTGAGCAGCAATACCATTATTCTGCCATTTTGTGCTATTTTTTTTAATATGGTATTTACTGTATGTGTTAAAATTATTTAATATATTCATACATCAGGCATATATGGATGCAACAGGACCAATTTTTTATTTATTTATTTTGGACTGGGGAAAGGGATTCATTGAAACTTAATTTTTCTTACAAATTTTAAACTTTTTTAGTTAAATTTCAAGGGCATCCCTCAGAAAAATCAATGGTCCTATGCCTCATGGGCATGTAGGTTATAAGAAGTTGAATAAAATGATACCTTATCTGTATATCTGTGATCTAATATCTTATTCCAGAGAAAAAATATGTTACTTAATATGTAAATAAGCTATTAAAGCGAACCTGTCACCCCCCCGGGCATCAAAAGCTATAATAGCCACCTTCTGCAGCACTAAGGCTGCATTCTGAGAAGGTGGCTATAGGCTTTTGATGCCCTTTATAGTATGAAATATTAAGTTAGGTAAATGCTCACTTTTCTGAAGACCGAAGACCGGGAGGCGGGGTTTCACGCTCCTCCAGCCCGCCCCCTCTTGTCAGTCATTGTGCGCGCCTGCTGCTGCCTCCCCTTAGTGTGTAAAATGAACGCGCGTCTCCGTTCTCATGCACGGAGCCGCGCATGCGCTGTGCGCCCGGTGTCGACTTCCTGGACACCGGGCCCACAGCGCATGCGCGGCTCCATACAGGAGAATGGAGACGCGCGTTCATTTTCCACACTGAGGGGAGGCAGCAGCAGGCTCGCACAATGACTGACAAGAGGGGGCGGGCCGGAGGAGCGTGAAACCCCGCCTCCCGGTCTTAGGTCTTCAGAAGAGTGAGCATTTACCTAACTTAATATTTCATACTATAAAGGGCATCAAAAGCCTATAGCCACCTTCTCAGAATGCAGCCTTAGTGCTGCAGAAGGTGGCTATTATAGCTTTTGATGCCCGGGGGGGGGGGTGGACAGGTTCGCTTTAAGTTCTAAGGACGAGACACAGGTCTCCTTGAGAATCTGCTTCCAGAGCTTATCTTAAATAATAAAGGGGGCGTTATTAGTGTGAGACATGTACGGACTGACAGTCTATTCTCCTGAGCTACATGACCCCTTTCATTTAAAAAAAGCTCTGGCGACAGATTCTTAGGTAGAGCTATGACCTACCCATAGATCTTAACAGCTTTTATTTACATATTGTACTAATAAAAATATGGATTTCTTCAGGATAAGACATCAAATCACAGACATCAAAATATAATTTTACTCAGCTTTCTATGAAACCCCTAAATGATAACTTTATTGTTAACTTCTACAAAAACACACCAAACGTGGATAAAAACTAGGTGCACAGAGTAGCGTGAAGGAAGGATGCTGTCCTTGATATATGCCTCCTGATGAATTGTGAAACGCGTCGAGGCGCGCGGGGATGAGCACACCACCCTCATAAGCTAAGTACCCCATCTCTCATGTGTGTGATACCAACTGGGCATGGTTTGTTGTTATCAGAGGGGACCATGCAGGTAGTGGGGTGAGAGGCACACAGTACATGAGAGCCTACCATCTAAATATCTAAGCTTATAACAGACAATAGGAGGAACTTGACAGATGGGTGGTGATACTCTGTTTTAATACTAGGACACAACGATAGACCTGGTGGCCATATCTTCCTTAACCCTGGGTGGGTTCTTCATAGGGTGATAACTTCCAGGGTGAGGATAGGGCACGACAGGGACAGGAACCCATAGGATTTATGTGACTGCATTGACCTATAGATTGTCAGACACTTTATATCTGTGGAATAGTGTAAGTATTTTTCTGCAATTGCACACATCTATCATAGACTATTGATATATGCTCGGTTACCCTTGGTATGGTGACACAGACCTGACCGCATGTTTATTAATCGTGTACATGATACTGCTTGTATCTACTTATTTGCTGTGTACTACCCTTGTATTTTGTGCAAAACTTAGCAATAGTTTGCAAAACACTTACAGGTCCTTCTGCACCCCCAGCAATTGTGCTTGGTTTATCCCCTTCTGGTTGTTTGGATGCCATTGATTTATGGTGTTGCACTATTATGCACCTTATTGTTATACTTACCAACCATATTTGGGAATAGTGCAATATATATTGCTCTGTATACTGTCTGCTATACTATATTTACAGTATCTTGCCTGTTTATCTGCACCTTATAAGTGATTCTTTTTTGTACAAACATACTTTGCATATCTTGTAATCCATCTACAATATCTGTTATCTGTACACGATATTGTGGTAATACCGTTCTGTCATTATATAGAACTAGCTGTGAGCCCGATGCGATTGCATCGGGATTCTAGAATCTGTGTAGAGTTTACTCAGTATATTTCAAATATGGCGGCATAGCGGCCACCGCTATTCTGATTGTTCGGCGCACTGAAGGCGGAGACCGATCAGAAGAGCGCCACGCTGTATGGTGCCATACTTCAAATACATGGAATATTTTAAGTTTCACATTTACCATTGTAAATGAGGCGCTATTCTCATTGGTTGCTGTCTGCTGCCGGCGACCAATGAGAATAGCGCCTCACTTTCATCAGGAAATGTGAAACTCAAAGTCGTCCATTATATGTCTAAGATGGCGGCCTGATTCTAAATAATAGGGAGTCTCGCATGCATATATACATTATTCATTCAAATTTGACAATAATGCACATAAGACATGATATGTATCTATGAACTACCAATGTTTGTATAGTATATGTCAATGTAGTACATGTCATGATTCTAAGGCAAGGCTTTTCGTACAGATACTGGCACCGATGTTTTGTACAGATTATTAACATTCATATATAAATTGAATATACATAATCTATGGTTTAGCCAGTACATGTTTCCCCACCAACCACGGGAAGGTAGCCTTACAGCTGGTGGGACCTACTCTACTCTATCCCTAATTATTAATACTTAGACTCCTTTTAAATCAGATATTTTCGGCTATTTGCAGAAGGTGTGGAATAACAAAATACAATTTCTGCACTTGGCACCAAAAGACCTACCTACAGATCACTTTCAGCAAGTAACATGTAATGTATATGGAACTTCCAGTTAGCTTGCAGTAAATACGGCAAGCACAGCTTCAACAGGTTCACTAAATGCAACCACTAAAAATCAGAGCTAACTGCGATTTTGGTGTTTGAAACTGTCGAAACCACATGTGCCGCAACTGCCGCAAGTAAACCACAAATTCAATATAAACTTCATGCAACTTACAGTAAGAATGCTGTAGGTCACAATTAGGCAGCAAGTGGCAAAATTGCTTTTTTCCCACTATAAATTCAACAAATAACAGAAGAATTCAGATTTAAAATCAAAATGTCTATTCTTTCCCTATGTGTCTAAATATGTACCTATGTGTCTAAATATGTACCTATATGTATGTATGTACTTATATGTACAGAACACAGTTCGAGATAGAGATGTGTGTGAACAGGCGTCCCACCATCTCTTAGCTGTTCACAAAAACCTCACCCTTTGTAAAAAGAAAATGAAATCTCTCAGCAGCTATACTGCTGGAGCTTCAGGTTCTTATCACTAAATGCAAGCATTTAGATGATACACATCTACAATCTACAACAAAATGTGTGTTTATATACATATACTATGAAATATAAAAATAATGTTTCTAAGCTTAAAAAACTAACGACTATATATCTTAAATATTTTATATCTATTAACTAATTATGTCTTTATCTATAACTAAACGAATTTTTTTGTTTTTTTTGTTTTTTTATATTCCGATAATTTTTTTGTAATTTTTTTTTTATTCCTATCTATGGCTAAACTAATTTATTTTAATATTTGTGTTAAATTAGAAAGTAACTACCGTATATACTCGCGTATAAGCCGACCCGTGTATAAGCCGACCCCCTACTTTTGTCCTCAAAACCTGGAAAAACCTATTGACTCGTGTATAAGCCGAGTCCCGAGTACAGAATACAGGACTCGGATTGTAAACTCGCTTAGAATCGCTCAGACTAGCTCAGAATCGCTCAGAAATGCTCAAAATCGCTAAGACTCGCTCTCAGAATCGCTATGACTCACTCAGAATCGCTATGACTCACTCAGAATCAATCAGAAATGCTCAGAATCGCTAAGACCCTCTCGGAATCGCTAAGACCCTCTCGGAATAGCTCAGACTCGCTCGGAATCACTAAGACCCGCTCGGAATAGCTCAGACTCGCTACTGACAGCAGGTATCCGAGTCCCTAATACAGTGACTCGCGTATAAGCCGAGGGGGTGACCTTTCAGCCCGATTTTTGGGCTCAAAAACTCGGCTTATACGCGAGTATATACGCTATATATCTAAATCTAATATGCATCTAAAGAATTAAAATTAAAATAATTTTATACACTATAGTTTTAGTGAAAACTAAAACTAATGACTATATATCTTACCGTATATACTCGTGTATAAGCCGACCCGTGTATAAGCCGACCCCCCTACTTTTGCCCCCAAAACCTGGGAAAACCTATTGACTCGTGTATAAGCCGAGGGTGGACCCCAGCACAGGTATACAGCCCCCAGCAGTGTGGTATACAGCAGCCTCCCCAGTGGTATATACAGACCCCAATGGTAATACAGCAGCCCCAGTGGTAATACAGCAGCCCCAGTGGTAATACAGCAGCCCCAGGGGGTATACAGCAGCCCCAAGGGCTATACAGCAGCCCCAGGGGCTATACAGCAGCCCCAGGGGTAATACAGCAGCCAGGGCTATAAGCAGCCCAGGGGTAATACAGCAGCCCCAGGGGTAATACAGCAGCCCCAGGGGTATACAGCAGCCCCAAGGGTATACAGCAGCCCCAGGGGCTATACAGCAGCCCCAGGGGTAATACAGCAGCCCCAGGGGCTATACAGCAGCCCCAGTGGTAATACAGCAGCCCCAGTGGTAATACAGCAGCCCAAGTGGTAATACAGCAGCCCAAGGGGTAATACAGCAGCCCAGGGGTAATACAGCAGCCCCAGGGGTAATACAGCAGCCCCAGGGGTAATACAGCAGCCCAGGTATCAGAGCCCCAGGGGTATACAGCAGCCCCAGGTGCTATACAGCAGCCCCAGGTGCTATACAGCAGCCCCAGTGTATACAGCAGCCCCAGCGGGTAATACAGCAGCCCCAGGGGTATACAGCAGCAGCCCCTGGGGGTACCCAGCAGCCCCCTTGGGGTACCCAGCAGCCCCCAGGGGGTACCCAGCAACCCCCTGGGGGTAACCAGCAGCCCCAAATGCTGGCACTCACCCCCCCTTGCAAGGGCCCCCCCCCGGGCGCTTCTCTTACCATCCCGGTCTTCTGATCCGCGCTGCTCCTCGGTGCTGCGTCCTCGCAGCTCCCATCCTGCTACATCCGGGATCCCCGGCCGTCGCACGATGACGTCATGGCGCGACGGCCGGAGATCCCGGATGTAGCAGGACGGAGCACCGAGGACACAGCACCGAGGAGCGGCGCGGATCAGAAGACCGGGATGGTAATATAAGCGCCCGGGGGGGGGCCCTTGCAAGGGGGGGTGAGTGCCAGCATTTGGGGGCATATGCACTGCTTCCCCCTGCCGCTGATTGACAGGGGGAAGCAGTGCATATTTAATGAGCGGCCCCACGTGACGGGGCCGCTCATACAGCAGCCTCCCCCGCCTCCTCCAGCCTCCCTAGCCCCGACTACCGTATTGACTCGTGTATAAGCCGAGGGGGAGACTTTTCAGCCCAAATTTTGGGCTGAAAAACTCGGCTTATACACGAGTATATACGGTAAATGACTATTTTATATCTAATAAGTAATTATAATGTCTATCTATAACTAAACTAATTTTTTTGGTATTTAGGTTTTTTTCTATTCCTATACATCTATTGCAAGACTAATTTTTTTTGGACTTTTTGTTTTTTTATTCCTATACATCTATTGGTAAACTAATTTATTGTAATATGTGCGTTTAATTAGAAAGTAACTATGTATCTAAATGTAATATGTATTTAAAGAATTTAAAGGAAAATATTTTTATACACTATATATTTTTAGTGAAAACTAAAACTAACGACTATATATCTTAAATTACCATTTTATATCTAACTAGCTGTGAGCCAGATTCTAAAGAATCGGGTAGTCTAGAATCCATATATAGGTTTATTTACTAATATTTAGGGGAGTGCGGTGAAATTAATTGTGTGTATACAGGTGGCTCAGTGGGTAGCACAGTATACGGTGGCTCAGTGGTTAGCACTGTGCGGTGGCTCAGTGGTTAGCACTGCGCGGTGGCTCAGTGGTTAGTAGTGTGCGGTGGCTCAGTGGTTAGCACTGCGCGGTGGCTCAGTGGTTAGCAAAGTACGGTGGCTCAGTGCTTAGCAGTGTACGGTGGCTCAGTGGTTAGCAGGAGTATGGTGGCTCAGTGGTTAGCAGTGAGTGCGGTGGGCAGAGTGGTCAGCGCAGTGCGGCGGGCAGAGTGGTTAGCGCAGTGCGGTGGGCAGAGTGGTCAGCAGAGGACAGAGGCACTCTGCCTGTCATACTTACCAGCGGGTTATCGTCTTCCCCGCCACGGCATTTTCACTCCGCCGTCCCCAGCATCTTGGCTCCACTCATGCAGAGAATTGCTCCTGTGCAGCCTCCTTTCTGCTGAGTATTGCTCCTGTGCAGCCTCCTCTCTGCAGAGCATTGCTCCTGTGCAGCCTCATTACTGTAGAGCATTGCTCCTTTGCAGCCTCCTCCTCTCTGCAGAGCATTGCTCCTGTGCAGCCTCCTCTCTGCAGAGCATTGCTCCTGTGCAGCCTCCTCTCTGCAGAGCATTGCTCCTGTGCAGCCTCCTCCTCTCTGCAGAGCATTGCTCCTGTGCAGCCTCCTCCTCTCTGCAGAGCATTGCTCCTATGCAGCCTCCTCCTCTCTGCAGAGCATTGCTCCTGTGCAGCCTCCTCCTCTCTGCAGAGCATGGCTCTTGTGCAGCCTCCTCCTCTCTGCAGAGCATGGCTCTTGTGCAGCCTCCTCCTCTCTGCAGAGCATTGCTCCTGTGCAGCCTCCTCTGTGCAGAGCATTGCTCCTGTGCAGCCTCCTCTCTGCAGAGCATTGCTCCTGTGCAGCCTCCTCTCTGCAGAGCATTGCTCCTGTGCAGCCTCTTCTCTGCAGAGCATTGCTCCTGTGCAGCCTCCCCTCATGCAGAGCAATGCTCCTGTGCAGCCTCCTCTGTGCAGAGCATTGCTCCTGTGCAGCCTCCTCTGTGCAGAGCATTGCTCCTGTGCAGCCTCCTCTCCGCAGAGCATTCCTCCTGTGCAGCCTCCCCTCTGCAGAGCATTGCTCCTGTGCAGCCTCCTCTCATGCAGAGCATTGCTTCTGTGCAGCCTCCTCTCATGCAGAGCAATGCTCCTGTGCAGCCTCCTCTCATGCAGAGAATTGCTCCTGTGCAGCCTCTTCTCTGCAGAGCATTGCTCCTGTGCAGCCTCCCCTCATGCAGAGCAATGCTCCTGTGCAGCCTCCTCTCATGCAGAGCATTGCTCCTGTGCAGCCTCTTCTCTGCAGAGCATTGCTCCTGTGCAGCCTCTTCTCTGCGCAGAGCATTGCTCCTGTGCAGCCTCCTCTGTGCAGAGCATTGCTCCTGTGCAGCCTCCTCTCTGCAGAGCATTGCTCCTGTGCAGCCTCCCCTCTGCAGAGCATTGCTCCTGTGCAGCCTCCTCTCCGCAGAGTATTGCTCCTGTGCAGCCTCCTCTCCGCAGAGTATTGCTCGTGTGCAGCCTCCCCTCTGCAGAGCATTGCTCCTGTGCAGCCTCCTCTCCGCAGAGTATTGCTCCTGTGCAGCCTCCTCTCTGCAGAGCATTGCTCCTGTGCAGCCTCCCCTCTGCAGATCATTGCTCCTGTGCAGCCTCCTCTGTGCAGAGCATTGCTCCTGTGCAGCCTCCCCTCACCTGTATCCTGGAGATCAGCTCTTGGGGGCTCAGTCCGGGGTCCTCTGTCACCTCTATGTTCCCTTGTGATGGCAGGATGTCAGAGGCAGAGAATCACTGATGAGGACACGTCTGATGTGAGACAGCGGCATGATGTCTCCTGTGCTGACACTGCAGCAATTAAAGTGCCTGTGATGATGTCACAGTCATGTGATATAGCCCCGCCCATACCAGTGACATCATCTCAGGTCCTGCAAGCCGTGGGGGGGGGGGAGGATAGAGAGAGAGAGACTGTGCAAGGACTCGCAAAGGCATTGCGAGTGAGGCAGCCACGGACACGACGACGGAAACAGCGCCGAATATGACGGAAGTGCCTTAAGTTAATTATATATTAGATAACTAATTATAATGACTTTATCTATAACTAAGCTAATTTTGTTGGCTTTTTTTTTTTCTATTCCTATACATCTATGGTTAAACTAATTTTTTTATAATTTTTTTTTTCTATTACTATACATCTATGGCTAAACTAATGTATTCAAATATTTGTCTTTAATTAGAAAGTACATATGTATCTAAATGTAATATGTATCTAAAGAATTTAAAGTAAAATATTTTTATAGACTATATTTGCAGTGAAAACGAACACTAACGACTATATATCTTAAATGACTATTTTATATCTAATAACTAATTATAATGTCTTTATCTATAACTAAACTGGTTTTTTTGGTATGTTTGTTTTTTTTTCTATTCCTATACATCTATGGCTAAACTAATTTTGTTTTTTTGTTTTTTTATTCCTATACTTGTATGACTAAACTAATTTATTGTAATATTTTTGTTTAATTAGAAAGTAACTATGTATCTAAATCTAATATGTATCTAAAGAATTTAAAATAAAATATTATTCTAGAGAATATTTGTAGTAAAAAGTTTTTCACTATTGGGCAGCAATTTGGCTTGAATGGGTGTATCCAGCACTTTCACCTTAACATTGCATCGTGTTTTCACTCGTGAAAAAGCCACATATAACTGTCCATGTCCAAAAACGGGTTCTGGCGAAAAAAATCCCTACTTTCTCCAGTTTTTGGCCTTGGGATTTGTTGATGGTCATGGCAAAAGCAGGCTTCACGGGAAATTGTCGACGTCTTAACTTGAAAGATAAGGCAGTGTCTGATGGAGATAAATCAATCCTTGGAATAAACACCACATTTCCTTCTGCAGACCCAATAATGACTTTTGCTTGAATCATATTGGCAAACAAAGTGATGACAATGAAGCAAGTCCCATTTCAAAGACCTTTTCTGCTGTTAAAGTTGCGCAAAAGCATGACAATGGTGCCGATTTGTAATTAGAGGCGATGAGAAGGCATTCCCGTTGGTGTGAATGATTTTAAAAATTCCACTGGATATTGGTCTGGATCTTCAGTCTCATCAGGATCAATGGAATCATCACTAATGTATTCAGTGTATTCACCAGCAATGCAATCCATAACCTTAGAGTTCACCATATCCACATATCCACATGGTCATTTTTAGGGCAAAGAATGGCATCTAATGCAGCAATTGAAATGCTTTCATTGTTATGTACATTATGTATGTAAATGTAATATGTATCTAAAGAATTTAAGATAAAATATTCTTATAGACAATATTTTTAGTAAAGACTTTTTCAGAATTAGGCAGCAATTTGCCTTGAATGGGTGTATCCAGCACTTTCACCTTAACATTGCATCGTCTTTTCACTCGTGAAAAAGCCACATATAACTGTCCATGTCCAAAAACGGGTTCTGGCAAAAAAATCCCTACTTTCTCCATTGTTTGGCCTTGGGATTTGTTGATGGTCATGGCAAAAGCAGGCTTCACGGGAAATTGTCGACGTCTTAACTTGAAAGGTAAGCCAGTCTCTGATGGAGATAAATCAATCCTTGGAATAAACACCACATTTCCATCGGCAGACCCAGTAATGACTTTTGCTTGAATGATATTGTCAAACAAAGCGATGACAATCAAGCGAGTCCCATTGCAAAGACCTTTTCTGCTGTTAAAGTTGCGCAAAAGCATGACAATGGTACCGATTTTTAATTTGAGGCGATGAGAAGGCATTCCCGTTGGTGTGAGTGAATTTAAAAATTCCACTGGATATTGGTCTGGATCTTCTGTCTCATCAGGATCAATGGAATCATCACTAATGTATTCAGTGTATTCACCAGCAATGCAATCCATAACCTTAGAGTTCACCATATCCACATGGTCATTTTTAGGACAAAGAATGGCATGTGATGCAGCAATCTGAATGCTTTCATTGTTATGTACATCAATGAGAATGTTTTCACCAAATATAGCAAGTATGAGTGAGCCAGTGCAGATCATGTCTTGTGGGATTTCAATGATATCATCTCCAAGGTTGAAATCATTGGACAATTCACCATTTCCCAGTTGAAGTAACCAACGGCTATAATCAGGATCAATGGAACGCATGTTGTTGAAGAGTGGCAATTGAGTGAAAAGCTGCCATTGTCGTGAGTATTTAATACAACTCTCTATAATGTCAGTTCTTGTACCATGAGGGATGATAGGCAGACACTGTCGAAAGTCTCCTCCCAGAACAATGACTTTCCCTCCAAAAGGTGTTGTATTTTTCTTGGAGATATCTGTTGTCATGACATCCCGTAAAAGTTGATCTATCACATGCAATGCATATTTAGATAACAGAGTGGACTCGTCAATAATGAAAAGTTTGGTACTTTTCAAATGTAGTGCAGCATCTGTATCATTTTTAATTCTGGAAACGGATGTTTCATTTATTGGAATTGGTATTCCGTAAAGCGAATGGATGGTTCTTCCTCCTTGCAGTAAGTTAGCTGCAATCCCTGTACTGGCTGCAGGTGAGACAATTTCGCCTTCTCCTCTTAGTTCATGAATTAATAAATCATACAGATATGTTTTCCCACTGCCACCTGGACCGTCAATGAAAAAGCACTTAGGTTGTAGACTTCTATCATGTAAAGCTTGATTGATAGCATTATAGGCCAAAAGTTGTTGGTCATTTAAAGTATCTTTCATTTGCTGAGCTTTTCTTAACTCATCATCCTTGTTGTATTGTGGGGTGATGTGTGGCTTTCTTTTTGGTCGTGGTAGATTAAAATCAGTAAAAGTTTTGCCATGAAATTTTAGAACATTGTGGACATCAGTCATAGCATATCCTTCACAATTCTCACACTCCTCAGTGTTGGAGTGATATGCATGGCAGTAGTCTTGGATAAAGTCTTGTTTAAATTCTTGCCACAACTCCAATGGATGAGCTGGAGGACCAAAAATACATATATATGCAAACATATCACGAAGCTGTGCAGGCATGTTGAGAACACAGGCATCCAATAAAGTATTTCTCCAAACACTGTCATCGAACAGCAATCCAAGGGCTAATGCCGCCTCTTTAAAAGTTGGGTATATGACTTCATTAACAGTCTTAATGTTGTCAAAACTTGTTGCTCCTTTGACATGCAGTAACAACAACCTTAAATAGTACCGTTCTTGTTCTTTCATACTGACAGTATACATTCTTCCAATCACTGAAGAACCTCCTCGCTTTCTAATTTCCCATGCACCTTGTTTCCAAACATAGTGCTCTGGAATTTGGCGGTGTAAGTAATCCTGAGCATGTGGGTCATTCTCATTCAGCTCAAAGTAGGCCATAAGAGTGGATTTTCTGTGCATTGTGTAACTGATGTTGTCAACAGAGTCATCCTCATGAAAATAAAGTGGTTGAGAATGTGGGAGATGTACGGCAAGACGAATAATGGAGTGCGATTGTCTATGCATGGGGTAACAAAGATTCGCCAAGCTGCCTCCGGTGCACTCACGTATCTTGAATCCATGAATTGATGTGTTTCATCATGGTGGATATTAGTTTGGCAAATTTCAAGATTGGCTTTATCATGTCCTTTGTAGACATATTTGAATAGGTATTTAACACTTTGAATGGAAGCACATACCTCAACATTAATATGACACTTGTATTTTAATAGTAGGAAAGGGTTATAGGGAACAACCCAAGAATTATCAATCATCTTTGAATGGTGTTCAAAAGATGATCCTTCCTTTCTTTGATAAGTAGGGTATGCATCCTCAGCTAAGACTGTTTATGTTTGGAAATCTTTAGGAAAACCTTTCTTACACTTTCCAAGATCCATACATGGAGAATTCAGGTTGTGTTGTCCACAGGGTCCATGAATCAAGTGTTGCATCACAATTTGATGGAGCACAGGGTAATCTTCTGGATCAGGGATTTCAGCCCAAACTATATTATCCACTTCAACCTCAGTTCTTAGTTTGGATTTGCTATCCAGAACGATCAAAATGTGAGCGTGTGGTAGGCCACGCTTTTGGAATTCAATAACATGAACCATTGCACAAACTTTGCCAAATAATCCACTGTTAATGTCTTTTAATAGGGCTTCCAGTTTAATTCTGAAGACACGGGCGACTAAATCAGGTCTATGTTCCACACGCTGCCATGGCTCTAAATTGATTTTAATCTCCCTCCATTTAGGATTACAGGTCATGGTTACGAAAAGATCCGGTCGTCCAAATTTAGTCACAATAGCCATGGCATCCTGATAGCGTTGCTGCATGTTTCTTGGACTGCCTTCAAAGGAAGATGGTAAAATGACCGTCTTGCCAATGGGAATACCTTTCTCAATAGATTTTTTCTGGAGATGTTCCTGAAGTACGCAATAATCCTCCACTTTTAAATCCTTTTGGTGTTGATAAAATTTAAGCGATTTGCCTCGATTTTCACATAGGCATCCACTAAGTACTGCTGCGTTAGTTTGCCACCATTCAGGACAGGATTGAACCGATTCCGTACATACAACAAATAGCAATAATACTGGAGCTGTGTAACCCTGCGTTGAATTTGGCCTTGATGCTTGAGTCCCTCATGCCAGCCTTGTTCTCCATGAGGGAAAAATAAGGGATAGAGTAATGCATCTAAATTGCTGTGTAGAATACTGACTTGCTGTGTTTTTGGGGCCAAGGGGTTATTTGGATCAGGTTTCAAATGAATTAAAATGTCTCTATTAAATGGTGGCTCTCCATCAGCATGTTCAAAGACCACAGCAACTTCATTCACAGTAGGATTGTTATAGCGTCTAGGGTCTTGCTGTCTGTCTTGTTTAATGGCCATGATAATATTTGGCATGACGGTGCCATGTTCTACTGCCTTCTGTTGTTCTTCTAATTCAACGTCACGTAGCATTTTGTAGGCCGAAACAAAGGGATTAATAGTATCCAATTGAAGAGCAATGATACTCATTAAAGTAGGATGACATTTAACATTTTCTGGAGAGTGTAGCCGTTGTTCTGTAGCGCTTGCAGTATCTAAAATGTACAGTTGTGCATATGCTGGAGGTTGATCTTGAGCAGGATGGAGTGTTCCCGTGCGATGATAAATTTGCCCATGAATACGGAAACAGTAAGGGCCGTGTCCAGGTGGTGGAGAAACATGGGCACCCATGGAGGCAAAAGCAAAAGAACTATTAATGCTCCTGATATTCTCCATCAAATTTTTACTGTACTTACTCTCTCCTTTCAGCAGGCGTTGGAAGACCTCCGGGTATTGAGGTAATGGTACCTTTACTTTTCCCTTGTGGCAACAAAGAGTAAACTGTTGATCTGATGGGCGTTCAGCAGTAAAATGCAGAGCCTCACAATGTTCACATATTAACTTCATGGGACCACAGGTATGTTCTACAATAGCATGATCCTGATCAGTAAATCCAATTGGATGTAGGAGAGGTGTAGATAACAAATGTAGATGTTTATTGTGTAATCCTACATAGATGAGACATGGAAGGGACGTAGAATCAAAACATTCAAGAAATGAAGAAGTTGAATATATATTCTGTTCTGGCTCTTGCAATGTTGAAGTGGAAGAACGTTTGCGTACGTCACGACGTGATGCAGCCAAATGGGTCAAGCGGAGTTGTTTAGACGTAGGAGACAGCGTATCTTGACGCATCTGTCTTGTCCTTTTAAGCCTCATAATTTTACACTGTTTGCTGTATGGCGTCTCCTCAGCAGAGTGTTTTCGTTTACATGTGGCCTTGCGATGTGGTAAAGGCTGTTCAGTTGTAGTTAACACAGTAGAAGAAGTGGTGGCAGCAGTATGAGATTCAGACGAAGAGGTGGCAGCAGTATGATGGTCAGACGAAGAGATGGCAGCAGTATGAGGGTCAGACAAAGAGGTGTCAGCAGTATGAGGGTCAGACAGATCTCCTGTAGGCATTAACTTTTGTTGTTTGCGTCTTTGACGCGCAGCCCTTGATTTTTTGCCTAATCGTTCCGTCCTTCCTTCCAAAGACTCTTTTGAAAGCCGTGTCTTCAAAGCAGCCTTTTCCTTGTCCAAGCGAAGTCGTCTTTCTTCAGAACTCTCTTCCGCACACTTCTTGCGCATACGCACAGCCTCCTTGTGAAGCTTTGCTTTTGTTTTTCCCATGGAGGTCATAGGAGGTGTTAAAGGCTGTTCACTTTGTAGAATGTCAGTAGAGGAAGAGGCAGGAGTACTATCTTTGTCAGACGTTTCTTCAGTGTCTCGAAGTTTTTGTTGTTTGCATCTGCGACATTCAGCCATGGCTCTTTTTGCCATTCGTTGGCTTCTTTCTTCGGAAGACAGTTCAGAAAAAAGTTTCTTTGAAGCAGCCTTCGCAGCATCCAACCGAAAACGTCTCAGTGGAGAAGAGAGTTTGGCAATGCGTATCACTTTAGCAGCCTTAGCACGATCTAACCGAAGACGTCTCTGTTCCAAAGTCTCCCCTGCAAGGCAAAACGCCTGAGCAGCCTTAACACGATCTAAGCGAATACGTCTCTTTTCTGAAGTCTCCTCAGAAGTGCGTTTCGCCTTAGCAGCCTTATCACTATCTAAGCGAAGACGTCTCTCTTCTGAAGTCTCCTCAGCAGTGCGTTTCACCTTAGCAGCCTTACGAAGATCTAAGCGAAGACGTCTCTCTTCCGAAGTCTCCTCTGCAATGCGTTTGACCTGAGCAGCCTTAACACGATCTAAGCGAAGACGTCTATTTTCTGAAGTCTCCTCAGAAGTGCGTTTCGCCTTAGCAGCCTTATCACTATCTAAGCGAAGACGTCTCTCTTCCGACGTCTCCTCAGCAGTGCGTTCCGCCTTAGCAGCCTTATCACTATCTAAGGGAAGACGTCTCTCTTCCGAAGTCTCCTCAGCAGTGCATGTTGCCTTAGCAGCCTTCTCACGATCTAAAGAAAGACGTGTCTCTTCCGAAGTCTCCTCTGCACGCTTCTTCTTAGGCGTAGATGCAGCCTCCTTGGCAAGAGCGATATTTTTTGTTGGAGAGCTCATCTTCGTAAGAATACGCAGTGAATCCAATCCAAAATGAGCTAGAGTGTGTTAGTTAAGGAAACAATCAATAATAACTATTTCTAAATAGGCAAAAACAATAAAAGTAAAGTGTGTATTTCAATAACCTGTGAAAAGCAAATCATGGACGTCTTTAGAGTACGAAAGAAATATTTAATGATGTTGACTGTATGGAGTTGTGAATGCAAATCAGTGTGTTAAAAGTCCTTAAAAAGAGACTTGAAGGCAAAACAAATGGATGTAACGGCCCTTTCAGACGCGCGTTGTAAATGCAGACCTCCAACATTTTAAAAAAAGCGGTTAAAGTACCGATATGACGGCAAGTTCCGCATAACCGCCAGCAGTGGTGGAATTACAGAAGTTGGGGCAAAATGGCAGAGGTAGTGTTCATTTTTACCTTGAATTTAGGGTTTTGTGATTATTGCGGAAATAGTTGTTTTTATTTTTCTCTCTGCAGTTGGGGAAATAGCGGCATTAACGGCGAACGTCAAATGGCGCAATGTGACCAAGCAGGGTGAAAAAAGAAATAAGGCAACTTCCGCAGTACATGGTGAAACAGGCAGGCCAATGTAAAAATGAACATTAATCCGGCGATGTAGCGGGACCTTAAGCAACTGCACCCCTGGTGGCGGGGATGGTGAACTTGCATAAATATGGAGAATATTACCACATGTTATAGAATTATGTAAATCTGCATGTACAACGCGCGTATGAAAGGGGCCCCAGTGGGTCATATAGTGCAAAATGCCATGCAACCAATATATTTTCTATGTAAAAGTAGTTAATGTCCCACTGGCACGACAATAAGGCAGTGGTAAGGTAGCATTACATCCAAACTGTTAAATATAAGACAGGTAGTAGTCCTACAGACTCATTAGTATGAAATATAATCAAAATGGCATATAATGGGTTAATGTACTCCTAACAGTCTAACGACACACTGCAAGTCGAAATAAAATAAAGAACAGTCTGTAAGGGGTTAATGTACCACTGGCACGCGTACAAAATACTGCACGATCAATAAAATTACAAATAGTATTAAAAAAGGTAGTATTCAAATGCCAGTGGTATAGCACATAGTGACATAGGCAGTGAATAGCCAAGACAATAGAAGGGGTTAATGTACTACTTACATCCTATAAAACAGTGTGGATGAGAAAATAAAGAACAAATGGTATAGAACAGGTTAATTTTCAAATGTCATGAGTACAGCACATAGTGACACAGTTACTGAATAGCAAACAGAATGGAAGGGGTTAATGTAGCAGTTTGAACCCTATAAAACAGTGTGACACAAAATAAAAATGGAAATGGCATAGAAAAGGTTAATGTAGAAATTGACCTTAGTACAGCACATAGTGAGATAGCAAGTGGAGCACAAATAGAATAGAAGGGGTTAAAAAGGTATTAAAAAACAGATCAATATGGTGAAATGTAGCTCATATGAAATTTGTATAAAGAAGGGGTTAATAAAAGGATAGGCATTAGGAATATATACTCTGATGTGATATTGTACTGTGAAAACATCTTTTTAGGTTTTAAATACTGAAAAAATTCAAATTTCGCGCTTTAAGATGACGGACGCGTAATGTTCATTCATAAAATAGCGGCAGACGCCAGCCGCTGTGTGATTGGGCAGCGGAAACTTCAAAAACATGGGGCCGTGAATCCGATTGGTCGGCGCTCAGCGGGGAGACCGGCGACTTGGATGCCCAGCGCCTGGTTCTGTTTTCGGCCAGAGCGCAAGGCTCAGGTCGGTCGTAGCATGGAAGTATGTAGCTCCGCCCCGCTGTGCTATGATTGGTCTGGCGGCAACTTCAGAAGATGGCGCTGAGCATACGATTGGTCGGTGCTCAACGGGGAAAGCCGCGCTTTCCCTGCCGAGCGCCTGGTTCTATTTTCGGCCATAATGGTCGGCGGCATGGGGGTCGCCACTTTTAGCGCGGAACGCCGCGCTTGGAGCGCTGAACTCGGCGCCGAATTCTGGAAGTGTGTGCGAGTGTGTGGCTCAGCTTTCCCCGCTGAGCGCCGCCACACACTCCCACAAATTGGCACCGAGTTCGGTGCTCCAAGCGCGGCGCTCCACGGTAAAAGCGGCGACCCCGATGCCGGCGACCACTATGGCCAAAAATGGAACCAGGCGCTCGGCAGTAAAAGCGCGGCTTTCCCCGCTGAGCGCCGACCAATCGGAATCACAGCGCTACTCTGTAAAGTTGGCGCTGTCCAATCACAACACAGCGGGGCGTAGCTAGGTGCACAAACGCCGTGGCCGAAAATCGAACCAGGCGCTCGGCAGGGAAAGCGCGGCTTTCCCCGCTGAGCTCCGACCAATCGGAATAAAACCGCTATCTACCGCGACCAATCACAATCGCGCCTCATTCCTCCATGTATCCCTATGGGAAGACGCCCTCCAATCACAATCACAGCGCCATTGTTGAAAATACACCGCGACCAATCACATTGGCGCCTCATTCCTCCATCTTTCGGAATGGCAAAAAATCAGTACATTAAAAATAAAATAACATAATAATAAATAAATACACATAAAAAAAATTAAAATAAAAATGTATAAAAATAAAATATTTATAACATGAACTAATAAAAAAAAAATAAAACTAATCCAAAAATAAAACTTCAATTAAAAATAAGACCTTACTATATTTAGATAAAAAAATAAAATAATAAAAAAAAAAAAAAAAAAAAAAATATATATAAAATTAAAATCTTAATAACATTAACTAATGAAAATAAAATCAAACTAATGAAATCCCCAAAAAATCGAAGGCCGATGGCGCGGACCACTATGGCCGAAAATGGAACCAGGGCCTCGGCAGGGAAAGCACGGCTTTCCCCGCTGACCGCCGACCAATTAGAATCAGAGCGCCATCTACCGTGACCAATCACAATCACGGCGCCATTTTTGAAAATACACAGTGACCAATCACAATCGCGCCTCATTTCTCAATGCATCTCTATTGGAAGAGACGCTGAGAATTCGATTGGTCGGCGGTCAGCGGAAACAGCGGAATGTTGTATGGGCGGCGCCTGAATAAGTGTTCGGCCACAGCGGGCTGATGCACCGCGGAGGCCGCTAGAAGCGCCGAAGTTTGCGCTTGTAGCGCAGAAGTCGGCGCTTGCAGCGGCGAAGTGTCCGAACAGTGGCGCAGGCTCCATGCAGCGCCGATTGGCGCTGCATGGCGCAACATAGTAAAAGCGGTGAAAAAAAAAGATTGCAAAAGAGGTGAAAATAAAAGTTAGCATCAGGAATATAGCCTCTGATGTGAAAAGGTATATTTCAAAAAGGATATCTTAGCTGATAAATCGCAGAAGCCGATCCGGCGCTTGCTTCCCGACAGTCCTCACGAAGGATGGATATCTTGGCTGAAATATAGTCCAACAGATGGTCCAGCGGTAGCTTCTCGTTCTCCCTCAAAGACCCTCACGAAGGATGGATATCTCGGCAGAAATAGAGTCCAACAGATGGTCCAGCGTTAGGTTCTCGTTCTCCCTCAAACAGGATACAAAGAGGTGGAAGATTCAAATTTGGCGCTATAAATAAGCGGCCTTATCTCATTGGTAGGCGGCAACCTCAGAAAGATGGCGCCATGAATGTGATTGGTCGCTGTATATTTTCAAAAATGGCGCCGTGATTGTGATTGGAGGGCGCCTTTCCATAGGGATACATGGAGGAATGAGGCGCTCTTCTGATTGGTCGCCGTCAGCACAGAGCGACCAATCAGAAGAGCGCCTCACTTCCCATACAGATACATAGCGCTATGTCGGCGATTTTATGGCCGGGCCCCTAGTTCTATATTCGGGCACGGGGCTCGGCTCTGATCGGTCGTTCCACGGCTCTGGAGACTCGCTTCGCGGCCATTGCTCGCGCCTTAGCAATGGCTTGCAATCATTGCGAGTCGTTGCTGATGCGCCAGCTATCGCCGCGAAGCGCTCATTGCGATTCTCCGCCCCGTGGAACGACCGACCACAACCGAGCCCCGTGGGCAAAAATAGAACCAGGGGCCTGGCCTGAAATTTCGCGATACACCGCTAATGTATCTCTATGGAAAGTGAGGCGCTATTCTGATTGGTCGCTGTGTGCTGCCGCCGACCAATCAGAAAAGAGCCTCACTTGCCATGGACATAGAATAGACGACTTAGACTTTCAAATTTTCCGCTGAAAGTGAGGCGCTTTTCTGATTGGTCGCCGCCAGCACACAGCGACCAATCAGAAAAGCGCCTCACTTCCCATAGAGATAGAATGGACGATTTTTCGTCCATTCTATCTCTATGGGAAGTGAGGCGGTATTCTGATTGGTCGCTGTGTGCTGCCGCCGACCAATCAGAATAGCGCCTCACTTCCCATAGAAGTAGAATGGACGAAAAATCGTGCATTCTATCTCTATGCGAAATGAGGTGTCTTGTGATTGGTCGCTGTGTTGTGATGACGCCGACCAATCAGAATAGCGCCTCACTTCCCATACACATAGAATGGAGGACTTAGAGATTCAAATTTACCACTAAAAGTGAGGCGCTTTTCTGATTGGTCGGCGGCAGCACACAGCGACCAATCAGAATACCGCCTCACTTCCCATAGAGATACATTAGCGGTGTATCGCGAAATTCCTGGCCAGGCCCCTGGTTCTATTTTCGGCCACGTTGCTCGGCTGTGGTCGGTCGTTGGACCGATAGATACATAGATAGATAGATAATTTGAAAAAAATTCTTGCAGCACACAGCTACTACCAATGATGTACAAATGCTATAAGCTATATGTATATGAAGAAAAAGTTTAAAAACTTAAGTTTTTTAAAAAAAAACTCAAAAATTCAAATTTTTTATTTCTGAAGTTCTTAGTACAAACATTGGCCAATGTCTGCTTGCTCATTAACTGCGACAAAGTGACTTCAGGTCTGATGAGTCCTACTCTGATATCCCTATCCTCCTTGTCCACCCCCCACTTCTCAGTGGGCAGACTCCATCTAGACCCTCGATCACCTGTAGGTTAATGAGGGTGCACATTGCAGCAAGGAGCCTGCAACTCCATATATTAAATAACAAGAAAAAAACTGCACAGCACTCACAGACTAGTGTGAACTGGTGCAAGCAAAGACGCAGGGTCAAATAATTTGAAAAAAATTCTTGCAGCACACAGCTACTACCAATGATGTACAAATGCTATAAGCTATATGTATATGAGGAAAAAGTTTAAAAACTTACGTTTTTTTCAAAAAACTCAAAAATTCTAATTTTTTATTTCTGAAGTTCTTAGTACAAACATTGGCCAATGTCTGCTTGCTCATCAACTGCGACAAAGTGACTTCAGGTCTGATGAGTCCTACTCTGATATCCCTTTCCTCCTTGTCCACCCCCACTTCTCAGTGGGCAGACTCCATCTAGACCCTCGATCACCTGTAGGTTAATGAGGGTGCACATTGCAGCAAGGAGCCTGCAACTCCATATATTAAATAACAAGAAAAAAACTGCACAGCACTCACAGACTAGTGTGAACTGGTGCAAGCAAAGACGCAGGGTCAAATAATTTGAAAAAAATTCTTGCAGCACACAGCTACTACCAATGATGTACAAATGCTATAAGCTATATGTATATGAGGAAAAAGTTTAAAAACTTACGTTTTTTTAAAAAACTCAAAAATTCTAATTTTTTATTTCTGAAGTTCTTAGTACAAACATTGGCCAATGTCTGCTTGCTCATCAACTGCGACAAAGTGACTTCAGGTCTGATGAGTCCTACTCTGATATCCCTTTCCTCCTTGTCCACCCCCCACTTCTCAGTGGGCAGACTCCATCTAGACCCTCGATCACCTGTAGGTTAATGAGGGTGCACATTGCAGCAAGGAGCCTGCAACTCCATATATTAAATAACAAGAAAAAAACTGCACAGCACTCACAGACTAGTGTGAACTGGTGCAAGCAAAGACGCAGGGTCAAATAATTTGAAAAAAATTCTTGCAGCACACAGCTACTACCAATGATGTACAAATGCTATAAGCTATATGTATATGAGGAAAAAGTTTAAAAACTTACGTTTTTTTCAAAAAAACTCAAAAATTCTAATTTTTATTTCTGAAGTTCTTAGTACAAACATTGGCCAATGTCTGCTTGCTCATCAACTGCGACAAAGTGACTTCAGGTCTGATGAGTCCTACTCTGATATCCCTTATCCTCCTTGTCCACCCCCACTTCTCAGTGGGCAGACTCCATCTAGACCCTCGATCACCTGTAGGTTAATGAGGGTGCACATTGCAGCAAGGAGCCTGCAACTCCATATATTAAATAACAAGAAAAAAACTGCACAGCACTCACAGACTAGTGTGAACTGGTGCAAGCAAAGACGCAGGGTCAAATAATTAAAAAAATTCTTGCAGCACCAGCTACTACCAATGATGTACAAATGCATAAGCTATATGTATATGAGGAAAAAGTTAAAAAACTTACGTTTTTTTCAAAATAAAAATTCTAATTTTTTATTTCTGAAGTTCTTAGTACAAACATTGGCAATGTCTGCTTGCTCATCAAACTGCGACAAAGTGACTTCAGGTCTGATGAGTCCTACTCTGTATCCCTTCTCCTTGTCCACCCCCACTTCTCAGTGGGCAGACTCCATCTGACCCTCGATCACCTGTAGGTTAATGAGGTGCACATTGCAGCAAGGAGCCTGCAACTCCATATATTAAATAACAAGAAAAAAACTGCACAGCACTCACGACTAGTGTGAATGTGCAAGCAAAGACGCAGGGTCAAAAATTAAAAAAAAAAAAAAAATTCTTGCAGCACACAGCTATACCATGATGTACAAATGCTATAGCTATATGTATATGAGGAAAAGTTTAAAAACTTACGTTTTTTTAAAAAACTCAAATTCTAATTTTATTTCTGAGTTCTTAGTACAACATTGGCAATGTCTGCTTGCTCATCAACTGCGACAAAGTGACTTCAGGTCTGATGAGTCCTACTCTGATATCCCTATCCTCCTTGTCCACCCCCCACTTCTCAGTGGGCAGACTCCATCTAGACCTCGATCACCTGTAGGTTAATGAGGTGCACATTGCAGCAAGGAGCCTGCAACTCCATATATTAAATAACAAGAAAAAAACTGCACAGCACTCACAGACTAGTGAAGACGCAGGGTCAAAAATAAAAAATTCTTGCGCACACAGCTACCAGATTCAATTTAAGCATATGTATATGAGGAAAAGTTTAAAAACTCGTTTTTTAAAACTCAAATTTAATTTTTATTCTGAAGTCTTAGTACAAACATTGCCAATGTCTGCTGCTCATAACTCGACAAGTGACTAGGTCTGATGATCCTACTTGATATCCCTACCTTGTCCACCCCCATCTCATGGCAACTCATTACCCGATCACCTGTAGGTTATGGTGACTTGCACAAGGACTGCAATCATAAAAACAGAAAAACTGCACAGCACTCACAGACAAATAAGACGCAGGTCAATAATTAAAAAATTCTTGCAGCACACAGCTATACCATGATGTACAAATGCTATAAGCTAATGTATATGAGGAAAAGTTAAAAAACTTACGTTTTTTTCAAAAACAAAATTCTAATTTTTTATTCTAAGTTCTTATACAAACATTGGCCAATGTTGCTTGCTCATCAACTGCGAAAAGGACTTCAGTCTGATGAGTCCTACTCTATATCCCTATCTCCTTGTCCACCCCCATTCTCAGTGGCAGACTCCATCTAGACCTCGATCACCTGTAGGTTAATGAGGTGCACATTGCAGCAAGAGCCTGCAATCATATATTAAATAACAAGAAAAAAACTGCACAGCACTCACAGACTAGTGTGAACTGGTGCAAGCAAAGACGCAGGGTCAAATAATTAAAAAAAAAAAAAAAATTCTTGCAGCACACAGCTACTACCAATGATGTACAAATGCTATAAGCTATATGTATATGAGGAAAAAGTTTAAAAACTTACGTTTTTTTAAAAAAACTCAGAAATTCTAATTTTTTATTTCTGAAGTTCTTAGTACAAACATTGGCCAATGTCTGCTTGCTCATCAACTGCGACAAAGTGACTTCAGGTCTGATGAGTCCTACTCTGATATCCCTATCCTCCTTGTCCACCCCCCACTTCTCAGTGGGCAGACTCCATCTAGACCCTCGATCACCTGTAGGTTAATGAGGTGCACATTGCAGCAAGGAGCCTGCAACTCCATATATTAAATAACAAGAAAAAAACTGCACAGCACTCACAGACTAGTGTGAACTGGTGCAAGCAAAGACGCAGGGTCAAATAATTTGAAAAAAAATTCTTGCAGCACACAGCTACTACCAATGATGTACAAATGCTATAAGCTATATGTATATGAGGAAAAAGTTTAAAAACTTACGTTTTTTTCAAAAAAACTCAAAATTCTAATTTTTTATTTCTGAAGTTCTTAGTACAAACATTGGCCAATGTCTGCTTGCTCATCAACTGCGACAAAGTGACTTCAGGTCTGATGAGTCCTACTCTGATATCCCTATCCTCCTTGTCCACCCCCCACTTCTCAGTGGGCAGACTCCATCTAGACCCTCGATCACCTGTAGGTTAATGAGGGTGCACATTGCAGCATGGAGCCAGCAACTCCATATGATACAAAACAGAAAAAAAACTGCACAGCACTCACAGACAAAATGTGAACTGGTGCCAGAATTTGAAGCAATTGTGACAAAGTCATAGATTGCTGTAGAACAGAATATAGCTGAAAGCTGTATCTGACTAAGTGCAAGATAAATAAAGCAGGTATTTCCAATCATACTCTGTGTGATAGTCTACCTCCAAAGGGATGCTCTGAAATTGGTTGTAGAGAAACAACTGCATCCAACAGTGTGAACCAGCATGCAATTGCCATTTTCCATGCGTGATGGAAGATCATGTGTATGCATGGAGGAAAAGGGGCTTTTCTAAATAAGAAAATCATATTTGTATTGCAGAGTATTTAAAGAGACTTATGGTTTTCCATAACTGAAAGCTAGGCCATAAAAGAAAATTAGAGTAGGCTTAGCCTTAATATGACATAATATGGCATATGCAACGAGGTTACGTCTCCTGTAACCAATGTTACTACTTTTTTATATACGGTACACTCTCCATAATAAGCATTACACTAAGATATGTAGAACTAACTATCAGTGGAAAACTACATCAAAGGAAATCTGTCAGGAGGTTTTTGCTGTGGAAGATGAGCGGAGAATGATGTAGTGACAGAGACCTGAATCCAGAAATGTATCACTTAGGCTGGCTTCATACCACGGTAAGATCCGATCCGGGGCTGTCAGGCATGAACCTGACAGCCCCAGACCGGATTAGCACACAGATCCGGAGGGCCAAATGTGCCCTCCGGTCCTGTGTGCAGCCGGATGCAGCTGTAGCTGCTAATGATTCAGGACCGCGGCTGGCAGTGAGCTAGCCGTGGTCCTGAAAGAACAGCAGCCGCCAGTGTCCGGTTCCCAGATCCACCTGGATCCTCCCAGATCGGTGCAATCGGCCCCATAGGCTCCCATGTTAGGGAGCGCCGGATTGCCCCGGATCCGGGAGGATTCGGGAGAATCCGGGCGAATCCGTGATCCGGCAAATTGGGGAGATTATAATCCGAATTCTCCCGGATTGCACCACAGAGATGACACCGGATGACAGATAGCTACTATGGGGCCAAAAACCGGTCCGGGGCTGTCTGGTTTACACCGGACAGCCCCGGACCGGACTGCGCCGTGGTGTGAAGCCAGCCTTACTTGACTGCTTGGTGTAGTTTTGATAAAATCCTTGTTTTCACTGATATAGCAGTCATATGAATACATAGCTGTGTATCTAACCCGCACACACCACTTAATGGCAGCATCTTGTGTACACTGTACATGCCCAGCAAGCTTCAAATCAATGTTAAGGGGTGGGTTACACAGTTTGGCTGGACCACCTGGCACATGACACCTAGTCCTGCAGTGATAATTTCCTTCTGGTAAAACACTGATTGTATTAAAACTACAGAAAGTCGCAAGTGACATCCATGGAATCAGGTTATCTGCCTCTACATTATGCTGCTCTCAGGTTAGAGCAAATGCCCTGAAAGATTCTCTTTAAAGCCCTGCACAGACAGAGGCTATGCCACCCTATTTCAATGTCAAATTTATGGCTACCACCATACTAATATAGGGTTCCAATGTGATTAAGTTCAGTGTGGTACAAATAGGCTGGAAACACACTGTTCGAGTGACATGCATGTACTTGCACAAATCTTGGATCATTCACCTGGCACGACCCCTTCCTCTTTGGATAGAATACTGTCAATGGTATATTTTTCTATGTAGCTCCACTGCTCCCGTCCAGAGAGGGGAAGGCCATCCCAAGTGAATGATCCGATACTCATGCGAGTAACTCGCTTGTCACTCAGACAGTGTGTTTCCAGCCTTACATGTGTTAGATTGTATAAATTAGGCTAGGGTCACACTTGCAGATCCTCCATGCAGATTTCACACGTCTTTTGTGAAAAACGCATGGAAATACGCATCCATAGACCCCCATGTTAAAAATGCATGCACCAATGCCAAAAACGCATGTCTAAAGGGTCATGCGTTTTTTGGATGCGTTTTTGGCTCAGCACCAAAAAATACTGGAAGCTGCTTTTTTTGGTGCTTTTCCAAAAACGCGTGCTTTTTTTAACATGGGGTCCTATGGGAAACACATGCATTTTTGCATGGCACTAAATGGTACCATGCATTTCCGCATGCGTTTTTGCATGCGTTTTTTAAGGCTGCCCCACACCTAAGTGCAGAAACGCAGCCCAAAAGCGTAGTCTGGAAAAAAGCACCTTAAAAAACGCGTGCAAGTGTGACCCTAGCCTAAAATGGTGTAAATCAACTTGTAATTTTTTTAACCTTGAATGTTATCTTATTTCTTTAGGGAAGCAAAGAACGGTATCACTGGCAGAGCCAAAATGTCAAGCAAAGTGGAGTTGATGATATGGTGCTCCTGTCCAAAATCACAGAGGATGCCATTGTGGAGAACCTCAAAAAAAGATATATGGATGATTACATTTTTGTATCCTTTTGAAAGTCATTTTACTTTTGTGATATACTGTTTGGTGACCTTATTAACCATTGAGTAAATAGCATATTTTATTGTGGACAATAGTAAGAATTCTTGAGGTGCTAGCCAGTGCTAACTTCCAAAATGTGAGTGCAGACTGAAGACTTTTCACTTTTACTTGCAAACTATTCTAAAGGCCACGTTACACACACAGATATATTGGTCACAGATCTCTGGTTGCAGTGAAATCATGGACACATCGCTCCATTTTGTGGCTGTGTACAAATGTAACAATGTGTCCATGATTTCACTGCAACCAGAGATCTGTGACCAATATATCTGTGTGTGTAACGTGGCCTTAAGACTCACAATCAGGGGCGTAACTACAACAGCCTAGGGGGGCCTCATAAGTCCCTTTGGCCCATAGAAAAAGACTAATACTATTAAAGATTTGCAATAATTGGGGGCCCCATTGGAGCTTTCGCATCGGGGCCCCATGGCCTGAAGTTACGCCACTGCTCACAATCCTCTATGAAACATGGATGACATATCTGCAACACACATTGTCATACAAATAGACTGTACACTTAAAATCATTTAACACACAGCTGAATATATCAAATGAAATAAAGAATCTAAAATGGATATGATACACATTATCGTGGAAAAATGCCCTAACCGCTTAAATAAAACACTCCCAGTATAATGCTCTTGAATAGTAAAGACCCCAAATTTTTCCAGACAAGTCATAAGATTGAACATTTTCCATTTTTAACAACATCCTAGACACCAATATTAATTGAGACTAAAGTTTAGAATCTAAAGGGAATTTTAAACATCTTCATCAGGCCCCATATAGAATAGCACATCTGCATGTCAGTAAGAATAAAATGAGAAAGGGAGAAAGATAAAGGAGAGAAGAGAGAGAATGGGAGAAAGATAAAGGAGAGAGAAGAGAGAGAGAAATGTAGGAAAAGAAAGAGAAAAGAGAAAATAAATATATTAAGAGGAGGAGAAGAAGAAAAAAGATCAAGCAAAGAGAAAGTCACTGTTCTCTCTCCTCTGATGTCTTATTCTGAGCACCTGGCTCACTCTACTTGCACTGATTATGTCCACAATGTGTGCATGTGCAGAGCAGGGATGAGCAAACTATCCGGTAACCGGATTGCTCAGGATTACACATCCTGAGCAATCCGGTTACCGCAATTTGTCGGAAGACAATTGAGTTCACCGCATCCGGATCTGGATGTGGTGAACGCAATCCTATATTTAAGTGTGACCCTAGCCTTATTGCACACCCACTGGAGATTGTCAGTGCTACTGGGAATTCTCCAAAATCAGTGTTTAGGAACAGGGATTTGAGTTCTGGGAGTGCTTGCTGTGAGAAAGCCAATGCTGTCAATTAAGATTAGGAACAGTTCTGGATTGCAAATCGGAGAACATAAAGGTGCACCAAACTATTAGCTACACCATGAGATTTTTACTGGTTTAGGCTGTGGTCACAGTTGACATGCGTTTTTTTAGTGCCTTTTAAAAACGCATGCTTTTTTACATGCGTTTTTCACGTCATCATGAGTTTTTTAAGGTGTCTGATGGCTCCCTGCGTTTTTGGCTGCGTTTTGAAATCTGCACCCAAAAATAGTGCATGTACTATTTTTTGGTGCATTTTGAAAAACACATGCGTTTTTGAAGAAAACGCATGCGTTTTTATAACATGGGCCCCTATGGGAAATGCATGCAAAAACGCATGGGACTGTCACACATGCTTTTTGGCTATTAGGGCATTCGTTTTTTAACATGGGGGCCTATGGGTGCGTTTTTTACATGCGTTTTTGAAAACACAGGTCTCCAAAAACGCATGTGAAAAATGCTACTGTGACCCCAGCCTAAGTCTGTGATACAAAATGTTTAATTAGCTGGTTTTGCATTGTGGAGATGACCAACAGTTTTTAAATGTCATGGTGGGTTTACACACACCAATCATTGTGTCCAATATCTGAACAGATCTCTGGTTGCAGTGAAATCATGGATACATTGCTCCATGTTGTACACAGCCACAAAATGGAACTCTGTGTCCATGATTTCACTGCAACCAGAGATCTGTTCAGATATTGGACACAATGATTGGTGTGTGTAAACCCACCATAAGTTTTTACCAGGATTCATATTAACCATCTTGAAAGTATTGAAAGCAATAATTCTCAGGCAAACTATAGTTAATTCATTAGATCAGGGGTGCGGAACCTTTTGTATGCCAAGAGCCATTTGGATATTTATAATCTAATTCAGGGGCCATATAAAATTATCAACTTGAAAATTATCCTGCAATATTTGGTAAAACAATTAACTCGCCCTAAAGGCCCAGTTACACACAGATAATTGTGCAGAGATTGTTGGCAGATCTCTGATTGCAGTGAAATCATGGACACATTGTTCTATATGTACGCGGCCACAAAATGGAACAATGTGTCCATGATTTCATTGCAACCAGAGATCTGCGAACAATCTCTGCACAATTATCTGTGTGTTAGGCGGACGTCACACGTAAAGATTTAGCTAACGATGTCGTAGACGATGTCAAATTTGCATATCGTCCGAACGACGCGCAAGATCGCTCATCATAACGCTACACCCACAGACATCGCTCAGACGATTCCCCGATCCACCCATCCAGCGATCGTCTGAGCGATGCACTTATCATCAGTGGACATCGTTCATCAAAGAGTCACACAGAAATCTCCTAAACGATGTGGGAGCAAATGTGGGCGTCATTGGAGCCCATAGGCGTGGTACATGGTCTCCAAGCTGCGCCCCTCACTACACCATTGGTGCTCAGTACTGCGTCCTCATTGGGTCAGATGTCCTTCGAAACATGGCGGCCTCATCTCCAGAATGTCCTGTGATGTTGGTCGCAATGTATATGTGTGCTGTACCACATAACTAATTTTGAATGGGGAAAAGGTACAGAACGCCATCCCCCACGTGGCAGCGCGCCGTGTTGCCGCCATTACTGAACTGCAATGTGCATGGGAGGAGCTAGCACCTTGCAGGCGGAATGAAACTGAAACCAACTTCATTCCGTCAGGACCGCCCCTTGCGTGACATAATAACACTCAAAGGCGACCTACGCGGCGTTAACAGGGCAATAACCACTTTTTATGTCACCTACGAAACAATATCCCATGGGCGTGACGTAACGCCGCGTTGTGTGTGCCACGCCTGGCAACATTGTTTGGGTGTATGACAAGGTGGACACTATAGCAGGGTCGTGTACCACGCAGGTTCTATTATCAAGTCGATGCACTTGTGGGTGCACAGTTCGGAGAAATTGTGCAGCCGACGCCTATGTGTGGTGCTGAAGACAGCTCTTTAAAAATGGCACCCTGTGAGGGCAGCCAATGGCAACGCATCATCCTCCACCAATGCGAGCTAGTGGTGAAGCAGCCTATCCGAAACCATTACGGTGCACGAATTACAACTGAGGAGGCGAGGCAATCGGAAACTCCTGCCACGCCTAGGTGCTGGATTTAGGCATCGCGCAGTTCCTACACGTGCATACGATCTCGGTTGTTTAGACACGCCGATTCAGTACATCTTATGAGGCGACATCGTCAGATCTGAGAACCGGACCTCAGATCACGATTTAGCGATTTGATCAGATATCGCTCGTCGTATCTCGCCGTCACACGCGCAGACATCGCTTACGCGATGTTTAATCTGCCGCGTTCAAGCGATATCTTGCACGATATCTTTACGTGTGACGGCCGCCTAACTGGGTCTTTAAAAGTGATGGCTTGAGCTGCAAATCTTGGGTGAGACATGTGAAGTTAGGTGATATTGATGTTGTTGCTACTCAAAACTGCTTTTGTGGGTTTGTGTTGGTCTGGTCTGCAGTCTTTTGTTTGCGCTAGGTTTTGTAAAGGACTGGCAGCAGTAAGGCTGGGGTTACACATAGAAGTCCGTTTTTGGAAGTGATTTTCATCACCAATCCTTTTTTATAGGGTGCTTTTTGAGCCTCCTACACCTCTGAACGTTTTTGGACTTAGTCATTTTTTCATTAAAAACGTATGTGCGTTAACGCATGCGTTAATGCAAGTGGCTATATATGCCATGCGTTAACGCATGCGTTTCCCATAGGGCCCCATGTTAAAAAAACGCATGCGTTTTTTAACTGATGCCAAAAACGTTGCTAGCAGCGTTTTTGGCTCAAAAACGGACAGAGCAATGTTTTGAGGTCCAGAAAAAAACGGACAGGGTGTTTATTACATCCAATCCGTTTTTCTGTCAGTTTTTGGACTTAGGAAAAAAAAATAACAAAAATGAAGCCAAAAACGGACCAAGGGCTTATGTGTGACCCCAGCCTTAGTTGTTCAGAACGGCCGTATGTCACACTGTATGTCTCCTCACAGTGGGAAATTCATCACTGCTCGTGTACCATTTATAGAACTCAAGCAATGGGAGGTCTGCAGTATACTTCACATATAAGACACTGCTGTATTCATCAAATAGGAGAAACCAAACTTCTTTATGCAGCACATGGGAGACTCTGAGACTGCTGTGTATACATCACATAGGACACATTGGGGAATGGGTACCTAAAAATCACATAATACTGTCAATGAAGCATCCGGGCCGGCTTGTGATGCTAAATAACCTATTAGATACCAAATTCACTTATGAAAGGCAGATTTGGGTGACCAATGTCAGTATATTACCCCTGCTGAGGTGAAAAAAGCAACCAAAGATGTTTCCATGGGTATCTTGCATTTCATCTTTAACACATAAACAGGTACACAGGTAATAATACTATCTTATCATCCCCATAGCAAAACCATTCATAGACATTCATTTTATCTTCACTATCACAATCTTTCTAACACCATGATCACATAACATGAGCAGGAAAGCTTATCTCACATCTACAAATTAATCATTTCTTTGTGTGGAAGGGAAAAATAGAGAGAGAAGTTGTGGTTAACTGACAAAAAGAGTCCTTAAATGGACAAGAGGAGAGGAGAGGAAGGAAGAGGTAGCCCAGTGTAGCCGCTGCTGTGTGTGACTAATCCAGCAGCCATACATGCTGAGAGTGCAGGAAGTATTTTTCGCTTTCTGAAATCACCTCTTTTTTTGGGGGGGTGGGGGGGAAATGCTGTTACATGTAATAAGGGTACTATTTGAGAATATTTAGCTTTTTACATTCTGC
Source organism: Allobates femoralis (assembly GCA_033576535.1). Lineage (NCBI taxonomy): Eukaryota > Metazoa > Chordata > Amphibia > Anura > Aromobatidae > Allobates > Allobates femoralis. The sequence goes on from JARQOC010000003.1 coordinate 360,826,457, forward strand.
ACACTTATGAGTATATACATTTTAATGATAAATACGTGGTATGAATGCGTTACAAAAGATCAGCGTCAGCATCACTTTAAAGTATGCCTTTGCCTCACTATCTGTAATTGAATTTTAATCTCTCATGTTCATATTCAATCAGATTGAATATAAAATAAATCTAACCGGACAGACACAAAAATATGTGTTTCTGAATGCAGGAACTTTCTCATTCAATATTTAGCACCAGGTCTAGTGTGATTCAATAAGTGCCCAACATCTATAGCAGGATGCAAAGTCTCTAAAGCGGATCTGTGACCAGATTTCACAATGCAGACTGCATCAATTATGAAATAACTCTCTTAGAGCTGATGAGTCTGCTATACCAACTGGGAAAATCAATATCACAATGGCTGTATAATCCTTTATTAATGTATAATACAGTGCAGGGTCGGACTGGGGTGTCTGGGGCCCACCAGGGAAATTGACTCCAGGGGCCCACTCACCCGCTATATGCAAATACCTGTTAGCTGTTATACCCATTATAGCGGTTACTCCTGCACATCACTCTGCGCTCACCATTACTGCGATGTACCATTACTGTAGTGTACATTAAAGGGATACTTTGGTGAAAACAAGTTACCAACAATCGTCAGGTTCGGCAGGTGATCACTTAGTTATTGGTGGAATCCGACCAATCAAAACCACATCGTCGGAAGAATGTGGCACTTTTACCCCTTTTATTAACTGCAGCGGCCGGTAATGATGTGACCGCGGCTCCATTCATTATCATTGGAGCTCCCAGAAAAAGGCAAACACAGCGCTCACAGCCACTGAGGGAGTGAAGGGATCATGGGCGAGCTGTACATCACCTCCAGTCTAATGGGGACAAAACAAACCTATGACTAAGGACTGTCTTTAAGGACATTGATTTAAATATGCTTTTTAATACTTTTCTAATATAATTAATTTTTAAGGATCTAGATCTCAAGACTCTATGCTGGATATTTTTCTATTTTTTTGGACACATAATGGGGATAAAAGCAGTCGCACCCCCACCAACTAATACCTTATCACATCCTTAGGCCATGTGCACACACTAAGTATTTGGTGAGTTTTTTACCTCGGTATTTGTAAGACAAAACCAGGAGTGGAGCAATCAGAGGTAATATGTTCTGCATTTCTCACCATCTCCTGCTTCTGTCTTATAAATACTGAAGTAAAAATCTCACCAAATACTCACTGTGTGAACGTGGCCTTAGACGAGATAATTACTTGCTTTCTCTGGAGAACCTCTGTAAGTGCATTTTGCTGCTGCTGTGTCACAGGACAGGAAGGGGTTAAGCAACCAAGTTTTTAATATCTACTGGAAATAAAGAATTTTCCCCTTATTGATATCAGAAAAAAACTAATAATCAACCACAATCCACTATACCAAGACCAGTAATACCACATATAAAGGAGACATACCACCACACTGTGATCAGAGCACATATTACTACTAAACTGTGATCAAATACTACCACGTGCAAGGTATAAATACTGCCACACCATGATAAGACCACATATAACCAACATATTGTAATTGAATAATTCCACATTCAAGGGACAAATACACAACGCCATGACCAGAGCACATAATGCCACTACATAGTGACCAATAAAATCCGGTCAACCCATAGAAGCACCACCCAGCTCAAAATGGTTTGCCGTCGTCTGCTCCTTCCCCTCTCCTCTTACCTGATAAACCACAAGTTTGGTGCCAGACCCACTACTACATGTCAGTACTCTATGGTGCCCAGCTGTTTCTTCCTCAGTGTGAATAGTGACCAATAATACTACAATAATGAAGATTAAAGAAAGCTCTGTATATTTGGTCAGTGTAAATACAGTGATTATCAGTGACATTATACACAGAAACTCTGTATATAGTGTCAGTGTACAGGTGATGCAGAGAACACCAGTGACATTATACACAGGAGCTCTGTATATAGTGTCAGTGTACAGGTGATGCAGAGAACACCAGTGACATTATACACAGGAGCTCTGTATATAGTGTCAGTGTACAGGTGATGCAGAGAACACCAGTGACATTATACACAGGAACTCTGTATAGAGTGTCAGTGTACAGGTGATGCAGAGAACACCAGTGACATTATACACAGGGGCTCTGTATATAGTGTCAGTGTACAGGTGATGCAGAGATCCCCAGTGACATTATACACAGGAGCTCAGTATATAGTGTCAGTGTACAAGTGATGCAGAGAACACCAGTGACATTATACACAGGAACTCTGTATATAGTGTCAGTGTACAGGTGATGCAAAGATCACCTTTGACATTATGCACAGGAGCTCTCTATATAGTGTCAGTGTACAGGTGATGCAGAGATCACCAGTGACATTATACACAGGAGCTCTGTATACAGTGTATAGTGTGCGTGGATAGGTAATACACCTACTCACCAGAGCTGTATCTTGGTGAAGTCATTCATCTTCAGGTTTCTTCTTCCCCTGTCGCAGACAAATATCACGTCTTCTAGCCAGGACTCATCTCTGCAGAAAATAACACAGTTATCTACTGTATAAAACTGATCACTTCCATAGCACATTCCACACTTTTCCCAAGATTTCTACACTACATCAAACGACCAAAAAAGCGACATCGTGCCGCCTCGCACAGTAACAAGGCCTCCCTTTGGTTCCCCTCATGGAAAAATAAATTATATTACAGCAGTAATAATATCGCCTGATTGTCCCCTACAGTAAATATATCCCCACTTCCCACCGTAAACCAATAATGTATGTTCCCCATTCTGGCCCCCATATAGTAATAACGTCTTGGGCCCCCATGTTCCCCCATTCTAGGTCCCCAGACGGACATGACAACTTCTCCAGCCATCTACATATATTACAACAAAGACACATCTGACATCTCACATTTCCAGCCCGATCTATTCCCAAACTGGACAAACTCCTCATCCTACTGATCCCCCAATACTGAGCCGTTGCTGCTGTCCCTATTACTGCACATGCTGCGTGGTACAAAAGCAGCGCTCCTCTAACTGCCCCACATAATAATGTCACCACTGTGCCCTCCACATATTAATACCACCACTGTGCCATCCCTAAAAAAACTCAGTGTAAACACACCATAACTTACAGTGGGTTTTTGGAGCAGATTTCAGTTTTAACAAAGTCGTTTACCAGATTGGAACCACTTTCAGTAGATGAATGCAGGGTCAGAATCACCGACAGTAGATGACTGCAGGGTCAGAACCATTAGCAAAGAAATGCAGGACCAGAACCACCTCAGTAGATGAATGCAGGATCAGAACCACCATCAGCAGAGGAATGCAGCGGCAGAATCAGGATCAGCAGAGGAATGCAGGACCAAAACCACCTCAGTAGCTGAATGCAGGGCCAGAACCACCATCAGATGAATGCAGGGCCAGAACTACCATCAGTAGATGAATGCAGAGCCAGAATCACTATCAACAGATGAATGCAGTGACAGAACTACTGTCAGTAGATGAATCCAGTGCCAGAACCACCATCAACAGATGAATTCAGGGCCAGAATCACTATCAGCAGATGAATGCAGGGCAAGAACTATCAGTAGATGAATGCAGGGCTAGAACCGTTAATACATGAATGCAGTGCCAGAACCACTGTCAATAGATGAATGTAGCGACAAGCTTATTACAGTAATCAATTTCAGTGTCAAATCAACCCCATGATACACTTATGTCATATGAACCTATACCTCCCAGCATGTCTTTAAAAAAGGAGATGCTGGGAGTTGTGTATACCAGTCATTATCAGACTGCTGATATAGAAACTACAGTACAAATGAGACGCAGGTAGGATCACAAACATTTACATCTTGGTACCTTATACTGTAGATGACTTCTTCACTAATTGGAGTTGTTCCGATTCCTTTTCTTCCATTGTAGCACAGGCGCCATGATGAGGCAGGCTCCAGGCTCCATTCTCCTCTCCTCGCCGGCATTCAGCATGCCCCGCTGGGCATCCTTGCTCCTTGTGTTGTGCTGCCTCATTTTTTAAATTCCTGCCCAGTTGCTGATGTAAAATGCCGGGCAAGAACGTCATATCCGGACTGGTGCATTGTGGGCCTAATAACGTGATTGACTGGTGCATTGTGGGCCTTATCACGTGCTCGTCCCAGCTTCAATATGCATATTGCGCATGCGCAGGAGCCAAGCCGATCACGTGATTAGCCCCACAATGCAACGGGCCGACCATGTGATTAGGCCCACAATGCATCTGGCCCACTGCTGACAATAGCCCATTTAGAAAATGTATCCTTTAGGACAACTCTTTGTTTCCTGTCTTTTAGCCAATTCTTTACCCTTCTGCATATAGTTTCCCCTAGTCCTTGCTTCTGGAGCGTCAGAATAAGGCTGCTTTGTGGTATAATATCACTGCCATGCCAGTTTGTATTCATACTGGGGAGTCTGATGTGCAGCATTAGACCCCTTTAATGCTCAGCCTGAGTTAGGGCGTCAGTGGTAGTTCGTTTACTTATGTTCAGCTTTACATAGTAACATAGTAACATAGTTTTTAAGGTTGAAGGAAGACTTTAAGTCCGTCTAGTTCAACCCATAGCCTAACATGTTGATCCAGAGGAAGGCAAAAAAAACTCATGTGGCAAGACTAAGCTCCACATTGGGGGAAAAAATTCCTTCCTGTCTCCAGATACGGCAATCAGACTAGTTCCCTGGATCAACGTCCTATCAAAGAATCTAGTATGTATAACTCTTGCAAGAGTTAACTTTTTAAATAGTGTCAGTTGAAGTTTGTGGCTGCTCGAACACCTTCTCCCTTTAAGTATGGCTTAAAAGATTCCTGGATGCCGAGTATAGCATTTGCATGCCTCTTGCATACCGGTCCTGTGTTGGAGTTGTTGAAACTCAAATTATTGCTTGGTGTCTGGTGAAGTATACCTTGTTGTTTTTCATTCCCTATTTGTATTTTAGTTCTCCTGACACATATATTGTATCTTCCTGATTGTTTGCAGTGTGGTGCTATTCTCTTCATCACCATTTGTGTATAATTGTAGGTTCCATAATGGTTCACCTACTGGGTTGGGGGTTCAGCTCAGGGCTGGACAGGAGAAAGGGACAAGTTGGAGACTCAAACCTCTCTACTATAAAGGGTACCCTTGAGTTAATGAAAGTCAGAATTTCCCTAGCCTGAGGGACAGTCCAGGGACCAAGGTTCCTATTCTCCTTGTCTCACTAAGCTCCCTGTGATATTATAGTCAGCCCAAAGAAAAACATTCCATGGATCCCATTGTTTCCCTTACTAGACAGTTGGAGGCTCTGTCTATCCAGGTTACAGAGCTTAAAGGGGTGATTCAGCAACAGGCCTTGTCAGCTTCTGTGGTGCAGTATGAAGCATTGACCAGGTTATCTGAATCAAAATTTGCCCTCCCAGAGCGGTTTGTAGGTAAGTTCATTTCTTTCTTTGAGTCCTGCAAACTGTATTTCCGACTACGTCCTTTCTCTTCTGGGAGTGAGGCTAAGCGTGTGGGTATTGTGGTCTCTTTGCTAAGTCGGGACCCACAAGCGTGAGCTTTTTCTCTACCCTCCGATTCTCCAGTTTTTGGATCATTTGACTTTTTTTTCTGCATTCAGCCTTATCTGTGACGAGCCAGATAAACTGACTTTCACTGAGTCCTGGATTCGTTCTCTTATTCAGGGGAGTTGGCCGGCTGAGGATTACTGTGCTGAGTTTCGCCACTGGTCCATGGATATTCAGTGGAACAACCCTGCTCTTAGGAGCCAGTTTCTGCAAGGGATTTCTGAGAGGATCAAGCAGACTTTGGTCAAATATCCAAAGAAAAAATGGGGATTGAAGAGGTGTATCACGGTCCGCGCTGCTATACCCAAAGAAACACTCACATGGAAGGCAAGATTTTAAAAGCAGTTCCTTTCCTTTATTCTTGCCTTCCATGTGAGTGTTTCTTTGGGTATAGCAGCGCGGACCGTGATACACCTCTTCAATCCCCATTTTTTCTTTGGACGTTTTTCCACTTGCGAGTGGTCGGTGGAAGTCCTGCAGCAGCTTGCTTGTCGATGCCCTTCAAACCAGTTGTGGGTCGCACAACTGAACCAGGTGAGTGGATCCATAGCACCACCTTTAAGCTTTAGTGTCGCTAGTGATAGGGCACTATTGCGCCTCTTGTCCCTAAACCCCTCTTGGTCAAGTATGAGACTCCTGTCTTGCTGGAGGTAGCCATGGCACTTGTAGTCCATATTGACTGCCATTTCCACCAAAGATCCTAGGAGACCAACTCTGAATGGGAAGGGGCAGCAACATCTATATGAACCCCGGAGACCTCTGTGGAGACTATGCAGCTCTGGGGATGTTGCAAGAGAACAGACAGCCCTTTTTCTCTAATAAAGGAGGGTTCTGTTTTTTCTGCAGCAAAATGGGTCATTATATTAATGCTTGTCCCATGGTACTCATAAAAGGTGCGCCGGCGGAAAACTGGTAGGCTCATCGGGTTTAAAGAATCCCACCCTCAGCCTATGTATATCCTCCATGAACGTGTTTCAGTGTATTTTACCCACAAGGGTAATATTTGTAGGCCAGGAGGTTTCTATTAAGGTTTTCTTAGATAGCGGTTCTGCAGCCACTATCATTGACGAACAATCTGCCCACACGTTTGGGTTAAAATTTGACAAGCTTCCTAGTCCTATATCGATTGTTGCAATTGATTCATCTCCACTTTCTCAAGGGGTTTTTAAAGAGTGTGAACTGGATTTAGAACTTTGCATCGGGGTGCTCCATTCAATGCGTGTAACATGCAGTGTGCTAGTAAATCTACCTGCACAGGTCGTTTTGGGGTGTCCTTGGTTGTTGTTTCACAATCCAGTAATAGACTGGAAAACTCAGGGCATAGTCCAATGGATCTCATATTGCAAAGAGAACTGTATAGGTACATGTGTTTCAGCTGTGACTCCTAGTATCCCTGATCCTTTAACAACAAGTGAAAGTACTGGGCACTGTAGCACTCACCCTATAAACCTGTGTGTGACCTAATATATATACAGGTACCAGTGTTGTAGTTCCAGTATGGCGGTGCACGCTTGGTAAGTTGAAAATCTCAAAGAAAAAATGAGCGGCACTCACCATGTAAAGATCTTCTATTTTTAATTCGCCAGGTTACAGGCACAGCATGGCATCAATGGGGGAGGGAGTGAGGAGGTGTGAGGAGATCTGACTGGAAGAAGCGGTATACCACCGCGAAGCGGTGCAAGTTGTCACACCTCCTCACTCCCTCCCCCATTGATGCCATGCTGTGCCTGTAACCTGGCGAATTAAAAATAGAAGATCTTTACATGGTGAGTGCCGCTCATTTTTCCTTTGAGATTTTGTATCCCTGATCCTTTACTAGAGTCTGATGTGTTCTCTGAAATGGGGTGTCAGGAGGTGCCACCGCACTGGTCCTATGACTGCATTATAAGGCTGAAACCGGGGGCCAAACTTCCTACGTGCAGAATGTATAATCTGTCCATTTCGGAGAGACAAGCTCTCAAGGAGTACAGGGTGGGCCATTTATATGCATACACCTAAATAAAATAGAAATGGTTGGTGATATCAACTTCCTGTTTGTGGCACATTTAGTATATGGGAGGGGTAAAACATTTCCAGATGGGTGGTGACCATGGCGGCCATTTTTAAGTCCGTCATTTTGGATCCAACTTTATTTTTTTCATTGGGAAGAGGATCATGTAACACATCAAACTTATTGAGAACTTCACCATTCACAAAAAAGTTTGCATCATCACTGAACATAATTTTCTATGTAAACTGAGGGTCCTGTTCCAATTTTTGTTTTGCCCATTCTGCAAATTCAGTGCGCTGATCAGGTTCATCCTCGTTGAGATGCTGCAGCAGCAAAATTTTACAAGGGTGCCATTTGTGAGTACCTAATATCCGCGGAAGGGATGTTCAACTGATACCACCCTCCAGTGACATGTGGTGAGTGCTACGCAGTGCCACTGATGTTTCTTCATTAGTGACAGTTTTCTTACATCCACATTTTGGCAAGTCCAACACTGAACCTGTTTCATGAACTTTGGCAAGCAGTTTGCTAATTTTAGCATGGGAGATGGGTGATCTCGTAGGGCGTCTTGCATTGAAATCTGATGCAATGACCCGGGTACCGCATTCACCAGACATCAATACAACGTCTATCCGCTCCTTAAGTGTTAACCTCTGTGATATGTCAATGGCTATAAACAAAGAAAATCTTGTAAGTAACTCATGAAAGAATAAAGTTACGTTAAAACCAAGCAGATCATTGTTTTTCTTACGAATTTCTCAATTATTTGATGTGTCACATGACCATCTTCCCGTTGAAAAATATAAAGTTGGATCCAAAATGGCCGACTTCAAAATGGCCACCCTGATCACCATCCATCTGGAAAAGTTTTACCCCTCCCATAAACTAATGTGCCACAAACAGGAAGTTGATATCACCAACCATTCCCATTTTATTTAGGTGTATCCATATAAATGGCCCACCCTGTATATTACTGAGAGTTTAACCAAGGGTCAAATTAGACCATCGTGATCTCCAGTGGCTGCGAGCTTCTTCTTTGTCAAGAAAAAGGATGGTGAATTCCATCCGTGTCTGGACGTTAGGGAGCTCAACCAGATTACGGTTCATGATACGTACCTTATATCACAGATTCCAAATCTGTTTAATAAGGGGTCGGGTGTCAAATGGTTTCCTGAACTTGACCTCAGGGGGGGCGTACAACCTCATATGAGTCCGTCAGAGAGATGAGTGGAAGGCGGCTTTTAATACGCCTGGGGTCACTTTGAAAATTTAGTAATGCCTTTTGGTTTAACCAATGCGCCAGAAGTATTTCAACATTTTATAAATGATAAATGTATTCGCTCACCTCATAGGCAAATTTTTGATTGTTTATTTGGATGACATACTCATTTTTTTTGACCGCGATTCACACATTGAGCTGGTTATACAGGTGTTTCAATTGCACAGTGAATACAAGCTATACAGTGGCGTAACTTCAGGCTCAGGGGCCCCGATGCGAAAGCTCCAATGGGGCCCCCAATTATTGCAAATCTTTAATAGTATTAGTCTTTTTCTATAGGCCAAAGGGACTTTTGGGGCCCCCCTAGGCTGCAGGGCCCAGGTGCGATCGCAACCCCTACACCTATTGTAGTTACGCCCCTGAAGCTTTATGCCAAGCTTGAAAAGTGTGTTTTCACTGCACAAGAATTATCGTTTCTAGGCTACATCATTTCCACCTAAATTGCAGGCTGTGTTAAATTCGGACTGTCCTGATAACCTCAAACCGCTACATTGATTCTTGGGCTTTTCAAATTACAGGAAGTATATTAAAAACGTTTCAGTGGCGGCTAACCTTTAACAGACATGACTAAAAAGGGTACTGACTTTACTAAGGCCCCTTTCACATCAGCATTTCTGTCCGGATCTGGCAGATCCGGATAGAAAACCGCATCTGCTGTTTCTACCGAATAACGGCCGTACTTGCGGTTCACTTGCGGCAAGCCCATGCATTCTCTATGTGGCTTGTGGCAAGTGTGGCAAGTGTGGTATTTCCACGATCCGACACTTGCGGCAGTTGCGGCCGCAAAATAAACACTGTCAGCTGCATTTTTTTTTTGCGGCAGCAGCTGCCACAAGTGCAGGAGTGCGGCAATACTGCACTTGTCGCAAGCCCCATAGAGAATGCATGGGGCTTGCCGCAAGTGTACCGCAAGTGTGGTTTTCTGTCCAGATCTGCCGGATCTGACCAGAAACGCTGATGTGAAAGGGGTCTAATTGGTCTGAGAATGCTGTGTGCGCATTTTAATGCTCGAAAAAGAGTTTCACCTCGGCACCCATCCTCATTGAGCCAGATGTGTCCCTTTCCTTCACTGTGGAGGTGAATGCTTCTGGAGTAGGGGTAGGAGGGGCGGTGTTGTCTCAAGGCCCATGTCTTGGCAAATTGCCTCCTTGTGCCTTTTTCTCAAAGATGTTGTTGCCAGCAGAATGCAATAATGACATAGGTAACAGAGAATTGCTAGCTATCAAGTTGGCTTTTTTGAGGAATGACGACACTTCTTGGAGGGGGCTGCTCATCCTGTTACCGTGATTACTGTCCTTAGGAATCTCGTGTATCTGGAGTCAGCCAAGCGTTATTTCTCCTAGACAGGCTCGCTGGTCACAATTTTTTAACAGGTTCAATTTTCGTGACGCAGAATTTCTATATGTATAACCAAGGAAGGGACCAAAATTACAGGACCAACCTTGGGAAGCTACTCAAAAAAACTGAAACAGAGAAAAGATGAGTGAACACTTCAAGTCATGCAAATAAGGCTGGGGTCACACATAAGCCTTTGGTCCGTTTTTGGCTTCATTTTTGTCATCTTTTTTTTCTAAGTCCAAAAACTGACAGAAAAACGGATTGGATGTAATAAACACCCTGTCCGTTTTTTTCTGGACCTCAAAACATTGCTCTGTCCGTTTTTGAGCCAAAAACGTTGCTAGCAACGTTTTTGGCATCAGTTAAAAAACGCGTGCGTTTTTTTAACATGGGGCCCTATGGGAAACGCATGCGTTAATGCATGGCATATATAGGCACTTGCGTTAACGCATGCGTTAACGCACATGCGTTTTTAATGAAAAAATGACTACCGTATATACTCATGTATAAGCCGAGTTTTTCAGCCCAAAATTTGGGCTGAAAAGTCTCCCCCTCAGCTTATACACAGGTCTATACGGTACACATGGTGTGGTGGCTGTGGTGGGGGCTGTGGAGGCTGGAGGAGGCGGGGGGAGGCTGCTGTATGAGCGGCCCCGTCACGTGGGGCCGCTCATTAAATATGCACTGCTTCCCCCTGTCAATCAGCGGCAGGGGGAAGCAGTGCATATAAGCCCCCAAATGCTGGCACTCGCCCCCCCTTGTAAGGGCCCCCCCCCCGCTGCTTATATTACCATCCCGGTCTTCTGCTCAGCGACGCTCCTCGGTGCTCCATCCTCGCTGCTCCGTCCTGCTACATCCGGGATCTCCGGCCGTCGCAGGCATATGACGTCATCGCGCGACGGCCGGGGATCCCGGATGTAGCAGGACAGGAGCAGCGAGGACGGAGCACCGAGGAGCGGCGCTGAGCAGAAGTCTGGGATGGTAAGAGAAGCAGTGGGGGGGGCCCTTGCATGGGGGGACGAGTGCCAGCATTTGGGGGCTGCTGGGTACCCCCAGGGGGCTGCTGGGTACCCCCTGGGGGCTGCTGGGTACCCCCAGGGGGCTGCTGGGTACCCCCTGGGGGCTGCTGGGTACCCCCAGGGGGCTGCTGGGTGCCCCCAGGGGGCTGCTGGATACCCCCTGGGGGATGCTGGGTACCCCCAGGAGGCTGCTGGGTACCCCCGGGGGCTTGCTGTATATACCCCCGGGGGCCTGCTGTATGTACCCCCGGGGGCCTGCTGTATGTACCCCCGGGGGCCTGCTGGTTGTACCTCCGGGGGCCTGCTGTTTGTACCTCCGGGGGCCTGCTGTTTTTACCCCCGGGGGCCTGCTGTATATACCCCCGGGGGCCTGCTGTGAATACCCCTGGGGGCCTGCTGTATATACACCTGGGGGCCTGCTGAATACCCCTGGGGGCCTGCTTTATACCACTGGGGGCCTGCTGTATACGATACTACTGGGGCCTGTATACCACTGGGAGGGCCTGTATACCACACTGCTGGGGGCTGTATACCTCACTGCTGGGGGTTGTACACCTGTGCTGGAGTCCACCCTCGGCTTATACGCGAGTCAATACGTTTTCCCAGTTTTTGGGGGCAAAAGTAGGGGGGTCGGCTTATACACGGGTTGGCTTATACACGAGTATATACGGTAAGTCCAAAAACGTTCAGGGGTGCAGGAGGCTCAAAAAGCACCCTATAAAAAACGGATTGGTGATGAAAATCACTTCCAAAAACGGACTTCTATGTGTAACCCAGCCTAACAATGATTTAATTTTAACACCCATAAATAATTGGACAAAGGATGCGGTGTAAAATGCACTACTGTCGGCCAAACACACACAAGAGGTATATATATTAGATATAATCCATATTACAGTGGAAAATCGTCACATGAATGAAACTCACATACATATTCCTCGAATAGCAGCAGGGTTAGTATACACAGCACCAACAACATACAATGCACAGAGTACAAAACATAATTATTATATCACACAGCATCCATGGTTACAAATAGAGATGAGCCACCACCGCGGTGTTCGAATTCGATTCATCGAATTTGATGTGTGTTCATCGAATGTTCGTCCAATGTTCGTCAAACAACGTCGAACCCCATTGAAAACAATGGCAGGCAAACACAAACACATACAATCACATAGAAAACACCTTCTAAGGTGTCCAAAAGGTGCCAAACTACTCAAAACACACAATAAACACATGGAAAAATGACAAGGACATATAAAAATGCGAAAAGAAAAGAGATGGACGAGTAAAAGGAGGATACACAGATATAGGCATGTCATGCCCCTCTAAAATCTGTTTTTACTCCAGTATTTGTTAGGCATCATGCAGACGATGAGTATTTGGAGAGTTTTACTTCAGTATCTGTAAGGCCACGCTCAGACGAGGAGAACTTGGTGAGTTTTACTTCACTATCTGTAAGCCTACGTTCAGACGAGGAGAACTTGGTGAGTTTTACTTCAGTATCTGTAAGGCCATGTTCAGACGAGGAGAACTTGGTGAGTTTTACTTCAGTATCTGTAAGGCCATATTCAGACGATGAGTCTTTGGTGAGTTTTACTTCAGTATCTGTAAGGCCACGTTCAGACAATGAGTACTTGGTGAGTTTTACTTCAGTATCTGTAAGGCCACGTTCAGACGAGGAGAACTTGGTGAGTTTTACTTCAGTATCTGTAAGGCCATGCTCAGACGAGGAGAACTTGGTGAGTTTTACTTCACTATCTGTAAGGCTACGTTCAGACGAGGAGTACTTGGTGATGTTTTACTTCAGTATCTGTAAGGCCAGGTTCAGACGAGGAGAACTTGGTGAGTTTTACTTCAGTATCTGTAAGACCATGCTCAGACAGGAGAACTTGGTGAGTTTTACTTCACTATCTGTAAGGCTACGTCCAGACGAGGAGTTCTTGGTGAGTTTTACTTCAGTATCTGTAAGGCCATGCTCAGACGATGAGTATTTGGTGAGTTTTACTTCAGTATCTGTAATGGTACCTTTACACGCCGCGACGGCAGGCTGGATACATCCCGCTACTTCACGTGCACGAGCACGCTCAAACGGCTACAAACGGTCAACGCACCCTCTTTACATGCCGCCATAAGGTGCGCTACGCCACGCTACATCTGTAGCTAGCTACATCGCCGGGTGTCTCAAGTAGCCAGCTGTAGCTCATGTACACACCGCTACAACCAGCTACTATGGGAGGACCTGGTGCAGCAGGGACAGCACATAGGCGTGCCACAATCTTGGATTACGAGCCGTCCGTACGATGATAGGACATCGCAATATCATCATGATTGGCCAGGCATCGCAGGAGGCTGAGTAATACAGCACGCTCGAGCGATTGTGTAGTGTGACTCGTCAGCTCCTTAAATATGCCGCCCTAGGCAGCGACTACCAATCGTCATGCAGGAGCTTCCTCCAATGATCGGTGATGGGGCGGGGTATCCCGGAGCCTGGGTCACGCCTTAGCTACATTGCAGCTACATCGCAGGGTGTCCAGAGTTCCCTTCCGTTGCTTCTTTACACGCCGATACAGCTCGCTACCATCGGCGATGTAGCCATCAGTTTTCGAGCAGAGCCCATAAACAGATGTATCTGTCGCCGGCTGTAGCGTCGCGTCTTCAGACGCCGCTACGACGGGCTACATTGACGCTACAAGCTACATTTGTAGCCTGTAGCGGGATGTATCCAGCCTGCCGTCGCGGCGTGTAAAGGTACCATAAGGCCACGTTCAGACGAGGAGTATTTCGTGAGTTTTACATCAGTATCTGTAAGGCCATGTTCAGACAATGAGTATTTGGTGAGTTTTACTTCAGTATCTGTAAGGCCACATTCAGACGAGGAGAACTTGGTGAGTTTTACTTCAGTATCTGTAAGGCCAAATTCAGACGAGGAGTACTTGGTGAGTTTTATTTCAGTATCTGTAAGCCACGTTCAGACGAGGAGTACTTGGTGAGTTTTACTTCAGTATCTGTAAGGCCTTATGCAGGTGATGAGTATTTGGTGCGGTTTTTACCGCAGTATCTGGAAGGCCTTGTGCAGGCAATGAGTATTTCGTGTTTTTTACCTCAGCATCTGTAAGGCCTCGTGCACATGCTGAGCATTGTGTCACATTTAGGGGACTACAACAAGAGTCTCCATTTTTTCCAAAAATTTGGGCCCAGACACCACTTCACTGGCATCAATTGCCCCGCAGTTGTAAGGTTAAAATGGTTGGTGAGGTGAATTTCATGCAGCACATTCCAAAATCCACAAGCCTTTAGTCTCCCTATGTTATCTGTAAGGGTACCTTTACACGCCGCGACGGCAGGCTGGATACATCGCGCTACAAGCTACAATTGTAGCTTGTAGCGTCCATATCGCCTGTAGTAGCGGCGTCTGAAGAGGCGACGCTACAGCCGGCGACAGATACATCTGTTTATGGGCTCTGCTCATAAACTTAAGGCAACATCGCCGATTGTAGCGAGCTGTATCGGCGTGTAAAGAAGCAACGGAAGGCAACTCTGGACACCCGGCGATGTGGCTGCCATGTATCTAAGGCGTGACACAGTCGCCATGTTACCGCGCCCCATCTGCGATCATTGGAGGTCGCTCCTGCTTTATGATTGGTAGTCGCAGCATAGGGCGGGATATTTAAGGAGCTGACCAGTCACACTACACACTCGCTCGAGCGTGCTGTATTACTCAGCCTCCTGCGATGCCTGCCCAATCCTGATGATATTGCGCTGTCCTATCATCATACGGACGGCTCGTAATCCAAGATTGTTGCACGCCTATGTGCTATCCCTGCTGCAGCGGGTCCGCCCATAGTAGCTTGTTGGAGCGGTGTGTAAACATGGTACGCTACGCTACAGCTGGCTACTTGAGACACCCGGCGATGTAGCTAGCTATAGATGTAGCGTGGCGTAGCGCACCTTGTCGCGGCGTGTAAAGAGGGTGCGTTGACCGTTTGTAGCCGTTTGAGCGTGCTCGTGCACGTGAAGTAGCGCGATGTATCCAGCCTGCCGTCGCGGCGTGTAAAGGTACCCTAAGATCTGTAAGATTTGTAACCAAAATCTAAGTAGAGGCCAAAAAATCTATACTTTGAGTAGTTCATGCATGAACCGTCACATGGTTATGAAGCAAAAGCCGCAGTGGGAAGCTCACTGTACTACAATGCAGCCTAGCAGGCCGGGCCAACCACCAACTGGCGCATCAATGCATCAGCTGCCTCTTCATCCTCTGTGACTGTGGGGACAGCACACATGCTTTTGGACGCAGACCTTCCACCTTTACCCGCAACAGCCAGTGTGATTAGAAGGTCCTCAGTTCTTTTGGAAGTGGAAACACCTGCTGGTGATGAGCACTGTCAGACATCAAGAGCACCACCTTTAAATGAAGGCAACATAATATGTCCGCCTGCACCTTCCTCACAGACCAACAGTTTGCCGGGGACACCCTACTCAACCATGTCTCAGCACAGCAGCCAGCCCTCGGTCCCTCAGATGTGGACAAGTAATAGACCATTTCTTCCTGGCCATGACAAAGCTAAGAGGTTGAATTTCACCATCTGCAAGCTGTTGGTTACAGAAATGCTTCGTCTTCGCCTGTTGTACACAGAGGATTTTTGAGACCTTGTGTCCGTCGCAGTGCCTCAGTACCAGATGCACAGTCGCCACTACTTCTCAAGTTAGCTGTGCCTGCGCTACACCGGCATGTCGCACACAACATCACCGCTTCCTTAAGAAACTCTGTGTGTGACAGGGTGCTTTTCACCACAGACATTTGGACCAGTAAGCATGGACAGGGGCGTTACATGGCGGTGACTGTGCACTGGGTAACTATGAAGACAGCAGGAGAAGGGGCTGCTGCCCAAGTCTTGTCATCCCCACGAGTTGTGCGTCAATCCTCTGTATGTATAAGTTCCTCCACTTCTTCTGCCTCCTCAACCTCGTCTCGGTCCTCCACCTGCACCTAAATCCTGCCTGGTAATGCCACCCGCATTCTAACTGCGCACCATGAATCCTGCACACCTCCTTACTATGATGGCAGCAGGGCTCAACGGCATCAGGCAGTCTTTACCTTGAAATGTCTGGGAAATATGAGTCACACAGCTGAGGATTTGTGGTCAGCTGTGGAGACCGAGTTTCATCAATGCTTGTTTCCACTGAACCTGCAGCCAGGGAAGGCCATGTGCGACAATGCTGCAATGCTGGGTGCAGCCCTCCGCCGGGGCAGTGTGACACACGTGCCTTGCATAGCTCACATCTTAAACCTGGTTGTCCAGCCAATTTTTGCACTCTATCCGGGCCTAGATGGTGTTAAGCAGAGGACACGGTCGCTGTGTTCTCACTTCCGCTGTTCGCATCCCGCAGCTCAACGCCTTGCATCTCTACAGAAGTCGTTCGGCCTGCCAGTTCACTGGCTGAAATGCGATGTGCCGACACGATGGAATTCAACTCTACACACGTTGCAGCAACTGTGGCAGCACCAACGAGCCCTGATGTAATAAGTCATGACATATAACTTGGGTCTACGAGATCCAGAGGTGAGGCAAATCACACAGTTGAAGTGGTCTGAAATGAATGACCTATGCACCATTCTGTACAGTATTGAAATGTCGATGAAGATGTTTAGTGATGATTATGCCATTATCAGCATGACTATTCCCGTCATTTCCATACTGGAGCACACTTTAAACAGTATTCAGAGTCAGGTGGTGGCACTAGAGGAGGGGGAGGAAGTACAGGAGGAGTCGTATGCGGAAGGGCTCACAAGATCTCCAAGGTGCAGTTGACACTTTATGAATGAGGGTCTACATTATGCTTGCTCAGACCCTCCTTTATCTGGGCATGGATCCAACTCCAAAAGCTTCTGGGCATCAGTGCAGATAATTTCCTCGTCTTGACTCACAAAAGTTTTGGAGCAGACCTCTGATTCCCAGGCTATAGTATGAGAGAAGAGCGATGCTTAGGCTAGGGTCACACATAAGCCCTTTGTTCCGTTTTTGGCTTCATTTTTGGCATTTTTTTTTTCTAAGTCCAAAAACTGATAGAAAAACGGATTGGATGTAATAAACACCCTGTCCGTTTTTTTCTGCACTTAAAAACATTGCTATGTCCGTTTTTGAGCCAAAAACGTTGCCAGCAACGTTTTTGGGGTCCGTTTTTCAAACAAAAAAAACATTTTTTTTTTTTTTTAACATGGGCCCTATGGAAAAACAGATCCGTTTTTATGGGGTGCCTTAAAAAAACGGATCCGTTTTTTTTTTTGAGAATTTTGGTCAAAAAATGACTAAATCCAAAAACTTTCAGGGGTGTAGGAGGCTCAAAAAGCACCCCAAAAAAAACGGATTGGTCATGGAAATCACTTCCAAAAACAGATTTCTATGTGTGACCCCAGCCTCACTCAACCATCTGTCTTACCCCATACTCAGATGGGTGGCTGGAGACTTGGGAGCTGTGCGGAAGCAAGTGGGATTGGGGTGACCCCTCTGAGGACTGGTGTATTTGTGATGTAGAAGTTGAGGTGGAGGAGAGCCCACTTGCTGAAGCGCTTGCTATCCATTCAAGCGCCTGCTCTTTTTGTGCCTCATCGAGAATTGGTATTGATCGTCGTCTGAGTCGTGTCCGTACGAAAGGGATCATATCAGATTCTCCACGGAAAGAAGTGGACATCTTAGGCTGGGGTTACACATGAGCCCTTGGTCCGTTTTTGGCTTCATTTTTGTTATTTTTTTTTCTAAGTCCAAAAACTGACAGAAAAACGGATTGGATGTAATAAACACCCTGTCCGTTTTTTTTCTGCACTTAAAAACATTGCTATGTCCATTTTTGAGCCAAAAACGTTGCTACCAACGTTTTTGGAGTCCGTTTTTCAAAAAAAAAAAAAAACATTTTTTTTTTTTAACATGGGCCCTATGGAAAAACGGATTCGTTTTTTTGAGGTGCCTTAAAAAACGGATCGTTTTTTTTGAGAATTTTGGTCAAAAAATGACTAAGTCCAAAAACGAGGCACAAAAAGCACCCAAAAAAAAACGGATTGGTCATGGAAATCACTTCCAAAAACGGATTTCTATGTGTGACCCCAGCCTAAGGCTGGGGTCACACATAAGCCCTCAGTCCGTTTTTGGCTTCATTTTTGTTAATTTTTTTTTCTAAGGCTACTTTCACATAACGATTTATAGGAAGCCGATGCTGTCCGATATAAATCGGACAGCATCAGCTCCCTTCTGATGCCTGGAATCGGGTGCCAAATAGGCATCCGATTCCGGCATTAAATCGCTCCCTGCGGGGTGAAAATAAGAAAAAAAATGTTATTCTCACCTCTCCACGAGCCCCCGCCGTCTTCCGCCATCTTCTTGGAGGCTCCCGGTGGCTCCCGCAGGCTGCCGGTGTCAGCAGAGGGCTTCCTCTGCCTTATAGGACCTGCGGTGATGTCACAGTCACGTGACCGCGGGTTCACCATGGTAACCCGCGGTCACATGACTGTGACATCACCGCAGGTCCTATAAGGCAGAGGAAGCCCTCTGCTGACACCGGCAGCCTGCGGGAGCCACCGGGAGCCTCCAAGAAGATGGCGGAAGACGGCGGGGGCTCGTGGAGAGGTGAGAATAACATTTTTTTTTTTTTTTTAACCCTTGTGCTCCTAGTTAGGAGCAGTTTTACTGTACTGAGCATGCTCAGTACAGTAAAACGGGGTCCGAGGAGACATCAGATGTTTCCTCGGACCCTTCTCCATAGGGCCCCATGTTGATAGGGATCGGACCTAATCGGATGTGAACTAAATGCCATCCGATTTGGTCCGATCCGATTCTGTCAGATTTATTTTCGGTGCAAAAATCGGAGCAGGCTCCGATTTTTGCACCGATAATAAAATCGGACAGAATCGGATCGGACCAAATCGGATGGCATTTAGTGCACATCCGATTCGGTCCGTTGCCCATAGGGCTGCATGGAGGCCAAATTCGGATCCAATGCTGTCCGATTTTGATCGGACAGCATCGGAAATGCAAAATCCGTGATGTGAAAGCAGCCTAAGTTCAAAAACTGACAGAAAAACGCATTGGATGTAATAAACACCCTGTGCGTTTTTCTCTGGAGCTCAAAACATTGCTCTGTCCGTTTTTGAGCCAAAAACGCTGCTAGCAGTGTTTTTGGCATCAGTTAAAAAACGCATGCGTTTTTTTAACATGGGGCCCTATGGGAAACGCATGCGTTAACGCATGGCATATATAGGCACTTGCGTTGACGCATGCGTTAACGCATATGCGTTTTTCATGAAAAAATGACTTAGTCCAAAAACGTTCAGAAGTGCAGGAGGCTCAAAAAGCACCCTAAAAAAATGGATTGGTGATGAAAATCACTTCCAAAAACAGATTTCTATGTGTAACCCCAGCCTTACTTTGGCTGGAAGATTGCCTTTCTTCAGTAGATGTTAATGTAGATTTAGCATCTACCCCACGGACACAAACTGTTTTTTCCCTTTCTACCACGCCTACTACCATTCCCACCAGCAGCAGGCCTTTTGCCACTCATTTTGTATGGGACAAAATTTGCAACAGTACAGTTGTTGGATGTAAATCTGGATGTAAATCAAGCAAAGGTGACTGGAACAACACTGCTACTTGACCCAAAGTGAGACCTAAGAAGGTTTCAGTTAAAAATTAGAAGAACTAACTAACCAGCGGTGTAGTTGTTTGTATTAAGAAGTGGCCTACACTGGCCTTTTTTTTGTGGCACGCTACTTGACCCAAAGTGAGACCTTGGCAAGGTGCAGTTAAAAATTAGAGAAACTAATACACAGTCGTTGTATGTATTTGTATTAAAGTGGCCCACACTATTCTTTTGTGGCACTGCTACTTGACCCAAAGTGAGACCTGGGCAAGGTGCAGTTAAAAATTAGAAGTAACTAACTACACAGGCGGTGTAGTTGTTTGTATTAGAAGTGGCCTACACTGCTTCTTTTTGTGGCACTGCTACTTGACCTAAAGTGAGACCTGGGCAAGGTGCAGTTAAAAATTAGAAGAAACTAACTACACAGGCGGTGTAGTTGTTTGTATTAGAAGTGGCCTACACTACTTCTTTTTGTGGCACTGCTACTTGACCCAAAGTGAGACCTGGGCAAGGTGCAGTTAAAAATTAGAAGAAACTAACTACATAGGCGGTGTAGTTGTTTGTATTAGAAGTGGCCTACACTGGCCTCTTTTTGTGGCACTGCTACTTGACCCAAAGTGAGACCTGGGCAAGGTGCAGTTAAAAATGAGAAGAAACTACACAGGCGGTGTAGTTGTTTGTATTAGAAGTGGCCTACACTACTTCTTTTTGTGGCACTGCTACTTGACCCAAAGTGAGACCTGGGCAAGGTGCAGTTAAAAATGAGAAGAAACTAACTACACAGGCGGTGTAGTTGTTTGTATTAGAAGTGGCCTACACTACTTCTTTTTGTGGCACTGCTACTTGACCATAAGTGAGACCTGGGCAAGGTGCAGTTAAAAATGAGAAGAAACTAACTACACAGGCGGTGTAGTTGTTTGTATTAGAAGTGGCCCACACTGCTTCTTTTTATGGCACTGCTACTTGACCCAAAGTGAGACCTGGGCAAGGTGCAGTTAAAAATTAGAAGAAACTAACTACACAGGCGGTGTAGTTGTTTGTATTAGAAGTGGCCTACACTACTTCTTTTTGTGGCACTGCTACTTGACCCAAAGTGAGACCTGGGCAAGGTGCAGTTAAAAATGAGAAGAAACTAACTACACAGGCGGTGTAGTTGTTTGTATTAGAAGTGGCCTACACTGCTTCTTTTTGTGGCACTGCTACTTGACCCAAAGTGAGACCTGGGCAAGGTGCAGTTAAAAATGAGAAGAAACTAACTATGCAGCGATGGCTGGGAGGACCACCGCGGTGCAGAATAATGTACGATACACAAGATGGGAGTGCAAACCACAAGGGTGAATTTATTAACAGGCGGGGAAAGATGTGAAGAAGGCAGGTTCAAGCAGGGGTAAACAGTGGCAAAAGAGATTTAACAAAGTCTTCGTTTTCTCTAGCTGGTCCGCTCAATAATACGGTTCTCCAGCTATCACAAGTTAAAATCACATAGGTAAATGCACAAAAGCAAGGTAAAATGCTACTCTACGTATAACCTTTCTGGCCTTGCTACACAGGCCACACGGCTGCCGTGTTCTACCTACTGAAGCCTATTCTAAACCCTGAAAGGTGCACAATATTCAACTCACAGTGATGCTGGGATTTGGATGCAGTCCTGGGGCTGCAAATCTTCTCCTGTGTCAGGTCCTCACTGGATCCCAGGCTTGTCTGTGTCTCACTGGATCCCAGGCTTGTCTGTGTCTCACTGGATCCCAGGCTTGTCTGTGTCTCACTGGATCCCAGGCTTGTCTGTGTCTCACTGGATCCCAGGCTTGTCTCACTTTCAGTTCACAAGAAAAACTCCTGTCCTTTCTCAGACACACAGACGGTCTGTCTCCTCTTCACAAGTTCATCGGCTGGTCTAAAAACACACACTCCGAAGGGGAAAAACAGGACATACCATCATCCCACACCTGGGGGGGTTTCTGTCTCTTAAAGTGGCAGCGTGTTTCTTACTGTCCAACACAGGCAGGGATTTCTTAAAGTGGCAACGCTTCTCTTACTGTCCATAGCAGTGGCACCCCCAATATGCCTCCCTACTTAATGATGGTCGTCCTCGGCCATCACAACATCAGGCCCACAGTGTAATGACGGGATGTCAATGTGAACACAGCACCTGTGGAGGAGACAAAAATGGCAATACAGCAGACTGAGTACATTGTTCAACATATCGGATTGGTGGAACCCCTGCAGTAGACCTCTGAGACCGTTCTAAGATCTTGACTATCAGGCCAGGCCTGGCTAGCTCCCGGAGGAACACTTGCTGCAGGAGCCACAGTGGAATCTTGACTATCCTCTTCTTCACGTGGCGGTAGGGGCTCATCCATGGGATCTCCGCTCCTGGAAGGCTGAGGGTCCCCCACTGTGTTGGGGACTGTCCACCAGTCATCGTCGACTTCACACACAGGTGACGTGAGTTCAGGGAGCGGGGCAGAGACTGTAGGAGGTATTGGCGTAGGAAAAGCTTTGGACCGGCATGGCCGCAACATATTTCTGTGTAGTACTCTAGGGCCGGACGCCCCATTCTCAACTTGCACCTTGTAGACTGGGCCATCAGCATATACCCGTCCAATTACTCTGTAGGGTTGTACTTCCCATCTCTCACTCAGTTTGCCCTTGGGGCGCTTCTCTCTGACTAACACTCGATCTCCAGGTTGCAGCGGTATTTCCTGAATCGGTTTTGGGCTCGTATGTTCTTTCTTCTGTAGCTGTTGACCGGCCAACCGACGGATCGTTTGTAATCGATGTCGATGTTCTTTCACCCACGAAGTGACAGTTCGTTCCATGAAATCCTCTGGCTGCTCCAAATTCAGCTCGATGATCTCTCGCCCAGCTCTTCCAAAGAGCAACAGATATGGGGTGTAACCCGTAGTGGAGTGAACTCGGTTATTGTAGGCCCAGACCAATTCTGCCAGGTACTCCGGCCAACATGCTTTCTTATCTTCCTCCAATGTCCGCAGCATCTGAAGTAGGGTTCGGTTGAAGCGTTCACATGCTCCATTGCCTTGGGGGTGGTAAGGTGTAGTCCGAGATCGCTCGATGCCATACATACGATATAGTTCCTCCATCACTTTACCTTGAAAACATGCCCCTTGATCGGAGTGTATTCGCTTCGGGCACCCATACACTCGGATAAAGTCTTGGCAGATAGCCCGTGCCGCCGACTCTGCAGTCTGATCTCTAGTCGGGGTGACTACAGCGAACTTGGAGAAATGGTCAGTCATAACCAAGCAGTATTGTAGTCCCCGAGCTGAGTGTCCCACGAGGAGATAATCAATCATCAAGATTTCTAGCGGTTCTTTGGTCTGTATGGTCTGAACGGGTGCTCTCTGTTCGGTGCTTTTAATGAGGTCGCATACTCGACATCGCCGGCAAACCTCTTCTACCACAGACTCCAACCGGGGGCAGTACACGTACCGCTGTAACCATTGGTAGGTCTTTGCAGGTCCGAAGTGAGCGCCAAACTCGTGTGCTTCCTTAGCTACCTCTTGAGCCAATTTTCCGGGGATGACCACCTGCCATCTTGCTTCTATTTCTTTTGGCTGTTGTCTCTTACGATATAACGCTGATTCTCGAACTTCTAGTCTATCCCACTGGTGTAAGACGCTCTTCATCTCGGCGTCCAGGTTAGCCCTTTCTTGTTTGTCGGGCTTCCGCTTCTCAGCTATCCAGTGTTTCATCTGTTGTAGCCCTTCATCTGCAGCTTGAGCACGTCCCCATTCTTCATTGGTTCTTCCCAGGGACCGGGGCAGTGTGCAAGCCTCCCTACTTAATTGTGACGCCACCACCGGGGGCTCAAACTTGCTAAAGTCTGGCGTTTCTTCCTCCTCTAGTTGTTCATCGAGATCCCCCACTGGGGTCTCCACCGTCACTCTTGACAGTCCATCCGCATTTGCGTTTTCGGTAGTGGGACGATAACAGATGGTAAAGTCGAACTTTGCAAGGCGAGCCACCCACCGTTGTTCCAAGGTTCCCAATTTAGTATTCTCAAGGTGGGCCAGAGGATTATTGTCTGTTCGGACCTGGATCTTGGTCCCTGTCAGGAATCCAGCAAATTTCTCTGTCATGGCCCACACTAGGGCCAGGAGCTCTAGTCAAAAGGAGCTATAATTGTGGGGGTTTCTTTCGTTGTCCCGCAGGGACCTACTGGCGTAGCCGATGACTCTCTCATGTCCATTCTGTATCTGAGACACTACTGCACCGAGTCCATGAAGGCTACCATCCGTGTACAGCAGGAATGGTCTGTCGAAGTCCGCATAGGCTAGGATCGGGGCTGAAGTAAGGGCATTCTTCATAGCCTGAAAAGCCTCATCTTGTCTCTGAGCCCAATGGATGCCCTGGTTCTTTGACACTCCGGCGGTCCCCCTCAGCAGCTCATTCAAAGGACCCGCCACCTTTGCAAAGTTTTTGACGAACGGCGGTAATACCCGGCGAGTCCAAGAAATGCCTTGAGTTCTCTCACCGTTTGAGGGACTGGCCACTTCTGGATGGCCGCCACCTTTTCTGCAGAGGGCAGGACTCCATCTTGTGAAACTGTGTGGCCCAGATACTCGATCTCTCTCTTGAAGAGGTGGCACTTTTTCGGCTTCACCTTCAGGTTATGAGACTGCAGTCTTCCGAGTACCTGTCCAAGCCGGTCAAGGTGTTCTTTGAACGAGGCCGAAAACACGATGATGTCATCCAGATAGATCAGAGTAGCTTCGAAATTTAAGTCCCCCAAGCACTTTTCCATCAGCCGTTGGAACGTGCCCGGAGCATTGGAGAGTCCGAAAGGCATCCGGTTAAATTCAAACAATCCCATCGGGAGAATAAACGCGGTCTTTGCTTTGTCTTTTTCCGCCACAGGTACTTGCCAGTACCCGCTTGCTAAATCCAAGGTGGAGAAGTACTTGGCCTTCCCCAATGCCGTCAAGGATTCTTCGATTCGTGGTAATGGGTACGAGTCGCGAACGGTACAGGCGTTGAGTTTTCTGTAGTCTACACAGAACCGAATGGTTCCATCCTTTTTCTTGACGAGTACCACCGGAGCCGCCCAAGGGCTCTGACTGCCCTGCACTATCCCTGAATCCAGCATTTGCTTCAGTAAAGTCTTCACCTCTTGGTACATCTTGGGAGGGATCTGTCGGTACCGTTCTCGAATCGGACGAGCTTCCCCGGTTGGTATCTCATGCATGATAGCTTCAGTGCAGCTGAAATCTTCAGCGTGGCGAGCGAATGCAGCCTGGTTCTTCCACAACATAGCTTCTACTGCTTGCACACGCTCGGGGCCCAGCGATTTCACATCCACTTCCATCTGATCGAGGATGACCTTTCCACTCCACTCTGGGGAGGATATCTCTTCAGCCCTCGCAGAGACTGCTAGGGTCCACTCCGTACCTTCTATCGGCGATAGGGATATATCTTTTTGGCTCACCACTTCACCTTTATGTAAGTATACCAGGGCCAGATCTGTCCCTCGAGGCAAGGTGACCTCACTGGGGCCCACATTCAAGGCTCTGATAGGGACGCGTCCTTGTTGGACCACAGCTACCGTACGAGCTATCATAACTTCTTGGTCCACTCTTCCGGTTGCTACAGGCTGCACAATCACTTCTACCCCATCGAGATTGCGATAGGTTCCCACTGGGAGGTGTAATATACTTTCTCGTCTGGGAGGCAGGATTATAGGCACCTTCCCAGGAGCCCTGATGACCCCTACCGTCTGATGAGATGGCACACTCTTCTGCGTCCCACAGACACGGATCAGTCGCTGAAGTGCTTCTTGCGTAGGCTTATGTGTAGTAGCCTGCTTCCAGTATCCGGGTCCCCGTTTGGTGAACATAATCTGATCTAATTCACGTAGGACATTCATCCCCAGTATTACAGGTACATCTTCTTTGACGGGCTCGGGGACTAGTAGGATCCCTTTTCTCCCCACTTCTTGCCCACAGATACGAACATTCATCCACACAACCCCTGTGACCGGGATCAGTTGCTGATTAGCGGCAATCACCCGGATCAATGTCTCTTTCTCTGGCCTGGCCAGTGTCTGGAAATGTTGATTGAAGTATGCTTCTGGCATCGTCGTCACTTGTGACCCAGTATCTATCAAGCAATCCACTGGGACACCCTCGAATTCAGCACGTAAGATGGGACACCCAGCGATCAGGTGTTCGTCATGATACGGAGCGGCCTCCCTTCTCGCCTCCCCCGCAGAGTGCCGCACTACTGCGGGGGTTGGTAGTTTAACGGAGGCTTCTGTTGGCCTTGAGTGCTATTCCGGCACCCTCTGGCAATATGCCCCCGACCTCCACATCCCCAGCATCGGATGTCTTCTCTTCGCTGAGGAATAGCTCGTGCCTCTGGTGGCTGCTGAGAGGAAGCCTGCACCCTCCAGTTTCCTATTGGTAGCGCCGGGGAATTATTGCGTGTGTACGATGGGCCAGGTTGAAAGGAGGACGGTGCAGCTGGGTAGGGAGGTGCAATAGACAGATCCCCCATTCTTTGCTCCATCTGGGTCAGCTTCTCCTGTACATTGAGAACGGATTTCTGTAAATCCTGCACCACCTGGACCAGCACCTCTTGGCGGTTTGGGTCCACGCTGGACTTGGCGGCTTGGATGCGCACCACCCCAGAAGCGTAGCTTTCTTCTTTACTTCGGGCTACTGTTTCTGTCAGGATCTGACGAAATGTAAGAGCCGGGTTCGCTCGGACCCGTTCGGACAGGGCTCGCCTCAAGGATATGCTGTGTAATCCTAGAATAAACTGCTTCCGGAGTATCCGGTCTGTGGAGCCTATGCCGCCGAGTCCATCTGCCTCCTTTCTCTGCACCTCTGCTAACACTTCTTGTAGTGCTGTGGCATACTGAGATATCCCTTCTTCTTCCCGCTGCAGCCTCGAAAAAAATTTGGCGCGAAGATGTCCCGCACTAGCAGTCTTGCCATAGATCTCTTCCAGGAATCCAACTAACTCTTTCAGGGTACTACGGGTGGGTTCTGGTTGTAGACAGACGTTTCTACGGGCTTCTCCCTCTAGTGCAGTCAAAGCGATGTCTACTTCAAGCTCTGGGCCGATGTTATAAACCTTCAGGGTGCTCTGCAGTCGGGACACAGTGCCATGTTATTGCCGTCAAACTTTGGTAGTACACTACATATAGTGCCCATTGGGAGTGTCCTTGCAGGGGTTCCACCATTGCCCACATTAACCCCGTTAATATTAGCATTCCCGCCGTTGCTGTCTGCTGCCTCCATCTTGGTGACCGTACCCTGCTCGCAGCGCCACTTGTAGCGATGGCTGGGAGGACCACCGCGGTGCAGAATAATGTACGATACACAAGATGGGAGTGCAAACCACAAGGGTGAATTTATTAACAGGCGGGGAAAGATGTGAAGAAGGCAGGTTCAAGCAGGGGTAAACAGTGGCAAAAGAGATTTAACAAAGTCTTCGTTTTCTCTAGCTGGTCCGCTCAATAATACGGTTCTCCAGCTATCACAAGTTAAAATCACATAGGTAAATGCACAAAAGCAAGGTAAAATGCTACTCTACGTATAACCTTTCTGGCCTTGCTACACAGGCCACACGGCTGCCGTGTTCTACCTACTGAAGCCTATTCTAAACCCTGAAAGGTGCACAATATTCAACTCACAGTGATGCTGGGATTTGGATGCAGTCCTGGGGCTGCAAATCTTCTCCTGTGTCAGGCCCTCACTGGATCCCAGGCTTGTCTGTGTCTCACTGGATCCCAGGCTTGTCTGTGTCTCACTGGATCCCAGGCTTGTCTGTGTCTCACTGGATCCCAGGCTTGTCTGTGTCTCACTGGATCCCAGGCTTGTCTGTGTCTCACTGGATCCCAGGCTTGTCTGTGTCTCACTGGATCCCAGGCTTGTCTCACTTTCAGTTCACAAGAAAAACTCTGTCCTTTCTCAGACACACAAACGGTCTGTCTCCTCTTCACAAGTTCATCGGCTGGTCTAAAAACACACACTCCGAAGGGGAAAAACAGGACATACCATCATCCCACACCTGGGGGGGTTTCTGTCTCTTAAAGTGGCAGCGTGTTTCTTACTGTCCAACACAGGCAGGGATTTCTTAAAGTGGCAACGCTTCTCTTACTGTCCATAGCAGTGGCACCCCCAATAACTACACAGGCGGTGTAGTTGTTTGTATTAGAAGTGGCCTACACTGTTTCTTTTTGTGGCACTGCTACTTGACCCAAAGTGAGACCTGGGCAAGGTGCAGTTAAAAATTAGAAAAAACTAACTACACAGGCGGTGTAGTTATTTGTATTAGAAGTGGCCTACACTACTTCTTTTTGTGGCACTGCTACTTGACCATAAGTGAGACCTGGGCAAGGTGCAGTTAAAAATTAGAAGAAACTAACTACACAGGCGGTGTAGTTGTTTGTATTAGAAGTGGCCCACACTGCTTCTTTTTATGGCACTGCTACTTGACCCAAAGTGAGACCTGGGCAAGGTGCAGTTAAAAATTAGAAGAAACTAACTACACAGGCGGTGTAGTTGTTTGTATTAGAAGTGGCCTACACTGCTTCTTTTTTAGTGGCGCTGCTACTTGACCCAAAGTGAGACTTGGGTAAGGCTGGGGTTACACATAGAAGTCCCGTTTTTGGAAGTGATTTCCATGACCAATCCGTTTTTTATAGGGTGCTTTTTGAGCCTCCTGCACTTCTGAACGTTTTTGGACTTAGTCATTTTTTCATGAAAAACGCATATGCGTTAACGCATGCGTTAACGCAAGTGCCTATATGTTCCATGCGTTAACGCATGCGTTTCCCATAGGGCCCCATGTTAAAAAAATGCATGCGTTTTTTAACTTTTGCCTAGGGATGAGCGAGTCTACTCGCCAGGACTCGTTACTCGGCGATTCTTAAGGGACTCGCTGGACTCGATAATCGGCGAGTCTTTTAGCGAATACTCGCTCAGTAACGAGTCCAATGCAAGTAAATGGCAATCCTAGTTTTGTCAGAGTTTACTTTTTCTCACTCGCTAGACTCGCTATATCACATCGCTATATAGCTTGAATCTCCCCAAACAGCAGCGAGTCTGAGCGAGTCTACGAGTCCGATTCCTAGCGAGTCTGCGATTCCGAGTCCTGTATTCTCTATTCGGGACTCGCGAATACAGAATCTTTTATGGTCCTAGTCAGCATAGCGTGTTAGGTCAGAAAACTTGTGAAGAAGGACAAGCATGTTAGCCAATCATAGTCAGTAATGCCATAGCATTGTTGGTTGTGGCAGGACTATGATTGGCTGCTGTCCATCGTGATGCCTATGTCATGTATGACAGGCAAGGCAGTATATAAGGCTTGTCCCCGCCATTTTGGGCACATTCCTGAGAAGAGCTGACCTAGTGCAGGGAGACTTGGAGCAGATCTAGGGACAGTTAGGCAGTGTAGGAGTCAAGATTCCTCACATATAACCCAAAAGTTCTTTTCAGAACTACCAGGACGGAGGATTGCTGTATTGGACTGTAAGGAAGGGAGATAGGTAGGAGCAGCCTTGCAGTGCATACAGCACCATTCTCAGAGCTTAGTTCACCCAGCTTTCCTCAGAGCTGCAATCGTAAGCTTTTTCTTATTTTTGGCACTAGTCTACCAGATCATTTTGGTGCCATTTTTCCACAAAAAATTTCTTGTGCCAGTGCGTTGCTGTAAGGTGTCCTGCCTGCACCTCGCACGGTACTCCTAACATTGCACGCAGCCAGCACCGCAGTCTAATAGTAACTGGTTCTGCGGACTAAACAATTTTTTCCTGTGCCAGTGCGTTGCTGTAAGGTGTCCTGCCTGCACCTCGCACGGTACTTCTAACATCGCACGCAGCCAGCACCGCAGTCTAATAGTGCCTGGTGCTGCGGACTAAACAATTTTTCCTGTGCCAGTGCGTTGCTGTAAGGTGTCCTGCCTGCACCTCGCACGGTACTTCTAACATCGCACGCAGCCAGCACCGCAGTCTAATAGTGCCTGGTTCTGCGGACTAAACAATTTTTTCCTGTGCCAGTGCGTTGCTGTAAGGTGTCCTGCCTGCACCTCGCACGGTACTTCTAACATCGCACGCAGCCAGCACCGCAGTCTAATAGTGACTGGTTCTACGGACTAAACAATTTTTTCCTGTACCAGTGCGTTGCTGTAAGGTGTCCTGCCTGCACCTCGCACGGTACTTCTAACATCGCATGCAGCCAGCACCGAAGTCTAATAGTGACTGGTTCTGCGGACTAAACAATTTTTTCCTGTGCCAGTGCGTTGCTGTAAGGTGACCTGCCTGCACCTCGCACGGTACTTCTAACATCGCACGCAGCCAGCACCGCAGTCTAATAGTGCCTGGTTCTGCGGACTAAACAATTTTTTCCTGTGCCAGTGCGTTGCTGTAAGGTGTCCTGCCTGCACCTCGCACGGTACTTCTAACATTGCACGCAGCCAGCACCGCAGTCTAATAGTGCCTGGTTCTGCGGACTAAACAATTTTTTCCTGTGCCAGTGCGTTGCTGTAAGGTGTCCTGCCTGCACCTCGCACGGTACTTCTAACATCGCACGCAGCCAGCACCGCAGTCTAATAGTGCATGGTTCTGCAACTAAACAATTTTTTCCTGCACCAGTGCGTTACTGTAAGGTGCCCTGCCTGCACCTCGCACGGTACTTCTAACATCGCACGCAGCCAGCACCGCAGTCTAATAGTGCCTGGTTCTGCGGACTAAACAATTTTTTCCTGTGCCAGTGCATTGCTGTAAGGTGTCCTGCCTGCACCTCGCACGGTACTTCTAACATCGCACGCAGCCAGCACCGCAGTCTAATAGTGACTGGTTCTGCGGACTAAACAATTTTTTCCTGTGCCAGTGCGTTGCTGTAAGGTGTCCTGCCTGCACCTCGCACGGTACTTCTAACATCGCACGCAGCCAGCACCGCAGTCTAATAGTGCCTGGTTCTGCGGACTAAACAATTTTTTCCTGTGCCAGTGCATTGCTGTAAGGTGTCCTGCCTGCACCTCGCACGGTACTTCTAACATCGCACGCAGCCAGCACCGCAGTCTAATAGTGCCTGGTTCTGCGGACTAAACAATTTTTTCCTGTGCCAGTGCGTTGCTGTAAGGTGTCCTGCCTGCACCTCACACGGTACTTCTAACATCGCATGCAGCCAGCACCGAAGTCTAATAGTGACTGGTTCTGCGGACTAAACAATTTTTTCCTGTGCCAGTGCGTTGCTGTAAGGTGACCTGCCTGCACCTCGCACGGTACTTCTAACATCGCACGCAGCCAGCACCGCAGTCTAATAGTGCCTGGTGTAAGGTGTCCTGCACCTCGCACGGTACCTTCCATCTGTCTTAAAATATCTTAGCCTCTAGTGTGTACCTTTCACGAAATAGTACCTGCTACTTGTTTTACTCATTTAGAGCCACCAGAAATTCTAACATGTCACAAAAAAAAACAAATCCCAAAAAAAGCGTTGCAAAGGGACAGGGACGAGGTACAGGCATTGGTAGTCGTGGCCAACAAAGCTCCAGTTCGGGCAGACAGATGAGGATTGATCGATCGTTCCTCCTGTCTAACTTTCCCCGTCAGGCAAGTAAACGAGTATTGAGGCCGGAAGACCAAGATCATCTAACGTCTTGGCTGGCAGAGAAGACCTCAACAACAGGTTCTTGCAGCACACAAGGTTCCTTGAGCACAGTGTCTACTGTTGGTAGATACCATGCTGGGTCATCTAATCCACAACCTCTTCACAGTTCCTCAGACCAACAGCAGCCCCATCAAAATGTTGACACAGACATGGGTCACTCAGATGATTTATTTGGTACATATAATCCTTTGCATGAATCCGGTTTGCCAGACTCACTAGTAGATGAGATACTTGTAGAAGAATTTTCCAATCATGGACAAATTTTGGAGACACCCCGGCCACATGAACGTGACTTTCAGCAAAGTCTTAGACCGTCTCAGGAGTTGGAGGATGATGATGATGATGAGACACACTTGTCATCCGGGGAGCAAAATCAATCTTGTTATCGGGAAGATTTAGAAGAGGAAGGGGTTGATGATGAGACCACTGATCCCACGTGGAATGTTGCCATGCAGAGCCAGCAGAGCAGCACGGAGGAAGAAAGTGTGTATGTCCCACCAACAAAGGCACCAAGGCCTACTCCTCCCACCAGAACTGAAAGAGTCACCACTGTTGCCCAAACTGTGTCCACTGTGGCGCAAAATTTGTCGACTGTTGTACAAAATGTCTCAAATGTGGGCCTGAGTAATCCCTCTGGGATAACAATCAAGCATTGAGGTCGGTCAGCCACTGTGTGGAATTTTTTTAAAGATGGGCCTTCTCAAGAAAATGTGGTCATCTGTACCATCTGCCATGCAAGGCTAAGCAGAGGCCACGGGAAAGGAAACATGAGCACCAGCAGTATGCGGAAGCACATGGCTGGTAAGCACCCTATTCAGTGGTCAAAACTGCAGCCTTCCACAACAGTGTCATCAGACCCAAACACTGCCACGGTAACTCAGATCCGTCCGTCACAATCAAGTGTTGCTGAAGCTGTTCCAGCTCATATGTACTCATCCCAAGCAGCGGTTGCAGAGAGACTGAACACTAGTGCAGACAGTTCTCGGTCAGCAACATCCTTACAGTTGTCAGTGACACAGCTGTACGAAAGGAAGCGGAAATACCACTCTTCCCACCCATTAGCCAAAAAAATAAATGCCCAGATAGCTAAGTTGTTAGCAGTCAAGATGTTGCCGTTTAGGCTTGTGGGTACAGACTCTTTTCGTGAGCTTTTGGCTGTGGCAGTACCACGGTACTCAGTTCCAAGCCGCCACTACTTTTCACGTTGTGCCGTCCTCGCGTTACATGAGCATGTCATTAACAACCTCAAGCGTGCCCTCACCAACGCTGTAACCGGGAAAGTACACCTTACTACGGACACGTGGACAAGCAGTTCAGGACAGGGCCGGTACATCTCGCTCACCACGCATTGGATCAACCTTGTGGAGAGTGTGCCAAACTCTGTTAGTGTTACATCAAACATCCTACCCACGCCACGGATAGCTGGCACAACCTCATTCAGGGTCTCTGCATCATCCTATATGTCCAGTACACCATCTTCCGCTTCCTCAACCAATCCTCAATTGCCCTCAACATCACGGCCAAGTTGGGAGGTTTGCTGCAGCGCTTCAGCAAGACGCCAACAGGCTCTGCTGAAGCTGATCTGTTTAGGTCACACACCTCACACTGCAGTAGAGCTGTTGAAAGGTTTGAAGCAACAGACAGATGAGTGGCTATCCCCACTCCAACTCCAGACCGGTCTCGTGGTGAGCGACAATGGTCGTAACCTAGTGGCTGCACTAAAGCTCGGAAACCTTGTGCACGTGCCTTGCATGGCTCACGTGCTGAATCTAGTAGTTCAGAAATTCCTGCGTACATACCCAGAGTTATCTGACCTACTTGAGAAGGTGCGTCGAGTTTGCGCACATTTTCGTCATTCGTCAACAGCGGTTGGAAAACTTTCATTGCTTCAAAAGCAATTGAATTTGCCCAGGGGCGGACCGTCACCCCCGGGGGCCCTGGTGCGGGAGATTACCGGGGGGAACTGGGCTACTGGCCGTCGGGGCGGCCCGGGGGGGAGGGGTGCCGCTGGCCGTCGGCGCGGCCCGGAAAGGGGGGGGCTGCTGGGAGCCGCAGGGAGCCGCAGGGAGCCGCAGGCGCGATGCTCTCCTACCTGGGAGCCGCGCCGGATGTCTGCTAGGGGCCGGAGGAGCAGAGGAGAGGAGGGGCGGGATCAGGCAAGGGAAGCAGGAAGCTCTCTGCTTCCTTTGCCTGACCCTCCTCTCCTCTGGCGGCGGCTTGCGGGGGTCGGCTGGGGGACCCCCTCCAGGCTTGAAGGGGCCCCCAACCGGTCGGGGCCCTGGTGCAGCTGCACAGGCTGCACCAGTGTAGTTCCGCCCCTGAATTTGCCCAACCACAGACTCATTTGTGACATGCCGACCCGATGGAACTCTACATTCCATATGTTATCGAGGATCAATGAGCAGCAGAGGGCAATAGCCGAATATCAGTTGCAACATGCCCGTCAGACCGGCAGTCAGCCACGACATATTAGTACTATGGAGTGGGTGTGGATCGCTGACACATGTGAGGTTCTTGATAATTTTGACTACTGCACAAAACTGGTGAGCGGTGATCAGTCCATCATCAGTGTCACTATCCCCATGTTGTGTCTGCTCAAAGAATCCCTCATTAATCAGAAAAATGAAGCATTGAGAGCCCAGCAGATGGCTATGGAGCCAGAGTTAAACAGCGCAGTACCTAGCCAGCAAAGCCAATATGACCAGGCAACATTGGCTCCTGAAGAGGAATCGGAGCAAGACGATGAAGAGGATTTATTTTTTGTTGGTGCCGATGTCAACCCAGATGGTACTCCCAACCCTAGCTTTGTGTCTGTCCACCATGGGTGGGCTGGAGAGGAGGAGGCGGAGACAGACTTTGCGGATACAATGGGTATTGAACATCGTTCTGAGGACACTGAAGACATGAGTCTATGCAGCTTGGGACACATGGCTGACTTCATGTGCACTTGTCTGCTAGAAGACCCACGAGTGATTAACATATTGCACAACGACCTCTACTGGTTGGCCACCTTTCTGGACCCACGTTATAAAGATAAATTCATCTCGCTGCTGTTTCAGTCACCACGTAGCTTGACAATTGACTATTTCAAGAGGGTTCTTGTGGATAATATGCTTCTAATATCACCGTCAGACAACTCTCTGCCCATAGGTAGCAACTCTGTGCAACAGCAGCCATTGGTCGGGGCACAATCATCCACGCTGTCCAGAAGAGATGCTGGAAAGATGTCCGCAAAGTTGGCTATGTTCAATAAGCCATCGAACCTGCAGCGCCATGTTGCACCAACATGGTACAAGAATACTTAAGTGACAGTACCTGCTTCCTTACTGATGCCGCAGTCCCGTTTAATTACTGGGTCTCCAAGCTTCATGGTGGGTTTACACACCGCGATATCGGCGTCCAACTCCGACCCAACTCCGACAAAAAGTCACGTGGGTTGCGAGTTGGACCCGATATCGTGTGCGCGTTGTATGGTTTGAGCGTACAACGCGATGCTGGAACGATGCCAAAACGATATCGGAGTTGAATAGCAGAGCAGAGCTATTCAACTCCCCGATATCGCATGGCCGTTGTAGCAGCATCGCAGCGTCTGACAGCCCAACTCCGATCTGTACTCGCAACTCACCCATTAACTCCCATGTTAAATGGTCGTTACTGGGTTGGTGGGCGTACACATCGGAGGGACGTTGTTTCCCGATATCGCAGCGTGTAAACCGCCGATGCGATATCGGGAAAAGGGCTGAAAAAATGCGCGCTCCCGCGCCGTTGCCTCCGATATCGCCGCGATATCGGGACGTGTAACCCCACCATTAGACTTGGACAGAGCTCTCGTTGTATGCCTTGGAGGTGCTGGCATGCCCTGCGGCTAGTGTGACATCAGAGCGGGTTTTCAGTGCCGCTGGGGGTATCATAACTGACACCAGGACACGTCTTACTCCAGAGAATGCAGACAGGCTTACTCTAATTAAGTTTAATAGGAACTGGATTTCACAAGACTTCTTGAGCCCTGAAGACGACAGTAGTCAGAGCTGAAGTGTCATGTTCAACATCAATATGATATAATAATTCATTGTATTATATTGTGCCTTTTTGGTACAAGCTGTATGTACAACACCTGTAACGATTTGCCTAACCATGTCCCTGCAGCCTGGTAATGAGGCTGCTTCATCTTAAACCAACACTATACCTTAACTTCGGTTTCATTAACCATCACAACACCTTTTTACAATGAATCAACCTTTATTTTGTGTTAGCAAACATTCAAAAGCCCCTTGGGCTAATTTTTGGAGCCACCCAGGCTAACAAGCTTATCATGGCGCTTAGGCCTGCATTTTTACTCAAAATGCCAAACAGCCCCTTGGGCTAATTTTTGGAGACACCCAGCCTAAGAAGCTTATCAGGGCCCTTAGGCCTGCATTTTTACTCAAAATGCCAAACAGCCCCTTGGACTAATTTTTGGAGCCACCCAGGCTAACAAGCTTATCATGGCCCTTAGGCCTGCATTTATACCCAAAATGCCAAACAGCCCCTTGGGCTAATTTTTGGAGCCACCCAGGCTAACAAGCTTATCATGGCCCTTAGGCCTGCATTTTTACTCAAAATGCCAAACAGCCCCTTGGGCTAATTTTTGGAGCCACCCAGGCTAAGAAGCTTATCATGGCCCTTAGGCCTGCATTTATACTCAAAATGCCAAACAGCCCCTTGGGCTAATTTTTGGAGCCACCAAGGCTAAGAAGCTTATCAGGGCCCTTAGGCCTGCATTTGTACTCAAAATGCCAAACAGCCCCTTGGGCTAATTTTTGGAGCCACCCAGGCTAAGAAGCTTATCAGGGCCCTTAGGCCTGCATTTTTACTCAAAATGCCAAACAGCCCCTTGGGCTAATTTTTGGAGCCACCCAGGCTAACAAGCTTATCATGGCCCTTAGGCCTGCATTTTTACTCAAAATGCCAAACAGCCCCTTGGGCTAATTTTTGGAGACACCCAGCCTAAGAAGCTTATCATGGCCCTTAGGCCTGCATTTATGCCCAAAATGCCTAACAGCCCCTTTGGCTAATTTTTCGAGGCACCAAGCCTATGCCTGCATCGTGGGCATTGCATGTACTATGCTCCTAGTACAAGCAATTCTATTGTATGGGCCAAGCACCCTGCTTTCTGAAAAAAATGTATATGAAGCCCCTTGAGCTAATTTTTTTAGGCAACAAGCCTATGCCTGCATCGTGGGCGTTGCTTGTACTATCATCCTGCTGGAGCCTGGTGAAGGGTCCCACTGTACGCTCTGTAGAAAACGCGTAGACGCGATGTGTAGCAGGTAGACGTCCCAGCCTCTCACATGTGTGTTCCTAGTCTTGTTGCCATAGCGAGGCATTAAGTAACCCCCCAAGCACAGGCACTGTTTATTTGTCCGCATCATTTGTATGTGGAGTCATGATTTTACACTTAGTAACCAAGGTGACTTCATGCGCCATGCGGGTCGTAAAGTACTTGCTAATGATGCTCTCTCTCCCCTGTCCCCCACGCCAAATGTCTCGGGGTAATCCTTGACTCCTCCCTCTCCTTCAAGCCCCACCTGGAGTCCCTAACCAAGTCCCTGTGACTCCAACTCAAAAATATTTCACGAATTCGCTTGTTACTCAACCCTGACACTGCTAAAACACTCATTAATGCCCTCATCATCTCCCGCCTTGACTACTGCAACCTCCTTCGCACAGGCCTCCCTGCCAACTCTCTTGCACCTTTCCAATCTATACTATACTCTGCTGCCCGACTAATCCATCTATCCTCACGCTACTCCCCTGCCTACCCCCTCTGCCAAGCCCTTCACTGGCTCCCCGCCCCACAGAGAGCTCACTTTAAAACACTGACCATGACATTCAAAGCCTTACACAACCTATCCCCACTATACATCTCCAACATGATCTCCCGATACCATCCCTCACGCAACCTGCGTTCATCCCAAGAACTTCTCCTACACTCCCCCCTCATCTCCTCTTCCCACAACCGCATACAGGATTTCTCCCGGGCATCCGCCATGCTCTGGAACTCACTGCCCCACCTCATCAGTCACTCGCCTACCCTGGGAACCTTCAGGAGACACCTAAAGACTCAACTCTTCCGATAGGCCTACAACCTGCCATGAGACCCCGCTACACGCCCCACGACCGACACCTTCCCCACCCTATTGTATCCCCACCCACCCCTCGTAGAATGTGAGCCCACGCGTACAGGGTCCTCTCCTCTTGTACCTGTATGACCTTATTGTCTATGTTTATTGTACTTGTCCTTGTCTACCTTATCCTCATGTAAAGCGCCATGGAACCTATCGGCGCTATATAAATAAATAATAATTATAATAATGATGATGACTTTAAGCCCACCCACAAAACAACCTACACATCCATTCCATGAAAAAAGACAGACACAAAGCTGTTTTTTAAAACTGTGTATTAAAACAAAATGGCAGCACTGGTTGGACGTTGTGACCATATGCAAGGACACACCCCCAACCAATAACACCCGCTTTTCAATTTGTGGATACATTTCTAGAAAGAACAACAATAAAATCAGAGCTATTGTGCAATTCTAATTTTTTTTAAAACAAATAAAAAGAAAAAAAAAAAAATGGAGCCCTACAGGTCCTGGTAGGTGGGTTGATTGGGTGGGGTAGGCTCTACCTGCCCACCATCACCCTGGCCCTGTAAGAGGTCAAGGGCCCCATGGATGGCCTCTGCCAACCCTTGAGGGTGGATCCTCTGGGCAGGTGTGGGGAAAGCTGGTAGGTCCCTGTTAGGTGGCCAGTGACGCAAAGGAGGTATAGGCCTCTGGGGTGGCACATGGCTGTCCCGGGGTGTGGGCCTGTCTTGGAGGTTGGAGTGTGACAGTTGCCACCCCTCCAAATACTGAAAAACCTCACCTGGGTGGTTTGGGGGGCGACTGGCTTCAAGCACAATATGTAATGCTGACCTTGCCCGCAGTAGCCTGTCAAATGGAATTACATCCAGGAATGGTATGAGACTGTGGGCAAAGACAGCATTACTTTGTGCACGATGTAGATGAGGTGACCCCGGGATGAGACCATGGCTGCTGATTCGAGGTGGGCATCCAGTTTCCTCCACTGCTGGATGTTGGTGGCGAGACAGTGGTTCTGGCCCTTCAACCTCCTCCTCTTGCGGCCGGACATGCCCCAAAGCTGGGGTTGGTGCTGGTGGCAGCGGCGGTGGTGGTGGTGGTGGTGGTGGTATTCCACCAGCTTGGCCTTGGTCCTCCACTTCTATTCTGGGTGGTTCAGGGGCCTCCCTCGCCTGTTCAGGCAGCTGTGGTGGTGGAGGGTTTGCACGGCACCTGCGGTAGTGAGCATCTCTGTGGGTAAAGGCCAAAAAAATTTGGTGAATGCATTGCATTTGGAAACAAAAACATAGGTCAAACATTAAGTTGCACGCTTTTTTGACTCTGTGTATCAGTGTATTCTGAATCAGATATTTTTTATTATTATTAAAGAATAACCAACTATACATAACATAAAGGAATACGTCACTTTGTTTGCTAATTCCATAATAATACATAATGTTTCCCCCCCTTATTACCCTCCACCCCCCATCCCATCTAATCTAGACGATCAATAACACCAATGGTTCACATGAAAAAAACGTCCCCCTGACTTCACTTTTAACTTGACATACTTAATTTACCAAACTTTTAGGTTATATCATCTATATAAACCAGGGAAGGGGTTCAAACGTATACAATATATATATATATAATATAATATATAATATAATACAATATATATAACTAGCTGGGTGCCCGATGCAGATGCATCGGGATTCTAGCAGAGCGAGTCTCTGACTCGCAATGGCCGCTTCGCGGCCAATGCTTCGCGCTGCTAAGGCGACTCGCCATGCCCGCTGCGCGGGCATAGCGAGTCGCCTTAGAACTGCTCGCAATGGCCGCTGCGCGGCCAATGCTTCGGTCGTATTCACATGACGACATTGACTCGCAGCGTGAGCGGACTCAAAAGGGGCAAAAATCCCATTCGTGATTATATAATAGATAATGACTATTCAGCCACTATCTCCATCCACTTCTTTCTCAACCCTCGTCCATGGCTCCCATATCTGTGTATTCTGTGTTTTCATTGTTGACCTTAAGATTGAATTGCAGCCAATAAATTAGGACATTTTGGCTCATGCCTCAACCAATATTCTATGTGTGGGTAGTGTTGGTCCTCGATTTTTTGACATTACATTTGAAATTTAACCATTTGTCTGCCCAATTACACTGTGCCCTGCCTTAGGCAGGACAGCTATTTAGGCACTTGAAGACATATTAGTGGCCACAACTATTGCTTAGACTTTTTGTGGAAACTTTATGTGGACAAAGCTATAGCCTGACACTGTGAGGCAAACACATTCTTCAGGGTTGTTTGCCATCAGATGGACACAAAAAGACGCAGTGTGGGCGGCCTTGGTCTCAATGCACATAACCCAGATCTATAGGGCAGATGAGCAAGACAGGAAATGGAGTCCTGCAGCATAGGTGACACATGATCATTCGGCGTTAGTGCCCTACACTCCTTTTTGTTGCCATGTATGCTAATCAGGAATGTCTTGGTAAAAAAAAAACACCAAACAGATGGCTTGGCTTTTGAACCGACTGTAATGGACATAGAGTATGGGGTTGTTTTTGAGCAGCAGGTCACACATCGTTGGTGCCAAATAAGGTGGTATGCACAGATGGACAGTTTTACAGTTATTCCGACGGGGCCGAAACAAAAACCGGGAGCAGCAAGGGCAAACCTCGGATTTCCTAAAGGATCTTGGACATAAAAGCCTGTTGCACTTAAAATATGGCCCTCTTTAGTTTGATTTTATACAGCATTAATACACTATGTTTTCTGGAGGATTCGTAATGTGGCCATGAGTTAACGACAAAAAAACTAAAATTCACATGTGGGCCCTAATATCTACACCATCACCTTGCAGCCCCAAATATACCCATGGGAAAACTGAACCACACATATTTGTAGTGATACAGGGTATGTCCTGAAATGTGTGTGACTGTGTCAACAATCTGGGATGGTGTACAAACAGTTTAGTGCAAAAGGGGTATATCCTTGCAACGTTATATAGCCAAAAAAAACACCCACAACTAAACGTGTAGGGATGTATGTGGCCCTTATGCAAGTCGAGGCCATTAGGAACTGATACAAATGAGGCTTATGACAGGCAAACCAGACAAGGCCACACACCTTAGAGGCCATTGCAGGGAAGAACATGACTTTGTTCCACAAACATGCCAACAATAATAGCTAATTGTGAGGTCACGGAACATTTTGTCTGCCCACCTTGCAGAACATTGCTTATTTGTCCCAACGTCACAATGTGGCTATAAATGTGTATGTCCTGGATCATTGCCAAAGGTAATAGAAATCTGTTGCACCATGGCAGAAACAAACCACAGTGTGGGTATGTAAACCAGCACACTCATTATAGAGCTTCATACTTACACTGTGTGCCTCGTGGACAGGGTCCTCTCCTCTTGTACCTGTACGACCTGATTGTCTTCATTTACAGTTTTTTGTAGTTAACCATTATCCTCATGTAAAGTGCCATGGAACCTAATGGCGCTATATAAATAAATAATAATAATAGTACACAACAGTGCTGCAGACACATACCTTGGCATACAGACCACCGGTTCAAGGAAGGACAGCCGGTCGTAGTGCTGATAGATCAGCCCTGGATCTGCTCCCGGTTCCCTCTCTGAGATCTGGCGGTATTGTTTTCTATGTTGATCGCGGCAGCTCCTCCAACGTTTTTGAAGATGGTCAACTGTGAAATGATTTCAAACCGGGTTTAGACATGTGTAATATTTGAAACACCAAAAGTATGTGTACAAATCAACAATAACATTTTATTCATGTTGTGTGTGTAATGTGTATACAAGGCACAGTGACACGACAGTGTGGAACATCATCAACAGCATTACGGACATTGAGCTCACGTGGACACAATCACAAATGAAGCAGGACACATGTCAACGCATAGAGAATGTAATAGTGCGGGCACCAGACTCTGCTCATTAGTGGTATTAATATACACCCAACCCCCTGGCCGTAAGAGCCAGGAGCACCAGCCCTTAAACTAAGTGTACTGTTGTGACCCCATCCAAATATAGGCAACTATGCGACGGCGCATGATAACACATTGAGGGTCCTGTATACCCTGCTATGGGGGGCCTGTATACCCACGAGGGCCCTGTATACCCACTGCTGGGGGCCCTGTATACCCACTGGGCCCTGTATACCCACTGCTGGGGGCCCTGTATACCCACTGCTGGGGGCCCTGTATACTCACTGCTGGGGGGGCTGTACACCCACTGAGGGCCCTGTATACAGAGACTGACTGGCACCCTACAGTTTGGGTGGCAGCCCTCCCTCACCGGCCCGACACAGGTGAGGACGGGGGATGGGGGGGCGATGACTGGCGGCCGCCTCACAGTCACCGCAGCTCCCGCAGTCTCCTAGGGCTCGCTCCCAGCTGCAGCCTCGCGCTCCTCACAGCCGCTCGCTCCCAGTCGCAGCCGCACGCCACTCACAGACGCTCACTCCCGGCCGCAGCTGCGCGCTGATGACGTCATCGCGCGGCCAGGAGCTTCCGGTTTCGGCTGCTGCTTCAGGGTCATGCGGCTGCTTCATGCTCCTGCATCCGCATGACCCGTGCGGGCGGCAGCCCTTTTCATGGTCCAGGCGGCCCAAAATGGGGGAAAATACGCCGGCCTGGGGGGCAATTGCCCCCCAGGCACCTGGGCCAGTCCGCCCCTGCCTGTATACCATAATATGGGGGCATGTATACCCATCTGGGGGCCTGTATACTCTGCAAGGGGAGCTGTATACTCTGCTGGGGGGCTGTCTACCAGTGATAGCCGCTGTATACCAGGATGGCAGTCAATATGTTTTCACAGTTTTTGGGGCAAAAATAGGGGGGTCGGCTTATACACGGGTCGGCTTATACACGAGTATATATACAGTAAATGCAATATATAACGGGTGAACTCATTTAACTTACTCATATTGCTCTGTTCATCATGGCCACTCATATGGAACGCAGGGAACATCACTTGGGTGATCTCTCTCCAGGCAGTAGTCCTCATGATGTTATCCCCATAGGCAGGGTCTGTTGGGAGCCATAGCAGTGGCCGAGCCTCCACCAGAGGAGTCAAACGCAGCGTGTTCACAGTGACACGGCCGGCCATGATTGCTCTGTGGAATGGATTGCTCTGTGTGTGCGTCTGTCAGCGCGACTCGTTTCCTCTTTGCTTAAAGCATGGTGTGTGCAGGAGAATCGCTTCCCCCTCGCATCATCGGCTCCAAATAAGAGAAAAACCTTCGAGTTTGGACTCGCACACTTTCAGAGACACATCAGCGATTTGTAAATCGCATTATTCGCTATTACTCGGTTCCCTATTCATTAACATTGGACTCGCTAGACTCGCAACGAGTAGCGAGTCTTGGACTCGGACTCGTGCGGGTCTAGCGATTCCGAGTAATTTAGGACTCGCTCATCCCTACTGATGCCAAAAACGGTGCTAGCAGCGTTTTTGGCTCAAAAACTGACAGAGCAATGTTTTGAGGTCCAGAAAAAAACGGACAGGGTGTTTATTACATCCAATCCGTTTTTCTGTCAGTTTTTGGACTTAGAAATTTTTTTTTTACAAAAATGAAGCCAAAAACGGACCAAGGGCTCATGTGTAACCCCAGCCTTAGTCATTTTTTCATTATTTTTCCTTAAAAACGCATGTGCATTAACGCATGCATTAATGCAAGAGCCTATATATGCCATGCGTTAACGCATGCGTTTCCCATAGGGCCCCATGTTAAAAAAACACATGCGTTTTTTTAACTGATGCCAAAAACGTTGCTAGCAACGTTTTTGGCTCAAAAACGGTCAGAGCAATGTTTTGAGGTCCAGAAAAAAATGGACAGGGTGTTTATTACATCCAATCCGTTTTTCTGTCAGTTTTTGGACTTTTTTAGTACCAACTACACAGGCGGTGTAGCTTCTTTCACAAGTGGGCTACACCACTGTGTAATTGACACTGCTACAGTACTAGCCCAAACAAATTGCCTGGACTAGCTGCAGCCAAAAAATGCCTACTAAGGCAGGTGGTGTAGCTTTCTTCACAGCAGTGCTACACTACCTGCCCTAAAGGACTCCTAGAGCTAGATGTGGCCAGATGCTGTGAAAAACGCTTGCACAGCACTGGCACTCTTCTGCCTGGCAAAAACTAATAGGGACTGCTCTAACCTAGCCCTAAAAAGGGCTGAAATTAAAACTAGTCCCTGCTTCTATGAAGTACACCTGAACACCTGAAAAAGGTCTGCTAGACTACTAGTCCCTAGTCCCTAAAATCGCCACTCCTATGAAGCAGCCCTCAAAAGGGCTGATACTCCTAAAATTCGCACCCTCCCTCCATTCCCTACT
Source organism: Allobates femoralis (assembly GCA_033576535.1). NCBI lineage: Eukaryota > Metazoa > Chordata > Amphibia > Anura > Aromobatidae > Allobates > Allobates femoralis. The sequence continues at coordinate 360,870,418 of JARQOC010000003.1, forward strand.
CCCTAAACCTATCTACCTCACTAGCTGAATCAGAACACAATTGCTTGATTTCACTCTATATCACCCACAGCAGCAGCAGTGCCGTCTGACAAGGAGCTACAGCAATTAGCAAATGGTGTTGATGGAGAAAATGGCTGGGTCTTATAGGGCTAGGACATGCGACATACACAGCCAATGATGCCTGACCTTGCTTGTGTGCAAAAAATGCACTTTGCTGTGTGTATGTGTGATTGGATGACCGCCTGCACCGCCCCACTGTATCTGCAGTTTGGAGAAAAAAAAATGGAGATCACTATCATTTCTGCAGCACTGGTACAACCCCCTCCCCCCTTCCCCCCGCACATTATACCCAGAAACTGGATATTCACAGTCATTAACACGGTTATGGTTAAGATTTTGGTGATCGAAGCGTTATCGAACATAACCGCGAACTGCCGAATTTCAAGTTAATTGTTCTAATTCGACAAATGCCTCGAACACCGCCCAAAACAGCTCGAATTTGAGATTGGCGAACAATTCAAATCGAACACCGCTCATCTCTAGTTACAGATATCATACCCTTACAAGTAAAGTGCATGTGCTTAGATTAATGCCGCTCCAATATGTATGATACAAAGAATCATAAGGAGAGTGATCAAATAAAATAGAGGCTGAGGCGATTTTGGCCCAGCCAATTTGTGTTATGTCTACATATAACCAGAAGTGGGACTCAGTGTGGGGAATATTGAACAAGCATTGGCCAGTTTTGCAATCCAACCCCATTCTCAAAGACTCACTGTCTGAGCATCCAATGATGACTGCCAGGCGTCAAACAACGTCAATGATGTACTTGTCCAGAGCCATTATGCCCCGAAGACACCAAATCCTTTTGGGTCCAGGGGTGGTTTGTTCACTGATTTCAGCTTTGCAAGAGTTAACTTTAATTAGTGGAAATTGAAGGTCGTGGCTGCTGGAACGCCTTCTCCCTTTAAGTATGGCTCCGAACAATCCTGGATGCTGACTATAGCATTTGCGTGCCTCTTGCTGTTAAAACTCCAATTGTTGCTTGGTGTCTGGTGAAATATACCTTGTTGTTTTTTCATTCCCTATTTGTATTTTAGTTCTCCTGACACATATATTGTATCTTCCTGATTGTTTGCTGTATGGTGCTATTTGCTTTATCCCTGTCTGTCTATATTTGTGGGTTCTATACGGTTCACCTCCTGGGTTTAGGGGTTCACCTCAGGGCTGGACAGGAGAAAGGAACAGGTTGGAGACTCAGGCCTCTCTACCATCAAGGGTACCCCTGAGTTAAGGAAAGTCAGGGTTCCCCTAGCCTGAGGGATAGTCTAGGGGCCCAGATTCCCATCCTCCATGTCTCCCTAAGTTCCCAATGACAATCACATGCTACTTAACTCCTCATAGAAACCTAACATGTTGAGACATGAGTAATGTTTTGTGAATCTATGCTGGTTGTCAGTTATTATATTCTTTTGTGCAATATATTTTTGCATGTCATCTCATATAATGCCCTCAAAAACTTTGCATGCCACTGATGTCAGACTAACTGGGTGTAGTTGCCTGGATCCACCTTCTTAGCTTTCTTAAATAATGAGACCAAGTATGTCAGCCATCCTCCAATCCTGTGACATCAACTCTGTTACAAAAGAGTTTAAGAAGATAGGATACAGTCGTCTGTAAATTACTGAGTGCAATTCCTTCAATATCCTTGGATCTTGGATGAATACCATCTGGCCACAAGGGTTTGTCAATATTCAATTTGCTCAGAGACAGCCATATTATTGTGGTGTTAAACTAATTACGGTATATCAAATTAAGAACATTGATATATGATCATGACCTAAAATGGGCACTGTACGACAAGACAAAATCAAAGTCAAACATCAGAAATACTCAGTCTTACACCTGACTCAAACAAGTGACTCTGAAATCTGAGTCTGACAACTAACTCTGATATCTGACTGACAAGTGACTCTGATATCTCATTCTGACAAGTGACTCTTTCTTTCTTTCAAAATTCTTTTTATTAGGAGAAAATGAACAATACATGGTATATTATCACATATAAAACATGAAATACAAGCCATACTATCGTAATCAAAATAAGACGTAGTTAAGTGAGCTCTCCTGGTAGATAGGTCATAACTTCTGTTCTACATTTCAGGCATGTTTAATGAGCTTAGGTTAAAGTATTGTTCTCAGTAACAAGTACAAACGGTGATAATGTTAACAAGAAAGAAATAAGCTAAGGTATAGAGGAGTTAGGATAAACATAATAGGAAAAAGGATATTTGAGTAAAGTATGTGGGGTGGGAGGGGGGGTAATCTAGTAGGGGGGGGGGGGGGGGGGGGATAGGCACAAGCAGGCGTATGTTACTATTTTCATAGGGATATTTATGTATTCAGGTTTGAAGTTCTATATTTGATCCATGGTTGCCAAACATCCAAAAAGGTGGCTCGGGAATGGTTCACCACGGACACCGTTTCGGCCACATGGTACAATGAGTGTATCTTGTCCTTTAGTTGCAGCAGTGTCGGGAGTCCAGTAGTTTTTCCAGTGTGTCGGTATTAGTAGTTTAGCCGCATTAAGTATATGTTGGGCTAAAAGAGATGCTTTTTGATGGTCAGGCCAGATACAAAAATTCAGTAAGGCTGTCTCTGGTTTTAGTATTAGACCCTTTCGTATTACAGTGCCAATTAGGTTCTCAACCTGCCGCCAGAATACCATTATGACAGGGCATTGCCACCAGATATGAAGGTAGTTACCAGGGCCCGCTCCACATCGCCAACACAGGGTGTTAGTATTCTCGCACCAACCAGAGCTCCGTATTGGTGTGTGGTACCATCTGGCAATTATTTTAAATGTGTTTTCTTGTACACGGACACACTGGGATGGGCCATGGGACTGCTTGTATATGTGTTTAATCTGGGACGTTGTGAAATTGTAACCCAAGTCTCTCTCCCAATGTGAGACATATGCTCTTTTTAGGCCATTGTCAGAGGTCACTAAGGCTTGATAAATGGTGGAGTATATTTTTCTGGGTTTAAAGGTCTTTGCACAAAGCATTTCGAAGGATGTTAAAGCTCTAGTTAGGTTAGTGTTTTTAATATGACGTTTTAGAATTGCATTGATGGAGCCATAGTGGACGAAATTTAAAGACGACAAGCCTGGAATTTGTTGTAGTTCCGATAATGGGAGAAGAGTTCCCTCCTGCATTAATTGGTCTACAGAGGTGTTGGAATATTTTAATTCCCCCTCCGACTGTCCTGGGCGTGTCAATGAGTGGGCGAGAATGTCTGAGAGCTTAAGTAAGGGAGATAGAGGTGGGCCAAAATGTTTATGGAATCTTGCCATATTTTGAGAGTAATTTTTGTGTGTGGGTTTAATATACAGTCATCTTGATTTAGGCGCATTTGTATTAAGAATAGATATCTAAGGGGGAGAGGGGAGAGCGCTTCCTCCACCTCGAGCCATTGTTTATCCTTGGAGCTACGGATTATATCTACTGTTCTAGTTAAAATGGCCGCTCTATAGTATCGTTTGATGTCCGGGGCGCCCATTCCTCCATCCTTCCTTGAGAGCGACAGTAGACGATAGGATATACGTGGTTTCTTATTTTTCCAAATATACGTGGAAAAAAGGGAGTTCACTTTTTGAAGATAGGACAATGGTATTTTTATGGGTAGCATCTGAAATAAGTATGTGAATTTAGGCAGGATCAGACTTTTTATTATATTTTTCCTCCCCATCCACGACAGATAGGAGTCTCTCCATTGTTTGACAAGAGCTACTACAGAGTCGAGTAGGTGTGGAAAATTCAATCTAAACAAATCTGTATCCGATCTGCCTATCTTCACTCCGAGGTAAGTAATATGGGACTTAGGCCAAGTGAATGGATATAGTTTTTTTCAGTTTTGTCAATAAGTGTGTAGTTATATTTAGGTCTAGAGCTTCGGATTTGGACATGTTTATCTTGAAACCAGAGAGGTTGCCATATCTCTCCATCAGGGTTATCAAGGCTGGGAGTCCCTTTAGTGGATTAGTTAAAAGGACCAGTAAGTCATCAGCAAAGGCTGCCGTTTTAAATTGTGATTTATGTATTTTGATACCCTCTATTTCTTTATTTTCCTGTATAGAAATCAATAGGGGTTCTAGCGCCAGGATAAACAGTAGTGGGGACAACGGGCAGCCCTGTCTGGTTCCGTTATGGATAGTAAACCTTTGTGTTAATGAATTATTGATTTTGATACGTGCAGTTGGGTCTTGGTACATTGCCATGATGGCTGTAACCATCATGGGTGGGAAACCGAAGTGTAAGAGTGTTTCCTCTAAGTAAGCCCAGTCCACCCTGTCGAAGGCCTTTTCAGCATCTGTGCCCAGCAATACTAATGGAAGCTTGTGCACTTTAGTATATTGAAGGAGATGTAGTATTTTATGGGTATTATCTCTTCCCTCTCTCCCGCCCACGAAACCCGTTTGGTTTAATGAAATCAAATCTGGCAAAAATTCAGCGATCCTTCTTGCAATCATACTGGCTAGGAGTTTCAGATCCACATTTAGCAATGATATTGGTCTGTAACTGCTACAGGAGGTCGGATCTTTGCCTTCTTTGTGTATTAAGGAGATTTTTGCTTCCAACATTTGTTGTGGGAGTGGGCGTCCCTCTAACGTATCATTACATAACCTTAGGAGACGAGGCAGGAGGAGCGAAGCGAAGGTTTTGTAGTATTGCGCCGAAAACCCATCTGGTCCAGGGGCTTTACCTTTGGGGCACCTCGACAGGGCGGACTGGAGCTCACTCTGTGTAAAAGGCTTAGTTAGTTTTTGTTGTTGAAGTCGTGTTAGTGCAGGAAGGTTCAACTTCTGTAAAAAAGTAACAGTGTCTAATTTTCTCTGATGTTTGGTGGCTTCGGTGTCACTTGGGCGTAGATTATATAGCTGTTTATAATATTCTAAAAATGCTGTCTCTATGTGTGTGGTATTCTGTGCTGTCACACCATGGGCATTCTTAATGGAATGTATTTGTGTGCGAGCTTGCCTTTTACGGAGCTGCGTAATAAGGAATTTAGAGGCCTTATCTCCATGTACAAACATCCTATTTTTCCATGTCGCATACCATTTTGCAGAGTTGGCATTAATGATATCTTTCAATTCTCGTCTCTTAGCAATCAGAGATTCCAGAGTGGCCTGGTCCGTATTTTTTTTGTGTCTCATCTCTAGCTCAGCTATGTCGTCATATAAGCTCTGAACTTTCTGATGCCTCTTTTTATTATAATAGGAAGCTATGGAGATAAGTTCACCTCTTAGTACTGTTTTATGTGCCTCCCAAAGTGTTTGGTGTGAGATCTCCTCAGTTTCATTTTGATGGAAGTATTGTTGCAGTCTGTTGTTAAGTCGTGATCGCACCTCTGGTAGGTCAAGTAATGATTCATTAATCTGCCAAGATCTAGCTCCTCCGTGTGATTTGGATATGTTTATGGACAGTAATACGGTAGCGTGGTCTGAATATACGTTAGGGGTTATATCTGCTTTGGACAGTCTGGAAAGGAGTGATCTTGGTACGAGAATGTAATCTATACGGTGATAGGACCTATGGGGGTTGGAGTAGAAGGTGTAGTCTCTCACGGATGGGTTCAAATACCTCCAAGAGTCGATTAACTGCATTGAATTGAGGGTAGTACGCAGTCTTGACAGATCTCTAGGAGAGAAAGCACTTTTTTGCTTTGAGGTGTCCAGCATCGGTTCTAATGCCTGACAAGTGACTCTGACATCTGAGTCTGACAAATGACTCTGATATCTAACTCCTACAAGTGACTCTGACAAGTGACGTCTTATGATATAAATAATGAACCTATACTCTAATGGTGAAGCATCTTCTTCACGCATAGTTTTGTCTTAAAAGGAGAATAATAAAAAAAAATATTTAAACTGCACACTTCTGGGACTTGAACCCAAAACTCTGTAAGCTTATGTGTCACCCCAAGGGTTAATGTGCCACAGAAACATCAACACAGGTTTACTCCCCACACAACACTACACTAGAAAGTGGGAGGAGTTTAGGTGGCACATGCACTAGTGGGAGGAGCTAAGTTGTTTACCACAGAGCAGGAGTGACAGTTAGTGGAGTTGAGTCTGGAGCAGGAGCAGAGCCAAGTAGAGGTGGAAGTCCTGAGAGGTCTGAGGAGAGGAGACAGAGGAACAGAGGAACATACCCGGGATAAAGAGTTACCCCAAAAACTTGACCCCGGGGAGGCGCTTAAGACGGATACCGGATCCGAGGCTGTGCCTGAGACAGACAGGACAGTAAACACCGGCATAGTGAAGGTCCACCATCTTCACAACACCATAGCAAAGCAACACGGAGGGGTCAGTGACACAGAGGACTCAAGTTGCCCAGCAGATTGGTACCCGTGAGCAGAGACAGGGCCAGCAGTATAGCTACAAACAGCATCAGGGCCACACACAGCGCTTAAGTAGGAAGCCAAGGACCCAGTCAGGGTGGGAGCAACCTGGTACAGACTCCGTGGACGATATTGTGTGATATACCATCTGCAAGTAAAGACTTGGAAAACAACAGAAACCGTGAGTGTGTGTGATCCTTATACTGAAGCCCCAGTTGCCCTCACATACTGCGATTACCTCTACTCTCATCATCTCTACTGCTACCCCTACTCTCCTGCAGCATCAATAACTATCCTCACAGACTTTAACTACTACTACCACTGCCCCGGGGAACCCAGTTCTGCCCACAGGAACTATTCTATCCAAGCTGCTATCCCATCATCCCCGGAGGTTCTGCAGCAGCGGCGGCCCCATTACTGGCCGCATATAGTGGGTGGCGTCACGAGTGACAAATCCCTGTAAATAACCCCCCATTTTATTGTGCGGGCCCGGGACACGGTCCGGACCAGGACCGCCATGACATCCCCAGCAGTACACCGGTCCGGCACCGAGTACCCCGTCCCAGTGGGCTCCACACTTACATACTTACCGCTAAGCTATACACTCAATCACAAAAGATTAGAATCATTTCCATACAACCTATGGATAATAGGTCAATTAAGACCTATATATAACTCTTTACATTGCAATTATCAACAAGGAGAACACAAAGGCAGAGACAGCAATCCATTTATTTTGTATCATGGAGTCATGTCCTTTCTCTGAGCATGCCTCCCAGTTACTTTAGGAGTTTTTAAATTTCTCTTTTGACAGGTCTCTTTCCAACCCATACATGAGAGGTCAGTTTTGACAAAAAGCGAGGCACAAAATTAGGTTAGGACCTGGTTGAGAGGTACACCTTGCTGTGATAACTGGTCTGGAATAAATTTGCCCATTTCTATTTGCAAAGTATCAATTTAAAAAAAAAAAATATTTAAGTTTCGCATTGGGGCCTTGGTTTGTGTTCCTACCCATATTGGAGGGGAGCATCTCACTTTATGCGCAGTATCTATGGTCCCATCTTTGCCCCCACTTTATCAATATGAATTACTATAATACATGTTTGGATTAAGTGCTAGGTTTGGTCAACTATGTAATAAGAGCTGTTGCCATACCGTTTGTTCTCTTTCAAGTGTTTCTTCTTTTTTCCTTTTCTGTCTCTCTCTTTCTTTCAATCTCTCTGTGTGGGCCTCTCTCCACCCTTCCTGTTATTCCTCTTTTTCTGGTCTATCGACCAGGCCTTTATCTTTTCTTATCTTATAAATATGGACCTAATAGTATTTATACTGTCCCTTATATTCAATATTGATATTGTACTTATTTATTGGATTTAATTGATAATAATCTTCCCTTCTTTTGAGCCGATCATTACTCTATATAGTACATTACCATTTCAATGATTTGAATATGTAATAATAATATCTTTTAAAGTTCTCAAGCGGACTCAGTTGATTGTATGATATGCAATTTGTTTTTAAATTATTGTTTCACATATAGAGCATGTTGATTACACTGTGAGCTGGCGTGGGCGGACCCGTCCGGGGCTTTAATACCTCGGATGTGACGTCAGACGCCAGACTAGTTTGGTCCGTAGAAGCAGCGAGTCTCGCTGCGAAACGGGGAACCGTCACCGAGTCTCAGCACCCCCTCCCCTCCCTGCGTAATGTCTATGTTGAATCGCATGGAATAAAAGCTATGAAGATTCTACCTATGGTGAGTGCCGTGTTTCTCTTCTAAATCGCTACATATTCTCATTATAATTTTCACTATTTGTACCCATTGGTCTTTTCCCCTCCCCCATATTGAGTGCAACTTGATAATGCGTGTTTGTTTAGTATGCACCAAGTCACACTTTCAGTTTAAGCAGTGCCTGCAATCCATTTATTTAGAGTCAGGTGTCAGACAGAGTATTTCTGATGTTTGACTTTGATATACAGTATGATCTAGTCCAAAAATGGACAGTTCATTGGTGAACATGCATGAAAAGTGCCTGTTTAGTATCTCAGCCTTTGCTTTGTACACTATAACTATCCTGTTATCTTTAAAGGGACCGATACTATCCATTTGCTTCTTTTTGGTATTGATGTGTATATATACACCATATATGTATGCATTGATGTATAACATTTTTGTGGATTTATTTTACTGTTGTTGGTGGTTTGTTTTTCAGTAGCTAACTTTGCTAGCTTAATTTCTTTTTTACATTTCTTATTGAAATCTTTATACTTCTGAAATGTTATTTCTTTTGGCTGAAGGCACACTGGGCGAGGGACTCGCGCAAGTGCAATGCGAGGGAAACTCGCATTTCACTCAAACCAGTGTTGCCCTTTCAGGCAGGGCACACTGGTGCGAGTCCCCCGCACCTAACTCGCATTGCGACTGCACGCGATTCTGACGCGCATGAGCACCATGCAAGTGTATGGGGGCGAGAAAATCTCGCCCCCATACAGCACATGGTGCGAGTGTGCAGCCAAAAACACTTTAAACTCTCCGGCTGTTTAAGCCGGCAAGTTTAAAATGACCGCTTTGCCGGTATAGTAAGCTATCATCTTGTACCACTGTGACAGCAGTGGTACAAGATGTTTAGCTAATACAATAATGATTGTTGTACAATAATGTATTCCGGAGTTATTTTAGTGATTAACTCCATCAGCATCCTCTGCGTCGCATGTGTGCGCAGAGGATGCTGATGCGGCTGAAGGTACACTACAAGCGTTAAAAACAGAGCGTTTTTGTCGCACGGCAGTCTTGCGAGTGCTTTGCGTATTGTCCTGCAAGTGTGGTGGGAGTGAAATGCGAGTGCGTTTTTTTTGGCCACATCTTGAATCCGACAGCAATGCGTTTTTCTCTCACTGGATTTTCATGTTTTGCAAACAATTATGATCAAATCAGCTGCCGATTGTATAGTAAATGACGGTCAATTAGCTCCTTAAATAAGGCTAGGGTCACACTTGCATGATTCTAAGTCCCCTGCATTGTTTGCAGAAAACTTAGAATCTAAAAATTCTAAGTTTTCTGCAAACAATGCAGGGGACTTAGAATCGTGCAAGTGTGACCCTAGCCTAAGCTGGATTACGCTTGTCCCATATTACTGGATGGTCCTGAACAAGCACAATTAACATCTCAACATTAATGTACCGGGACATGATGCAGGATCAGGCTCTGTTGAGGAGGAAACACAGCTTGTGCTTGTAATGGGACCCTAATTGCAGCTGCGTTTCCTGATAAGCTGATGAGTCAACTTACTGCTCCAAACTGTTCTTGTGCATTTTTCACGCATGACACTTGCCTTGTGTGTTACAATGGTGCGTTTTTTTCACGCATCCATTGACTTACATTGGGCTCTCGCGCGTGAATAACGAGTGAAATCGCAGCATGCTGCGATTGTACTCGCATTGCCCTCGCAATGCGTGTTCAACGCAAAAAAAGCACCAATTTGCCCTGCAGCATTGCTTAACATTGGTCCGAGTGCAATGCGATTGTTTCACACATTGCACTCACGCGAGTCTCACGCCAGTGTGCCTTCAGCCTGCGGCTCAAATCCCAGTGATGAAGGGGTTAATATGCAGCTGGTGTAGTGGCACCAGGTATGTTGAGAGTGTCCTCACTCTCTGCAGACATGGTGTCATTACACCATGTGTGTGAAGGGGTTAATTGTTCTGTTAAACGGGTTAAAAGAACTGTTGGCTTTATAAATTCACTAAGAAAGCCGGCGCCCTGTTACTGTCTATGGGGAGCTGTCCCCTCTCATGGTGCTGAAGCCCTGTCTCGCCTTCACCACCTGCAATGTTCAGCACCATGAGAAGGGACAGCTCCCATAGACAGTAAAGGTACCTTTACACGCCGCAACTGCAGTGAATCAACTGCTACGCAATCGGGATTTTCATCACGGTTGCTATGAAGTTGCGACGAAATTGCGGCGTGTAAATGTTCAACTTTCTCGTGATTTTCGAAGTTGAGCCCGGTTGCAGTTTCAGAGCCTTGTTCTAAAATCAGAGTTAACCCAGAAGGTGAATTACCCTGGTTGTGGCGTGTAAACGTGGTATCTGGCTCGAATCAGCATCGCCTAGTGATTTCCCAGAGGCATGCCACAGCGTGCTGGATACCGCACCCCATCAGCGATGATTGGTGGGGGCTACTGTGTTTCCATTGGCTGTCCCTTCACAGGGCGCCATATTTAAAGAGCTGACCATTCACACTACACAATAGCAATGGCGTCATGTATTAGTCAGCCTTCCTGCGCAGGCTGGCCAATCATGTCTAATCAGCGTGTTTGGGGCACGTAATACACAACTCTGACACGCCTATATTCTTGCGGTGCTGAACATGTACGCCCACATTCCTTTGTGGATTGCGGCGTGTGAAGCGGCGACGGGATTCAACTGGATGTTTCCCGCAGGATCATTTTCAACTTCCCAGGAACCACCGTTCCCTTGGGTTGACGACACAATTGCGGCGTGTAAATGCCGCATTGGCGTTCGAAGGCAACCGTCAAAAACGTGCACGCGCACGTTCGGTTGCCTCCGATCGCCGGTGATAGTTGCGGCGTGTAAAGGTACCTTTATACTGTTTTTTTATCCAGAGTGGTTTCTTTTTATTCCTGGACATTTTATTACCAGAGGCTATAAGATTTCTATAGGACTCTAGTAGTATATCCTTAAATTTGCCTTATTTATGTTCTGTATCCCCAGTTAACATGACATGGTTGCGGTCTACACGATTAAGCTATTTCCTTAATTTGTTACACTTTCTTGAAATTCCAGGTTTTTGCTTTTCCCCTTTGAAATGTAGAATGTAATATAATATTGAAACTAAACATATTTTGGCCAATGCTGACCAAATGTTCCTGAACCTATAGATCTGAGATTGTATCTGGTCTATTTCACAGCAAATTATCTCTCCTGGTTGGTTCATCTACATAGGCTAGGGTAAGGCTACCTTCACTTTACGATTTTGAAGGGAGCTGATGCTGTCCAATAAAATCGGACAGCATCGGCTCCCATCGGATGCCAAATAGGCATCTGATTCCGCCATTAAATCGTTGCCTCTGGGCTAAAAAAAAAAAGTATATGCTCACCTATTCCCGAGGCCCCTGCCATCTCCCGCAGGCTCCCGGTGTCCTTGCGGTGTCTGCAGAGGTCTTCTTCTTCTGTACACGACCTGCTGTGATGTCACAGTCACGTGACCGCAGGTTACCATGGTGTAACCTGCGGTCACGTGACTGTGACATCACGGCAGGTCCTGTACAGAAGAAGACCTCTGCAGACACCGCAAGGACATTGGGAGCCTGTGGGAGATGGCGGGAGACGGCGGGGGCCTCGGAATAAGTGAGAATATACTTTAACCCCTGCTCTCCCAGTTTGGAGCAGTTTTACTGTACTGAGCATGCTCAGTACAGTAAAATCGGGTCCAAGGACACATCCGATGTTTCCTCGGACCCTGCTTCATAGGGCCCCATGTTAAATTGATCGGACCAAATCGGATGTGCACTAAATAGCATCCGATTTGGTCCGATCCGATTTGTCCGATTTTATTTTCGGTGCAAAAATCGGAGCATGCTCCGATTTTTGCACCGATAAAAGAATCAGACAGAATCGGATCGGATCAAATCGGATGCCATTTAGTGCACATCCGATTCGGTCCGATGCCCATAGGGCTGCATGGAGGCAAAAACCGTTCCGATGCTGTCCGATTTTTATCGGACAGCATCGGAACTGCTAAAATCGTAGTGTGAAACCAGCCTCACACTTGCGTTTTTTTCATGCTTTTTTGGAGACCTGCGTTTTTAAAAAAGCATGTAAAAATGCACCCATAGGCCCCCATGCAAAATACGCATGCCCTAATAGCAAAAACGTATGTCTTAATAGCAAAAACGCATGTCTAAAGTGTCATGCATTTTTGGCATTCGTTTTTGCACTTATGTGAGTAGCTGACTTCAAAAACGCATTGTACATTAGTACCATTTAGTACCATCCAAAAACGCATGTGTTTTCCATAGGGACCCATGTTAAAAAACGCATGCGTTTTTAAAACAGCACCAAAAAATAGTGCATGCACTATTTTTGGGTGCTGATTTAAAAACGCATGCAAAAACGCAGGGTGCCATCAGACACCTTAAAAAAACGCATGCAGGAATGGAAAAAAGCATGCAGAAACGCATGCTTTTTTTTTAAGGCACTAAAAAAACTCATGCCAAGTGTGACCCTAGCCGAACTGAGAGAATTGTCTTCAATTGTTGATAAGAAATTAAAACGTTTGCCATTTGCACCTGATAGGTATTAACATGTATAGATAGTATCTTTATTTAGCTTTTCCTCTAGTGTTATATTAAGCCCCTGTCACACTAAAGCGGCCGTCATACACTACGATATCTTGAAAGATATCGTTTGAACGCGCCAGATTTAACATCGCTTGAACGATGTCTGTGCGTGTGACGGCAAGATACGACGAGCGAGAATTGATGAAATCGCAAAATCGAGATCTGAGCTCCGGAGCTCAGATCTTGCGATGAACGATTTCACGATCTGTCTCATCGTGGTGTATAACACCACGATGAACGATCTCCCAGCGGCAGAGCCTATGCTGGGAGATGGTAACTATGGTACACGTCGGGTTACTAAGCAACGCGCGGCGCCTAGTAACCCGATGTCTACCATAGTTACCAGCGATTTCGCTGGTCCACATCGCTGGTGAGTCTGTCTGTGTGACATCTCACCAGCGATGTGAGCGATATTGTAAGCGATCGCGCGTGCACGTGATCGCTTACAATATCGCTAGCGATATGGAAGCGTGTGACGGCCGCTTAAGTGAGATCGCTAGTGAGATCGCTGATATGTCACAGATTTTGTGACGCAACAGCAACCTCGCCAGCAATCTTGCTATGTGTGACACGTAGCAGCGACCAGGCCCCTGCTGTGAGATCGCATATCGTGTTGGAATGTCCTGGACCATTTTTTGGTGGTCGTGCTCCCACTGGGCAGCATGCGTCGGTGTGCTTGACGGGGACAATGGCTAACGACCTCAATACAGGTCTGAGTGACAGGGTCCCAACGTCCACTGTATCGTTGCTGCGTCGCTGGTGAGATCTGACTGTTTGACATCTCACCAGCGACCATGTAGCGATGTTCCAGCGATCCCTACCAGGTCGTATCGTTGTCAGGATTGCTGGTGCATCGCCAAGTGTGACAGGGCCTTTATATTCTGACTCATTCTCTGTTGCTATTTTTAGAGGAATGTGGCAGTGACAAGAGAATTACAAAAGCTGGATTTAGGTCAAATGTAAAATCTTTGATCTTAATTATCACTACCTGCATTTTTTCCCAAAAAAGAGCGACAAGAGTGCATTAACAAAAAATATGCAATAGATCACCTTCTTTATGTCCACATCTCTAACACTTGGTATTGGCTTCTAGGAAGTTGAAATGTTAGCATGTTAAGGACTCTATACCACCAAGACAACAATTTATAGCTAGCTTCATAAAAGCAAGAGGAAACAGATAAATTATTTTTCCGTTATGGCCACTTTACACGCGGCTACATTTCTAGCTTATCCACAGGTAACTTACTGGCTGCAGTGAAATCATGGTTACATGATTCCATTTGTACACAGCAACAAGATAGAACCATGTCTCCATGATTTCACTGCAACCAGTAAGTTACCTGTGGATAAGCTAGAAATGTAGCCGCGTGTAAAGTGGCCATTAAAGTGAAGATTTTGTCTCCACAGCTCCTTTGATAAAGAGAGACCCAAATCACCTTTCTTTTGGATTTGAAATTAGGTGGCAGGTTGGTCGGGAGGTTAAATCAGTAAGGGCCCCTTTACACACGGCTACATTTCTTGGGTGGCTACAGGTAACTTACTGGTTGCAGTGAAATCATGGAGACAAGGTTCTATCTTGTTGCTGTGTACAAATGGAATAATCTCTCCATGATTTCACTGCAACCAGTAAGTTACCTGTAGCCACCCAAGAAATGTAGCCGTGTGTAAAGGGGCCCTAAGGGCACCTTTATACGCCACCACTGCGTGGTAGCAACTGCCTGGCAATGGGGATTTTTGTGCCTGTTGCCTTGAAATTGCTACGAAATTGCGGTGTGTAAATTGGGAAAGTTATCGGGTTTCCTGCAGTTGATTCGAATACCTGTTTCTGAGTCATGCTCAAAAACCCAAGGCAACACAAAGGCACAATTGCCATGGTAGTGGCGTCTAAACGGGGCACAGGGATGGCATTTGCGTCGCCTAGTGAATTCCCAGGGGTGTGACACAGCCTCATGGATCATCAGCGATGATTGGTGGGGGCTACTGTGTTTCCTTTGGCTGTCCCTTCACAGGGCGCCATATTTAAAGAGCTGTCCATTCACACTCCACAATTGCAATGGCGTCATGTATTAGCCAGTCTTCATGCGCAGGCTCGCCAATCATGACGCTATTGCGTTGTCCAATCAGCGTTTTAGCGTCACGGAATACACAACTCTGTCACACCAATGTCACACCTATGTAATTGCGGTGCGAAAGATGTACGCCCACATTCCCTTAGTGGTTGCGGTGTGTGAAGCAGCGACGGTATTCAACAGGAAGTTGTCCGCAGGATCTGTCGGAACTTCCGGGGAAACACAATACTTTCAGTTGACAACGCAATGGCAGCGTGTACATGCGGCATCAGCGATCGGTATCAACCGTCAAAAACGTGCGCATGCACGTACGGGTGATACCTGTTGCTAGGCACAGTGGCGGCGTGTAAAGGTACCTTTAGGCAGCTTTCACACTGGCATATTTTCAAATCCGTGTGGTTACATTAAATTCATGAACAGTCATGGACAGGCAAGGATCTGTGCAAAAGGATGCCAAAAGATGTTTTTTAACGGATCTGTCATCAGTCACCAGAGATGGGACTGGCAGGAGCTGTACCTTGTTTCTGAGCATGCTCAGTACAGCAAAACTGATCTGTTTTACGGATCCATTTTTTCAGGATCTGTACGGGCATGTGCTCAATAGAGCTCCATGTTAATTTCATACGGACAGATACGGATCTGTGTCTGTCCATTGGTGTCCGTGATTATTGAGGAAGCCCAGAAATTGAACAGTTTCTGTTTCTGGGTACAAGAAAATTGCAGACACAAATGGATCTGTGACAAAATGAAGACACACGGATGGCCACTTTAGGACTAATATGTGCCCATAGGATAACATGGGAGGCAATAACGGATCCGTGGCCATCTGTTTGAAAATATGCCAGTGTGAAAGCAGCCTAAGGAGTATGAGAAGGATAGAGTATGTCTTAAGGCCACTTTACACACACAGATATCTGTGACCGACTTGCTGGTTGCAGTGAAATCATGGACACATTGCTCCATTTTGTGGCTGTGTCCAAGTGGAACAATGTGTCCATGATTTCACTGCAACCAGCAAGTTGGTCAGAAGTTGGACAGATAAGTTGGTGTGTGTAAAGTGGCCATAAAGGTCTGTGAGGGAGTGATTGAAAAAAATTAGAGAGTTGTCCAATTCTCTAGGTTCTTGGGGGAAATGGAATATAGATGCCGAGTAGGTGTTCTTCTGAAGGCTAATTACGTCCAGTTCCAAAGTGAGATATTCTGGAATAGCCACTGTTTAGCTGGGTATGAAAACCTTATTATCCAAAAAAAGATAAAGCTCATTTTTCAAAAGGGACTACAAAGAGGAGGATTGCAGTATAATATGTGAATGGACCACAGGGTTTGCACAGATGACAAGGGTAGGCCTTAGGCCCACGTCTTCACACACAGATATTTGTGCAGATATTGTTCGCAGATCTCTGGTTGCAGTGAAATTATGGACACATTGCTCCATTTTGTGGCTGTGTACAAGTGGAGCAATGTGTCCATGATTTCACTGCAACCAGTAAGTTGGTCAGAAGTTGGACAGATAAGTTGGTGTGTGTAAAGTGGCCTTAATTGTAGGGTGAGTTTTACATGGTTTAACAAAGGACAAATCTAATCAGTGAGCAGCAATAAGGCTGCCTTCACATTTGCAGATGCCTCCGCAGCGTTCTGCGGAGGCATCTGCAAGCATCTGCATGCAGACCGCAGCCCCTATCTTTATAATGGAGCGCACGGTGTCTGCAGATGCTTGCAGACCGCCGTGCACTCCCATTGCCCACCATATGTGATCTGTGCGCAGGCGGATGCCTGCGCACAAATCACACGCCACGCCCGCACCAGGGACGCAACATGTCGCTTCCCTGGTGCGGACGAGACTGTGTGATCTGTACGCAGGCATCCGCCTGCGCACAGATCACATATAGCAGTGAATGGGTGCGCACGGTCTTGCGCTGTCAAGCGCAGCACCGTGCGCTCCCATTATAAATATAGGAGCTGGCGGCCGCTGCGCACACATTGCGGACCCCTCCGCAGAACGCTGCGGAGGGGAACGCTAATGTGAAGCCAGCCTTAGAAGGACGTTTGTGCAGCTTTGCTCACTCATGACCCGAGCCCATTTGAAACTAAGGGGTACGTCACACACAGCGATATCGCTGGCGATATCGCTTAAATTAGCGACCTCACCACCGATATCGCTGTATGTGAAAAGCAGCAGCGACAGGGCTACTGCTATGAGGTCGCTGATCGCTGCACATCCTTCAGGACCATTTGTTGGTCCTTGGTCTCCTGCTGGTCAGCACGCATCGCTGCGTGCGACAGCGAGAGACCAGCGATCAGCGACCTCACAGGCTGGTAACCATGGTAAACACCGGGAACTAAGCAGCACACGCTGCCTAGATTCCCGGTGTTTATCATGGTTACCAGCGCTAAGCGGGAGGATGCTGGTAACCATGATTAACACCGGGTATCTAGGCAGCGTGATGAGGTTAATTTTAAAGTTAGATAGGCCAGTGAATTCCACCAAGCCTCAAAGGGAGATAACCAAAGTGGTAAAGAAGAAAAGCAAGTCATCTGCGTAGGCTGCAATCTTGCAATCGGAACTTTGAATATAAGGGCCTATAATGTAAGGCCCCCTTCACATCACATTTTTTGTGGATCCATGTCCATCCATTGTAAAACTAATAGCAACGGATCTGATTTGACCTCCATGTATCCCGATGGGCACATATGACCACGGATTGGTCCTTATTGGCATCTAATTGTGTCATTCTTGTGAGGGAGCCATTTGTGGCTGCTTGTTTCCCGTCCCCAAAATCGGAGCCTGCTCTGATTTTGGCCTGCCTTGAAAAAATCGGACAGAAACAAATCTGTTGCTGTCCGTTTCAAATAACACGGAACTCTATGGTGATGGTTCAAAATGGATCTGACAAAAAACTGGATCCGGTAAAACAAATCCGATTTGCTGTACTGTGCATGCCCAGAAGCAAGGTACAGCCCTATCTCTGCTAACCGATGACGCGTCCATGGAAAACATGGATCCATGGGCATGAGTGGCATCTGTTGGCACAGGTCCGTGCATGTCCATGTGATTAGTGATGGGCGAATCCTAAATTACTCGGAATCGCTTGACTCTAGCGAGTCCGAGCCCGGGACTCACTACTCGTTGCGAGTCTAGCGAGTTCAATGTTAATGAATGGGGAAGCGAGTAATAGCGAGTAGTGTGCGATTTACAAATCACAGATGTGTCTCGGAAGCTTCAGCCTGAAGCAATCCTAGTTTTGTCAGAGTCTCTGCCATTGATTTGCATTGGACTCGTTTACTGTGCAAGTAATCGCTGGGAAACTCGCACAGATAAGAGTCTGTCTGCTCAGTGTGCAGGCTGCCGCAGCTCCAGGGTCCTAGAGCCCGCCTGCTGCCTGATGTAGCAGAGCTGAGATTGTTCTCAGTCTGCTCATTCCCTGTGCATAGACATCTATATCTATGCACAGGGGATGTAGCAGAGAGAACATCGCGTTTTGGACTGCGTCGGACGGAAGAGGATTTTTTTAATGAAAGATGGAGTCCCTAATGGCTTTTTTTTTTTTATTTCTAATAAAAATTTTCTCTGTGTTGTGTTTTTTTTAAAACAATTTAATAGAAATTCATGGCGGTCATGTCTAATATTGGCGTGACCGCCATAAATTTCTGGCTTAGGGCCAGCTGATAATACAAAGCTGGCCCCAACCTCTTTATTACCCAGCGTGCCACCGCCACCAGGGCCGCTGGAAGAGCGGGGTTCAGCGCCAGAGGATGGCGCTTCAATGAACGCGCCATCTTCTGGGGCAGCTGCGGGCTGCAATTTGCAGCGGGGGGTGCCCAGAAAGCTTGGGCATCCCTGCGCTGCGGATTCCAGCCCCCAGCTGCTTAGCTGTACCTGGCTAGACATAGAAATTGCGTGGATCCCCACGCATTTTTTTTTTTATTATTTCATGAAATTCATGAAATAATAAAAAAAAAGGGCTCCCCTATATTCTTATGTCTGGCCAGGTACAAATAGGCACCTGGGGCTTGGGGGCAGCCCGTCGCTGCCTGCTGGATCCGGCTGGTTCCAGAAATACGGCAAAGACCATGTAATTTTTTTTCTGAAAAATCAATAAAACAATCCTAAAAAAGGGACTGCATCTTTATTAACCCCTCGCCCATGGTCCAGGGGTTAATAAAGATGCAGTCCCTTTTATTTACATTGTTTTATGGATTTGTCAGAAAAAAATTTCACGTGGGCTTCGCCGTATTTCTGGAACCAGCCGGATCCAGCAGGCAGCGACGGGCTGCCCCCAACCCCCAGGTGCCTATTTGTACCTGGCCAGACACAAGAATATAGGGGAGCCCTTTTGTTTAATTATTTCATGAATTTCATGAAATAATAAAAAAAAATGCGTCGGGCTCCGCGCAATTTCTATGTCTAGCCAGGTACAGCTAAGCAGCTGCGGGCTGGAATCCGCAGCGCAGGGAGGCCCAAGCTTTCTGGGCACCCCCCGCTGCAAATTGCAGCCCGCAGCCGCTCCAGAAGATGGCGCGTTCATTGAAGCGCCATCCTCTGGCGCTGAACCCCGCTCTTCCAGCGGCCCTGGTGGCGGTGGCACGCTGGGTAATAAAGGGGTTAATACCAGCTTTGTTATACAAGCTGGTATTAAGCCCGAGATTCTTAATGTCAGGCCACGTTTGACCCAGCCACTAAGAATCTCCAATAAAGGGTTAAAAAACACAACACAGTGAAAATTTTTATTAGAAATAAAAAAAAAAAGCCATTAGGGACTCCATCTTTAATTAAAAAAATCCTCTTCCGTCCGACGTAGTCCAAAACGCGATGTCCTCTCTGCTACATCCCCTGTGCATAGATATAGATGTCTATGCACAGGGAATGAGCAGACTGAGAACAATCGCAGCTCTGCTACATCATCTCTGTGAGCAGGCGGGCTCTAGGACCCTGGAGCTGCGGCAGCCTGCACAGAGAAGACAGCTGGACTCGGCTCGCAAAGTAACTGCTGTTTCCCAGCGATTACTTGCACAGTAAACGAGTCCAATGCAAGTCAAAGGCAATCCTAGTTTTATCAGAGACTCTGACAAAACTAGGATTGATATTGATTTGCATTGGACTCGTTTACTGTGCGAGTAATCACTGGGAAACTCGTAGAGTACCGAGTCCTGCGAGTCCCTTACTACTCGCCGAGTAACGAGTCCTAGCGAGTAGATTTGCCCATCCCTACATGTGATCCTTGAAATTCAAAGATCACTACGGATGTGCAAAAAACATGATGTGAAGGGGCCTTAGGGCCGCTTTACACACACCAACTTCTGTGTCCAACTTCTGAACAGATCTCTGGTTGCAGTGAAATCATGGACACATTGTTCCATTTTGTGGCTGTGTACAAAATGGAGCAATGTGTCCATGATTTCACTGCAACCAGAGATCTGTTCAGAAGTTGGTCACAGAAGTTGGTGTGTGTAAAGCGGCCCTTAGGATTGGGCCAAATATGGGCTCCAGTGTAAGTTTAAAGCTTAAAGGAGAGCAGGCATCCTTGACGTGTGCCATTATGTACATCAAACTCCTGTGATAACACCCCATTAAACTTTCTTTTACACTGTAGTCGGTTTTGTGTATAAGGTGGAAATCGATCGTAGCATGTTAGATCTGATGGTACCTTTACACGCCGCTACAGAAGGTTAGAAACAACCGGGTGTCTCATGTGCACAAGCACGTTCCAACGGTTCCTAACGGTACCCGATACCGCCTTTACACGCCGCTACAAAGTGCTCTACAGAAGGTT
Source organism: Allobates femoralis (assembly GCA_033576535.1). NCBI lineage: Eukaryota > Metazoa > Chordata > Amphibia > Anura > Aromobatidae > Allobates > Allobates femoralis. Next base: position 360,891,019 of record JARQOC010000003.1, read on the forward strand.
TTTTCTATCCCTGGATGCACCGACGGGTGTCGCAGGTTACCTTGTGTAGAGCACCGTCCCTCATTTACACGCCGCTACAGAAGGTAATATGGGAGGACCTGGGGCAGCAGGGACAACACATAGGCGTGCCAGAATTGTGGATTACGAGACGCTCGTACGATGATTGGATAATGCAATAACATCATGATTGGCCAGCCAGCGCAGGAAGTCTGGCTAATACATGATGCTATTGCAATTGTGTAGTGTGACTGGTCAGCTCTTTAAATATGCCGCCCTATGCAGAGACAACCAATCGTAACGCAGGAGCTTCCACCAATGATCACTGATGGGGCGGTATCCCGAAGGCTGTGTCACGCCCCAGGGAGTTAACTAGGTTCGCAAAAACTTTCCTGTTCCTCATTTACACGCCGCTACCATCAGGTTGAAACCAACCTGTTTTTGAGCACTGCTGAAAAACAGGTGTCGACAGTGACCGGTGGCAACAACCTGATTTACACGCCGCTACCCCGCGGTCTTTTGACGGTGCAAGATACAATTGTCTCCAACACCCGGTTGTTTCTAACCTTCTGTAGCCGCGTGTAAAATGGCCATCAGGGCTAAGTCTCAGCTACTTCAGATGCACATATTCTCCTGTTATTACCCTGGTGTGGCATATCTTTGGAATCTCCTCACCATTTATTTCCTATATATGTCATTACCTGTATGTATGTGTGCTTTTAATCAATAAAGTTTAATCATTTTTGGACAGTAATAGTCCTAAACTACAGAGGTTCTCATTCATTCACTATCAAAGTTTTATTTGTGTTTGTAGATAAAAGGGTTTAGAATTCATGCTGGCTCCACATAAGGTTCAATGCCTAGGTTGTATAATCCCTAGCCTGTCTTAATGCCCTGTCACACAGAACGGGATCGCTAATGAGACCGCTGTTGCGTCACAGCATCACAGCGATCCCGTTAGCGATCTCGTTCTGTGTGACACGCATCAACGATCTCGCCCCTGCTGTGAGATCGTTGATCGTTACTGTGGAGACCCGGGGGTCAGTGGGCGCTCTCGTCCGCAGGCCCAGCCGCCTTTACAAAGACAACGTGGACCAGGGCTCATCCCCAACTGAACGCCCGAGCTCCTTAACCGTGGGCGGAACACTACTCAGACAACACAGGGTGAGGGAATCACAATATCAAGGCTTTATTGGATCCCCAAACAATTAACAGCATATAACGCATAACCAAGCACAACACATAAATGTAACAGGCGACAGAGTCTCACCCTTCCGCTGGCTCACCAGGGTTTAGAATGCAGCACGGCAAAGTCTGTAGCCAGGTGACTGTATCGTCCCAACCTGGGTTGCTTCCTTGTCCTTAAGTATCTTGTGCAGTCTTTATCACAGTCGTATCCGCTAATCCGATGCTGAAGTCCTTGTGCTTCTTTTAGTCCGTGTTCTGATCCCCTTGGTCGGCACCGAAATGCCTCGGCCTGGGGTTATGGCTCGCTAACCGGATCCGAAGACCCTAGATTAGCTGCCTGTATCCAATCCAGTGACCTCTAGCCGGGACCGAAAATCCCTAGACTGAGGCCACTAGACAGAATATAACTCCAATCTTCAATCTCCAATCTGCTGGTCAAAGTGAACAGTCCTCCTTATATACCCTCAGCCCTCATTGTAGGATATTGGGGACGTCATGATTGGTGCAATAACACAGTCTTTTCATTGGCTGAACTCCAATCCTCATTTAACATATTTTAGTCCTATTGCAATCCAAATGCTGATCCAATTGCTAGCAGTGATACAATGGTATGTTAGTCTGAGACATTGAGTCTACAATCAATGACACTTAAACAATCGTGGCTGTACATGGAATCAACATTCACAGGGTAATAGACAATGGACGATTAGCATAATTAAGTTCTCTGGCCTGCTATGACAAACAGGTTAGATAATTACATTACCAAGCTAAACTTTAACCACAGAAATCTATGACAATACTGTAAGAAATTCTCTTTGACCATTACAAGTTTTCAAACCAAAATGCAATATGATATGTCTGGATGAATAAGAAATTCTCCTACATTATATATTAAAGGGTCCATTTCGTCACATTCCTCCCCCTTCTTATTTAGCCAGACAGGGCAGTCAAATATGATAAGTCTCTGGTCATCCTTCTCCTCTGGGCGGCATTGTCTTTTTTAATGGAGAAGACAGCAATCGAGGCTTCCATCTATACACCTCCCCCAGATTACCTCCCCCAGGATGGGCAGACATATTGTGGGCAAGCAGTAAAATGGGATTCAGGAGTTGGGCTCCCATAAACTTCTGGTTATCAATTCCCCCCCAGTCAATGGCCACAGTCTGGCTAGGTGTACTCACTGTTGATGGCTCAGAGAAGAATGATGGGGGCTGGGAACATGAATTATCCTCTGAAGGTGTGGTAGCAAGATCCACATCAGGGTGCTGCTTGGCTTCCTGGATGATGGTGATGGCTGTGACACACTGGCTGGATAGTCCTTGTCCTGGGTCAGCTTGCAAAACAATAGATGTGGGGGGGCCATCCATGCACCCCACTTCAACCTTCTCCTGGTTAGCCCTGAAACAACAGGTGTGGGAAGGCTGCTCACAAATCCCACATCAAGCTCTTCCTGGTCAGTCTCCAAAGCAACAGGGATAGGGACATTGTCCATAAACTCCAAATTGTCCTCTCCCTGCTCAGGCTCCAAACTAACAGGGGTGGGGATGCTGTCTTTAAGATCCACATTGACTTCTTCCAGGTAAGTTTCCACAATAGCAGGTGTAGGGTCACAGTCTATAAGCTCCACATCGACCTCTTCCTGGTCAGTTCCCAAAGCAACAGGGATAGGGACGTTGTCCGTAAACTCCAACTTGTCCTCTCCCTGCTCAGGCTCCAAAATAACAGGTGTAGGGTCACTGTCTGTAAGCTCCAACTTGTCCTCTCCCTGGTCGTTCGCCTCGGCTAGCTGCACACCTTCCGAAGGGATGTCTGAGCACTGACCCTCAGCCAGGGAGATGGTTAATTGGGAACAGGGTACAGGGTCTGGAGAAACAATAGCTGGGCTTACCAGGATGTGGACAGAATCAGTTTCTTGTTGTCCCGGGGCTTGGACGTCACTGACCTGGACTGGCTGTGCTGGCCGATGAGCTCCAGGCATGGGGCCCCGGTGTTGGCGACAATCTTTGTCCATATGTCCAAGACGTCCACACGTATAACAGCGCTGTGGATTGGGCAAGTCATGTATCCTGTCTGCATACCTTTGTCCTGATGGGGCTTCTAATGGGTAGCGGAATAATCCTACTCGAGCGGCTGGGGGTAGCAGTTGGTGAGCTGGAATTCCTAAAATATTTCCCAGAACCCAAGCCCTCTCTTCTCTTGAGGCTTTTGGCCCCAATGCGGCCAACCCCTCCTTGATTTGGACTGCTGTGGACCTGGTGATTTCACGATATTCACTGGATCCATGATGTGGTGCACAACTTACATCCTCTGGTACCACGTCGGCGGGGTCCTCATCATCCTCACCATCATTCTGGGTGTCCCAATGGACCAATTTCTGAATCAAAGCCGACCGAGAGTCAGCGTTCCTGTATTCAATATTTCTCCTCTGGCACAGATCCTGTAGCATCCATTTACTGCTGCTGCCGTATCTCCTCTCCGGCCCTTGTCCCATGGCTGAGCTGGTGGGGTTGGACATGGCAACGTCCGAAACCTGAATGCCTCACCTATGGCCTGCTGGGTATGCTTATATGCCTCCCTGGTTGTTGAGCCCTTGGACGGTGTCCACGAACACCAGTCCCCTGCAGCTCCCCTGGATAAACCAGGCTGAGTAGTATCCCACCGCTGCCACCAATTGTGGAGACCCGGGGGTCAGTGGGCGCTCTCGTCCGCAGGCCCAGCCGCCTTTACAAAGACAACGTGGACCAGGGCTCATCCCCAACTGAACGCCCGAGCTCCTTAACCGTGGGCGGAACACTACTCAGACAACACAGGGTGAGGGAATCACAATATCAAGGCTTTATTGGATCCCCAAACAGTTAACAGCATATAACGCATAACCAAGCACAACACATAAATGTAACAGGCGACAGAGTCTCACCCTTCCGCTGGCTCACCAGGGTTTAGAATGCAGCACGGCAAAGTCTGTAGCCAGGTGACTGTATCGTCCCAACCTGGGTTGCTTCCTTGTCCTTAAGTATCTTGTGCAGTCTTTATCACAGTCGTATCCGCTAATCCGATGCTGAAGTCCTTGTGCTTCTTTTAGTCCGTGTTCTGATCCCCTTGGTCGGCACCGAAATGCCTCGGCCTGGGGTTATGGCTCGCTAACCGGATCCGAAGACCCTAGATTAGCTGCCTGTATCCAATCCAGTGACCTCTAGCCGGGACCGAAAATCCCTAGACTGAGGCCACTAGACAGAATATAACTCCAATCTTCAATCTCCAATCTGCTGGTCAAAGTGAACAGTCCTCCTTATATACCCTCAGCCCTCATTGTAGGATATTGGGGACGTCATGATTGGTGCAATAACACAGTCTTTTCATTGGCTGAACTCCAATCCTCATTTAACATATTTTAGTCCTATTGCAATCCAAATGCTGATCCAATTGCTAGCAGTGATACAATGGTATGTTAGTCTGAGACATTGAGTCTACAATCAATGACACTTAAACAATCGTGGCTGTACATGGAATCAACATTCACAGGGTAATAGACAATGGACGATTAGCATAATTAAGTTCTCTGGCCTGCTATGACAAACAGGTTAGATAAGCGATGTGAAAAACGACGCACCAGCGATCTCTGCACATCGTTATTGGGATTGCTGGTGTGTTGTTATGTGTGACTGGGCCTTTAAACTCATGAATCCCACCTGATAAGGGTGAATAATATCCATTAAAAGAGGGGTAGCCTGGACAAAATCATTTTTGCAGACAACTTAATATCTACATTAAGGAGTGAGATAGGTCTGTAGCTTGAGTATTGAGATGAATATTTCCCCTCCTTATGAATAACTATGTGAGCATGTAAGGAGTCCCCCAGGATAGAGGCGCCCTTAGATATTGTAGTGAAATTGGATATAAAGGGAGAGAGAATCTACAAACCGTTTGTAATATGGTAAGGACTAATGGCCACTTTACACACACCAACTTTTCTGTCCAACTTCTGACCAACTTACTAATTGCAGTGAAATCATGGACACATTGCTTCATTTTGTGGCTGTGTACAAATGGAGCAATGTGTCCATGATTTCACTGCCACCAGTAAGTTGGTCAGAAATTGGACAGATAAGTTGGTGTGTGTAAAGTGGCCTTAAAGGGGTTGTCCGGGTTCGTCACATAATCTGAGTGCATATCCAGGCTGCCTAATGCTGACAATGTGTAATGTACTTTGTGTCAGCTTTCTGCAGGGTTTCCTAGATAACACTTGTTTTGTGTCTGAACAGAACGACCAGGGGGGGTGTTCTGGCATGATAATGAACACTGGTCGTTTCCACCTACTCTACCCCAACCCCTCCCCCATAGCAACATCCCCGCCCTCCCCATCTCCATGACTCAGCCTCTCCACAGGAAGAAAATGATCCTCGGCTGCAGCCATTGCTGTGATCAGAGCTGCCCGGATTAGCTGCTCCTCCCCCGGCCACACACAGTGATGTATGGAAAGTCTGCAGAGAGAAGAGACAATGTGCTGCACTCAGGGGGGGCCGCTCCGGGATTACAATGAACAGCTCCGGCCTCTTATCAGTGATTCTTCCCTCACTGTCCCAGGCTGTCATCAGGAGAATGTACAGTGTGCAGACACCAGTGATGTCTGCAAAGTTTGCAGAGAAGGGACAATCGTGCTGTATTCAGGGCTGCTCCGGGATTACAGTGACTAGCTCCCTCATATCAGTGATTCCCTTCCCTCACTGTCCGGGCTGTGATCAGGAGAATGTACAGTGTGAGCCCAGTGATGGGGGGCTGCAGCTTCTGTGACACACTGTAACAAACCCCTGCTGTGTGAATGACATCTCTGTGTCACTGATGTCTGTACACAGCAGGAGATATGGTACAGTGTGAAGGATGGTCAGCACTGTGTCTCCAATGACACAAATACTGATTGAAGCAGCCTCTATCCACTCAGTAACTGCAGCAGTGTGAAGTGTTGGAGGTATATGTATGGAGATATTGATGATACTAAGGATTTTGATATTGTTGAGGAGTCCTTCCTTCCGTCGCCCCATCAGTCCGCCCGTCCTTCCTTCTTTCCGTCCTTCCTTCCATCCGTCCGTCGCCCCATCAGTCTATCTGTCCTTCCTTTCATCCTTCTTTCCATCCTTCCTTCTGTCCATCCATCCATCCCTCCTTCCTTCCGTTGGTCCTTGCGTCCTTCTTTCTGTCCATCCTTCCTTCTTTCCATCCTTCCTTATTTCCGACCGTCCTTCCTTCTTTCCGACCGTCCGTGCCGTTCTTCCTTCTTTCTGTCCTTCCTTCTTTCCGTCTGTCCATCAGTCGTTCCTACTTTCCGTCCGTCCTTCTTTCCGTCCGTCCGTCCTTCTTTCCGTCCGTCCGTCCTTCTTTCCGTCCGTCCGTCCTTCTTTCCGTCCGTCCTTCTTTCCGTCCGTCCTTCTTTCCGTCCGTCCTTCATTCCGTCCGTCCGTCCTTCTTTCCGTCCATCCATCCATCCGTCCTTCATTCCGTCCGTCCTTCATTCCGTCCGTCCTTCTTTCCGTCCGTCCTTCTTTCCGTCCGTCCTTCTTTCCGTCCGTCCTTCTTTCCGTCCGTCCTTCTTTCCGTCCATCCCGTCCGTCCTTCATTCCGTCCGTCCTTCATTCCGTCCGTCCTTCATTCCGTCCATCCCGTCCGTCCTTCATTCCGTCCGTCCTTCATTCCGTCCGTCCTTCATTCCGTCCGTCCTTCATTCCGTCCGTCCTTCATTCCGTCCGTCCTTCATTCCGTCCGTCCTTCATTCCGTCCGTCCTTCATTCCGTCCGTCCCGTCCGTCCTTCATTCCGTCCGTCCGTCCTTCATTCCTTCCGTCCGTCCTTCATTCCTTCCGTCCGTCCTTCATTCCTTCCGTCCGTCCTTCATTCCTTCCGTCCGTCCTTCATTCCTTCCGTCCGTCCTTCATTCCTTCCGTCCGTCCTTCATTCCTTCCGTCCGTCCTTCATTCTTTCCGTCCATCCGTCCGTCCTTCATTCTTTCCGTCCATCCGTCCCTCCTTCATTCTTTCCGTCCATCCGTCCCTCCTTCATTCTTTCCGTCCATCCATCCCTCCTTCCTTCTTTCCGTCCATCCGTTCTTCCCCTCAAGCCTGTATTTTCCCTTCACCCCTGGGTGATTTCCTGTTTTCCTTCCTCTTCTTCCATAACTTTTCTATTTTTCCGTCAATACAGACATATGAAGCTTCTTGTTGTTTTTTGCAGGACGAGTTGAACTTTTGAATGACGACATTTATTTAAAAATTGCAAAAAAATAGTGCAATTATACATTTGTTTTTTGGGTTTTTTATTCACCATGTTTACTATATGGTAACACTGAGGTGTCGGTATGATGTCTGGGGTCAGTACTATATGGTAACACTGAGGTGTCGGTATGATGTCTGGGGTCAGTACTATATGGTAACACTGAGGTGTCGGTATGATGTCTGGTGTCAGTACTATATGGTAACACTGAGGTGTCGGTATGATGTCTGGGGTCAGTACTATATGGTAACACTGAGGTGTCGGTATGATGTCTGGGGTCAGTACTATATGGTAACACTGAGGTGTCGGTATGATGTCTGGGGTCAGTACTATATGGTAACACTGAGGTGTCGGTATGATGTCTGGGGTCAGTACTATATGGTAACACTGAGGTGTCGGTATGATATCTGGGGTCAGTACTATATGGTAACACTGAGGTGTCGGTATGATGTCTGGGGTCAGTACTATATGGTAACACTGAGGTGTCGGTATGATGTCTGGGGTCAGTACTATATGGTAACACTGAGGTGTCGGTATGATGTCTGGGGTCAGTACTATATGGCAACACTGAGGTGTCAGTATGATGTCTGGGGTCAGTACTATATGGTAACACTGAGGTGTTGGTATGAATAATTGAAGAATTAAAGAAACAAAAAAAGAATTGCGCTCTTGCCCAATTTTCCACGATCCGCAGTTACAGTCAAACATTTATTCTGACAATCAAAATCTATATCCATTTTTATTTTAAAGAGAACCGTCACCCCATTTTTGTGTATTAAAATAAAAGCTCCCTTTTTTATCAGGGACTATCCTGCATTCTAAGGCTGGGTTCACATTAGCGTTCCCCTCCGCAGCGTTCTGCGTAGGGGATCCGCAATGTGTCCGCAGCGGCCGTCAGCTCCTATCTTTATAATGGGAGCGCACGGTGCTGCGCTTAACAGCGCATGACCGTGCGCACCCATTCACTCCTATATGTGATCTGTGAGCAGGCGGACGCCTGCGTACAAATCACACAGTCTCTTCCGCACCAGAGACGCGACATGTTGCATTCCTGGTGCGGACGAGACTGTGTGATTTGTGTGCAGGCATCCGCCTGCGCACAGATCACATATAGGAGTGAATGGGTGCGCACGGTCATGCGCTGTTAAGCGCAGCACCGTGCGCTCCCATTATAAAGATAGGAGCTGACGGCCGCTGCGGACACATTGCGGATCCCCTACGCAGAACGCTGCGGAGGGGAACGCTAATGTGAACCCAGCCTTAGAATGCAGGATAGTCCCTGATAAAAAAGGGAGCTTTTATTTTAATACACAAAAATGGGTTGACGGTTCTCTTTAAAATAAAAATGGATATAGATTTTGATTGTCAGACTAAATGTTTGACTGTAACTGCGGATCGTGGAAAATTGGGCAAGAGCGCAATTCTTTTTTTGTTTCTTTAATTCTTCAATTATTCATACCAACACGTCATTGATACCATATAGTACTGACCCCAGACATCATACAGACACCTCAGTGTTGCCATATAGTACTGACCTCAGACATCATACCGACACCTCAGTGTTACCATATAGTACTGACCCCAGACATCACACCGACACCTCAGTGTTACCATATAGTACTGACCCCAGACATCATACAGACACCTCAGTGTTGCCATATAGTACTGACCTCAGACATCATACCGACACCTCAGTGTTACCATATAGTACTGACCCCAGACATCATACCGACACCTCAGTGTTACCATATAGTACTGACACCAGACATCATACCGACACCTCAGTGTTACCATATAGTACTGACCCAGATATCATACCGACACCTCAGTGTTACCATATAGTACTGACACCAGACATCATACTGACACCTCAGTGTTGCCATATAGTACTGACCCCAGACATCATACCGACACCTCAGTGTTACCATATAGTACTGACCCCAGACATCATACCAACACCTCAGTGTTACCATATAGTACTGACCCCAGACATCATACCGACACCTCAGTGTTACCATATAGTACTGACCCCAGATATCATACCGACACCTCAGTGTTACCATATAGTACTGACCCCAGACATCATACCGACACCTCAGTGTTACCATATAGTACTGACCCCAGACATCATACCAACACCTCAGTGTCACCATATAGTGAACATGGTGAATAAAAAACCCAAAAGACAAATGTATAATTGCACTGTTTTTTTTGCAATTTTTAAATAAATGTCGTCATTCAAAAGTTCAACTCGTCCTGCAAAAAACAACAAGAAGCTTCATATGTCTGTATTGACGGAAAAATAGAAAAGTTATGGAAGAAGAGGAAGGAAAACAGGAAATCACCCAGGGGTGAAGGGAAAATACAGGCTTGAGGGGAAGAACGGATGGACGGATGGAAAGACTGAAGGATGGACGGAAAGAATGAAGGAGGGACGGATGGACGGAAAGAATGAAGGAGGGACGGATGGACGGAAAGAATGAAGGAGGGACGGATGGACGGAAAGAATGAAGGACGGACGGATGGACGGAAAGAATGAAGGACGGACGGAAAGAATGAAGGACGGACGGAAGGAATGAAGGACGGATGGACGGAAGGAATGAAGGACGGACGGAAGGACGGACGGACGGAATGAAGGACGGACGGGATGGACGGAATGAAGGACGGACGGGATGGACGGAATGAAGGACGGACGGGATGAAGGACGGACGGGATGAAGGACGGACGGGATGAAGGACGGACGGGATGAAGGACGGACGGGATGAAGGACGGACGGGATGAAGGACGGACGGGATGAAGGACGGACGGGATGAAGGACGGACGGAATGAAGGACGGACGGACGACGACGGAATGAAGGACGGACGGACGGACGGAATGAAGGACGGACGGACGGACGGAATGAAGGACGGACGGACGGACGGAATGAAGGACGGACGGACGGACGGACGGACGGACGGAATGAAGGACGGACGGAATGAAGGACGGACGGACGGACGGAATGAAGGACGGACGGACGGAATGAAGGACGGACGGACGGAATGAAGGACGGACGGACGGAATGAAGGACGGACGGACGGAATGAAGGACGGACGGAATGAAGGACGGAAAGAAGGACGGACGGAATGAAGGACGGACGGAATGAAGGACGGAAAGAAGGACGGACGGACGGAAAGAAGGACGGACGGACGGAAAGAAGGACGGACGGACGGAAAGAAGGACGGACGGACGGAAAGAAGGACGGACGGAAAGAAGGACGGACGGACGGAAAGTAGGAACGACTGATGGACAGACGGAAAGAAGGAAGGACAGAAAGAAGGAAGAACGGCACGGACGGTCGGAAAGAAGGAAGGACGGTCGGAAATAAGGAAGGATGGAAAGAAGGAAGGATGGACAGAAAGAAGGACGCAAGGACCAACGGAAGGAAGGAGGGATGGATGGATGGACAGAAGGAAGGATGGAAAGAAGGATGAAAGGAAGGACAGATAAACTGATGGGGCGACGGACGGATGGAAGGAAGGACGGAAAGAAGGAAGGACGGATGGACGGAAAGAAGGAGGGACAGAAAGAAGGACGGACGGATAGATGGACGGAAGGAAGGACGGAAAGAAGGAAGGACAGATGGAAAGAAGGAAGGACGGAAAAAAGGAGGTACGGAAAGGACAGACGGATAGATGGACGGAAAGAAGGAAGGACAGATGGAAAGAAAGGACGACGGAAAGAAGGACAGATGGAAGGATGGAAAGAAGGACGGACGGAAAAAAGGAAGGAGGGAAGGACGGATGGATGGAAAGAAGGAAGGACGGTCAGATGGACGGAAAGAAAGGACGAAAGACGGACTGAAAGAAGGACGGAAGGATGAACGGAAGGAAGGATGGATGGAAGGAAAGAAGGAAGGACGGGCGGACTGATGGGGCGACGGAAGGAAGGACTCCTCAACAATATCAAAATCCTTAGTATCATCAATATCTCCATACTTATACCTCCAACACTTCACACTGCTGCAGTTACTGAGTGGATAGAGGCTGCTTCAATCAGTATTTGTGTCATTGGAGACACAGTGCTGACCATCCTTCACACTGTACCATATCTCCTGCTGTGTACAGACATCAGTGACACAGAGATGTCATTCACACAGCAGGGGTTTGTTACAGTGTGTCACAGAAGCTGCAGCCCCCCATCACTGGGCTCACACTGTACATTCTCCTGATCACAGCCCGGACAGTGAGGGAAGGGAATCACTGATATGAGGGAGCTAGTCACTGTAATCCCGGAGCAGCCCTGAATACAGCACGATTGTCCCTTCTCTGCAAACTTTGCAGACATCACTGGTGTCTGCACACTGTACATTCTCCTGATGACAGCCTGGGACAGTGAGGGAAGAATCACTGATAAGAGGCCGGAGCTGTTCATTGTAATCCCGGAGCGGCCCCCCCTGAGTGCAGCACATTGTCTCTTCTCTCTGCAGACTTTCCATACATCACTGTGTGTGGCCGGGGGAGGAGCAGCTAATCCGGGCAGCTCTGCTCACAGCAATGGCTGCAGCCGAGGATCATTTTCTTCCTGTGGAGAGGCTGAGTCATGGAGATGGGGAGGGCGGGGATGTTGCTATGGGGGAGGGGATGGGGTAGAGTAGGTGGAAACGACCAGTGTTCATTATCATGCCAGAACACCCCCCCTGGTCGTTCTGTTCAGACACAAGTGTTATCTAGGAAACCCTGCAGAAAGCTGACACAAAGTACATTACACATTGTCAGCATTAGGCAGCCTGGATATGCACTCAGATTATGTGACGAACCCGGACAACCCCTTTAAGAGAACCTATGTGTGCCCAGAGCTTTCCCTGGTTTGGACTCTTTTATGGCTGCCCACAGTTTCCCTTCAATGAAGGTAGTTGCGTTGCCTAATGGCCACGTCACACGCTTCAATTTCATTAACGATATCGCTTAAGCGATCTGCTTTTTAGATCGCTTAAGCGATATCGTTTGTGCGTCGCTGCGTGTAATCAGGCGATTTTACAATATAAAATCACTTGATTGTGTGATCGCAGATTTGTGAGCCGGAGCTCAAACCAAGCAATAATCGCTTGATCAATCTGCGACATCTTGGTGTGTGACACCACGATGAACGATCTCCCAGCGGCAGAGCCTATGCTGGGAGATGGTATCTATGGTAAACGTCGGGTTACTAAGCGCCGCGCGGCGCCTAGTAACCCGATGTGTACCATGGTTACCAGCGATCTCGCTGGTCCACATCGCTGGTGAGTCTGCCTGTGTGACAGCTCACCAGCGATGTGAACGATATTGTTAGCGATCGCGCGTGCATGTGATCGCTAACAATATTGCTCACAAGATTGAAGCGTGTGATGTGGCCTTAATGGCCACTTTACACGCGGCTACATTTCTAGCTTATCCAGAGGTAACTTACTGGTTGCAGTGAAATCATGGAGACATTATTCCATTTGTACACAGCAACAAGATAGAACCATGTCTCCATGATTTCACTGCAACCAGTAAGTTACCTGTGGATAAGCTAGAAATGTAGCCGCGTGTAAAGTGGCCATAAGGCTAGCTTCACATCAGGTTTTTTAGCTGTCCGGGTGGATTTGTGTTTTGCAGGACCACCCAGACAGGAAAGGACACAAACAAATGTAAAAAGAATGTCAGTTGTGCCTCCGGATCCTGTTTTATACAGGATCAGTTTTGTTCATTCTATACAATAATATAATATAAATTTCCAAAAGTAGGAAGTATAACACGCTAAATTAAGGGGTCATACTTCCAAAGCTACTCCACTAACATTTAAATAATAGAAAAGGAGTATAGGCTTTAGTTTTGCAAAAGTATAAAGTATTTTATTTGGTGACAAATGACAAAGAACAAGGAAGGGGATGTGACGACCGTCCGCTGTAAGGCTGAGCTGCTGGTAAGGCAGCACCCCGAGAAACCCCGAGACCCATAACCCCTATACAGGGATCTGGAATTATAGCGGAGCCCAGGGGGTAGCTACCTATGGGAGCAGCAGAGCAGGGAGGTCGTCTAGGAAGGGAAAAATCAGGAAGCGAAGAACGTAGTCAGGAGTCCGAGTCAAAACCGAGAGGGCAGCGAAGGTACAAAATCGTCAGGCGGTACAGAGTCGAAAATCCAGGCAAAGGTCAGAGTCAAAACCGAGAGGGCAGCAAAGGTACAAAATCGTCAGGCGGTACAGAGTCAAAAATCCAGGCAAAGGTCAGAGTCAAAACCGAGAGGGCAGCAAAGGTACAAAATCGTCAGGCGGTACAGAGTCAAAAATCCAGGCAAAGGTCAGAGTCAAAACCAAACACACACACTATGTCACTTGGGGAACCAAAACTATATCTGGCGGCCTGCAAGACAGGCTCCAATGTATTTGAAGGGCGCGGTTACCTCCCATAGGCTGGAGCTCACAGCCTGATGACCTCATCCGGACCGCCCCTAGAGCCAGGCCAGATGGAGGTGCACGACTGGCTCCACCCATCCCACCTCTGACAGAAGAACGCAGGCTGCGCCTAACGGACACCTCTGCAGGGCCCTCTCTTCTGTGACCAACACCACCCAGAGGGGAAACACAGCGGCGCTCAGCGACAGAGGCAGACGTCGCTGGAGCAGGTCCATATGAGGACAAGGCCTTCCTATCACCAGCACCAGACGAAGGAATCCGGCTCCTCCCAGCGGCCGGGGCAGGAACACCGGCCACCGAGTCCAATGGCGATGTGACAGGGGAGTTGTAAAGTGCTCCGTGCATATAGCAAGCATATGGCATATAAAGGATACAGTTTAACCAACACAACTGTGCCAATGAGATGTGAGTCTCATCCTTTTAGGGTGGAGGCACACTATCATGCATCAAAAATGCCTCGTTTTTGATGCATGACAGTGATGCGAGTGCTGTGCGTGTTTGTGGGTGTGTATGGTGCGAGTATGGTGCGTGTGGTGAGTGTGGCTGGCAGTATGTATGTTAGTGTGCTGTGATTGTGTGGTGTGAGTGCGTGTGTGCTGCGTGATTGTGATGCTGTCTGTGGTCCTGAAGGAAGCCGGCATGTTTAAATTTCCCGCTGTGCTGTACAGTAAGCTATCATCTTGTACCACTGTGACAGCAGCGGTACAAGATGTTTAGCTAAGACAATGCTGATTGTAGTTAAATAATGTAGTCTGGGGTTATTTTACTGATTAACCCCCTCAGCATCCTCTGGACCGCATGTGTGCACAGAGGATGCTGAGAGGCTCTAAACCCAGTGCTGAAGGGGTTAATATGCAGCTGGTGTAGTGACACCATGTATGTGGAGAGTGTCCTCACTCTCTGCAGACATGGTGTCATTACACCATGTGTGTGAAGGGGTTAATTTTTATGTATAATAGCTTTAAAGAACTGTCGGGGAAAGCCGGCTTATGTTACTGCCTATGGGGAGCTGTCCCCTCTCATGGTGCTGAAGTCACAGCTCCCCATAGACAGTAACATAAGACGGCTTTCCCCGACAGTGCTCTGGATCACCACGGATTTGATTCTGTTCGGCTTTGTCCGTTTTTTTCACCGGAGCCCAAAAACGGTACAGTCTCCAATTTTGGGGACGGTCAAAAACAGGACAGAAACAAATCCTGAACTGAAATAGCAAAACCGGATGGTCAAATATGACCAATCTGGCATGATAAGGATACATGGGACCCAAAACAGGATCCTGTCCTGTTATGTTCATAGTAATGACAACGGCATTTAGAAATATTAGCTTTTGGTTTATTTAGTTGTAAAGAAAGGGAGGGGCACTCGTTTAGTTAAAAGGGATTTCCTTATTTCATCAGAAGATCGTTTCAGGTGTCCAATCTGACCCAACATAAAGATGATCTTATGCATGTTCTTATTTTTCATATGCACCATATTTAATAAGAATCCTCTGATCATGCACAATACAGGGATCTATTTCCTCAAAGAGTTAAGGTACCGTCACACACAGAGATATATTGCTTGTAACTTACTGGTTGCAGTGAAATCATGGACACATTGTTCCATTTGTACACGGCCACAAAATAGAACAATGTGTCCACTGCAACCAGTAAGTTACAAGTGAAATTACATGCAATGTTGTGACGTGTAAAGGTACCTTTAACAGCGAAGTATGTATCAAAAAGCTTCTATAGATCTGACTTCACGATGGAATCATCCAGAAGAGATGAATTCAAGTGCTAGAGGCATTGCTAAATGTGGATTCAAAAGCACGGTCTCGTATAGGGCGCTCTAATTAAGGCCAGGGACTCTGCTTGTGGAAAGTCCTTTTATTGGAAATCCTCCATCCGCCACGACATGTTTCGACGGTGTAGTACCGTCTTTCTCAAGTGGATTCCACTTGAGAAAGACGGTACTACACCGTCGAAACATGTCGTGGCGGATGGAGGATTTCCAATAAAAGGACTTTCCACAAGCAGAGTCCCTGGCCTTAATTAGAGCGCCCTACACGAGACCGTGCTTTTGAATCCACATTTATCATCTCGCATAGAGAACACGGCTGGAGCAGCTCATTGACACTTGAGGACCTGCAGACCTAGCTAATTCCTTTACCAGGAGATAAACACAGGACCTGCCTGGTCAGTTCGCCCGGTCACGTGGGGCGGCAGCAGGCGGGGTTACAGAAGAAAGCGAGCGGGGACACAGAGACTCCCGGGACGGAGCTGATTCAACTTGTCTCCCCACCACCGCAAACAGGAGAAAGGAGACCCCAACCGCTTCCAAAATCTACACCATTGTTGTGCGGGGCTTGCACAACAATAATAGGTTAGTGAACACACATATTATTATCCCCCGCTGGTAACATTGATAATGCACTAGTGCGCCCCCTGTATTTCTTTTGTCTTTCAGAGGCATTGCTAAGACTGCCTTCACACTGCGGTCAGGTGTGATCCGGGCTGTCAGGGGTGACAGCCCCGAACCGGATTTTGGCCCCATAGTATCCTATGGGACCGGATGGAGCCGGATGGCAGCTATCTGCCATTTGGCTTCCATCTCTCCAGAAGAATCTGGGAGAAGTTGGATTTTTCCGGGGAGAACAATCTCCCCAAAATTGGCGTAGACCTCCCGGATGCCCCCGGATCCTCCCAGAACCTCCAGGGGCAATCCAGCGCTCCCTTAACATGGGAGCCTATGGTTCAGAATTGCCCCGACCCGGGAGGATCCGGGATCCGGACACCTGCGGCTGAACGCCGCTGTTATTTCAGGACAGCGGCTAGCTTCCTGCAAGCCGCGATTCTGAATCATCAGCAGCGGCAGCTGCGTCAGGCTGCACACCGGACCGGAGGGCATATTAGCCCTCCGGTTCTGTGTGCTGATCCAGTCCGGGCTGTCAAGTTCACCCCTGACAGCCGCGGATCGGACCTGACCGCAGTGTGAAGGCAGCCTTATATCTAAAGGCAGGGAAAGCAATGGAAAAACTAAGGGCCACTTCATACGCTAGGATATCGTTAATGATATCCTATATGGTGGTGTTACATGCTAGGATATCATTAGCGATATCCTTGGAACGATCACGTGACCGTGATCGTTCCGACATCATTAGGCATTGTCACACACAAGGATATTGTTAACGATATCCTTTGCAGCAACACAGCAGTTAAATAGGAGACGAAAGAGTGAACAATTTATTTAAGCTGCAGGAATAGGAGATTTTTGAACTATATCGTTCAAAAAACTGTCACACTGAACGGTGATGCAATCCTGAAGCAACGTTAATTGGACGATGAAAGGTCAGGATCTCAAATTTTTGATGAAGGATCCAACGATTTTTTCTTCTTATATCGTTGGTTTACACGCCCAAACGATATCTTTTGAAAGATCACAAATCCGTGACGTTTCAAGGAGATCGTTCAGGATATCCTAGCATGTGACACCATCATAAGGCGGGCGTCACACACTACGATTTTGTGAGGGATCTCAATAACGATGTCAGTAGTGTGCGTTCGTGCTCAACATATTAGTGAGGTGTCACATGTACAGATATCGCTCAGGACGCAGCAGCGATGTTCCATGCAGGTATCGCTCACACAACCAGCGACCGTTCTTGTCAATGATGTGAATAGGAGAAATCGGTAAGGAGATCGGTTATGGCGGTGTCACACAGAACAATGCAGCAGATTGGAAGATCGACATCGTCTGACATGGGGTCCGGTTCCCATATCTGTATATAACGATCTGACCACATATCGCTAGTCACATCATGCTGTCACACGCAACGATGTCGTAGGAGCGATGCCAAATCAGGCACTTTCCAGCGATATCTTTACATATATCGCAGCGTGTGATACCCGCCTAAGGGCCGCTTTACACTCACCAACTTCTGTGACCAACTTCTGAACAGATCTCTGGTTGCAGTGAAATCATGGACACATTGTTCCATTTTGTGGCTGTGTACAATGGAACAATTTGTCCATGATTTCACTGCAACCAGAGATCTGTTCAGAAGTTGGACACAGAAGTTGGTGTGTGTAAAGCGGCCCTAAGGCCCAGTTACACACACAGATAATTGTGCAGAGATTGTTCGCAGATCTCTGGTTGCAGTGAAATCATGGACACATTGTTCCATTTTGTGGCTGTGTACATATAGAACAATGTGTCCATGATTTCACTGCAACCAGAGAACTGCCAACAATCTCTGCAGAATTATCTGTGTGTGTAAGCCTGGCTTCACACCACGGTAACCCTGACAGCCCCGGACCGGATCAGCACACAGAACCGAAGGGCCAAATGTGCCCTCCGGTCCTGTGTGCAGCCGGACGCAGCTGCAGCTGCTGATGATTCAGTACGGTGGCTGGCAGGGAGCTAGCCGCGGTCCTGAAAGAACAGCGGCGTGCAGCCGCCAATGTCCGGTTCCCAGGTCCTCCCGGTCTGGGCCATGTTAGGGAGCACCGGATTGCCCCCGGTCCGGGAGAATCCGGCGAAGCCGGGATCCGGCAAATTGGGGAGATTGTTCTCCCCGGACACAAAAAATGATGCAAACATAATTTTTGTGTCCGGTGAGAATAATCCGTATTTTCCCCGATTCCACCGCAGTGATGAAACCGGATGGCAGAAAGCAGCCATCCGGCTCCAGCCGGCCCCATAGGCTACTATGGGGCCAAAAAAACGGTTCGGGGCTGTCTGGTTTACACCAGACAGCCCCGGACCGGATCACACCATGGTGTGAAGTCAGCTCAACTGGGCCTTTAGAACGATCACGTGACAGTGATCGTTCCGACATCGTTAGTGCATTGTCACATACAATGATATCGTTAACGATATCCCATTCAGAAACGTACAAGTTAAACAAGAGAGCACAGACTGAACGATGTTTTAAAGCGGCAGGAATAGGAGATCTTTGAACGACATCGTTCATAAAGGTGTCACACTGAACGGATGTAGCTTCTTCCAGCAGTGTTAATTGGACGACCAACGATAGATTTGAGGTCAGGATCTCAAATCTTAGATGAACGATCCAAGCATGCAGCGTATTTTGGAGTGGGGGAAAAAAACGCAAGTGGGGCTGAAACACGCATGTACACACAAATGTACCCTGCGTTAACGCACCTGCGTTTTTTTTTAACAGCCCAAAAAACGCAAGAATGGGCAAAAAAACGCATGTGTGTGAACATGGCCAATGCCTATGCGTCAGCTGCGTTTTGCTTCATTTGCGTTTTCATGCATTTTTACCGCAAAACGCATCAAAACGCATGCGTTTTTGTCACCATTGATTTTAATGGAAACGCATGAAAAACGCATGCAATGCGTTTTTATATGCGTTTTTGCATGCGTTTTTCATGCGTTTCCATTAAAATCAATGGGGACAAAAACACATGCCTTTTGATGCGTTTTTGCGGTAAAAACGCATGAAAACGCAAATGAAGCAAAACGCAGCTGACGCATAGATGTGAAAGGGGCCTATGAAAATTCAGAAATGTTTTGCACACGTTTTTATTTTCTACAAAAAGGTGCAGAATTTGATGCTGAAAAATCGCAGCATGTCAATTATTGCAGCATTGTGTTTACACTATTTTTTACTCATTGACCACATTTTAATCATGGGAAAACGCTGCAAATATGCAAGAGTGTTCACATAGTGCATTTTTTGTGCAGATTTGGTGCATTTTTTTACGAAAAACTGCATGGTTATTGAAATGTTTTGAATTTATTTCTGACTACCAGAAATAAATTTCAAAGTCTCTCTCTAAAGGTACCATCACACAGGGCGATCTCTGCAGCAATGTTGCCGGCAACTTAGGGGTTGTGGCTAAGTTGCAGCAACATTGCTCATGAGTTGCTGCGTGTGACAGGGCGATAATGAGGTGATAAGCTGCCTAAGCAACATCACCAGGTTACCCAACATGTTGGGAAACCTGGCGATGTTGCTCAGGCAATCTGCCTGCATCGCCCTGTGTGACGCCACATCTGCGATGTCGCCGGCAACTTCCCTCATAGACTCTCCCATGTTATGGATCACTGCCAGGGTAGAGTTTAGCCCTGGCAGCGATAGTTGCCGGCAAGAACGCAGATAAGCAAAGTATACGGTAACCGGATTGCTCAGGATTACACATCCTGAGCAATCCAGTTATGGCAATGTGGGGCACAGAACCGCTCCGAAAACTGCAGCCTGCATGATTTTTCACACAGGCTGCAGAGCCGGAGGTGGTAACCGGATTGCTTGTAAAGCAATTCGGTTTTCATAACAGGCTCCTATGAGGAGCGTTTCCTGCTCCGGTTTTGAGTAGCGCTGCCCATAGATCTTACTGTATAAGTCTTGAGGACCTCGGACAGCGCACAATTTATACCTAAAATAGCATTCACCTATTATACCTGGTATAGCATTCACAGCTGTCAGGTGAGCCGCCGCGTTCATTGATAAAAGTTGTACAGAGCCAACGAGACTCGGCAATACTGTACATGAGGAATTAACCCCTGACATGCCCACCTGAGTGGGTAGCATGGGGGGGGGGCACCCCCTAGAGACATGATGGACAAAATTGATATTAACAATACAGCTTTTTAACAGTGTAAGCACTTTGCGGCAGCCGGGATAAGCAAAGTATACGTAACCAGATTACTCAGGATTACACATCCTGAGCAATCCAGTTATTGCATTTTTCATAAAAAATGTGTGGGACCACAATTGCGTTCACCGCATCCGGACCTGGATGCATTGAACGCAGTTCAAGTTTTAAGTGTGACCCTAGCCTAAGGCTGACTTCACACTGCAGTTATTTCCCTGATCAATGTCCATCCAGTTTGTGTGTCAAAACCAGGAGACAAACCAGGAGAGGGACTTGCAGAGAAAAACTATAATTGAAAGATTGACACCTGTTCTGAGTTTTGGAGACACACCTGGTTTTGGCACACAAACTGGATGGACACTGATCAGTGAAAAAACTGCAGTGTGAAGCCAGCATAACATGGGTTGTGAATGGGTGAAAACCCTCTAATGGTACCTTTACACGCCGCCACAACAGGATGGATACAACCCGCTACAGGCTACGATTGTAGCTTGTCGCGCCAATATCGCCCGTAATAGCGGCGTCTGAAGACGGGACGACACAGAAAATTAAATAACATTTGTAAAAAGCAAATCAAGGCAGCAAAGATTGAGACAGAGAGACTCATTGCCAGAGAAAGTAAAAAGAATCCCAAAATATTTTTTAACTACATAAATAGTAAGAAACTAAAAAATGATGGTGTTGGTCCCTTTAAAAATAGTCTGGGTGAAATGGTGGATGAGGATGAGGAAAAAGCAAATATGCTAAATGACTTTTTTTCAACAGTATTTACACAAGAAAATCCCATGACAGACAATATGATCAGTCATAACAAAAATTCTCAATTAAACGTCACCTGCTTAACCCAAGACGAAGTACGGCATCGTCTAAAAATCACTAAAATTGACAAATCCCCGGGCCCAGATGGGATACACCCCAGAGTGCTGCAGGAATTAAGTACTGTCATAGATAGACCATTATTTTTAATATTTAAAGATTCCATAATAACAGAGTCTGTACCACAGGACTGGCGTATAGCAAACGTGGTGCCAATATTCAAAAAGGGGACAAAAACTGAACTTGGAAATTATAGGCCAGTAAGCTTAACCTCTACTGTGGGTAAAATCCTAGAGGGTTTTCTAAGAGATGCTATACTGGAGTATCTGAAGAAAAATAACCTCATGACCCATTATCAACATGGTTTTACGAGGGACCGTTCCTGTCAAACTAATCTAATAAGCTTCTATGAAGAAGTAAGTTCTGGACTGGACCAAGGAAATGCAGTGGATGTGGTGTATATGGACTTTTCAAAAGCTTTTGATACGGTGCCACACAAAAGGTTGATACATAAAATGAGGGCAATGGGGATAGGGGAAAATATGTGTAAGTGGGTTAAGAACTGGCTTAGTGATAGGAAACAAAGGGTGGTTATTAATGGAACACACTCAGAATGGGTCACAGTTAACAGTGGGGTACCACAGGGGTCAGTGTTGGGCCCGCTTCTATTTAATATATTTATTAATGACCTTGTAGGGGGCATACAGAGTAGAATCTCAATATTTGCAGATGACACTAAACTCTGCAGGGTAATCAATACAGAGGAGGACAATTTTATATTACAGGAGGATTTATGTAAACTAGAAGCTTGGGCTGCTAAATGGCAAATGCGCTTTAATGGGGATAAATGTAAAGTCATGCACTTGGGCAGAGGAAACAAAAGGTATAATTATGTGCTTAATTGTAAAACACTGGGCAAAACTGTCACTGAAAAAGACCTGGGTGTATGGGTAGATGACAAACTCACATTTAGTGGCCAGTGTCAGGCAGCTGCTGCAAAGGCAAATAAAATAATGGGATGTATTAAAAGAGGCATAGATGCTCATGAGGAGAACATAATTTTACCTCTATACAAGTCACTAGTGCGACCACACTTAGAATACTGTGTACAATTCTGGTCTCCGGTGTATAAGAAAGACATAGCTGAACTAGAGCGGGTCCAGAGAAGAGCGACAAAAGTTATTAGAGGACTAAGGGGTCTGCAATACCAAGACAGGTTATTAAACTTGGGGTTATTTAGCTTGGAAAAACGAAGGCTTAGGGGTGATCTTATAATAATGTATAAATATATGAGGGGGCAGTACAGAGACCTTTCTAATGATCTCTTTACTCTTAGGCCTGAGACTGGGACAAGGGGGCATCCTCTACGTCTGGAGGGAAGAAGGTTTAATCATAATCACAGACGCGGATTCTTTACTGTAAGAGCAGTGAGACTATGGAACTCTCTGCCACATGATGTTGTAATGAGTGAGTCACTACTAACATTTAAGAAGGGCCTGGATGCCTTTCTTGAAAACTATAATATTACCAGTTATATATACTAGATTCTTTGATAGGGCGTTGATCCAGGGAATTAGTCTGATTGCCGTATCTGGAGTCAGGAAGGAATTCTTTCCCCCAATGTGGAGCTTAGTGTTGCCACATGGGGTTTTTTTTGCCTTCCTCTGGATCAACATGTTAGGCTATGGGTTGAACTAGATGGACTTAAAGTCTTCCTTCAACCTTAAAAACTATGTTACTATGTTACTATGTTACAGCCGGCCACAGATACCTCTGTATCCGTGCACTGCCATAAACAGAAAGCTACATCGCCGATTGTAGCGAGCTGTATCGGCGTGTAAAGAAGCTACAGAAGGGAACTCTGGACACCCGGCGATGTAGCTGCAATGTAGCTAAGGCGTCACCCAGGCTCCGTGATACCGCGCCCCTTCAGCGATCATTGGTGGAAGATGCTGCGTTACGATTGGCCCTTGCCTCACAGCCCTCCATCTTGGATGAGCTGTCCCTTCAGCACTACACATACGCGCCGTATGCACGATCATATAGTAGTACAAT
This sequence comes from Allobates femoralis, assembly GCA_033576535.1. Lineage (NCBI taxonomy): Eukaryota > Metazoa > Chordata > Amphibia > Anura > Aromobatidae > Allobates > Allobates femoralis. The sequence goes on from JARQOC010000003.1 coordinate 360,914,352, forward strand.
TACGCGGACACACACTTGAACGAAAAATCATAAATGGCCCATGATCTACATACATTGTGCACATCCTCTCAACACATGATAACGAATAATGCTGTACACAGCGCACAAGTGTGTGTTACGTACCGCTCTGGCTTATTGTACAGCAGCTGCCGTAGAAGTGTTCCGTGTCTGGCACTGCGCGCAGCGCGCACACAGATGCACACAAACCCATACCACATCGAAGGAGATTACTCAGTACACAGATCATAGCCGTGTTGTACGGACTGCACTGTGGGTCTTCTGCAGTAGGGGCCGCATAAGTGTGTCGGGCGGGTCACTGCGCGTTGGGCTACTTATAAAGGTGCGTCACCCCGACAGCAGCCGTAATGACGTCATGACGTTGGTTTCATTTTCACTCTGCCTGCAAGGTGCCAGCCCCGCCTCTGCACACACCATAGCAGTCATGGCAGCCGTTCACCGCGCCGCAACGTGGGGGATGGCGGAGCTGATCATCCTCATTGATCAGTGCGACCGTCGGGACTATTGGGGCCACCATCACCACCGGCACCCCAGGCTGCGCAATCGGTGCACCGTGCGGCGGATCCAGCGGGCCCTGCTCTGCCAACTGGGGGTACAGAGGACAGTAAAAGCGATCCAAAAAAAGATCGCTGACTTGAAGCATAAGTGCCCAGGTCGCATACTGGACATCCGTGCCAGGATTGCCAGGCTGCGGGGTGAGTAATTGTTGCCCCAAAACACACACCGCCACATGTGCATGTCCCACAATACACAAAAAATGATGGAAACATATGACAAGGGACAGTGTGGCCTACACAATCAAACACATCTTCACAGTGTTGTGCTCATCCACTCAGCTCACACGCACAGTACATGCATACAACATGAGTGTATGCATCCAGCATCACCTGGTTGATGCTAAGTAAGGCTGGGGTCACACACACAGATATCTGGCCACATATTGTTTGCAGATCTCTGTTTGCAGTCAAATCATGGTCCGATTTTTACATTTGTAGACAGCCTCAAAATGGATCAATGTGTCCATGCTTTCACTGCAACCAGAGATATGTGAACAATATCTGGCCAGATATCTGTGTGTGTGTGACCCCAGGCTTAGCCGTCAAATACATAGCCACACAAGATCTTTGTAGGACAACAATGTATAGGCATGATCTTATAACGTCTTTTCTGTTCAAATTACAAACTAGATGCTGAATCCTCATCAGAAGAAGGGCCCCATGCCCCACCCCCAGGTGGCCCATCAAGAACCCCGCCACATCAGGCTCAAGTGGCACCCTTGTCCCCAGGGTCAACACCTTCCCCCGGGCCTCAGGAGCCAGACGTGCCCTCACCCACCGGGACAGAGGACGTGGAGGACCAGTCAGCACCTGGCAGCCCGCTGGAGTGTGACCAGCTGTCCCCATCTGCCTGGCTGCTGGAGGAACACATCACCTCCCCATAGGAGGGCGAGGAGCTGCAAGTACCTGGCGGCCCAGAGGAGGGTTTGCCCCGTAGCCCAGGACCACTATTGCCCCTGAACCACATAATGTGGCCACGGAGCCCCAGCCCGGGAGTAACACCACCTCCCACTGTCTCAAGCTCAGTGGCGAGTCCTGGGGTGACCATGTCCCCACACAGTGACTATGGTGGTAAGTGTGTTATGTTGCCACAGACACCCTGCACACTGTTGCTTAAATTTCATCTGGCCCAAAACTATTTATCTAAACAAAGTAAACCATGTTGGTTCCCCATTTTTGCAGATGGTGAACGTGCGGGTTCATATGGATGGAGCTTGACCCCATCTCCCTCCCCGTCTGATGGTGAACTGGAGTTGGAGGAACAGGGTAAGTGGATGGTTGTGGCCAGTCATGACTAGCCATCAGCAGCGACGACTGTGTACTAAAGTGTGTGTTTACTCCCAATACAGGTGCCCCTACCATGGAGGAATTCATCCAGGCCCATCAGGCATTTGTCGCCCGTTTGACCACGGCTCTACAGCGTGGCCTGCAGGACCTTGGCCGGCTGGCTCAAATGCTGGCGGCCCTACAGCCACAACATGGATCCCACCCATGAATTTGATGGATGCATTGTATCCTGGCCAAACATGGCCCCACAAACAGTTGTCCTTGTTGGACCATACAATTTTCACACGTTGGCTTGTTGCCTTGCAAGAGTGAAAATTTGTTTCTTGTTTTTTTTGCCCCGTTGGGCTCTTTTCTTATAGTGTCCCACATTGGGACCATCACAAGTGTGGACTGGCTAGCCCCATCTGCCCTACAATACCTATACTGTCCCACATTGGGACCATCACAAGTGTGGACTGGCTAGCCCCATCTGCCCTACAATACCTATACTCTCCCACATTGGGACCATCACAAGTGTGGACTGGCTAGCCCCATCTACCCTACAATACCTATACTGTCCCACATTGGGACCATCACAAGTGTGGACTGGCTAGCCCCATCTGCCCTACAATACCTATACTGTCCCACATTGGGACCATCACAAGTGTGGACTAGCTAGCCCCATCTGCCCTACAATACCTATACTCTCCCACATTGGGACCATCACAAGTGTGGCCTGGCTAGCCCCATCTGGCCTAAGCATTCTGTGTATGATGGCAAATGTCTGTGACACATGTATGTTTACAATACAATGCTGGTGTAAGTTTGTTGTACGCTCCTTCATGTGACCTTACTAATATTTGGTGCCCAAACCTCACCATAAGCTAACTATGTTAGGCACATCACAACATCCCTTTGTGAATGTGCTAAGACATTCCAAATGAACCGATGGTGATCCTGCTCAGCGAGCAGTGGGCCATATTGTGTGGCTTGGGGAAACCTATTATTGGCCACACTACCATTCACCCACAAAAACACCCACAATCCTTATTCCTAAATAAATACACAATTGTGTGAATAAAACAATTTTATTCCAGGCTGGATATAAAAGGAAATAACAAATAATATTATGTATTCCTGCCAAAAATAAATTTCTAAATAGGCCAAAAGCCAATCAAGACAAAACAAAATTCAAAGGAGATTCCTCCAAATTATACAGTCCAGACTGCCAATTCTGTGCATTGGCTACTAGTGTCCAACTTATTCTTCCTCTGTCGGCTCTGACAATGCCGGATCCCCCCTCCTCTCAGGGCAGCCCCGACCTGCCCGAGGACGTCTTGTTGAACGACGACGTGTTGGGGGGAGGGGTTGACTGTGGCGGGGCCGGTCTTCTCACGGGCCGAGATGGGGCAGCAGGGGAAAGGGGCCATACATTGTGTTGCATGGGGGGGGGATGTGGCATCCCCATTGAAGGTCCCCATCATCGGCAGCATCAGCGGCATTGTTGAAGACCCTCAGAAGGATCTTTTTTTGGAGCGGCTCCATCCCTCGCAATCTGTCGCTCATGTAGAGGGCGGTGCTGTCGATGTGGGTCCGCTGTTCGCTCAACAGCACGCGTCGGGCCCAGGTCGCCAGCTCCGTCTCTGGTGGTGCAGGACGTCGGCGGCGACGGATCCCGGAGCTGGGACCTGGGCCTGGACCCACATCACTCGCCCCGCCCTCCTGCTCAGCCCCAGATGTCATGGGCTGAGCATCATCAGCGACAGATTCCTCAGCAATGGAGCCGTCCTCTTCTGGGGCCTGTGGGTGGAGAAAGAAAAACCACATTAGTGAAGGCAATATCAACTGTATACATTCACAACAGGACTCTAGATACCACTCCCACACACACCAAGGCCAACAACCAGAATGGAAAATGAGGAAAAACACAGTAAACCACAAAAGGTTAAAGACCACAACACCAGTAGTTCTCCTGTACACTCACCTCGACCATTCCAGGAACTCAGCTCAATACATAATTATGTGTTAGTCACGGAGCCGTAATCCAATATTAGGACATGTCACCACAACACCTTGATACTGGGGGCTGTGCTGCCCAATGACACATATTGGGCACCTTTCCATTTGCACTCCTATTATGGTGAGAATCCACCACACAGTCAACTACCTTTAACCCACTGTCAACAAACCCAACACACATGTGTGGCAGCACCATTTACTACATGGTACTATGTGGCTGTTTGAGAACACACCACCTGCTATCTTGAAACCCTTAAATAAGTCACCTAAACATACCAAGATGTTGTGGAAGATGCAACATTGGAATACGGTTGGAAGCATAGAATTGAAAAGCCTTCCAAGTCATGGAAGGAGGGCAGATAGATTGACACCCCAAGGTTTCCAGCAGCAAGGAGGAAAATATGCAAACAAATTTGGTGTGAAGGATTTATAGAAGCACACATGTGAAGGACACATTGTGGCCCACCACTGTCACACAATTACCCACCTCCTGTGGCGCAGATGGTGATGCAGCCAGGCCTACATGGGACGCAGCAACGGGGCAGTTGGTCGTCGTTTGATGCGGGCGAACCTCGCCCAGGATGAAGGTGAAGAGGGGATAGTACCATAGGGTAGGTGATGGTACCTCCTCAGCTCCAGCCCCTGAGCGACGGCGCTGGTACAGAATGTGAGCCCGCATGAACGCCGACCTCATGTTTTTGATCTTAAGTGCCACCATATGCTGGTCCCACGTCTTGCCTACCCTTGGCTCCAACCGATTTGCCAGAGCCACAAGAGTCCTGTAGGCCTCGGCCCTCGCTGCCCGATTTTTATATTCGGGCAGCGAGCTGCGCCACAAACATTCGTGCCGCTGATACTCCGTGAGAAGCTGGGACTCCAATTCCACAGTACCCCTCGGCATCTGCCGATGACAAAATACACCAAAAACACACAGTCACAACACAAGCCATACCGACATTTCACAACTTGCCACAATGATACACATGCTCATTAACTTTCTACAGGGATAATCTATGCAGCTATTTTGTGGAGTGAAACTGGGCATGAGTGGGGCATTTTCTCTATCTCACACCGCTACAAACTCAAACACATGTATGCAGCCAATATCAAGCACCGGATATCGGTGTCCACCTACAGATGTTTCAAACATGATTTAAGTCCCCAATGTACCTATTGAAACACACCTTGACACGGTGTGTGCGTACATACCTGTAGAGGGCAACATGTGACCAAACACATTGTGTGCTAACTAGTACCTGGCCAGTGTCCTAAATGGTTAGGGGTCACTATATGAGAAAGGAGGGCTGGGTGTGTGCCAACATTGCACATACTACATGTAATGTGCACCCAGATGATCATGTTGGTGTTCCTCCAGACGTGGAAGTACCATTTTAACACATGTACCCAACATCCCTGGAATGTACGGCACAATTCTCCCACCCCTGAAATGTGGATGTGAAGTACCAGCCAAAGAAATAACACCTTGCTCTGTTGCCATTGCAAAAAAGCAGAAGGTGCAATACATACTTACACTATATAAGTAGAGGCACTACCTGGCTATTGGGCGACACAGAATAAGGTACACATATTTAATATTACCTGTTAAAAATTTTCATGCCACATAAAGCATGGCCATACACACATCGCCTAAGCTGCCTGTGCCAGAACCAGCTGCGTTCATTACATTTTCATAGAAACCGCTAAAGAGGCTTACCGTCAGAGCAACAGAAGTCAAACAGGACACTAGTAGCTCAATGCACATCGACGTCTGGACAAGGTGCAGTGGCCATTGACCTGGCTTTATAGTCCGGGACACCAATCACAGCGGACACAATTATGCACATCGTGATGGGGCACCTGGGTGCGGATTAGACTTCCGCTACATGGCGGAGATCGCTGAATCGTGATAGGTTGGCGGCCCTTTAAAAGCTGCCCAGGCCCCCAAACATTACGCTTGCTGGCCAGACCCATTAGGTAAGTGTTTGTGGACACACATGGAATTAGCGCTGGGTGGGGTGCATATGTTGATGTTCTTGGAGAGCGCCGGACACTGCTGTAGCGGACTATATAGGGGTTTGTATTGTTGGGAACGATATAGTGTACTGTGTGGATTTGGAGTGGGCATTTTGTCTGGCCCTTGACACTTTTGTTGAGATACATTGCTGTGTTTGTTTCCAGACAACATACAGGAGAATGGATGCATGACTGTAGACAGAACTGTGTAACTCATGTCGACTGGATCGATTTCTGCATACTGGTTGTGGCCAATGGAGACTGTGTCCAACGGGAATAGGATCACACATGGCTTTGAGGTGTGGCGCTCCAGACATAGCATAGATGTGTAGTAAAAATGACTCCTTCAAAAACATATGAAAGCATGGTTAACCATCCGCAGTCATGTGCAATGTTGTTTGGTTCATGTAGCCTTTCCTCAACCTTCCATATCGGGGTACGTCACATGTGTTATTCTTCTCATTTTTACTGTAATCAATTGACATTATGGGTGGTGTAATGGCTTCTGGGACCTGTTTGAGCAACATTATTGGTGACACATGTCCCTTTCTAACTCACCTAGGTGCAGATGTGTGAATTTGGGGACCTCCGATTGAAGTTGATGTAGAGGAGGCCACTCTCAATCGCCGTGTTCCATTTTGGTTGGGGTTACTACTGGGTGTTTGCCGTCCTTGCTTCAGGGTTGTGTTTTGCGCCCACACAAGAGATCCCATCCTCTTGGCTATAGTGTGTAATGGAAAAGAGGTGTGGCTTGCTGAACCTGCTGACTTGGCCACATTTTGGTCTATGTACTCATGTTGTGTTTTCTCATCTACAGGTGCTGATATTGAGGATGCAGAATATCCATGACCGCAATGTTATCGTGGCTCTTGCGTTGGTGGAAGAGCAAATGTGGTATCAGGATCGGTATGAAAGGTTGATGAGGCGCAGACAGCGGCGGTTGTGGACCCGTGATTGGCTTCTGAGGCGGGAAACCCGGGGCCACATGCAGCTGTTGCGGGAGCTGGAGCTTAACTGTCCTGATGATTACCGAAACTATCTCCGTATGCCCGAGGACTGTTTCACCTTCCTTTTGGAGCGTGTTGGGCCAATGATAGCGCGTCAGGACACTATAATGCGCCCATCAGTATCAGCTGCTGAGCGGTTGGCGATCACTTTGCGGTTCCTGGCTACAGGGCAGTCCATGACATCACTCACATACATGTCACGTGTCTCCCTGTCCCTGCTGAGCCGCCTGATCCCTGAAACGTGTTGGGCCATCTGGAGAGCTCTGCAGCCAGCCTACATGAAAATGCCTCTAACCGCCGCAGAATGGCTGGAAGTAGCCCGAGGGTTTGAAACCCGGTGGAACTTCCCCAACTGTGGCGGGGCATTGGATGGTAAGCACGTGAGGATTACCAAACCTGCCCACTCTGGCTCTTTGTATTTCAATTACAAAGGGTATTGTAGTATCATCCTCATGGCTGTAGTGGATGCCAACTATGAGTTCCTCTACGTGGATGTTGGAATGCCTGGTCGCAACTCAGATGGGGGGGTGTTTGCCCTAAGCTCCTTGGCAACACTACTAGGGAATGGTGGGCTAAACTTACCCTCAAATGAGCACACGACCAAACATCTCAACTTTGCGTTTGTGGCGGATGAAGCATTCCCACTTCAGGAGCACCTACTGCGGCCATATCCCCAGAGGGCCCTTACTTCTGAGAGACGCATTTTCAACTACCGGCTATCCCGGGCCCGCCGTGTAGTTGAAAATGCGTTTGGGATAATGGCGAATAGATTCCGGATTTTTCATACGCCTATACATATGAAACCGGAGTCTATTGATGCGGTAGTGGTGGCCTGCTGTGTGCTACATAACTTCCTGCGTCGTAGGGATAGGGCATCATACACGCCAGGAGGTTATGTAGATAATGCCGACGCTACAACAGGGGAGCTCCGTCCAGGGTCTTGGCGTGATGATGGCCATGTGATTGTGCCACTCCAGCCGCAGAGCCATGGCCGCACTCAGCAGGAGGCCAGGGACAGTAGAGACGCTTACTGCTCCTACTTCAATGGGTCTGGTGCAGTGAGCTGGCAGGACCAGGCCATATAATGTGGCTGGCTCTGGGAGTTGCTTTTTGTGGTTTCAATGGAGGTGACAGCAGGTTAGCTGCACCCCTTTAATTTTTGGTTGACCTTTTTCATTATGTTTGTTTTCATTATGTGCATGAGGTTTCATTATGTAGTTACGGTTAGTTAGTTTAGGTATTAGTTGTATTTTTTTTTTCCATGCACAGTTTTCTATGTGTGGTAAATTGGTTATCCGTTTAATGTGGCTGATTAATGTCACCTGCTCTTGAATTGTACATTGTTTTTACTTTCTGTTTATTTTGTTTGCACAAGACAAGGTCAAGATTCATGCAATATATTAAACCTTTTTATGTTGGATCCAAAATCATCTGTGTGAGCCTGATTACTTGGTGGAGGAGGGCAATGTGATGCAGGGTTGGGTGGGGGCCTGGGATGTCATAGCCACCTATTGGCTGGGATTGTGCACACAATATGTGTGGGTAGCCATGTTTTTCTGAAAGTATTTTGCCCAACAGTGTTTGTGGCCATTGTGCGTACATGATCCTTTATTTTGTTGTAGGCAGAGGTCCCCTGCACACAGCACATTGATGCAGGACATATTCTTGTCAGGGGTTTTCTCATACACTGTCACACAGATCTTTGACTTGTTGCCTTGGAAGCTGTTCCACTACATTCACATCTGTCAGCACATATATTAAACCCCATTCAGCCTGTATTCACACATACTTCGCCACAGTTGTCACAGATAGAATTTTGACAGAAAACGCACATACTGTGTTTTGTAAGCCGCTAATGTGTGCCACACAAACGCACCTCAGTGCAATCGGCACACGCGGCTGTCACAAGCGCTGATCGTGCGTGACAAGGCAAACACTTGTACTACGCACACATAGCCCCGGACCGCTACTTTAATACACACGGGAAATGTGACTGGCCACCGCTCTAGCGTGACCCATTACCATCGATTTTGATGCATTCGCCAGGCTCCGCCATGTCACAAGCGCTTATTCCGTGCCACACTCTGCTCACTAGTACGGCACGTCTCGGCCATCCGGCCTTTCCGTCGTGCCCAATCACAACTCCGTACTGTTGGCCAATGGTTGTGGTTTGGGCGCGGCGTACAGGTCTGTGGCACGCCTATTTGTTTTACGTCCTGCCTTTGTTGCTCCCAGATCACTCTGTGGTGGCGGTGCGTAAAGCTGGTACGCTGAGCTACAGACGGCTACTTGCGACACCCGGCGATGTATGTAGCTGTAGATGTGGCGTAGCGTAGCGCACCTTGTGGCGGCGTGTAAAGAGGGTGCGGTTCCCGTTGGTAACCGTTCGGCCGTGCTCGTGCACGTGAAGTTGCCGTTGGTATCCATCCTGTTGTGGCGGCGTGTAAAGGTACCATAAGGGTACCTTTACACGCCGCTACTGGCGGGTGGATACAACCAGCTACTTCACGTGCACGAGCACGCACAAACGGTTACAAACGGTCAACGCACCATCTTTACACGCCGCCACAAGCTACGCTACGCTACGTGACATCTATCCCCGGATACACCGCTGGGTGCCACAAGTAGCCATCTGTAGCTTAGCGTACCATCTTCAGACGCCGCCACCACAGGGTACTCTGGGCGGAACAAAGACAGCAGAGAAAACATATAGGCGTGCCACAGTCCATCACGCCGCGCCCAAAGCACAACCATTGGCTAACCCAACAGAGTTCTGATTGGGCACGATGCAAAGGGCGGATGGCGGACACCTGACGTAGTAGTGATCGGACTGTGGCACGGAATAAGCACTTGTGACATGGCGGAGTGTGCAGGAAGAGCCAATCGGTACGCAGTATCTTCCACCAATGATCGCTGATGGGGCGCGGTAACCTGTGTCACGCCCCAGCTACATACCAGCTACATTGCCTGGTGTCGACACATCCCTTCTGTCGCTTCTTTACACGCCGATACAGCTCGCTACAATCGCCTGTGTAGCCACCTGTTTCCGGGCAGTGCTCGGAAACAGATGTATCTGTGGCCGGTTGCCTCCTACCGTCTTTACACGCCACTACTACGGGGTATTTTCCCGCTACAAGCTACATTTGTAGCCTGTAGCTGGTTGTATCCACCCGCCAGTAGCGGCGTGTAAAGGTACCCTTAAGGTACCTTTACACGCCGCTACAACAGGATGGATACAATCCGCTACTTCACGTGCACGAGCACACCCAAACGGTTACAAACGGGAAACGCACCACCTGTACACGCCGCCACAAGGTGCGCTACGCTACGCTACATCTATAGCTAGATACATCGCCGGGTGTCTCAAGTAGCCATCTGTAGCTCATCTTACCTCCTTTACACACCGCTACAACCAGCTAATATGGGCGTACCTGGTGCAGCAGGACCAACACATAGGCGTCCCACAATTGTGGATTATGAGACGTCCGTACGATGAAAGGACAAAGCAAGAAACCCATGATTGGGCAGGCATCGCAGGAGGCTGTTTAATACATGACGCTCGAGCAATTGTGTAGTGTGACTGGTCAGCTCCTTAAATATGCCTCCCTATGCAGCGACTACCAATCGTAATGCAGGAGCTTCCTCCAATGATCGCTGAAGGGGGGCGGTATCCCGGATCCTGTGTCACGCCCCAGCTACATACCAGGTACATAGCCTGGTGTCGACACATCCCTTCTGTAGCTTCTTTACACGCCGATACAGCTCGCTGCAATCGGCTTTGTAGCCATCTGTTTCAGAGCAGTGCTTGGAAACAGATGTATCTGTTGCCGGCTGCCTCCTACCGTCTTCACACGCCGCTACTACGGGCTATATTGACGACGCAAGCTACAATCGTAGCCTGTAGCGGGTTGTATCCATCCTGTTGTAGCGGCGTGTAAAGGTACCTTCAGGGTACCTTTACACACCGCAATTTCTGGCGGCGATCGGAGGCAACCTAACTTGCGCGTGCACGTTTTTCATGGTTGCCTCCGAACGCCGAAGGCGCTTGTACACGCCGTGATTGCGCCCTCAACCTAACGGAACGTGTCTCTCCGGAAGTTGCCACACAAACTGCGGGAAACATCCGACAGCCTCCCATCGCCACTTCACATGCCGCAAACCCCAATGAAATGTGGGCGAACCTGTTCAGCGCCGCGAAAACATAGGCGTGTCAAATTGAATTTCACCGCGTCCAAAACACGATCATTGGACAACGCAATAGCGTCCTGATTGGCCAGCCTGCGCTGGAAGACTGGCTAATACGTGACGCCATTTTCGCGGATTTTTACAAGGAATACACGCTCGTGTCGTGACAAGTGGCTGCTGCGATACACTTTCGAGCAGCTCAAGCATCACACAGGAGCGGTTTAGAGATGCACAGTGGCGTAAACTACACAATGGTTTGCTATGTGTGCTTCCGTAGATGAAGGTGGGAACATACACACAATACATACAGTTGTGGATTTTTGGTAAAAGGAAAGGAAAGGAAGAAAGCGCACCGATCTAAATGTAAATGTATAATCAGATCATAGGTGGATGTGGATGGCACTCACCTTTTTTAGGTCTTGTTCACTTGCGTATCGGTCACTAGGGACCATTAAGTATCCAGGCGTAGATTTCCTCAGTGGTCGGTATGCTGCAAATCCCTGGTAGCTAGTAAGTAGCTCAAACCGAGTTACCATAGGAATATAGATCCAATAGAGCTTTTTACCAGGCTATTTGCGCTCCCAGAGGTCTATCCATGGATCATAGACCTCTGGGAGCACAAATAGCCTGGTAAAAAACTCTATTGGATACAGTTGAGGATAAAAGCATTGACGCCCCTGCAATTCTGTCAGATAATACTCAGTTTCTTCCTGAAAATGATTGCAATCACAAATTCTTTGGTATTATTATCTTCATTTAATTTGTCTTCAATGAAAAAACCCAAAAAGAATTGTCCTAAAGCCAAATTGGATATAATTCCACACCAAACATAAAAAAGGGAGTGGACAAAAGTATTGGCACTGTTAGAAAAATCATGTGATGCTTCTCTAATTTGTGTAATTAACAGCACCTGTAAGTTACCTGTGGCACCTACCAGGTGTTGGCAATAACTAAATCACACTTGCAGCCAGTTGACATGGATTAAAGTTGACTCAACCTCTGTACTGTGTCCTTGTGTGTACCACATTGAGCATAGAGAAAAGAAAGAAGACCAAAAAACTGTCTGAGGACTTGAGAAACCAAATTGTGAGGAAGCATGAGCAATCTCAAGGCTACAAGTCCATCTCCAAAGACCTGAATGTTCCTGTGTCTACCGTGCGCAGTGTCATCAAGAAGTTTAAAGCCCATGGCACTGTGGCTAACCTCCCTAGATGTGGACGGAAAAGAAATATTGATGAGACATTTCAACACAAGATGGTGGATAAAGAACCTCGACTAACATCCAAACAAGTTCAAGCTGCACCGCAGTCCAAGGGTACAACAGTGTCAACCCGTACTATCCATCGGCGTCTGAATGAAAAGGGACTATATGGTAGGATACCCAGGAAGACCCTACTTCTTACCCCGAGACATAAAAAAGCCAGGCTGGAGTTTGCCAAAATTTATCTGAGAAAGCCTAAAATGAGACAAAAGTAGAGCTTTTTGAGCAAAGGCATCAACATAGAGTTTACAGGAGGAAAAAAAAGAGGCATTCAAAGAAAAGAACACGGTCCCTACAGTCAAACATGGCGGAGGTTCCCTGATGTTTTGGGGTTGCTTTGCTGCCTCTGGCACTGGACTGCTTGACCATGTGCATGGCATTTTGAAGTCTGAAGACTACCAACAAATTTTGCAGCATAATGTAGGGCCCCGTGTGAGAAAGCTGGGTCTCCATCAGAGGTCATGGGTCTTCCAGCAGGACAATGACCCAAAACACACTTCAAAAAGCACTAGAAAATGGTTTGAGAGAAAGCACTGGAGACTTCTAAGGTGGCCAGCAATGAGTCCAGATCTGAATCCCATAGAACACCTGTGGAGAGATCTAAAAATGGCAGTTTGGAGAAGGCACCCTTCAAATATCAGGGACCTGGAGCAGTTTGCCAAAGAAGAATGGTCTAAAATTCCAGCAGAGCATCGTAAGAAACTCATTGATGGTTACCGGAAGCGGTTGATCGCAGTTATTTTGGCTACAGGTTGTGCAACCAAGTATTAAGGCTGAGGGTGCTAATACTTTTGTCTGGCCCATTTTTGGAGTTTTGTGTGAAATGATCAATGTTTTGCTTTTTGCTTCATTCTCTTTTGTGTTTTTTCATATAAGACAAATTAAATGAAGATAATAATACCAAAGAATTTGTGATTGCAATCATTTTCAGGAAGAAACTGAGTATTATCTGACAGAATTGCACAGGTGTCAATACTTTTGGCAACAACTGTATGTGCCTACATTTGTCCATGCCATGGCACAGGTGCCATGGCACCACTGAACTATGTGTGTGTACACATGTTTGTGTGTAATGGACTGTACCTATATCCCCCACAAAAACCTGTGCTGGATGAATATGTGTGTACACGTGTCCCTGTGGGCACAACACATCACAATGGATATGTACACACTGTTGCGCCATACACTGAAGACCAAAGGGCTGAACCTGGGTCCTGCATATTAACACACAATGTTTCACAGACCCATCAATAGCTTTGAATGGGTCACATATCTCTGCACAGCATAAAGCTACTACTGTATCACCAAGTAACGACACACGCACATAGTATTTTGGATCCATATTTGTATAAGTATTATTTTTTGGCACATTAAAAAATGAGGACAACAACACACACAAAATAACAGAACAAAAAAGTGTTTACATCACACAAATAAATGGAACATGATGTGAAATAAGGTTAAACAATAAACATGGCAAAGTGTGCACCACAAAAAACATCACTAACTAAAGATTGTGCACACAGAAAAACCAAAACAAAATAGTCATGTTGCAGCCACCCTGGTGACTACACCATCCACATCATATTCATGCCTCACAGCACCAGCCACACTACACTTGCTGGTGCTGCCAGGCCACTGCCCCAGGGCCATTAAAATAGGAGCATTTTGCGTCTCTACTGTTCCTGGCATCCTGATGATTCCGACCCTGGCTCAGCAGCTGGAGTGGCGCCACACCATGGTCGGTATCACGCCAAGTCCCTGGACGGACCTCCCCTGTTGTTGGGTCGACGCAATCCACATAACTTGTCATCTTGTATGATGACCGATCCCTACGACGCAGGAAGTTATGCAGCACAAAGCAGGCCAGCACTACCACATCAATAGATTCCAGTTTCATATGCATACATGTATGAAAAACCCGGAATGTATTGGCCATGATCCCGAGCGCATTTTCAACCACACGGCGGGCCCGGGATAGCCGGTAATTGAAAAGGCGCTGCTCAGAAGTAAGGGTCCTCTGGGGATATGGCCGTAGCACGTGTGCCTGAAGTGGGAAGGCTTCACCCCCACAAACGCAAAGTTGAGATGATGGGTTGTCTCTTCATTTGAGGGCAAGTTCAGCCCACCTGTCCTTAGGTCTTGCACCAAGGAGCAGTGTGCAAACACACTCCCATCTGAGATGCGCCCATTCATTCCAACGCCCACGTAGAGGAACTCATAGTTCGCATCCACCAGGGCCATGAGGACAATACTAAAATAAACTTTGTAATTGTAATAAGTTTGGGGGTTTAGTGATCCTCACGTGCTTACCATCCAATGCACCGCCGCAGTTTGGAAATTGCCAGCGGTCTTCAAACCCTCTGGCTACTTTCATCCATTGAGCGGGTGTTTCTGGAAACTGCATATAGGATGGCAGCAGACTACTCCAGATGGCCTCACACATCTCGGGGATCAGGCGGCTCAGCAGGGACAATGATACACGTGAAGTGTATTGCAGGTCGGTCATTGACCGACCTGTAGCCAGGAACCGCAAAGTTACTGCCAAACACTCCTCAGCTGATACAGCTCGATGTATCACAGTGTCCTGACGGGCTATCAATGGCCTTATGCATTCAAAAAAGGAATGTGAAAGAGTACTCGGACATACGGAGGTAGTTCCTGAAATCATGCGAACTACGATCCTCCAGCTCACGCAACAGCTGCATGTGGCTCCGGGTGTCCCGGCGGCGATGCCAATCCCGAGTCCACACACGCCTTGGTCTGTGAGACCGCAACCTCTCATATCTATCCTCCAGCCACAATTGCTCTTCCACCAAGGCAAGAGCCACGATAACATCTCCATCAGGGTCGAACATCATCTCACGTACCAACCCCTGCAAAAGTGAGAAAAAAGTCATCAGTACAAGCACACTTCATCACACATCATCTACAGACACCACTTCCTTCCCTATACATCTCCTGCCCACTTTACCACTGCCTACCCAACTGTGAACAGCAGCACACACACATATATATCCCCATTCCAAAACAAAACCCAGCATTGCACATGCTCACGCCCAAACCTGGTCACTCTACACCACTGGCCCCCTTGTACAATACGTCTCCCTTGTCAAATGCAACATCATGAGGCTAAGGCCAGAAATGTGGCCATAATTTTCATGTGTGAACACAAGGCATGGCCCTACACGTAGTTCACATAAATTACATATTGTTACGTAACGCATCTATCCAATTTCATTATACACGTACCCCAGCCTTTGTGTCTCATGCTCAAAATATCAACCCACGAAGCAGACTATTGAATACTTATCATGTCCAATACACTTCCCTTATGTGTTGTGAATGCAGGATGTCCAGAGTCTGACATTCTCAGATGCCACACGCCCCACTCCACATCTTTTTTGGATGTAAACATCCCATTGTGTGTGGTCCACGACAGTGCTATGTGTCTTCAATTCAGATGCTCCCCGCAAATAAAGACACACACATCCTTCAAACATGATCCTGTATGGCAAAGGCAAAATGGCTAATCAAACACAATAGGCTTTTGTTTGTTCAAATACTCATGCATCCAATTGTCAGCACACAATAGTATCTCTTGTCCCAAAAATTAGAAACGATACATATCCCACATATACGTCACGTACACTACACAATAGCGTTCCCAAATGTTATGGGGCTGTAAATGCAAAACAACACACATCACAGGTCATGGAAAACTGATACTGTGCCGGATCACAATGTGAACAGGGCTGTAAACCAGGACTTACTGAATTGCTGGTTGTATTTTATTAATACTTTGCATTTCTTTTTACTTATCATTTCTGTCTGGTGCAATCCCCATTAGGAAATGAGCTCCATGATTGGCAATGCCATCCAGTGTACATCTTGCCACATGTATGCATTCCTTGACCAGCCGGTCGAGGGTGCATACTGCTGTGTGAGATGTGAGTACATTGTGCATTTGGAAGCCCAGATACTGGATCTAAATGAACAACTGACAACGCTGAGATCCATAGACAATATGGAAAGGAGTCTGCTGCTCACTGAACAGCTGCTCAATGGGATAGATGTGGGGGAGGATGGTAGTATGGAGCTGCAGGACCATGAGGTAGCTAGCTGGGTGACAGTTAGAAGGCGGGGTAGAGGGAAGGGTGCCAGGGAGGCTAGCCCTGATCTGGCACACCCCAATAAATTTGCTATGTTGGCAGATGAGGGGGGTGTGAGTTCAGGTACAGCACTGCTGCAGCAGGGCATGACCTCTGAAAGCCAGAGGAGTGGCTGCTCCAGTAAGGGGGAAAACAGGAGAGAAGGACAGGCCAGACAGGTGCTGGTAGTGGGGGACTCAATTATTAGGGGAATAGATAGGGCAATCTGTCACAAAGACAGGGATTGTCGAACAGTGTGCTGCCTACCTGGCGCTCGAGTCCGGCACATCGCTGATCGGGTTGACAGATTACTGGGAGGGGCTGGTGAGGACCCAGCGGTCATGGTGCACATTGGCACAAATAACAAAGTTAGAGGTAGGTGGAAGGTCCTTAAAGATGATTTCAGGGAATTAGGCTGCAAGCTTAAGGCAAGGACCTCCAAAGTAGTATTCTCTGAAATACTGCCTGTACCACGTGCCACACCAGAGAGGCAAAGGGAGATTAGGGAGATAAATAAGTGGCTCAGGAATTGGTGTAGGAAGGAGGGGTTTGGGTTCCTGGAGAACTGGGCCGACTTCTCTGTTGGCTACAGGTTCTACGCTAGGGTCGGGCTGCACCTCAATGGGGAGGGTGCAGCTGTGCTGGGGGAGAAAATGGCTAGAAGGTTGGAGGAGTATTTAAACTAGGGATTTGGGGGGAGGGTATTCATTGTATAGGAGGGGAAGATAGTGTAAATAGTAACCTGGGCACAAGTAATAAAATTGGGGGTGGCATGGAGGGTGGGGTTAGAACAGTTAATCTAGTAGGAAGGAATAGAGGTAAAGAGAGATGCATAAAGTGCATGTACACTAATGCCAGAAGCCTCACCAACAAAATGGAGGAATTAGAATTGATTTTGTTGGAAAATAATTATGACATGGTGGGGATTTCGGAGACTTGGCTGGACGAGAGCCATGACTGGGCTGTTAATTTACAGGTCTATTGTCTGTTCAGAAATGACCGTACAAATAGGCGAGGAGGAGGTGTATGTTTATACGTAAAATCATCCTTAAAACCCATCCTGCGTGATAATATAGGTGAATCTAATGGAAATGTAGAGTCCCTGTGGGTGGAGATAAGGGAGGGGAAAAAATAATAAATTACTGATAGGGGTTTGTTATAAGTCCCCAACAATAATGGAAGTGGAGGAGAATATCATCATAAAGCAAATAGATGAAGCAGCGACTCAGGGAGAAGTCATTATTACGGGGGACTTCAACTACCCTGAAATACATTGGGGATCAGAAACCAGACAGGTGTACGTACTACCTTAATACAGGTTAGGGACTAAAATCCTCTCTTTAAACCATTACAGTCACCAGACAGGTGTACGTACTACCTTAATACAGGTTAGGGAACTAAAATCCTAACTCTTGTCATCAAAACAGTCACCAGACAGGTGTACGTACTACCTTAATACAGGTTAGGGACTAAAATCCTCTCTTCAAACCATTACAGTCACCACACTGTTGTACGTCATACGTTTCTACAGGTTAGGGAACTAAAATCCTAACTCTTGTCATCTCAACAGTGACCACACTGTTGTACGTCATAAGTTTCTACAAGTTAGGGAACTAAAATCCTAACTATTGTCATCTCAACAGTCACCACACTGTTGTACGTCATACGTTTCTACAGGTTAGGGAACTAAAATCCTAACTCTTGTCATCTCAACAGTCACCACACTGTTGTACGTCATAAGTTTCTACAAGTTAGGGAACTAAAATCCTGACTATTGTCATCTCAACAGTCACCACACTGGTGTACGTCATACGTTTCTACAAGTTAGGGAACTAAAATCCTAACAATTGTCATCTCAACAGTCACCACACTGTTGTACGTCATACGTTTCTACAGGTTAGGGAAGTAAAATCCTAACTCTTGTCATCTCAACAGTGACCACACTGTTGTACGTCATACGTTTCTACAAGTTAGGGAACAAAAATCCTAACTCTTGTCATCTCAACAGTCACCACACTGTTGTATGTCATACGTTTCTACAGGTTAGGGAACTAAAATCCTAACTCTTGTCATCTCAACAGTGACCACACTGTTGTACGTCATACGTTTCTACAAGTTAGGGAACAAAAATCCTAACTCTTGTCATCTCAACAGTCACCACACTGTTGTACGTCATAAGTTTGTACAAGTTAGGGAACAAAAATCCTAACTCTTGTCATCTCAACAGTCACCACACTGTTGTACGTCATACGTTTCTACAGGTTAGGGAACTAAAATCCTAACTCTTGTCATCTCAACAGTCACCACACTGTTGTACGTCATAAGTTTCTACAAGTTAGGGAACTAAAATCCTAACTATTGTCATCTCAACAGTCACCACACTGGTGTACGTCATACGTTTCTACAAGTTAGGGAACTAAAATCCTAACAATTGTCATCTCAACAGTCACCACAGTGTTGTACGTCATACGTTTCTACAGGTTAGGGAACAAAAATCCTAACTCTTGTCATCTCAACAGTCACCACACTGTTGTACGTCATAAGTTTGTACAAGTTAGGGAACAAAAATCCTAACTCTTGTCATCTCAACAGTCACCACACTGTTGTACGTCATACGTTTCTACAGGTTAGGGAACTAAAATCCTAACTCTTGTCATCTCAACAGTCACCACACTGTTGTACGTCATAAGTTTCTACAAGTTAGGGAACTAAAATCCTAACTATTGTCATCTCAACAGTCACCACACTGGTGTACGTCATACGTTTCTACAAGTTAGGGAACTAAAATCCTAACAATTGTCATCTCAACAGTCACCACACTGTTGTACGTCATACGTTTCTACAGGTTAGGGAAGTAAAATCCTAACTCTTGTCATCTCAACAGTGACCACACTGTTGTACGTCATACGTTTCTACAAGTTAGGGAACAAAAATCCTAACTCTTGTCATCTCAACAGTCACCACACTGTTGTATGTCATACGTTTCTACAGGTTAGGGAACTAAAATCCTAACTCTTGTCATCTCAACAGTGACCACACTGTTGTACGTCATACGTTTCTACAAGTTAGGGAACAAAAATCCTAACTCTTGTCATCTCAACAGTCACCACACTGTTGTACGTCATAAGTTTGTACAAGTTAGGGAACAAAAATCCTAACTCTTGTCATCTCAACAGTCACCACACTGTTGTACGTCATACGTTTCTACAGGTTAGGGAACTAAAATCCTAACTCTTGTCATCTCAACAGTCACCACACTGTTGTACGTCATAAGTTTCTACAAGTTAGGGAACTAAAATCCTAACTATTGTCATCTCAACAGTCACCACACTGGTGTACGTCATACGTTTCTACAAGTTAGGGAACTAAAATCCTAACAATTGTCATCTCAACAGTCACCACAGTGTTGTACGTCATACGTTTCTACAGGTTAGGGAACTAAAATCCTAACTCTTGTCATCTCAACAGTCACCACACTGTTGTACGTCATACGTTTCTACAGGTTAGGGAACTAAAATCCTAACTCTTGTCATCTCAACAGTCACCACACTGTTGTACGTCATAAGTTTCTACAAGTTAGGGAACTAAAATCCTGACTATTGTCATCTCAACAGTCACCATACTGGTCTACGTCATACGTTTCTACAAGTTAGGGAACTAAAATCCTAACAATTGTCATCTCAACTGTCACCACACTGTTGTACGTCATACGTTTCTACAGGTTAGGGAACTAAAATCCTAACTCTTGTCATCTCAACAGTCACCACACTGTTGTATGTCATACGTTTCTACAGGTTAGGGAACTAAAATCCTAACTCTTGTCATCTCAACAGTGACCACACTGTTGTACGTCATACGTTTCTACAAGTTAGGGAACAAAAATCCTAACTCTTGTCATCTCAACAGTCACCACACTGTTGTACGTCATAAGTTTGTACAAGTTAGGGAACAAAAATCCTAACTCTTGTCATCTCAACAGTCACCACACTGTTGTACGTCATACGTTTCTACAGGTTAGGGAACTAAAATCCTAACTCTTGTCATCTCAACAGTCACCACACTGTTGTACGTCATAAGTTTCTACAAGTTAGGGAACTAAAATCCTAACTATTGTCATCTCAACAGTCACCACACTGGTGTACGTAATACGTTTCTACAAGTTAGGGAACTAAAATCCTAACAATTGTCATCTCAACAGTCACCACAGTGTTGTACGTCATACGTTTCTACAGGTTAGGGAACAAAAATCCTAACTCTTGTCATCTCAACAGTCACCACACTGGTGTACGTCATACGTTTCTACAAGTTAGGGAACTAAAATCCTAACTATTGTCATCTCAACAGTCACCACAGTGTTGTACGTCATACGTTTCTACAGGTTAGGGAACTAAAATCCTAACTCTTGTCATCTCAACAGTCACCACACTGTTGTACGTCATAAGTTTCTACAAGTTAGGGAACTAAAATCCTAACTATTGTCATCTCAACAGTCACCACACTGGTGTACGTCATACGTTTCTACAAGTTAGGGAACTAAAATCCTAACTCTTGTCATCTCAACAGTCACCACACTGTTGTACGTCATACGTTTCTACAGGTTAGGGAACTAAAATCCTAACTCTTGTCATCTCAACAGTGACCACACTGTTGTACGTCATACGTTTCTACAAGTTAGGGAACAAAAATCCTAACTCTTGTCATCTCAACAGTCACCACACTGTTGTACGTCATACGTTTCTACAGGTTAGGGAACTAAAATCCTAACTCTTGTCATCTCAACAGTGACCACACTGTTGTACGTCATACGTTTCTACAAGTTAGGGAACAAAAATCCTAACTCTTGTCATCTCAACAGTCACCACACTGTTGTACGTCATAAGTTTGTACAAGTTAGGGAACAAAAATCCTAACTCTTGTCATCTCAACAGTCACCACACTGTTGTACGTCATACCTTTATACAGGTTAGGGAACTAAAATCCTAATCTCCTGTGACCTCCACAGTCACCAGGCAGTTGTCGCTCTATACAGGCAAAATGTGCAAAGGCGTTGGCAAGGGCGTTGGCAAGGAACAAGGAAGTGGACGTGATGGTGGTGCAGGCAGAGGCCGTGGTCGTGTGCAAGCACTCATTTCGCAACAACAAAGGGCCACATCTCCTCGCTCGCACGTCCTGTCCCAAATTCTTGGGGCCCGCAGCAGTACACCACTGTTGAACCAAGACCAGTGTCAACAGGTTGTTACTTGGATAGCGGATAATGCTTCAAGTCAGATGGGCACCTCCACAAACACCCTGTCTTCCGCACGGTCAACTGTCAGTAGCCGTGATACTGCACCGCACATTTCCCAACCTGACCCTCCTTCCTACCACCTGGCCGATTACACGTCCACGGACATTACAGATCCCACACTAGGACACTCGGAAGAGCTGTTCACGTATCCATTCGCAGAATCTGGCCTGTCGCCACCTCCTCTTGAAGTGGGTCATGAGGAGATGGTATGTACAGATGCCCAAATATTTGAGCAGCCGCGTTATGACGAACGGAACGTTGTCAAAGTGTCTCAACAAGGGGTGGACGATGATGAGACACAATTGCCAGGAAGTCAGGAGAAGGATCAGGGTGCGGAAGAGGAAGATGACGTGGTGGATGATCCAGTAGGTGACCCTACATGGCAGGAGGATATGCATAGCGAGGACAGCAGTGCACAGGGGGAGGGAGGCGTAGCATCACAACAGCCAATACGAAGCAGGGGTGCGTCCGCAGGCAGAAGGCAGGCAACCGTTCCCCGGAACAACAACACGACTCAAGGTGCCTGTGCAAATGTTCGGTCTTCCCGAGTCTGGGAGTTTTTTAAGTTGGCTCCAGAAGACTCTAAAAAGGCCATTTGCCACACCTGCCATGCCACTATCAGCAGGGGTACGAAAACTAGCAGCCTGACCACCACCAGCATGATCAGGCACATGTCAGCCAAGCACCCGACTTTGTGGGAAGTACCACAGAGTCGAGGAGCGGTGCGTGCTGATGTCACTGCTACGTCTTCGGCTGTTGTGCATGCAAGCCAATCCCCTGTCCATTCTGGCCGCGAACAAGCCTCCGGTCCTGCACCTGAAGTTGCTGAAGCACAAATTACGCCACCATCAAGCACGTCCTTGTCCCAGCGCAGCGTTCAATTATCCATTCAGCAAACATTTGAACGCAGGCGCAAATACGCTGCCAATGCCCCACATGCCACAGTCCTCAATGCTCACATTTCGCGACTCATAGCGCTAGAAATGTTGCCTTTCCGTCTGGTGGAGACGGACGCATTCCGCGACCTGATGGCGGCTGCTGTCCCACGTTGCTCGGTCCCCAGCCGACACTATTTCTCCAGATGTGCCGTCCCCGCATTGCATAACCACGTGTCCAACACCATCACACGTGCCCTGAACAATGCTGTTTCAGCCAAAGTCCACCTAACCACAGACACGTGGACAAGTGCTTGTGGGCAAGGCCGCTACATCTCCTTGACGGCACACTGCATTAATATTGTGGAGGCTGGGACCCAGTCTGAGCGAGGGACGGAACACGTCCTTCCCACACCAAGGATAGCAGGCCCTACCTCTGTCACGGTTTCACCGACACTCTACAGCTCCGGAATGTCATGCTCTTCAGCCTCCTCCTCCTCCACCTGCGCATCCTCATCCACTGTACCCTCCACACCAGTCCCAAGCTGGAAGCACTGCAGCACTGCCTCTGCAAAGCGGCAACAGGCTGTGCTGAAGCTAGTCTGCATAGGTGACAAACCCCACAATGCAGAAGAGGTGTGGACAGCTCTGAAACAGCAGGCAGATCACTGGCTCACACCTCTGAACCTAAAGCCAGGAAAGGTCGTGTGTGACAATGGCCGGAACCTGGTGGCAGCTTTGAGGCGAGGGCAGCTGACGCATGTTCCATGCGTGGCCCATGTGCTCAACCTGGTGGTTCAGAGGTTTGTGAAGTCATACCCGGAGGTGTCTGACCTGCTGGTAAAAGTTCGGCGTCTGTCTGCACATTTTCGCAAGTCACCTGCTGCTTCAGCCGGCCTTGCAAGCTTTCAGCGCCGTTTGCGTCTTCCGGCCCACAGACTGGTGTGTGATGTCCCCACGCGTTGGAATTCAACGCTGCACATGTTGGTCAGGATATGTGAGCAGAAGAGGGCAGTTGTGGACTACCTGCATCACCTAAGCCGTCGGGAAATGGGTCAAACTCCACACATAACACCTGAGGAGTGGAGATGGATGTCGGACCTATGCACCGTCCTCCAAAACTTTGAGGACTCCACCAAGATGGTAAGCGGTGATGACGCCATTATTAGCGTCACCATACCACTACTCTGCCTTCTAAAACGGTCTCTGCTGAAAATAAAAGCGGATGCATTGCAGGCAGAGCGTGATGACTTAGAGCAAGAAACTGTAGTGGGTGTGGGTGTAAAACACACAGCCCAGCCTCATGTCATCACAACGTGTAGTGGAGGACTATGACGAGGAGGAGGAGGAGGAGGAGGATGAAGACATGGAGCAACTCTCAGGCCAAATTGGGGATATGACATGCACACCAGTCATACCCTCGATTCAGCGTGGCTGGCCAGAGGACAGGGGAGATGAGGAGGAGGAGGAGGAGGAGGACAGCATGTTCAGTCATCGTGTTGGTCTGGATACTGATGTGATGGCTGTTAAGAGTCTGGCGCACATGGCTGACTTTATGGTAAGCTGCCTGTCTCGTGACCCTCGCGTTCAGAACATCTTGGCCGACAATCAGTACTGGTTGGCAACACTCTTAGACCCACGCTACAAGGAGAACTTTATGTCTCTCATTCCTGAGGCGGAGAGGTCAGCCAAAATGCTGCAGTTCCAGAGGGCCATAGTCACGGAAGTTGTGAAATCCTTCCCCTCACAAAACGCTAGCGGCATAGGTCAGGATTCGATGGACAACCAAGGCGTACGGCCGAGAGGGGCACAAGTCCAATCCGCCAGAGGCAGGGGAACTGTCTTTATGATGTGGGACAGTTTTCTCAGCCCCTCACGTACCACAGCCCCTGAGGTGCGGGTAGTGCCACCAGAAATGCTAAGTTCGGGCAGATGCTGAAGGAGTACCTTGCAGATCGAACAACTGTACTGCGAGATTCATCGGTGCCTTTCAATTATTGGGTCTCCAAGCTCGACACGTGGCATGAATTGGCTCTCTACGCCTTGGAAGTCCTGGCCTGCCCTGCCGCTAGCGTTTTATCAGAGCGTGTTTTCAGTGCAGCAGGTGGAATCATCACTGATAAACGCACCCGCCTGTCAACTGAAAATGCGGACAGGCTCACTCTGATCAAGATGAACAAGGGCTGGATTGGGCCAGACTTCACCACACCACCAGCAAATGACAACTGAATTTTATTTTGTTATTTGAATTTGACATGTACCTCCACTCACCCATGGCTACACACTTCCGTACTTTGGCTAATCGCTGGACTGCTACTCCTTCTCCTCATGTGACACCATGATGAGCGTTAGAATAGTTAGGCTCTTGTTTGAGGTATACCCGCAGTGGTAAATTTTTTAGCCCATTCTGTTAGAATGGGCATTACAACGACAGGGAAAAATGTTTTTAGGTACTCCTACACGTCTCTATCCAGGGACAAAGAGGAGCCTAACAATTTTTGGCTGCCCTGACAAAAGGGCTACACTACAATACACCCTGTTCTTCTTAACAGACCCTCCTGCACGTCTCCATCCAGGGACAAAGAGGAGCCTCACAATTTTTGGCTGCCCTGACCAAAGGGCTCTACTACAATACACCCAGTTCTTCTTAACAGGCCCTCCTGCACGTCTCCATCCAGGGAAAAAGAGGAGCCTCACAATTTTTGGCTGCCCTAACCAAAGGGCTCTACTACAATACACCCAGTTCTTCTTAACAGGCCCTCCTGCACGTCTCCATCCAGGGACAAATAGGAGCCTCCCAATTTTTGGCTGCCCTGACCAAAGGGCTCTACTACAATACACCCAGTTCTTCTTAACAGGCCCTCCTGCACGTCTCCATCCAGGGACAAAGAGGAGCCTCACAAATTTTTGGCTGCCCTGACCTAAGGGCTATAGTACAATACACCCAGTTCTTCTTAACAGGCCCTCCTGCACGTCTCCATCCAGGGACAAAGAGGAGCCTCCCAATTTTTGGCTGCCCTGACCAAAGGGCTATACTACAATACACCCACTTGAGGGTTACAGGCCCTACTACATGTCTGAATGCATGGGTCATTGTTGAACCTCCCAATTTTTGGCTGCCCTGACAAAAGGGCTATACTACAATACACCCACTTGAGGTTTACAGGCCCTACTACATGTCTGTAAGCATGGGTCATTGTTGAACCTCCAAATTTTTGGCTGCCCTGACCAAAGGGCTATACTACAATACACCCACTTGAGGTTTACAGGCCCTACTACATGTCTGTAAGCAAGGGTCATTGTTGAACCTCCCAATTTTTGGCTGCCCTGACCAAAGGGCTATACTACAATACACCCACTTGAGGTTTACAGGCCCTACTACATGTCTGTAAGCATGGGTCATTGTTGAACCTCCCAATTTTTGGCTGCCCTGACCAAAGGGCTATACTACAATACACCCACTTGAGGGTTACAGGCCCTACTATATGTCTGAATGCATGGGTCATTGTTGAACCTCCAAATTTTTGGCTGCCCTGACCAAAGGGCTATACTACAATACACCCACTTGAGGTTTACAGGCCCTACTACATGTCTGTAAGCATGGGTCATTGTTGAACCTCCCAATTTTTGGCTGCCCTGACCAAAGGGCTATACTACAATACACCCACTTGAGGTTTACAGGCCCTACTACATGTCTGTAAGCATGGGTCATTGTTGAACCTCCCAATTTTTGGCTGCCCTGACCAAAGGGCTATACTACAATACACCCACTTGAGGGTTACAGGCCCTACTACATGTCTGAATGCATGGGTCATTGTTGAACCTCCCAATTTTTGGCTGCCCTGACAAAAGGGCTATACTACAATACACCCACTTGAGGGTTACAGGCCCTACTACATGTCTGAATGCATGGGTCATTGTTGAACCTCCAAATTTTTGGCTGCCCTGACCAAAGGGCTATACTACAATACACCCACTTGAGGTTTACAGGCCCTACTACATGTCTGTAAGCATGGGTCATTGTTGAACCTCCCAATTTTTGGCTGCCCTGACCAAAGGGCTATACTACAATACACCCACTTGAGGGTTACAGGCCCTACTACATGTCTGAATGCATGGGTCATTGTTGAACCTCCAAATTTTTGGCTGCCCTGACAAAAGGGCTATACTACAATACACCCACTTGAGGTTTACAGGCCCTACTACATGTCTGTAAGCATGGGTCATTGTTGAACCTCCCAATTTTTGGCTGCCCTGACCAAAGGGCTATACTACAATACACCCACTTGAGGTTTACAGGCCCTACTACATGTCTGTAAGCATGGGTCATTGTTGAACCTCCCAATTTTTGGCTGCCCTGACCAAAGGGCTATACTACAATACACCCACTTGAGGTTTACAGGCCCTACTACATGTCAGAATGCATGGGTCATTGTTGACCCTCCCAATTTTTGGCTGCCCTGGCCAAAGGGCTATACTACAATACACCCAGTTCTTGTTCACAGGCCATCCTGCATGTCTGTATCCAGGGGCATTGGTGAACCTCCCAATTTTGGACTGCCCTGGCAAAGGAAGATACTACAATAGACCGTGTTCCTCAAAATGGGCACTTTATTTCTATACAGGGCTTCATGTACGTCTGTTGTCAGGGTCATCGGAGTGTCGCACAATGTTTTCACGTAAAATCTTTCATGTAATCACAAAAAGTGACATACACCAGCTTTATCTCACTATTGGGTATGTGCCCTTAACATTTCCACCCTAAATATTCATTTTGGTGTAATTTTGGAAGGTTTTCTGGAGACTCCGTAAAATTGGCGTGAAACTCGGACAACATTGTTCACAGCTGTGACTTTTGAGTGAGAAATGCTTCCAGGGGTCTTCCCCATGGTGTTGCCATGTCATTTCAGCACTCTTCTGAGACTTTTGTGACATTTTTAGGGTTTTTCCATGCTGCCGGCAGTCATTTCATAAAAATACTCATGTCTCCCATAGGATAACATTGGGCTCGTTACTCGGGCCGAGTACACGAGTATCTCGGGATGCTCGGCCCGAGCTTCGAGCACCCGAGCATTTTAGTACTCGCTCATCACTAATGATCTTAGTGCAATAAATTGGGACGATGTCCTGAGACATAAAAGTACACAACACAAATGGGAGATGTTTATTAGCATTCTGAATAGGGCCTGTGCACAATATATACCCTATGGGAATAAGCATGCTAGAAATAGGAGGAAACCACTATGGCTAAATAAAGCGGTAGGAAGTGCAATATGTGACAAAAAGAAAGCATTTAGGGAATTAAAGCAAGTAGGTAGTGATGAAGCATTAATAAATAAATACAGAAAATTAAATAACATTTGTAAAAAGCAAATCAAGGCAGCAAAGATTGAGACAGAGAGACTCATTGCCAGAGAAAGTAAAAAGAATCCCAAAATATTTTTTAACTACATAAATAGTAAGAAACTAAAAAATGATGGTGTTGGCCCCTTTAAAAATAGTCTGGGTGAAATGGTGGATGAGGATGAGGAAAAAGCCAATATGCTAAATGACTTTTTTTCAACAGTATTTACACAAGAAAATCCCATGACAGACAATATGATCAGTGATAACAAAAAGTCTCAATTAAATGTCACCTGCTTAACCCAAGAGGAAGTACGGCATCGTCTAAAAATCACTAAAATTGACAAATCCCCGGGCCCGGATGGGATACAGACCCATTCCCCCAACCTATGCCCCACCTACCGCTCTACCTGGTGCACTCTGGAATGCCCGCTCAGTGTGCAACAAACTCTCCGACATCCATGATCTCTTTATCTCCAGGAAACTGTTGTTCCTTGGCCTCACCGAAACCTGGCTCACCCCCTCCGACACGGCCTCCCCTGCTGCACTATCCTACGGCGGCCTCAGCCTGTCCCACACCCTCCGTCCCTCTGGCAAACACGGCGGTGGAGTCGGCATACTGCTGTCCAACTCCTGCACCTTCAGCCCTATCCCACAGCCCCCATCCGTCACTGTCCCCTCCTTCGAAGCCCACTCGGTCCGAATCTTCTCCCCTGCAACCTCCAAATAGCCATCATCTACCGCCCTCCCGGACCCACCACCTCCTTCCTTGACCACTTCACCACCTGGCTACTTCACTTCCTCTCCACTGACATCCCCTCCATCATCATGGGCGACTTCAATATCCCCATTGACACTCCCTCCATAGCCACCTCCAACCTTCTTTCCTTGACCACTTCCCTAGGGCTCTCCCAATGGTCCTCCTCTCCCACCCACGAACAAGGCCACACGCTTTACCTCATCTTTACCTGCCTTTGCTCCCTCTCTAACCTCACAACCTCGGTACTTATACTGTCCAACCACCATCTCTTGACCTTCTCCGCCCTCTCCTCCCCTGCCACACTACCCCCTCTCCGCAAACTTGATCACCCTCGCCGAAACCTAAAAGAATTTGATCTTCTTTTATTCTCTGAATCACTCCTCCCTCTCACCGATATACCCAGCTCTGACGACATTGACATTGCCACCACCCTATACAACACCACCATAACAAACGCTCTCGACCTAGCCGCCCCCCTCACGCTCCATGCTCCACGCATTAACAGGCAACCCTGGCACACCACCCTCACTAAAAACCTGAGACGGGCGTCCAGAGTCGCCGAGAGGAGATGGAAAAAGTCTCACACCCCCGAGCATTTTGCTCTGTTCAAGCAATCCATCACTGACTTCAAGACAGCACTTGCTACCGCCAAGCAAGTGTTCTTCTCATCCCTTATAACCTCTCTGTCCCACAACCCCAAACAGCTCTTCAAAACTTTCAACTCCTTACTTCGCCCGCCTGCTCCTCCCCCTTCTCTCCTCATCTCTGCTGAAGACTTTGCGGCCTTCTTCAAGGAGAAGATCGACAAGATCAGAAGCAGCTTCTGTCCACTATCCCCACAACTCCCCTTCCCACCTACACTGCCCTCCTCCTCCATCAGCCACTTCCCCCCATAACTGAAGACCAACTCTCCTCCCTCCTGTCAAAATCACACCTCAACACCAGCACCCACGACCCGCTCCCATCCCACCTCATTCCGAGCCACACCTCCATTTTCATCCTAGCCCTCACCCACCTCTTTAACCTTTCACTTAGCACAGGTACCTTCCCCTCGGCCTTCAAACACGCCCTAATCACGCCCATTCTAAAAAATCCCTCACTTGACCCTACCTCTGTCTCTAACTATCGCCCCATATCTCTTCTCCCATTCGCCTCTAAGCTACTTGAACAGCATGTCCACTCGGAACTGTCCTCTCACCTCTCCTCATGCTCCCACTTCGACCGCCTACAGTCCGGCTTCCGACCCCTCCATTCCACCAAAACAGCCCTGACCAAAGTCACCAACGACCTACTGACCGCCAAGAACAAACACCACTACTCCATCCTGCTACTCCTTGACCTGTCTGCCGCCTTCGACACGGTTGACCACTCCCTTCTTCTCCAAATCCCTTGGCATCACCCACCTTGCCCTCTCCTGGATCTCCTCATACCTAGCGCACCGGACCTTCTGCGTCTCGCACTCCCACACCTCCTCCTCACCCTACCCCCTTTCTGTCGGAGTCCCCCAAGGTTCGGTCCTGGGACCACTACTTTTCTCCATTTACACTCTCGGCCTAGAGCAACTCATTGAGTCCCATGGCCTCCAGTACCACCTCTACGCCGACGACACCCAAATCTACCTGTCCGGCCCTGACATCACCTCCCTACTCTCCAAAATCCCACAATGCCTTTCCGCCATCTCATCCTTCTTCTCTGCTCGCTTCCTTAAACTCAACATGGACAAAACTGAATTCATCGTCTTCCCCTCAAGAAATTCCACCCCACCTCCCAACCTATCCATCTGCATCAACGACTGCGCCCTCTCCCCAGTCCCCCAAGCCAAGTGCCTCGGGTAATCCTTGACTCCTCCCTATCCTTCAAGCCCCACATCGAGGCCCTCACCACATCCCTCCGACTCCAGATCAAGAACATCTCTCGGATCCGCTCCTTCCTCACCCACGACACCGCTAAAACACTCATCCATACTCTTATCATCTCCCGCCTTGACTACTGCAACCTCCTTCTCAATGGCCTCCCGGCTAACTCCCTCACACCTCTCCAGTCTATCATCAACTCCGCTGCCCGACTCATCTACATGTCCTCCCGCTACTCCCCTGTCTCTCCCCTCTGCCAAGCCCTTCACTGGCTCCCCGTCTCCAAGAGATCCCAATTCAAAACACTAACCATGGCGTACAAAGCCATACACAACCTGGCCCCACCATACATCTCCGACCTGGTCTCCCGATACCTTCCCTCACGCAACCTCCGCTCCTCCCAAGAACTCCTCCTCTGCTCCCCCCTCATTACCTCTTCGCACAACCGAGTCCAGGACTTCTCCCGGGCATCTGCCTTACTCTGGATCTCTCTGCCCGAACACGTCAGACACTCTCCTACCCTGAGTAGCTTCAAGTGTCACCTGAAGACTCACTTGTTGCGTCAAGCCTACAACCTGCCATAAGACCCAGGCGACCGCCCCATACCTGACATTCCCCCATCCTACTGTATCCTAACCCGCCCCTCTTAGACTGTCAGCCCTCGTGGACAGGTTCCCTGCCCCTCCTGTACCTGTACGTCCTGATCGCCTAGATTTAGTGTACTTATTATTGTCTCCCTCATCCTCATGTAAAGCGCCATGGAACCTAATGGCGCTATATAAATAAATAATAATAATAATAAAACACTAGATCAGGTTTTAAATACGTTAGTCTAGGGACCGTTCTGATAGGGGTCACCGTGGAGTGGTAGAACGGCTTCCATACCTTTTTTGCAAAAAAGTACTAACTAAGAACCCTGCTGTTGACACAATTTTGCACTTGCTTTTTACTTACCGTATATACTCGTGTATAAGCCGAGTTTTTCAGCCCAAAAATTGGGCTGAAAAGTCTCCCCCTCGGCTTATACACGGGTCAATACAGTACATGGTGTGGTGGCTGTGGTGGGGGCTGTGTCCGAGGCTGGAGGAAGCGGGGGGAGGCTGCTGCATGAGCGGCCCCGTCACGTGGGGCCGCTCATTATATATGCACTGCTTCCCCCTGTCAATCAGCGGCAGGGGGAAGCAGTGCATATCTGGCCCCCAAAATGCTGCACTCGCCCCCCCTCTGTAAGGGCCCCCCTCCCCGCTGTGTAAGGCCCCCCCCCCCCCGCTGCTGATCTTACCATCCGGTCTTCTGATCAGCGCCGGTCCTCGGTGCTCCGTCCTGCTACATCCGGGATCTCCGGCCGTCGCAGGCATATGACGTCATCGTGCGACGGCCGGGGATCCTGGATGCAGCGAGGACGGAGCACAGAAGACCGGCGCTGATCAGAAGACCGGATGGTAAGATAAGCAGCAGGGGGGGCGAGTGCCAGCATTTGGGGCTGCTGTTTACCCCTGGGGGCTGCTGTTTACCCCTGGGGGCTGCTGTTTACCCCTGGGGGCAGCTGATATCCCTGGGGGCAGCTGATACCCCTGGGGACCCTGCTGAATACCCCTGGGGGCCCTGCTGATACCCCTGGGGGCACTGCTGATACCCCTGGGGGCTGCTGATACCCCTGGGGGCTGCTGTATACCCCTGGGGGCCTGCTGATACCCCTGGGGCATGCTGATACCCTTGGGGGCTGCTGTATACCCCTGGGGGCCTGTGGATACCCCTGGGGGCCTGCTGATACCCCTGGGGCCTGCTGATACCCCTG
This sequence comes from Allobates femoralis, assembly GCA_033576535.1. Taxonomy (NCBI): domain Eukaryota; kingdom Metazoa; phylum Chordata; class Amphibia; order Anura; family Aromobatidae; genus Allobates; species Allobates femoralis. Next base: position 360,946,745 of record JARQOC010000003.1, read on the forward strand.
GGGGCCTGCTGGTACCCCTGGGGGCCTGCTGATACCCCTGGGGGCTGCTGTGTACCCCTGGGGGCTGCTGTTTACCCCTGGGGGCTGCTGTGTACCCCTGGGGCCTGCTGAATACCATACTGCTGGGGCCTGTATTCCACTGGGGGGGGCCTGTATACCTCACTGCTGGGGGCTGTATACCTGTCCTGGTGGCTGTATACCATACTACTGGGGCCTGTATACCACACTGCTGGGGGCTGTATACCTGTGCTGGAGTCCACCCTCGGCTTATACACGAGTCAATAAGTTTTCCCAGTTTTTGGGGGCAAAAGTAGGGGGGTCGGCTTATACACGAGTATATACGGTATATAGCAGAAATATATTTTTAGACATTTTTTTACACTGTCTTTTTTTGTGATATAGACATCACAGGTCATGATGGCATATCAGTACTTACTTAATGACTCTGGGCAGCAAGCGTGTCCGACATCGGCCTTAAGAGCATTTTATATGTGACGTAACCAATCATAACGCAGCGGCGTCTTCTAATCAACGTAGCCGCCTGGGCGTACGCAGGTGAGACACATTTTTGGTCAAAATTATTTTTTTGTGATTGGTCAGATTGAGTTTAAATAATCCGTGTGGGGCGTAACCACCGCCCCGACTGGAATGTGCATTGAGCTAGTAGTGTCTCATCTCAAGTTCTCTGTTGGACAAACGGTAAGTGGGAGCACATGCTATTGGGAACTCCTAGACATTATTTTGGGTGTGCTCTACACACATTTGTTGGCTGATGTTTGTGCGCACTAGGTCAGGCTTCAGGTCGCGTCATCTAGAAGTGTATTTAGCAACGCGTAAGAATCATTAATACAGGCATTGTCCTGTACTACACATTATGTTCTGTTTGAATCTTGCCAGGACAATATGTGTACTGCAGAACTATGTTGTGACCAAAGTATGTGTGTATCTGATGTGTGTGTGTTTAAAAGTGCTTAATTAGATCATGTGTGGCATTTGTAATGATAGGCCTTCACATATTCAAGTGCAGTCGGCCAAAATACATATATCACGTCACCTGTCAAACATGGAACATGTATGTACCCATGTTAACGACAACAATGTTTTGGCCCAGCCAACATGACTACCCAAACACATGTTATTCGTGTGGCAAGGCAGGGGCTGGAGACACAGAGTAGGGTGTGACGTCTGCTGGCCATGTGTGTATTTGCATGACCTTTTTTTTTTTTTTAAACTTTTTTGCAGATGGCTGAGTATCACGAGTTTATGACCCAACTCATCATGATGTACCAGGCACACGAATGCCTGTGGCGGGTGTCACTGCCTGCCTATCATGATCAGGCAGCGCGGGCTGCGGCCTACATGCCACTGGTGGAGCTATGTAATCGGTTCCAACCACAGAAGAACTGGACAGTGGCGCTGGTTGCAGAGGAGATCAAAAGCCTGCACACTGTGTTCAACCGTAGACACAAACTGTGGATGGAGGCCCGGTCCTGGGCTGGAGCTGAGGAGGTTTCTAGGCCAAACCTCTGGTACTATGACTCCTCAGTTCCCTGGGCCAAAGGCTGGGAACATGGTGCAGCAGGCGCCGTCCGCAACCAGCTGTAAGCCCAGCCCAAGACCCTGCCCCATCGCAGGAGGTGGGTAATTGTGTTTGTGTGTTTGAGGTACCCAGCATGTTTTTAGCACTGATGTGTTGTTTTGCGCACATGTGGTATTTTCCATTGTACCTTTTCCTTTCACTGTTCTTTTCTATCCATTTTTAGTTTGCATTATTTTCAGATTGTTGTGTGTTTTTTGTGGCCACTTTACCTAGCAATGTGAACTCTCAGGTGAGTATACTGCACTGGTGTAATTTTTTGGCTTTTGGTACTCCAAACTCTGCTCCTCAGTTTTTTGTTGTTCTCCGTGTTGAGCTTGGCCTCTACGTTGTGTGGGGTGTTTGGTTGTTGTACTATCATCAATAACATTGCATCATGTGGCTTATTTGTTTCTTTTGTTTGTTTTTCAGGCCCCTCTGGTGCCTGGCTCCAGTGAGGAGGAGTCAGCAGCTGGCGAGGCTCTCCCATCCATATCTGCGGGAGAACCAGTGCCCAGGACCAGTGGTGGGGGGGCCGGGCCCAGGTCTCAGCTCTGAGATTAGACGATGAAGACCACTAGCCCCACCCAACAAGGAGCTGGGTACCTGGGCAAAACGGGTCCTCCTGGATCGTGAGAGGACCCCTGGCTCTGGTTTCGGGTACATCACCAGTGAGATGCTGGCCCGCATGGAGCCAGAGCAGCGGAACATTGCAGAGCGGGCCATGTTTTGTGTCCTGGAGATGGGCGTAGATGGGTCCCTGCGATGGGGGGCATCGTGGACGTTCCCCCGGAAGACCACCCCAAGGCCCACTGCGCCTGCCAGACTCATGGTGAGGAGGACACAAACTCGTGATACTCCACCTCCCCCAAGAAGAAACACCAGAAGAGCTGCGGCCTCCCAGGGCCGATGGGTTGATGAAGAGGAGGAGGGGGAGGCCCCATTGTCTGATCCAGCAGAGGAGGAGGAAGACCTATAGAACTACTAGCCAATGCACAACCTTGGCCACAACATTTATTTTGGACATTATATTGCCCTTGTGTGGGCCTTTTTTTTTTTAGGAAAAAATCTTCTAATTTCAAAAAAGAAAAAAACAAAAAATAAATGTTTCAGTTCAACAACACTCTGTCCATAGTTGTGTGATGTACATGAGTGTGTGTGTTGGGTTATGTGGGTGTCAGATAGGAGACATTGATGACATATTGGGGGGCATGGCCATGGCGGTTGTTATGGTACAGTATGGTGACATGTTTACTATGTCACAACATATAGCTGTAGTTCCAACGTGAGCCAGTGTATTTTTAAAATTGAAAAAGCAATACATTTAACTTGTGTGTGTGGCAAAAAGGGATGACACAGGTGTTTGCTGGGCATATTTTTATTCACCAACAACATGTTGGAATAACATTGCCATCACAAACCACAAGGCTGGTTTAGCTTAGGAGTAGCCAAGACACACTACCCACTGTCCCAATGTGGGCCAATATACAGTAAGAAAAGAGGCCAACGTGGCCTTAAACAACAAAAGGTGCCAACAGGGCAACAGGGGAAAAAAATGGTCCAACATGGACAACAATGTTTATGGGCGTGTGGTCCCATTATTGGGGGGGTGATGGGTTATGGCCCATGCAGGACTGGGCTCTCTGGAGGGCGAGGATCATGGCACCAAAGCGTGCAAGTTGTTGCTGTCCTTGTTGGTGTGCCCTCTCCATCTGCTGCTGGGCCTCCTGGTGAGCCTGCAGCAGCTCGGCAATAGTTGGTACACCTGTAGGGGAAATAAGGATAGTGATTTACCAGAGTATGTGTATGTGGTTGTTTGAGGGTATAGTAATTGATCATACGTATGCTGCACATCACCATCCCGGGTATCATCAGGAGGAGATGGGGATGGGCTGAGAGCACGTGCTCATTCTCCTTCTGCAAAACATTTTAAAAATAAAAATAAAAAACTCACATACTGGTGTCAAAAGCACACAACAGTAAGTACATTGTAAAGCTTGTATGCGTTAGCAGACACCACCATACGCAGCACCTGCAGGCTCAATGTGAGGGTGTGGGGAGAACAGGACACCTGGACTTGCCAGGGAGCTTGAGATACTGGGGGGTGGTGTGGCTCCTGGGCTGGGGGTGTGTGGCCACAGGTTGTGGCTTTGTGCTCCCAGGGGGCCTGGGCTGGCTGCAGCCAAGCCTTGTGGCCCTGGTGGTGAGGGCCTGTCTTCACCCTCTGGCCCTGGAGACGGTGGAGTCCCGAGTGGTGAGGGGCTGTCTTCACCATCTGACCCTGGGGATGGTGGAGTCCCGAGTGGTGAGGGGCTGTCTACACCCTCTGGCCCTGGGGATGGTGGAGTCCCGAGTGGTGAGGGGCTGTCTTCACCCTCCGATTCTGGGGATGGTGGAGTCCCGAGTGTTGATGGACTGGCTGGGCCCTCCGGAACAGGTGGTGGTGGTGTACCGGGTGGCGCTGGGGAGTGTTGAGGTTCACCAGACATCGAGTCCTCTTCATATGGAATATCAAACAGGATGACACAGCTATTAGAGAAAAGGCACACAACATGGGGAATACACCTTTTGTGTGTGTTAGAATCTCCTGACAGCGTGAATGAAACACTCCAAGGTAATGGTGGGCACATATACTCTGGGTAGAGGCCACTATGGTCTGGGACATGCGTCCAACAACAGTGGGCACATATTTTGTTTAAAACCGAACCCTTGCCTTTGCATGGTGGGAGCTTGATTTTTTCAAACTAAATCAGCCACTAAGCAACAGGTGTTTGCACCATGGCTGCCAACACATAGCGTAGATATTGTATTCAGTGTTATGTATTGTGATGATTGTGTGTCTACATTTTATGTGTCACAGGTAGGGATGGGCGAATCTACTCGTTACTACTCTGTACTCGCCGAGTAGTAAGGGATTCGCCCGACTCGTTACTCTGCGAGTAATCGCAGGGATTACTCGCACAGTAACGAGTCCGCCCCCCTCCCCCGGTCCTAAATTAGGACTGGGCTGGGGGGAGCGAGCGGGGAGCGAAGGAAGGGAGGGGGGAGAAATGCTCCTTACCTCTCTTCCGGCTGTCTGCTGTGTGCTCTGTGCTGGGCTCCGGGTCCTGCGGGCTGCGGCAGCTCCAGGGTCCTAGAGCCCGCCTGCTCTCCCTGTGTACAGACATGTATGTCAGTGCACAGAGATGTAGCAGTGCTGAGATTGTTCTCAGCCTGCTCTCCCTGTGTACAGACATGTATATCTATGCACAGGGATGTAGCAGAGTGGACATCGCGTTTTGGACTACGTGGGACGGAAGAGGATTTTTTTAATTAAAGATGGAGTCCCTAATGGCTTTTTTTTTTATTTCTAATAAAAAAAATGTACTCTGTGTTGTGTTTTTTTTTTAAAACAATTTAATAGAAATTCATGGCGGTCAAGTCTAATATTGACGTGACCGCCATAAATTTCGGGCTTAGGGCCAGCTGATAATAAAAATCTGGCCCTAACCCCTTTATTACCCAGTGAGCCACCCGGCACCAGGGCCACTGGAAGAGCGGGGTTCAGCGCCAGAGGATGGTGCTTCAATGAATGCGCCATCTTCTGGGGCGGCTGCGGGCTGCAATTCGCAGCGGGGGGTGCCTAGAAAGCTTGGGCCTCCCTGCGCTGTGGATTCCAGCCCCCAGCTGCTTAGTTGTACCTGGCTAGACATAGAAATTGTGCGGGGCCCCACGCATTTTTTTTTTATCACTTCATGAAATTCATGAAATAATTAAAAAAAAAGGGCTCCCCTATATTCTTGTGTCTGGCCAGGTACAAATAGGCACCTGGGGGTTGGGGGCAGCCCGTCGCTGCCTGCTGGATCTGGCTGGTTACAAAAATACGGCGACGCCCATGTCAAATTTTTCTGAAAAATCCATAAAACAATATAAATAAAAGGGACTGCATCTTTATTAACCCCTCCACCATGGTCGAGGGGTAAGTAAAGATGCAATCCTTTTTTAGGATTGTTTTATTGATTTTTCAAAAAAAAAAAAAATAAAATGGGCTTCGCCGTATTTTTGTAACCAGCCGGATCCCCAACCCGCAGGAGCCTATTTGTACCTGGCCAGACACAAGAATGCAGGTGAGCCCCCCTTTTTTTTTATTATTTCATGAATTTCATGAAATAATAAAAAAAAATGCGTGGGGCTCCGGCGCAATTTCTATGTCTAGCTAGGTACAGCTAAGCAGCTGGGGGCTGGAATCCACAGCGCAGGGAGGCCCACGCTTTCTGGGCACCCCCCGCTGCGAATTGCAGCCCGCAGCTGCCCCAGAAGATGGCGCGTTCATTGAAGTGCCATCCTCTGGCGCTGAACCCCGCTCTTCCAGTGGCCCTGGTGCCGGGTGGCTCACTGGGTAATAAAGGGGTTAGGGCCAGATTTTTATTATCAGCTGGCCCTAAGCCCGAAATTTATGGCGGTCACGTCAATATTAGACTTGACCGCCATGAATTTCTATTAAATTGTTTTGTATTTGTTTGCAGGTCCTCTCCACCCCTAGTTTGTGGAGCAGGGCCCGCTGGATCCTTCTCAGGATGCTGCGTTTGCGCAGCCGTGGGTGCCAGTGATGCTGATCACACCAATAATCATGGCGGTCACACAGGTCTATGAGGAGTATTATCTCCGCCAGACCCCATGTGGCAGCGCGCTGTGCGGCGGCCATGACTGTGCTGCTATGTGCAGGGGAGGGCCAGGCACCTGGCAGGCAGAGCGAAACCGAAACCAAAGTCATGACGTCATTACGCACACTAGCGCCGCCAAACAACATTGTTGACACTTACAAGGTAGGTGTCCGCAGAGCGGGAGTAGCCTAATAAGCCCATCAGCGTCACCTAATTCGCTAACCATTGCAGTGGTTGCCCATGGCAGCCATGTGCGATGTGTAGGCCAATATATGAACTGTCATGTGTGGCAGTATAGTGTACACAGTGCATCTTTAAATACACGCGGCAACATTAGCTTACGCTATTGAATGTGCGCGTAATTGGACTGATGTAGTGGATGGTTGTGTAGGTGAAGATGCGTGAGGTGCTGAAGTGACAGTTCTTCAAAGATGGCGCCCTGTGAAGGGACAGCCAATGGAAATACAGTAGCCACCACCAATGATCGCTGACGGGGCGCGGTGTCCAGCACGCTGTGGCACGCCTACGGGAAATCAGTAGGCGATGCTGATTCCATCCCTATCGCCCCTTCACACGCCAAAAGCAGGGAAATTCACCTTCATGGTTGCGTCTGGTTTTCGAGCAGTGCTCTGAAATCGGAACCAGGTGCAACTTTGAAAATCACCGCTGGGTTCCCCATTTACACTCCGCAATTTTGTAGCAATTTCACAGCGACGGTGACAGGGCTACTGATTGCCTGTCCGATTTCTCACTGCGGTTGCGGCGTGTAAAGGTGCCCTTAGAATTATCTATGGAAGGGTCAAAAGCTGCATTAAAGTCACCCTATAAAATCAGTGTTCCTTCTACAAATACTGCCAGTTAGTCTAAGTGTGTATATAGCTCATTCTCTTGACCCAAATTGGGTATATACAAGGAGGCAAATATGATCTCATTAGAGGTAATGGAACCTTTAATCATAAGTAGGTGTTAGGGATGGGCGAATCTACTCGCTAGGACTCGTTACTCGGCGAGTAGTAAGGGACTCGCAGGACTCGGTACTCTGCGAGTTTCCCAGCGTTTACTCGCGCGAGTCCAATGCAAATCAATGGCAATCCTAGTTTTGTCAGAGACGCTGACAAAACTAGGATTGCCATTGTCTTGCATTAGACTCGGCTACTGTGCCAGTGATAGCAGGGAAACTCGCAGAGTAACTGCTGTTACTTTGCGAGCCGAGTCCAGCTGTCTTCTCTGTGCAGGCTGCCGCAGCTCCAGGGTCCTAGAGCCCGCCTGCTCACAAAGATGATGTAGCAGAGCTGCGATTGTTCTCAGTCTGCTCATTCCCTGTGCATAGACATCTATATCTATGCACAGGGGATGTAGCAGAGAGGACATCGTGTTTTGGACTACGTCAGACGGAAGAGGATTTTTTTAATTAAAGATGGAGTCCCTAATGGCTTTTTTTTTTATTTCTAATAAAAAATTTTCTCTGTGTTGTGTTTTTTTAACCCTTTATTGGAGATTCTTAGTGGCTGGGTCAAACGTGGCCTGACATTAAGAATCTCGGGCTTAATACCAGCTTGTATAACAAAGCTGGTATTAACCCCTTTATTACCCAGCGTGCCACAAGGGCCGCTGGAAGAGCGGGGCTCAGCGCCAGAGGATGGCGCTTCAATGAACGTGCCATCTTCTGGGGCGGCTGCGGGCTGCAATTTGCAGCGGGGGGTGCCCAGAAAGCTTGGGCATCCCTGCGCTGCGGATTCCAGCCCCCAGCTGCTTAGCTGTACCTGGCTAGACATAGAAATTGCGCGGAGCCCCACGCATTATTTTTATTATTTCATGAAATTCATGAAATAATAAAAAAAAGGGCTCCCCTATATTCTTGTGTCCGGCCAGGTACAAATAGGCACCTGGAGGTTGGGGGCAGCCCGTCGCTGCCTGCTGGATCCGGCTGGTTCCAGAAATACGGCGAAGCCCACGTGAAATTTTTTTCTGACAAATCCATAAAACAATGTAAATAAACGGGACTGCATCTTTATTAACCCCTGGACCATGGGCGAGGGGTTAATAAAGATGCAGTCCCTTCTTTAGGATTGTTTTATTGATTTTTCAGAAAAAAAATTACATGGGCTTCGCCGTATTTCTGGAACCAGCCGGATCCAGCAGGCAGCGACGGGCTGCCCCCAACCCCCAGGTGCCTATTTGTACCTGGCCGGACACAAGAATATAGGGGAGCCCTTTTTTTTTATTATTTCATGACTTTCATGAAATAATTTAAAAAAAATGCGTGGGGCTCCGCGCAATTTCTATGTCTAGCCAGGTACAGCTAAGCAGCTGGGGGCTGGAATCCGCAGCGCAGGGATGCCCAAGCTTTCTGGGCACCCCCCGCTGCAAATTGCAGCCCGCAGCCGCCCCAGAAGATGGCGCGTTCATTGAAGCGCCTTCTTCTGGCACTGAACCCCGCTCTTCCAGCGGCCCTGGTGGCGGTGGCACGCTGGGCAATAAAGAGGTTAGGGCCAGCTTTGTATTATCAGCTGGCCCTAAGCCCGAAATTTATGGCGGTCACGCCAATATTAGACATGACCGCCATGAATTTCTATTAAATTGTTTTAAAAAAAAGACAACACAGAGAAAATTTTTTATTAGAAATAAAAAAAAAAAGCCATTAGGGACTCCATCTTTAATTTAAAAAATCCTCTTCCGTCCGACGCAGTCCAAAACGCGATGTCCTCTCTGCTACATCCCCTGTGCATAGATATAGATGTCTATGCACAGGGAATGAGCAGACTGAGAACAATCTCAGCTCTGTTACATCAGGCAGCAGGCGGGCTCTAGGACCCTGGAGCTGCGGCAGCCAGCACAGAGGAGACAGCCGGACTCTTATCTGTGCAAGTTTCCAGCGATTACTTGCACAGTAAAGGAGTCCAATGCAAATCAATGGCAATCCTAGTTTTGTCAGAGTCTCTGACAAAACTAGGATTGCTTCAGGCTGAAGCTTCCGAGACACATCTGTGATTTGTAAATCGCACACTACTCGCTATTACTCGCTTCCCCATTCATTAACATTGGACTCACTAGACTCGCAACTCGCAGCGATTCCGAGTAATTTAGGACTCGCCCATCACTAGTAGGTGTCTATCTCCATAAGTGCGAGACTCAGTTAATACCCAATGAACTGATTGTGATATAATGTCTTTTTCAAACTAGAAAGGGCCCGTCACACACAACAATATCAGTAACGGTATCATTGCAACGTCACCGGTTTGGTGACATTGCAGCGATGTCTAAACGACATTGTTGCGTGTGACACCTATCAACGATCAATGATGAGTCATTGATCGTAGATTTATGAACCGGTTCATAAATCTATCATTGGTTGCCCACTGAACACGCAGCATTACTGCATGTGACAGCGGGAAACCAACGATCAGCAAGCTCCCAGCGCTGCACAGCAACTCTGGGAGCTGGTATCCAAGTTAAACAACGGGTAACTAAGTGCCGCGCAGCGCTTAGTTACCCACTGTTTACCTTGGATACCAGCGTGCTCGCTGGTTTGGATCACTGGTGAGTCTGCCTGTGTGACAGCTCACCAGCGATCAGCCTTCAATGTCCCACCGATCCCGATCGTTGGTGGGATCGCTGGGACATTGAAGCATGTAACTGGCCCTTAAGACACACTTTTTTACCCCCCTGTGATATGGCGGTCTGCCATGGTGTGAAAGGCTGGTACACATTGCACAATCAGAGGTCTGATACAATGTGAATGTTTCACTGTGTCTTGCAGCAGTAGATAAGAGATAATGCAAGTATGTGTGTGCATGAGTAAACACACCTCATCCAGGGGTGTGGTCAGGGCTGATGTCATGTGACTTTTGACTGGTCACAGGATGTGATGTCAGCCCAGGTCCTAGAGGCTACAAACCAGCTACTGGAGCACATGGGACGAGACCAAGCCTGTAGCCATGGACTGGCAAGAGAGCAGTGAATGGAGTCTGAGAGTGCTCCAGTGGGACATACTGTATGCTGATGAGATTAGTAGATAATTGTGTGCGGATGTATCCACTGAAGATAAAATAGTGTACACTTCCTTGCATGAATTGTGTCATGGTTATCTGCTACAGAGCTGGAGTATTTGGTTTATGAATGGTAGTAAACCAAATGGACTAACTTCTATAATAACTCTTGCTGTGTATTAAGTTTTGCCAAACGAGTGTACCCCTAATAGATCCAGCTAGCATAGCCTCACACCCCAAATATGGGAGGAATAGTGGGGGAGCTGTGCCTTATAGTCTTGATGTATGGTAGGAGCTGTTGCTGTGGGGGGGCAGCAGTGGTGGAGCGGGTCACTGGAGGAAGGGGCCGGCTACCACCAGCAGGAGCAGGTTGTAAGAGTACCTGCTGGTGACCATGTGGGCTTGATGTTTAAAGGGAACCAACCACCTCAAATCACCCTAATATACAGTTAGTACATGTCCCTGCACCCTAAGGATACCTTTCCAGCACTGTTTTTGTGTAAAATCTTGCATTAGTATAACTGATATAAAGAGTTTATAAACTTACTAGCCTGGTGACTTCTGGGCGTATCCCTCCTTCGGTTATACTTCAGGGCTGTGCATTGCATGTCTGTGCTCCCCCTCCCTCCGTGTCTGCTGCCCTGCCCTGATGGGTGTGATCGTTATTTCCTCTGCACAGAGGGAGGGGGAGCACAGACATGCAATGTACAGCCCTGAAGTATAACAGAAGGAGGGATACGCCCAGAAGTCACCAGGCTAGTAAGTTTATAAACTCTTTATATGAGTTATACTAATGCAAGATTTTACACAAAAACAGTGCTAGAAAGGTATCCTTAGGGTGCAGGGACATGTACTAACTGTGTATTAGGGTGATCTGAGGTGGTTGGTTCCCTTTAAGCTAATTTAATTCTTACAGCTCTCCCCACCAATCACTTCTCAAAACTGAAATTGGCACAGAGAGGTGGGTGGTGGATGGGTGGGGGAAGTGATTACATTAACTTAAACAGTGGGCCCATGTGATCAACTGATCATGTGTGCCCACAAATAAATACAGTAGATATTTACCACTTCCCACACACAATGCATGGGAGAGGTGAATATCCCGGTAGGCAGCAGTGGTCGGATGATTACTACTCACCATCTACTGTAGCAGAGAGATATCCTGTTCTGATCCCAGCAGTTAAGCTGACAGGTTACAGAGCTCAGTGCACGAGAGTGACATAATGCACAGTGTGCTAACATGCTGATGTACTCAGTTGTTGGCATGAAACCAGGATGTCACTCTGCAGCATGAGAATGATGAATGAGTGAGTATAATAATTTATTATTTTAATTGTGCGCCATGATGAGGGCCAAATACCTGGATATAGGAATAGACCAGGATGGGGGCATAGACCACGATGAGAGCATATACAGGATGGAGGCATATACAAGATGAGGGCATATAGAGGATGGAGGCATATATACAAGATGAGGGCATATACAGGATGGAGGTATAAACAGGATGGAGGCATATATAGGATGAGAATATATAGGATGGAGGCATATGCAGGATGGGGCATATACAGGATGAGGCCATATACAGGATGGTGGCATATATAGGATGAGGATATACACTACTGTTCAAAAATTTGGGGTCACCAGACAATTTTGTGTGTGCCATGAAAACTCATACTTTTATTTATCCAATGAGTTGCAAAATTAATAGAAAATATAGTCCAGACATTGACAAGGTTAGAAATAATGATTTGGATTTGAAATAATAATTTTCTCTTCAGTTGTTCTGCGTCTCACAAATGTTCCATCTGTGTGATGCAAACACCTTAAACTTTGATTCGTCTGTCCATAACAATTTTTTCCAATCTTCCTCTGTCCAATGTCTGTGTTCTTTTGCCCATATTAATCTTTTCCTTTTATTAGCCAGTTTCAGATATAACTTTCTCTTTGCCACTCTGCCCTGAAGGCTAGCATCCCGGAGTCTCTTCACTGTAGATGTTGACACTGGCATTTTGCAGGCACTATTTAATGAAGCTGCCAGTTGAGGAGTTGTGAGGCATCGATTTCTCAAACTAGAGACTCTAAAGTACTTGTCTTGTTGCTCAGTTGTGCAGCGGGGCCTCCCACTTCTCTTTCTACTCTGGTTAGAGCCTTTTTGTTCTCCTCTGAAGGGAGTAGTACACACCATTGTAGGAAATCTTCAGTTTCTTGGTAATCTCTTGCATGGAATAGCGTTCATTTCTAAGAACAAGAATAGACTGTTGAATTTCATGTGAAAGTTCTCTTTTTCTGGCTATTTTCAGAGTTTCATAGAACAAACAAATGTAATGCTCCAGATTCTCAACTATCTCAAAGGAAAGTCAGTTTTATAGCTTCTCTAATCAGCCAAACCGTTTTAAGCTGTGCTAACATACAATACTTGAAAAACAGTTTTCTAGGGTTTTCTAAACATCCATTAGCCTTCTTACACAGTTACCAAACACAATGTACCATTAAAACACTGAAGTGGTGGTTGTTGGAAATGGACCTCTATACACCTATGTAGATATTGCATTAAAAACCAGATGTTTGCAGCTAGAATAGCCATTTACCACATTCTATTTTTGATTTATTTAATGTTAGCTTCATTTAAAAAAAAATTGCTTTTCTTCCAAAGATAAGGAAATTTCTAAGTGACCCTGAACTTTTGAACGATGGTGTATACACGATGGAGGCATATGCAGGATGGAGGCATATAAAGTATGAGGGCATATACAGGATGGAGGCATATAGAAGATGGAGACATATACAGGATAAGAGCATATACAGGATGGAGGCATACAGAGTATGGGGCATATAAAGGATGAGGGCATATACAGGATGGGAGACCATATACCAGGATGGAGACATACACAGGATATGAGACTATATACCAGAATGGGGTTCATATGCAGTATTGAGGTCATATCCCAGGATGGAGGCATATATTCCAGAATGGGGACCATATTCCAGTATGGGGGATATATCAGAATGGAGGACATATATACTGTAGCAGGATGGGGAACATATAGTAGAATATGGACAAATTACAGCCATAACATTGTCAGCAGCAAATCCCGCCTCACATAACAGTGCATCAATTTTTATTTCCCTACTTTCCTCCTCCTAAAACCATAGTGCGTCTTATGGTCTGGCGCGTCTTATAGTCCAAAGATATGGTAAGTATACTGAGCCTTTGGATTTTTTATCTGGTGAAAGGCTTTGTTACACTGTGGCAAACCTGCAATTAGAAATCTTATAAGGTTTGTTCCTTTTGACAAAAAAATAACCTACTGGTAATTCGGAGATGTGGTCAGTCAACATCCTAGCAACGGACTAAGGAGGTTATGAGGAAGGGGAAAAGGGAAAGAGAAGAAAACTTAAGTAAAAAAAGAAGGGAAGGCAAACAAAGTAGTAGTAAAAAAGAAAGAAAAAGACCTAGGCAATAGGAAATATAACAAAGTGACTAGAAAAAATACCTTAGGGCCCTTTCACACTTGCGTTTTTTTCCTGATTTGGAAGATCAGGCAAACACCTGTTTCTTACAGGATTAATTTTTTTTGCATTCTCTTTAATGATTTCAGGAGAAAACATGAAGCAACAAGATTTTACCTGACAAAATTAAAGTGAATGTGCAAAATACTGTAAGAATCGGGTTGTGCCTGATCTTCCAAATCAGGAAAAAACTGCAAGTGTGAAAGGCCCCTTACCATTATTATGACATACTGAGAGTTAAAGGTTGATGCATTACAAATGCACAGTATATGGGGTTAAGCCTGACATCACAAATAATATATCATGAATTGATGGTGGTATTGGTCATGTATTCATGTACTGATGGAATTTCAGGTGATGTATTCATGTACTAATGGTGGTTCTGGTGATGTAGTCATATCCTAATTTTGGTTCTCGTGATGTATTCATGTACTGATGGTTGTTCTTGTGATTTACTCATGTACTAATTGGGGTTCTATTAATGTATTCCTATGATGTTATTGGTCCTGATTCTGTACACATGTAACAATCTGTATCTTTTACGATTATATGAAACATAACATTGTTAATTAAAAAGTTGCACCATCTGAAAAGTTGAAGGTTGTTATGTTTTTATTTATGTCAGAACCATTAAAGGGCTTGTCCAAGTTTGTGATGAAAGTCCCCAGTCACTCTGTGACTGCAGCCTTCTGAATTTTCACAGAGTGCATACTGCATGCTGTCAGGATTCTCTGGTGGAGTGGGAGATCATGAAATGACTAGGCATGTGCTGCCTTGCTCAATCTGAATAAATTGAGTGAGGCCAGATACTTCTAGTCAAAATGTGGGGGAAAGTATGCAAATTGTATATTTGGATGGCCATGTGAGTGCCATCTTGCCACCCTTACTGGAGAATCCTGAATATGTGCAGTGTCCATGTTGTGAGAATTCATAATTCTGCAATCTTTCATCACAAACCTAGATAATCTCTTTAAATATAACACTAAGCACTGTAGCATGCAGAATACCAACAGAATGTAATATACTCCCTGTCAGGATTCAAGTCTTCTTGCTGGCTCTAGCAGTCATTACATGGCCATTCATATGTAATTCTCATACTTCATGTGACAACTAGCTTAAAGAGGTCCTGTCAACCCCCCTGGTGCATGGCAAAGTAAATGCAGCACTGCATTCAGGGAAAGGGTCCCCCATGTCTCTATCCCCCTTGTAAGCTTTAAAAAAGACATTAGAAAACTTACAGATAAGAGGTCGTCTGGGTGGGATCTTATTAAGAGGTCCTGGCTGCTGGCACAGCCCTCCCTGCCTTCTCCTTTTGTTCCACCCCCTCTATGAGTCTGCAGCCACCTCCACTTGTGCTGGGCCTGCCCTCCGGTTCTCCTGCTCTGTGTGACATCAGGAGCAGAAGAGGAGGGCAATGTTAGAAGAAGAGGCAGTGGTGGCAGACACATAGAGGGGGCGTAACACACAAGGAAAAGGCCGGGAGAGCTGTTCCAGCAGCCAGGACCTCTTAATAAGATCCCACCCAGACGACCTCTTAACTGTAAGGTTTCTAAAGTCTTTTTTAAAGCTTTCAGACATGCTGCATTCAGTGCTGCATTTAGTTTGCCATGCACCAGGGGGTGACAGGTCCTCTTTAATGTTTTGCTTCTCTTAGTGAAACAGAGGCTGTAGTATTTCACTGAACAATGAGAGAATTAGGGAGAGCAAACTCATCTGCCTAGGACTGAAAGTGTAAATTGCATATAAGTGGTCACATGATGGCTAATCAAACAGCTTGAGCTGAGGGGGGGGGTACCAAACTGAATTCTTGCCCTGGGTGCCAGCAAACCTAGATTACCTCTGGTTTACAGCATTGTTTGTTATGTCACTTTTTGCATGCCATACTATCAACCTTCTTTCTCCTTTACTATGCTGCTAGACATACATAGGCTCTGTACTTATTTCGGTCAATCCTTTTAAGCAGATGCCATATTTCACAGATCGAGAAATTGAATTATATCAAGGAGCTGTAAGTAATTCTCTGTTCATATAGAGATTTTGGAAAATATGATGTGCGTACACTTGCTCGAATGTAATATTAAGGAGATTGTTAATTCTTGAGAAAATAAACACCCTTTCATGACTGAGGATTTTATGTTTTGCAACTTGTTTTTGCAATGATATATGAAAATAATATGAAAAATGTATGGAAGGATATATGAAAATAATAAATAACTAATAAACTTTTTATTATTGTCCTTCTGTGTTAAGGATCCAATCCTAAGAAATAATTATGTAAAATATGAACCAAAATTACAATGTGTGAATATGGCATAACGTCCAATGCACCAGTAATATTAAACGGTTAAGGCCACGTTACACACACAGATATATTGGTCACAGATCTCTGGTTGCAGTGAAATCATGGACACATTATTCCATTTTGTGGCTGTGTACAAATGGTACAATGTGTCCATGATTTCACTGCAACCACAGATCTGTGAGCAATACCGTATATACGCATGTATAAGCCGACCCGTGTATAAGCCGACCCCCCTACTTTTGCCCCCAAAAGCTTGGAAAACCTATTGACTCGTGTATAAGCTGAGGGTGGACCCCAGCACAGGTATACAGCCCCCAGCAGTGTGGTATACAGGCCCCCCCAGTGGTAGTATACAGCAGCCTCCCCAGTGATAGTATACAGCAGCCTCCCCAGTGGTAGTATACAGCAGCCTCCCCAGTGGTATATACAGGCCCCAGCAGTATATACAGGAGCCCCAGTGGTATACAGCAGCCTCCCCAGTGGTATATACAGGCCCCAGCAGTATTACAGCAGCCTCCCCAGTGGTATATACAGGCTCCAGCAGTATATACAGCAGCCCCAGTGGTATACGTGGTATACAGAAGCCTCCCCAGTGGTATATACAGGCCCCAGCAGTATTACAGCAGCCTCCCCAGTGGTATACACAGGCCCCAGCAGTATATACAGCAGCCCCAGTGGTATACAGCAGCCTCCCCAGTGGTATATACAGGCCCCAGCAGTATATACAGCAGCCCCAGTGGTATACAGCAGCCTCCCCAGTGGTATATACAGGCCCCAGCAGTATATACAGCAGCCCCAGTGGTATACAGTGGCCTCCCAGTGGTATATACAGGCCCCAGCAGTATATACAGCAGCCCCAGTGGTATACAGGCCCCAGTGGTATATACAGGCCCCAGTGGTATATACAGGCCCCAGTGGTATACAGGCCCCAGTGGTATATACAGGCCCCAGTGGTATACAGGCGCCCCCCCTTGCTGCCGCACACCTGTAAAGTAATACATCATTATACTTATCCCTGTCGCTGTCGCCGCCGCTGCCGCTCTGGCACCACGCTTTACCAGGTCTTCATGCTTCTTCTTGCTTCCTCCTCTGGCGGGCGCAGGCAATGACGTCATTGTCTGTGCACCGGAGGAAGAAGCATGAAGACCCGGAGGAGCGCGGTGTCAGAGCGTCGGCGGCGAAAGCGACAGGGATAAGTATAATGATGTATTACTTTACAGGTGTGCGGCAGCAAGGGGGGGGCCCTGTATACCGATGGGGGGGGCGGGCGGCCAGTATATACCTATGACTCGTGTATAAGCCGAGGGGGGACTTTTCAGCACATTTTTTGTGCTGAAAAACTCGGCTTATACACGAGTATATACAGTATATCTGTGTGTGTAACATGGCCTTTACAGGGATTATTTTGTGAGTTAAATCTAATATCTGGCATTGTTTACAGAGTGGTTTATTCCAGACCCTTGTGTTTTTTTTTCTCCTTTCACTCTAATCTGGGGGATTCAACTTTTATAATCAAACACTTAAAAATTATTTGTCTCACTGCCTACAGTGTCCAAGCCTGTGCAATACCTGCACACATCTATGGGGAAATGAAGTGGTTAATGTAATTATTGCATGGTAGCAACTAAAGGTACCGTCACACGCGGCAATATTGCTTGCAATTCACTGACAATTTGCTGGTTGCAGTGAAATCATGGACACATTGTTCCATTTTGTGGCTGTGTACAAATGTAACAATATGTCCATGATTTCACTGCAACCAGTAAGTTGCAAGAGAAATTGCATGCAATGTTGCAACGTGTAAAGGTACCCTAAGGGCCGCTTTACACACACCAACTTCTGTGTCCAACTTCTGAACAGATCTCTGGTTGCAGTGAAACCATGGACACATTGTTCCATTTGTACACAGCCACAAAATGGAGCAATGTGTCCATGATTTCACTGCAACCAGAGATCTGTTCAGAAGTTGGTCACAGAAGTTGATGTGTGTAAAGCGGCCCTAAGGGCCAAATTCTCAATTAAATGTCACCTGCTTAACCCAAGAGGAAGTACGGCATCGTCTAAAAATCAATAAAATTGACAAATCCCCGGGCCCGGATGGGATACACCCCAGAGTGCTGCAGGAATTAAGTACTGTCATTAAAAATGATTTGTCTCACTGCCTACAGTGTCCAAGCCTGTGCAATACCTGCACACATCTATGGGGAAATGAAGTGGTTAATGTAATTATTGCATTATCCATTATCAACATGGTTTTATGAGGGATCGTTCCTGTCAAACTAATCTGATAGGCTTCTATGAAGAAGTAAGTTCTGGACTGGACCAAAGAAATGCAGTGGATGTGCATTATTTTTGACCATTATTTTTAATATTTAAAGATTCCATAATAACAGGGTCTGTACCACAGGACTGGCGTATAGCAAATGTGGTGCCAATATTCAAAAAGGGGACAAAAACTGAACTTGGAAATTATAGGCCAGTAAGCTTAACCTCTACTGTGGGTAAAATCCTAGAGGGTTTTCTAAGAGATGCTATACTGGAGTATCTGAAGAAAAATAACCTCATGACCCATTATCAACATGGTTTTATGAGGGATCGTTCCTGTCAAACTAATCTGATAGGCTTCTATGAAGAAGTAAGTTCTGGACTGGACCAAAGAAATGCAGTGGAAATGTGGTGTATATGGACTTTTCAAAAGCTTTTGATACGGTGCCACACAAAAGGTTGACACATAAAATGAGGGCAATGGGGATAGGGGAAAATATGTGTAAGTGGGTTAAGAACTGGCTTAGTGATAGGAAACAAAGGGTGGTTATTAATGGAACACTCTCAGAATGGGTCACAGTTAACAGTGGGTTACCACAGGGGTCAGTGTTGGGCCCGCTTCTATTTAATATATTTATTAATGACCTTGTAGGGGGCATACAGAGTAGAATCTCAATATTTGCAGATGACACTAAACTCTGCAGGGTAATCAATACAGAGGAGGACAATTTTATATTACAGGAGGATTTATGTAAACTAGAAGCTTGGGCTGCTAAATGGCAAATGAGCTTTAATGGGGATAAATGTAAAGTCATGCACTTGGGCAGAGGAAACAAAAGGTATAATTATGTGCTTAATTGTAAAACACTGGGCAAAACTGTCACTGAAAAAGACCTGGGTGTATGGGCAGATGACAAACTCACATTTAGTGGCCAGTGTCAGGCAGCTGCTGCAAAGGCAAATAAAATAATGGGATGCATTAAAAGAGGCATAGATGCTCATGAGGAGAACATAATTTTACCTCTATACAAGTCACTAGTGCGACCACACTTAGAATACTGTGTACAATTCTGGTCTCCGGTGTATAAGAAAGACATAGCTGAACTAGAGCGGGTGCAGAGAAGAGCGACAAAAGTCATTAGAGGATTAAGGGGTCTGCAATATCAAGACAGGTTATTAAACTTGGAGTTATTTAGCTTGGAGAAACGAAGGCTTAGGGGTGATCTTATAATAATGTATAAATATATGAGGGGACAGTACAGAGAACTTTCTAATGATCTCTTTACTCTTAGGCCTGAGACTGGGACAAGGGGGCATCCTCTACATCTGGAGGAAAGAAGGTTTAATCATAATCACAGACACGGATTCTTTACTGTAAGAGCAGTGACACTATGGAACTCTCTGCCACATGATATTGTAATGAGTGAGTCACTACTAACATTTAAGAAGGACCTGGATGCCTTTCTTGAAAACTATAATACTACCGGTTATATATACTAGATTCTTTGATAGGGCGTTGATCCAGGGAACTAGTCTGATTGCCATATCTGGAGTCAGGAAAGAATTTTTTTCCCCAATGTGGAGCTTAGTTTTGCCACATGAGGTTTTTTTGCCTTCCTCTGGATCAACATGTTAGGCTACGGGTTGAACTAGATGGACGTAAAGTTTTACTTCAACCTTAAAAACTATGTTACTATGTTGCTATGTTACTTTACACACACCAACTTATCTGTCCAACTTCTGACCAACTTACTGGTTGCAGTGAAATCATGGACACATTGCTCCATTTTGTGGCTGTGTACAAATGGAACACTGTGTCCATGGTTTCACTGCAACCAGTAAGTTGGTCAGAAGTTGGACAGATAAGTTGGTGTGTGTAAAGTGGCCATAAGACTTTTTATATCCTATGCTACCCTTGGTCTCATGGATCAATTAATAGCTATTATTAGTTATGAATAGACTTCTATAGATTGTTTACAAAAATTAGCAAATAAGTAAATAACCCCATAATTTTCAGCTCCCAAAGACATATTGAGCAGGCTAACGCTAACGAAATATTTAATATTTTACCATTCCCTTCAGGCTACGTTCACACACAGCGTTTTTGTGAGGATCCAATTTTGGTGCAAAACTGCATCAAGAACGGATCTTCACAGAACGCAGCGTTCTGTGTGTGAACGGCCTGCGCTTTCTTCCTGTCCTTGGTGACCCCCCCCCCCCTTCCCTGCAGTGTCTTCTAATCTCATCGCGAGCTCTAGGACCCTGGAGCACCATGTTCCGGGTGACGATGCCCGGTCACATGGTGCTGTTTAAGGTCTTGCACAAGCTCCTACGGTGGCGGTATGAAGAGCGATTACCAGGGGAACACAGTGAGGTGAGTAAAAAGCGTGCCGAAAAAGGTGCAAACAGTTGACATGGTCATTCTTTTTGCGAACACGCTTTGCAGTGCAAAGCGCATCCGCACAATGATGGACCATTTGAACGTATTTCAACAAAAACCGTTGCTTTCCCCGGGATGCATTATGGCGCTGTATTTCACTGCATTTATGTAACGCTAAAAAGCAATGTGTAAATGCAGAATTACGCTCCGTGTGAATGTAGCCTTATTATAATACTGCTATTTGTCTTGATCATTTGTTGCATGTTTGATGAAATGGATGTTTAATAATAGTGGAAAAAGTACCGTAAATGTTTTCTCAAGACTTTACTCAAAGAGAATCTCTGTTGTGACCAAAGCCTTTTTTTTCCTGTATACAATGCAAGGTGTTAGGCTACTTACACACTGGGGTTTGTGTGTGTTGTGCTGGCATCCATACAAATCTGCAGGCATATGGATCCACCATGCGTCCCTATATTTAATATTATGGATACAGGGACATGCTTAGTTATGCGTTTATAGACGTATCAGTCCCTCTGCATCATTTTTATGTCCCTGCAAAACGCATCATATTGTGTTTTTAGCGAGCATCAGGATGCATAAAAAATCCTTATGCATCCTGATGTGTGCCGCACTACGTGAAAATGACACCTGGATTCCAATGGTGGCGCATCCATCTCTGGATGCATGCCGCCAGACAAAGATGTGTATCCATTGAAAAATATCTCTCATTCTCACTCTGACTAGTCAAAAAATTGATGTTATGGTGTGGTATATGGGGTTCAAAGATAGTGAGGCCATTCTTCATCAATGGAAACCTCAGTGCCACTGGATATCTGAAATTACTACATGATTCAGATATCCAGTGGCATTGAGGTTTCCGTTGATGAAGAATGGCCCCACTATCTTTGTACCTAATATACCACACTATGCCATCAATTTTTGTATTCCAACAGTCTTGGAGGGATCTATCCACTGTGGGTTAGTGTCAGACCAATAGAGTTGGTTTTGTTTGTTAACTTCACTATTCACAAAATGGTTTGCCTCATCACTCATCTGAAGGCAATTGTCTATGCTGTGAAGATACGAGATGTGCAGCATCTGAAACAACGGATACTGGAAGCCTGTGCTAGTATTTCTTCTGCGGTGTTGTTATCAGTGTATCGAGAGTGGGAGAAGAGGGTTGCATTGACAATCCAACACAATGGGCAGAACTTTGAACACATTTTATAAGTGGTCATAAACTTGTAATGACTCATGAAAGAATAAAGATACGTTAAAACCAAGCACACCATTGTTTTTCTTATGAAATTTTCAATAAGATTGATATGTCACATGACCCTCTTCTCATTGAAAGAAAGTTGGATCCAAAATGGCCAACTTCAAAATGGCCACGATGGTCACCACCCATCTGGAAAAGTTTTCCCCTCCCATATACTAATGTGCCACAAACAGGAAGTTGATATCACCAACCATTCCCATTTTATTTAGGTAAATCCATATAAATGTCCCACCCTGTATAATTTAGACAATGTGATTCTCTGGATTTTATTTTTGATATTCTATCTCTCACTGTTAAAATTAATCTACCCTTAAAATTATAGACTGTTCATGTCTTTGTCAGTGGGCAAACATCCAAAATCAGCAAAGGATCAAATATTTCCCCCACTTTAGGGAAAAAAAACATTATTTCTCAATATACAGTGGATACAGTATTCAGACCCCTTTAAATTTGTCACTCTTTTTACCATTGCAGCTTTTTGGTAAATTCAAAAAAGTTCATTTTTTCTCATTAATGTACACAATGCATCTCATCTTGACTGAAAAAAACAGAAATGTAGATATTTGTGCAAATTTATTAAAAAAGTAAAACTGAACTATCACCTGGTGATAAGTATTCAGACACTTTGCTCAGTATTGAGTAGAAACACCCTTTTGAGCTAGTACAGCCATGAGTCTTCTTGGGAATGATGCAACAGGTTTTTCTCACCTGGATTTGGGGATCCTCTGCCATTCTTCCTTGCAGATCCTCTCCAGTTCTGTCAGGTTGGATGGTGATCATTGGTGGACAGCCATTTTCAGGTTTCTCCAGAGATGCTCAATTGGGTTTAGGTCAGGGCTTTGGCTGGGCCAGTCAAGAATGGTCACAGAGTTGTAGTCCCAAAAGAAATGAGTGTATACTGCCCATGATAATAAAGTAACAGCACTCAGGTCCACATAAGTGCACAATGAAAAATTTTAGAATGTATTTTTTGCACGAGAACAAGTTAATTACAGTGCATACTGTTCTGGTGAAAAAGGTAGGATAAAGTCAAAAAGGTCAAAGACAGAGTAACAGAGGGAGCAAAAGAGACACGTACCAAGGGATAAAGGTTACAGGTTATGGGAGCCTATATACCCTGGTTGTAGAGCAAGGTGCTTACAAATGAACAGGAGTGAGGTCTAGATAATAATGATAAGGCACCAGCCCTACAATTGCAATTCCTCACCACACTGTGTAAGGTGCAGGTATTTTCTAAAACTTAGTGAGGCTTACCCATTAAGGTGAATGCTCTCCCTTATTTATGGTCATGTGTCACAGATCCTGACACGTGTTTCACGTATCGGCTGCTTCAGGGCGTATGGGGGTGACTGTGCAGAGTGGAGCAGTATATATATGTGACCCATAGTGGGAATCTATCACAGCTGTGCATGAGTATGTGCCACGCACGTTCTGGAGCAGCAAGGGCCGTTCCTTGATGCACGGGGTCGGGAAGAATACTTCCAGTGACATCATTGACCCCGTGCATCCATTTCCGGAAGTCCTGCACATCGCTCATCCCCAGCAACGCAGCACACATGCACGTTGCCCGATCCGCCATCTTAGAAGAGGGCACAGTTAAGGGCAGCATCTGTGCTCATATAGATAGCTCCAATAGCTGTGTTATTAAACCTCCTGCACTCAGTCACTAAAATGGATTAGAGAAAGGGATTACAATTTAAGGTAACACCTTTTACATTACACTATGAGCTCAAACAGGGATGATTAGAATAGTACTATGAAGCTGCAGGGACAGATAGTGATAGCTGGGGGGTATAAACCACCTCACAGGTTCCCTTTAATATGGAGAGTGCTATAATGCTCTCTGTAATTTATTCTTTGAATCATTCCTCCAATTGTTACATCCCTCTTCCTATCCCCATTTTTCCCCTTCTCTGTTGCCTTAAATTGTAATCCCTTTCTCTAATCCATTTTAGTGACTGAGTGCAGGAGGTTTAATAACAAAGCTATCGGTGCTATCTATGTGAGCACAGATGCTGCCTTTAACTTTGCCCTCTCCTAAGATGGTGGATCGGGCAGCACGCATGTGCAATGCGTCACCGGGGATGAGCGATGTGTGGGACTTCTGAAAATGGATGCACAGAGTCAATGACGTCACCGGAAGTATTATTCCTGACCCTGTGCATCCAGGAACACCCCCCGCTGCTCCACTGCCAACGACGCAGCGCATACTCATGCACAGCTGCGATAGATTCCTACTATGGGTCACATATACATACTGCTCCACTCTGCACAGTCACCCCCATACCCCCTGAAGCAGCCGATACGCACAACATGTATTGGGGTCTGTGACACATGTAACCTGTAACTTCTATCCCTTGGTACGTGTATCTTTTACTCCCTCTGTTACTCTATCTTTGCCCTTCTTGACTTTATCCTACCTTTTTTACCACAACAGAATGCACTGAATTTAACTTGTCCTCGTGCAAAAAATAAATTCTACCATTTTTCATTGTGCACTTGTGTGGACCTGAGTGTTGATTATAAATTATTCTGCCCATATACAGCATGATGTCCAAGTGCAGTCCTTTTTGTTTTCTCAATGGTGATAGAGTTGTTCTGAAGCCACTTCTTTGTTATTTTAGCTGTGTGCTTAGGGTCATTTGCAGCCTTTTGCTGCCAGTTTTCAAACTTGTCGGCATTGGTAAAATGACTTATGCCATCCGCCATATCCCCCTTGCGGCCCATCACCTTCACGAAGGTGATATCCTCCCTAAAATAGATTTTGTGGAGTCTTTTTGGAAGATCATTAAACAGCAGGGTGTACCGGTTGATGTAGCACCAGTGACCAGTACCTTCTTCGGCTATGAAACCAAACCCCCCTCTGCTGGATAAATGCTACCACCTTGCCTCAGGTACAGTGCCTTGTGAAAGTATTTGGCCCCCTTGAACTTTTCAACCTTTTGCCACATTTCAGGTTTCAAACATAAAGATATAAATTCTAATTTTTTTGTGGAAAAGTGGGACACAATCATGAAGTGGAACAAAATATATTGGATATTTGAAACTTGTTTAGCAAAAAAGAAAATGAAAAGTGGGGTGTGCAATATTATTCGGCCCCCTTGAGTTAATACTTTGTAGCGCCACCTTTTGCTACGATTACAGCTGCAAGTCACTTGGGGTATGTCTCTATCAGTTTAGCACATTGAGAGACTGAAATTCTTGCCCATTCTTCCTTGCAAAACAGCTGGAGCTCAGTGAGGTTGGATGGAGAGGGTTTGTGAACAGCAGTTTTCAGCTCTTTCCACAGATTCTCGATTGGATTCAGGTCTGGACTTTGACTTGGCCATTCTAACACCAGGATACGTTTATTTTTGTACAATTCCATTGTAGATTTTGCTTTATGTTTGGGATCATTGTCTTGTTGGAAGATAAATCTCCGTCCCAGTCTCAGGTCTTTTGCAGACTCCAACAGGTTTTCTTCTAGAATGGTCCTGTATTTGGCTCTGTCCATCTTCCCATCAATTTTAACCATCTTCCCCCCTGCAGAAGAAAAGCAGGCACAAACCATGATGCTGCTGACACACCCCAGGACCGGGGTACTCGGATCCCGGGCGTAGCTTTAAGGGACTGTCACTGGTGGCCGGTGCCCAGATCCGTGGCTGTGGTGGTCACGAAAAAGGGGTTTAGTAAAAATAGAATAATAAAAGTTTTTTTTAATGTGACGCCACCTGCAGTATCTGGTGATGGCACCAGTGTTGCCAGCAGGCCTCCAGGGATGATGGGTAGGCAGCCGGATGATGTCGCTCCCTGCAGGGCAGTGAGGTAAAGAAATGGTTTCACACCGGGAGAGATGCAGTCTTCTCCTTAAGACTGAAACTCAGATGACCAACATAACATAGTAGAATTAAGACACAGGAGACCTTCTTGCTCTGTATGGGTATTTATTGGTGACTTCTCAAGCAGTACGCAAAGTACACAGTCACGGGTAGCTGGCCAGGTAGTCACCAAAGGATGCAAAGTCTCTCTGAGGTCCTCTACAATGTTCCTTCTGGAAACAACTTCTGTCCTTTTCACTCACTGCGTTCTCCTTACTATCCTTGCACGACCCTGCACAGAGCCCTCTTCCTACCAGGACTGTTGGGTATATAGAGGTTACCCTACTCTCTATGGGGCTCAACCTGGTTTGGAGCTCCTGGTGGGGACGTGCGTGTCGGACCAGGTTGGGGCTATAAGAAAGGCCTTCGACCCACCGGGTTTGGCGGCTCAGAGCTAAACTTTCCTGCACCGCACTCAGAGCCGGTACTCCATCTTGGACTGGTTTCCCTCCTGGACTCGCAATCTTCAGTCCGGCACGGGCTTACACAAGCCAGGGATCCCCTTTCTTTCTGGGTTGCCTTCCTTTTTTAGGTACGCTCCACCATAATCTTTGCAGGGACCTCCTTCTCCTCCTTCCCTCATGGTACTCTCTTCACGTTCTGACTAACTGTCACTCCCGCTTCTTTCACTATACCTCAGCTACTCCCACCGGGACAGGTTAACCTGGTAACGGGTACAGCCAATTGGTCCCCTAGCTCTAAGTGTATGAATGCAGGGATGAGGCCTCAGATTAATATTACCATCCTCTGGTGACCAGGATACTGTACACGCTAGTCTGGATGTAGTACCCCTTCTGTGGCGCACTGGCCACTGGTGCGCCACACTGCCACCACCTTGTTTGACAGTGGAGATGGTGGTTTGAGGTTGATGAGCTGTGTTGCTTTTTCGTCAAACATATCGTTTTGCATTGTGGCATTGTGGTTTCATCTGACCAGAGCACCTTATTCCACATGTTTGGTGTGTCTCCCAGGTGGCTTGTGGCAACCTTCAAACGAGACTTTTTATGGATATCTTTGAGAAATGGCTTTCTTCTTGCCACAATTCCATAAAGGCCAGATTTGTGCAGTGTACGACTGATTGTTGTCCTATGGACAGACTCTCCCACCTCAACTGTAGATTCCTGCAGTTCATCCAGAGTGATCATGGGCCTTTTGGCTGCATCTCTGATCAGTCTTCTCCTTGTTCGTGATGAAAGTTTAGAGGGACGGCCAGGTCTTGGTAGATTTGCAGTGGTCGGCGCCAACACACAGCGACCAATGAGAATAGCGCCTCACTTCCCATTGAGATATAATGGAGGACTTTGAGTTTAAATACCAGCTGTCTACAAAATAAATAAATATCCTTAACCAATTCAAACTTATCAAGCATATGCATAGGTGAAAATGACAGACCTTTAGACAGTACACTTTCTTCCGTTTGTGTAAGATTGTAATTAGATAGATTAATTATCTGTAAGTTACCTATTGAATTTGCGGGCCCGGGGCTTTCATCTACCATCTCCCCCCTCGTCCATGATGTAGGTTCAGAATTGGTGACCATCTTCCTGTGGTGGGATTTCGATTCCTGAGGTGCCGTCGACTTAGGTTTTCGTCTGCTACGTCTTGTCCGCTTTCTGGGTCGGCTTTGTCCCCCGATAAAAAATTGTTATCACTACTACTGGCAGAGGAAGCAGAGGTACTAGAGTCTTCCTCGGTGGCTCCCTGGGGTCTTGCTGGTGTTTTTGGTTTTCTGGGTTTATAAGGTTTGCGTGGTTTATTAGGGTTGTTTGGTCTATATGGTCTAGAATTATCTTTGTGTGACCATTTATAGACTGAGTTGTCCAGTAGATCTTTTTTATCCCTCAGAAACTTCTGCTGCTTACCTCTAAAGATATCTTGGCCATACTTATCAATGATATCTTTTAGGCGCAGTTTGAATGGGGCAATTTGGGAGGTAGAATCAAATTCCCCAAGTTTGGTTTCCAAACTCTTAATTTCAGTTCTCAATTTTTTCAGCAGAGCCTCATCATGCTCTATAAGCATGTGGATGATTATCTCGGAGCACTTTAGAAGACCCGCCTCCCAAATCTTTTTAAAACCCTGGTCAACTTCCCAAGCTGGAAAAATTTGCACTCTTAGTCCCCTGGGGGCAACACCCAATTTGAGATACTCCCTTAAACACTTCACATTCCACCATGTCTTAAGGCTAGGTCTCACATAATGATATCGGTAACGATATCGTCCTATTTGTGACGTAGGAACGATATCCTTACCGATATCGTTGCGTGTGACTGTAAGCAACGATCAGGCCCCTGCTGTGAGGTCGCTGATCGTTGCACAGGGCTCCTGACCATTTTTTGGTCGTTGGCCCCCCCGCTGGTCACCACACATCGGTGTGTGTGACCGGCGGGGGCAGCGATCAGCGACCTGTCAGGATCTCCCGCCATGTTACAGCGCTGCACAGCAGCGCTGTAACATGACATCCAGGGTGACAAGCGGGCTTAGAGACCCGCTTGTTTACCATGGTTACCGGCACCCGCCCGCTTCCGAGTTGCGGGGAGCGAGCGGGTGCCGACCTCTCCTATCCTGTCCCTCACTATTCTCATCTCTCCCTGCTATTTCCCTGTTCCCTACTCTATCCCCTATCCTAAACCCTAATCCTATCCCTCTCCTTGTTCTAAATAAAGAAATCCCGCCCCGAGGCTCACCGGCATCAGAGGCTCCCATACCGGCATCTCTGTAATGGAGATCTCAGGGGTAAAGGACCTGTGATGAGGTCACAGTCATGTGACCGGCCTATACTATACAGTATACAGTATAGGCGGGTCACATGACTGTGACCTCATCACAGGTCCTTTACCCCTGAGATCTCCATTACAGAGATGCCGGTATGGGAGCCTCTGATGCCGGTGAGCCTCGGGGGGGGGATTTCTTTATTTAGAACAAGGAGAGGGATAGGATTAGGGTTTAGGATAGGGGATAGAGTAGGGAACAGGGAAATAGCAGGGAGAGATGAGAATAGTGAGGGACAGGATAGGAGAGGTCGGCACCCGCTCGCTCCCCGCAACTCGGAAGCGGGCGGGTGCCGGTAACCATGGTAAACAAGCGGGTCTCTAAGTGCAGGAGAGACCCGCTGTTACCATGGTTACCAGCGTCCGTCCGCTCCCAGGATGCAGGGAACGAGCGGACGCTGGGTACCCCAACGATCTGGCTGCCCAGAGGTCGCTGGTGAAGTCTGTCAGTGTGACAGCTCACCAGCGACCTGATAACGATGTGTCAACGATGCATCAACGATGCTGATCGTTGTCGGCATCGCTGACACATCGTTATGTGAGACCGGGGCTTTAGTCAGATGTTTATGAAGTTTAATCAATCTATTCGTCACCCCTTTAAAGGAGTTATCCTCTTCTACCGACACACTGTCGCCAAACACATTACTAGACTGTTTAAGCCAAGTAGCTTCCCTGGACTCCAAGTCCATGATATTTAGCACCTAACAATTTTGGTGCTTAGAATATGGCAAATATCCTGTATTTTGCTGTGCTGCGGTCTTTTGTCTAAGTATTAGTGTATGTTTACACTTTTTAATGGTTTTAACTTGATGTATGTCCTTGTTGTTTTCTAATAAAGCTTATATTAATTACAAACTTGGTTGAGCATGGCTAATCCCAGTTATACACACGCTCTCTCTTCTTGGTAATTAGATTTAAATTTATGTGTGTCTGGTTGATCTACACAGTTGTGACACCCACTCTCTATACAAAAAACAATGAGAATAGCGCCTCACTTCCCATTGAGATATAATGGAGGACTTTGAGTTTCAAATTTACCGCTGTAAGTGAGGCGCTATTCTAAATGATCGGCGCCAGCACACAGCGACCAATGAGAATAGCGCCTCACTTCCCATTGAGATATAATGGAGGACTTTGAGTTTCAAATTTACCGCTGTATGTGAGGCGCTATTCTTATTGGTCGGTGCCAGCACACAGCGACCAATGAGAATAGCGCCTCACTTCCCATTGAGATATAAAAAGGAGGACTTTGAGTTTCAAATTTACCGCTGTAAGTGAGGCGCTATTCTCATTGGTCAGCGCCAGCACACAGTGACCAATGAGAATAGCGCCTCACTTCCCATTGAGATATAATGGAGGACTTTGAGTTTCAAATTTACCGCTGTAAGTGAGGCGCTATTCTCATTGGTCGGCGCAAGCACACAGCAACCAATGAGAATAGCGCCTCACTTCCCATTGAGATATAATGGAGGACTTTGAGTTTCAAATTGAGCGCTGTAAGTGAGGCGCTATTCTTATTGGTCGGCACCAGCACACAGCGACCAATGAGAATAGCGCCTCACTTCCCATTGAGATATAATGGAGGACTTTGAGTTTCAAATTTACCGCTGTAAGTGAGGCGCTATTCTCATTGCTCGGTGCCAGCACACAGCGACCAATGAGAATAGCGCCTCACTTCCCATTGAGATATAATGGAGGACTTTGAGTTTCAAAATTACTCAAAGTCAAACTCAAAGTCCTCCATGTATCTCAATAGGAAGTGAGGCGCTATTCTCATTGGTCGCTGTGTGCTGGCGCCGACCAATGAGAATAGCGCCTCACTTACAGCGATAAATTTGAAACTCAAAGTCCTCCATGTATCTCAATGGGAAGTGAAGCGCTATTCTCATTGGTCGCTGTGTGCTGCCGCCGACCAATAAGAATAGCGCCTCACTTACAGCGCTCAATTTGAAACTCAAAGTCCTCCATGTATCTCAATGGGAAGTGAGGCGCTATGCTCATTGGTCGGCGCCAGCACACAGCGACCAATGAGAATAGCGTCTCACTTACAGCGGTAAATTTGAAACTCAAAGTCCTCCATTATATCTCAATGGGAAGTGAGGCGCTATACTCATTGGTCGCTGTGTGCTGGCGCCGACCAATGAGCATAGCGCCTCACTTCCCATTGAGATATAATGGAGGACTTTAAATTTCAAATTTACCGCTGTAAGTGAGGCGCTATTCTCATTGGTCGGCGCCAGCACACAGCGACCAATGAGAATAGCGCCTCACTTCCCATTGAGATATAATGGAGGACTTTGAGTTTCAAATTTACCGCTGTAAGTGAGGCGCTATTCTCATTGGTCGGCGCCAGCACACAGCAACCAATGAGAATAGCACCTCACTTCCCATTGAGATATAATGGAGGACTTTGAGTTTCAAATATAGCACTGTAAGTGAGGCGCTATTCTCATTGGTCGGCGCCAGCACACAGCGACCAATGAGAATAGCACCTCACTTCCCATTGAGATATAATGGAGGACTTTGAGTTTCAAATTTACCGCTGTGAGGCGCTATTCTCATTGGTCGGCGCCAGCACACAGCGTCCAATGAGAATAGCGCCTCACTTCCCATTGAGATATAATGGAGGACTTTGAGTTTCAAATTTACCCCCGCAAGTGAGGTGCTATTCTCATTGGTCGGCGCCAGCACACAGCGACCAATGAGAATAGCGCCTCACTTCCATTGAGATATAATGGAGGACTTTGAGTTTCAAATTTACCGCTGCAAGTGAGGCGCTATTCTCATTGGTCGGCGCCAGCACACAGCGACCAATGAGAATAGCGCCTCACTTCCCATTGAGATATAATGGAGGACTTTGAGTTTCAAATTTACGCTGTAAGTGAGGCGCTATTCTCATTGGTCGGTGCCAGCACACAGCGCCAATGAGAATAGCGCCTCACTTCCCTTTGAGATATAATGGAAACTTTGAGTTTCAAATTTACCGCTGAAGTGAGGCGCTATTCTCATTGGTCGGGCCAGCACACAGCGTCCAATGAGAATAGCGCCTCACTTCCCATTGAAATATAATGGAGGACTTTGAGTTTCAAATTTACCGCGAAGTGAGGCGCTATTCTCATTGGTCGGCGCCAGCACGCAGCGACCAATGAGAATAGCGCCTCACTTCCATTGAGATATAATGGAGGACTTGAGTTTCAAATTTACCGCTGCAAGTGAGGCGCTATTCTCATTGGTCGGCGCCAGCACACAGCGACCAATGAGAATAGCGCATCACTTCCCATTGAGTTATAATGGAGGACTTTGAGTTTCAAATTTACGCTGTAAGTGAGGCGCTATTCTCATTGGTCGGCGCCAGCACACAGCGACCAATGAGAATAGCGCCTCACTTCCCATTGAGATATAATGGAGGACTTTGAGTTTCAAATTTACCGCTGTAGTGAGGCGCTATTCTCATTGGTCGGCGCCAGCACACAGCGTCCAATGAGAATAGCGCCTCACTTCCCATTGAGATATAATGGAGGACTTTGAGTTTCAAATTTACCACTGAAGTGAGGGCTATTCTCATTGGTCGGAGCCAGCACACAGCGACCAATGAGAATAGCGCTCACTTCCCATTGAAATATAATGGAGACTTTGAGTTTCAAATTTACCAAGCCTTGTGAGGGCGCTATCTCATTGGTCCGGCGCCGCATGAAACAGCGTACTCACATAGAATAAGCTCCTGTCATGGCATGAGTATTTATGGGTGTGATCTTTGATGTTTCAAATTTACCGCCTCAGCAAGTGAGGCGCTATTCTCATTGGTCGGCGCCAGCACACAGCGACCAATGAGAATAGCGCCTCACTTCACATGGAAATTGAAACTTAAAGTTTCAATTTACCCAATGAAGTGAGGCGCTATTCTCATTGGTCGCGGCGCACCGACCAATGAGAATAGCGCCTCACTTCATTGGTAAATGTGAGATTTGAGTTTCAAATTATACATGTGGAGTGAGGCGCTATCTCATTGGTCGTGTGCCAGCGCGCGTCCAATGAGATAGCGCCTCACTTCCCATTGAAAATGAATGGAGGACTTTAAATTCAAATTTACCGCCGAAGTGAGGGCTATTTCATTGGTCGGCGCCAGCACACAGCGACCAATGAGAAAGCGCCTCACTTCCCATTGAGATATAATGGAGGACTTTGAGTTTCAAATTTACCGCTGAAGTGAGGCGCTATTCTCATTGGTCGGCGCCAGCACACAGCGACCAATGAGAATAGCGCCTCACTTCCATTGAGATATAATGGAGGATTTGAGTTTCAAATTTACCGTGTAAGTGAGGCGCTATTCTCATTGGTCGGCGCCAGCACACAGCGCCAATGAGAATAGCGCCTCACTTCCCATTGAGATATAATGGAGGACTTTGAGTTTCAATTTACCGCTGTAATGAGGCGCTATTCTCATTGGTCGGCGCCAGCACACAGCGACCAATGAGAATAGCGCCTCACTTCCCATTGAGATATAATGGAGAACTTTGAGTTTCAAATCAATATGTCCCTGACTGTAAGTGAGGCGCTATTCTCATTGGTCGGTGGCTGGCGCCGACCAATGAGAATAGCGCCTCACTTCATGAGATATAAATTTGAACTCAAGTCCTCATGATATCTCATATGGTGAGGCGCATCCACGGGTCCGACCAATGAGAATAGCGCCTCACTTCCAGAGATAATGAAACTTAGTCTCAATTACTCTGGAAGTGAGGCGCTTTGCTCATTGGTCGCGCCAGCACACAGCGACCAATGAGAATAGCGTCTCACTTCCAGGTTAATGGAGAACTAGTTCAAATATTACCCAATGGAAGTGAGGCGCTATTCTCATTGGTCGCGGCTCACACAGCGACCAATGAGAATAGCGCCTCACTTCTCCATGAGAAATTGAACTAGTCTCATTATATCTCAATGGAAGTGAGGCGCTATGCTCATTGGTCGCGTGTGCTGGCGCCGACCAATGAGCATAGCGCCTCACTTCCCATTGAGATATAATGGAGGACTTTAAATTTCAAATTTACCGCTGTAAGTGAGGCGTATTCTCATTGGTCGGCGCCAGCACACAGCGACCAATGAGAATAGCGCCTCACTTCCCATTGAGATATAATGGAGGACTTTGAGTTTCAAATTTACCGCTGTAAGTGAGGCGCTATTCTCATTGGTCGGCGCCAGCACACAGCAACCAATGAGAATAGCGCCTCACTTCCCATTGAGATATAATGGAGGACTTTGAGTTTCAAATTTAGCACTGTAAGTGAGGCGCTATTCTCATTGGTCGGCGCCAGCACACAGCGACCAATGAGAATAGCGCCTCACTTCCCATTGAGATATAATGGAGGACTTTGAGTTTCAAATTTACCGCTGTGTAGGCGCTATTCTCATTGGTCGGCGCCAGCACACAGCGTCCAATGAGAATAGCGCCTCACTTCCCATTGAGATATAATGGAGGACTTTGAGTTTCAAATTTACCGCGCAAGTGAGGGCTATTCTCATTGGTCGGCGCCAGCACACAGCGACCAATGAGAATAGCGCCTCACTTCCCCTTGAGATATAATGGAGGACTTTGAGTTTCAAATTTACCGCTGCAAGTGAGGCGCTATTCTCATTGGTCGGCGCCAGCACACAGCGACCAATGAGAATAGCGCCTCACTTCCCATTGAGATATAATGGAGGACTTTGAGTTTCAAATTTACCGCTGTAAGTGAGGCGCTATTCTCATTGGTCGGTGCCAGCACACAGCGACCAATGAGAATAGCGCCTCACTTCCCTTTGAGATATAATGGAAAACTTTGAGTTTCAAATTTACCGCGTAAGTGAGGCGCTATTCTCATTGGTCGGCTGCCAGCACACAGCGTACCAATGAGAATAGCGCCTCACTTCCATTGAAATATAATGGAGGACTTTGAGTTTCAAATTTACCGCCGCAAGTGAGGGCTATTCTCATTGGTCGGCGCCAGCACGCAGCGACCAATGAGAATAGCGCCTCACTTCCCATTGAGATATAATGGAGGACTTGAGTTTCAAATTTACCGCTGCAAGTGAGGCGCTATTCTCATTGGTCGGCGCCAGCACACAGCGACCAATGAGAATAGCGCATCACTTCCCATTGAGATTATAATGGAGGACTTTGAGTTTCAAATTTACCGCTGTAAGTGAGGCGCTATTCTCATTGGTCGGCGCCAGCACACAGCGACCAATGAGAATAGCGCCTCACTTCCCATTGAGATATAATGGAGGACTTTGAGTTTCAAATTTACCGCTGTAAGTGAGGCGCTATTCTCATTGGTCGGCGCCAGCACACAGCGTCCAATGAGAATAGCGCCTCACTTCCCATTGAGATATAATGGAGGACTTTGAGTTTCAAATTTACCGCTGTAAGTGAGGCGCTATTCTCATTGGTCGGAGCCAGCACACAGCGACCAATGAGAATAGCGCCTCACTTCCCATTGAGATATAATGGAGAACTTTGAGTTTCAAATTACTCAAAGTCAAACTCAAAGTCCTCCATGTACCTCAATTAGGAAGTAGGGCTGCTAGTTCAATTGGTCGCTGTGTGCTGGCGCCGACCAATGAGAATAGCGCCTCACTTCAGCGATAAATTTGAAACTCAAAGTCCTCCATGTATCTCAGTGGGCGTGAAGCGCTATTCTCATTGGTCGCTGTGTGCTGCCGCTGACCAATAGAATAGCGCCTCACTTACAGCGCTCAATTTGAAACTCAAAGTCCTCCATGTATCTCAATGGAAGTGAGGCGCTATCTCATTGTCGGTGCGCCAGCACACAGCACCAATGAGAATAGCGCCTCACTTACAGCGGTAAATTTGAAACTCAAAGTCCTCCATTATATCTCAATGGGAAGTGAGGCGCTATTCTCATTGGTCGCGTGTGCTGCACCGACCAATGAGAATAGCGCCTCACTTACAGCGGTAAATTTGAGATTTAAAGTCCTCCATTATATCTCAATGGGAAGTGAGGCGCTATGCTCATTGGTCGCTGTGTGCTGGCGCCGACCAATGAGCATAGCGCCTCACTTCCATGAGATAAATGAATGAGGACTTTAAATCTCAAATTACCGCTGTAAGTGAGGCGCTATTTCATTGATCGGCGCCAGCACACAGCGACCAATGAGAACAGCGCCTCACTTCCCATTGGATATAATGGAGGACTTTGAGTTTCAAATTTACCGCTGCAAGTGAGGCGCTATTCTCATTGGTCGGCGCCAGCACACAGCGACCAATGAGAATAGCGCCTCACTTCCCATTGAGATATAATGGAGGATTTGAGTTTCAAATTTACCGTTGTAAGTGAGGCGCTATTCTCATTGGTCGGCGCCAGCACACAGCGACCAATGAGAATAGCGCCTCACTTCCCATTGAGATATAATGGAGGACTTTGAGTTTCGAATTTACCGCTGTAATTGAGGCGCTATTCTCATTGGTCGGCGCCAGCACACAGCGACCAATGAGAATAGCGCCTCACTTCCCATTGAGATATAATGGAGGACTTTGAGTTTCAAATTTACCGCTGTAAGTGAGGCGCTATTCTCATTGGTCGGTGCCAGCACACAGCGACCATGAGAATAGCGCCTCACTTCCCATTGAGATATAAAAGGAGACTTTGACTTTCAAATTTACCGCTATAGTGAGGCGCTATTCTCATTGGTCGGCGCCAGCACACAGCGACCAATGAGAATAGCGCCTCACTTCCCATTGAGATATAATGGAGGACTTTGAGTTTCAAATTTACTGCTGTAAGTGAGGCGCTATTCTCATTGGTCCGCGCCAGCACACAGCGACCAATGAGAATAGCGCCTCACTTCCCATTGAGATATAATGGAGGACTTTGAGTTTCAAATTTACCGCTGTAAGTGAGGCGCTATTCTCATTGGTCGGCGCCAGCACACAGCGACCAATGAGAATAGCGCCTCACTTCCCATTGAGATATAATGGAGGACTTTGAGTTTCAAATTTACCACTATAAGTGAGGCGCTATGCCATTGGTCGGCGCCACACACAGCGACCAATGAGAATAGCGCCTAACTTCCCATTGAGATATACTGGAGGACTTTGAGTTTCAAATTTACCGCTGTAAGTGAGGCGCTATTCTCATTGGTCGGTGCTAGCACACAGCGACCAATGAGAATAGCGCCTCACTTCCCATTGAGATATAAAAAGGAGGACTTTGAGTTTCAAATTTACCGCTATAAGGTGAGGCGCTATTCTCATTGGTCGGCGCCAGCACACAGCGACCAATGAGAATAGCGCCTCACTTCCCATTGAGATATAATGGAGGACTTTGAGTTTCAAATTTACCGCTGTAAGTGAGGCGCTATTCTCATTGGTCGGCCAGCACATAGCGACCAATGAGAATAGCGCCTCACTTCCCATGAGATATAATGGAGGACTTTGAGTTTCAAATTTACCGCTGTAAGTGAGGCGCTATTCTCATTGGTCGGTGCCAGCACACAGCGACCAATGAGAATAGCGCCTCACTTCCCATTGAGATATAAAAGGAGGACTTTGAGTTTCAAATTTACGCTATAGTGAGGCGCTATTCTCATTGGTCGGCGCCAGCACACAGCGACCAATGAGAATAGCGCCTCACTTCCCATTGAGATATAATGGAGACTTTGAGTTTCAAATTTACCGCTGTAATAAGGCTATTCTCATTGGTCGCGCCAGCACACAGCGACCAATGAGAATAGCGCCTCACTTCCCATTAGATATAATGAGGACTTGAGTTTCAATTTACCGCTGTAGTGAGGCGCTATTCTCATTGGTCGGCGCCAGCACACAGCGACCATGAGAATAGCGCGTCACTTCCCATTGAGATATAATGGAGAACTTGAGTTTCAAATTACTCAAGTCAAACTCAAAGTCCTCCATGTATCTCAATAGGAAGTGAGGCGCTATTCTCATTGGTCGCTGTGTGCTGGAGCCGACCAATGAGAATAGCGCCTCACTTACAGCGGTAAATTTGAAACTCAAAGTCCTCCATGTATCTCAATGGAAGTGAAGCGCTATTCTCATTGGTCGCTGTGTGCTGCCGCTGACCAATAAGAATTGCGCCTCACTTACAGCACTCAATTGAAACTCAAAGTCCTCCATGTATGTCAATGGAAGAGAGGCGCTATGCTCATTGGTCGGCGCAGCACACAGCGACCAATGAGCATAGCGCCTCACTTACAGCGGTAAATTTGAAATTCAAAGTCCTCAATTATATCATAATGGGAAGTGAGGCGCTATTCTCATTGGTCGCTGTGTGCTGGCACCGACCAATGAGCATAGCGCCTCACTTCCCATTGGAATATAATGGAGGACTTTAAGTTTCAAATTTACCGCTGTAAGTGAGGCGCTATTCTCATTGGTCGGCGCCAGCACACAGCGACCAATGAGAATAGCGCCTCACTTCCCATTGAGATATTTTTTTTTTTTTTTTTTTTTTTTTTTTTTTTTTTTTTTTTTTTTTTTTTTTTTTTTTTTTTTTTTTTTTTTTTTTTTTTTTTTTTTTTTTTTTTTTTTTTTTTTTTTTTTTTTTTTTTTTTTTTTTTTTTTTTTTTTTTTTTTTTTTTTTTTTTTTTTTTTTTTTTTTTTTTTTTTTTTTTTTTTTTTTTTTTTTTTTTTTTTTTTTTTTTTTTTTTTTTTTTTTTTTTTTTTTTTTTTTTTTTTTTTTTTTTTTTTTTTTTTTTTTTTTTTTTTTTTTTTTTTTTTTTTTTTTTTTTTTTTTTTTTTTTTTTTTTTTTTTTTTTTTTTTTTTTTTTTTTTTTTTTTTTTTTTTTTTTTAAAAAAAAAAAAAAAAAAAAAAAAAAAAAAAAAAAAAAAAAAAAAAAAAAAAAAAAAAAAAAAAAAAAAAAAAAAAAAAAAAAAAAAAAAAAAAAAAAAAAAAAAAAAAAAAAAAAAAAAAAAAAAAAAAAAAAAAAAAAAAAAAAAAAAAAAAAAAAAAAAAAAAAAAAAAAAAAAAAAAAAAAAAAAAAAAAAAAAAAAAAAAAAAAAAAAAAAAAAAAAAAAAAAAAAAAAAAAAAAAAAAAAAAAAAAAAAAAAAAAAAAAAAAAAAAAAAAAAAAAAAAAAAAAAAAAAAAAAAAAAAAAAAAAAAAAAAAAAAAAAAAAAAAAAAAAAAAAAAAAACTCAATGGAAGTGAGGCGCTATGCTCATTGGTCGGCGCCAGCACACAGCGACCAATGAGAATAGCGCCTCACTTACAGCGGTAAATTTGAAACTCAAAGTCCTCCATTATATCTCAATGGGAAGTGAGGCCGCTATTCTCATTGGTCGCTGTGTGCTGGCACCGACCAATGAGAATAGCGCCTCACTTACAGGGTAAATTTGAAACTCAAAGTCCTCTATTATATCTCAATGGGAAGTGAGGCGCTATGCTCATTGGTCGCTGTGTGCTGGCGCCGACCAATGAGCATAGCGCCTCACTTCCCATTGAGAATATAATGGAGGACTTTAAAGTTTCAAATTTACCGCTGTAAGTGAGGCGCTATTCTCATTGGTCGGCGCCAGCACACAGCGACCAATGAGAATAGCGCCTCACTTCCCATTGAGATATAATGGAGGACTTTGAGTTTCAAATTTACCGCTGCAAGTGAGGTGCTATTCTCATTGGTCGGCGCCAGCACACAGCGACCAATGAGAATAGCGCCTCACTTCCCATTGAGATATAATGGAGGAATTTGAGTTTCAAATTTACACTTGTAAGTGAGGCGCTATTCTCATTGGTAGGCGCCAGCACACAGCGACCAATGAGAATAGCGCCTCACTTCCCATTGAGATATAATGGAGGACTTTGAGTTTCAAATTTACCGCTTAGTGAGGCGCTATTCTCATTGGTCGGCGCCAGCACACAGCGACCAATGAGAATAGCTGCCTCACTTCCCATTGAGATATAATGGAGGACTTTGAGTTTCAAATTCACCGCAGAAGTGAGGTGCTATTCTCATTGGTCGGCGCCAGCACACAGCGACCAATGAGAATAGCGTCTCACTTCCCATTGAGATATAATGGAGGACTTTGAGTTTCAAATTTACCGCTGTAAGTGAGGCGCTATTCTCATTGGTCGCGCCAGCACACAGCGACCAATGAAAATAGCGCCTCACTTCCCATTGAGATATAATGGAGGACTTTGAGTTTCAAATTTACCGCTGTAAGTGAGGCGCTATTCTCATTGGTGGGCCAGCACACAGCGACCAATGAGAATAGCGCCTCACTTCCCATTTTAGATATAATGGAGAACTTTGAGTTTCAAATTTACCGCTGTAAGTGAGGCGCTATTCTCATTGGTCGGTGCCAGCACACAGCGACCAATGAGAATAGCGCCTCACTTCCCATTGAAATAAAATAGGAGGACTTTGAGTTTCAAATTTACCGCGAAGTGAGGTGCTATTCTCATTGGTCGGCGCCAGCACCAGCGACCAATGAGAATAGCGCCTCACTTCCCATTGAGATATAATGGAGGACTTTGAGTTTCAAATTTACCGCTGAATGAGGCGCTATTCTCATTGGTCGGCGCCAGCACACAGCGACAATGAGAATAGCGCCTCACTTCCCATTGAGATATAATGGAGGACTTTGAGTTTCAAATTTACCGCTGTAAGTGAGGCGTATTCTCATTGGTCGGCGCCAGCACACAGCGACCAATGAGAATAGCGCCTCACTTCCCATTAGATATAATGGAGGACTTTGAGTTTCAAATTTACCGCTGTAAGTGAGGCGCTATTCTCATTGGTCGGCGCCAGCACACAGCGTCCAATGAGAATAGCGCCTCACTTCCCATTGAGATATAATGGAGGACTTTGAGTTTCAAATTTACCGCTGTAAGTGAGGCGCTATTCTCATTGGTCGGACGCCAGCACACAGCGACCAATGAGAATAGCGCCTCACTTCCCATTGAGATATAATGGAGAACTTTGAGTTTCAAAATTACTCAAAGTCAAACTCAAAGTCCTCCATGTATCTCAATAGGAAGTGAGGCGCTAGTCTCATTGGTCGCTGTGTGCTGGCGCCGACCAATGAGAATAGCGCCTCACTTACAGCGATAAATTTGAAACTCAAAGTCCTCCATGTATCTCAATGGGCAGTGAAGCGCTATTCTCATTGGTCGCTGTGTGCTGCCGCCGACCAATAAGAATAGCGCCTCACTTACAGCGCTCAATTTGAAACTCAAAGTCCTCCATGTATCTCAATGGGAAGTGAGGCGCTATGCTCATTGGTCGGCGCCAGCACACAGCGACCAATGAGAATAGCGCCTCACTTACAGCGGTAAATTTGAAACTC
Organism: Allobates femoralis; assembly: GCA_033576535.1. NCBI lineage: Eukaryota > Metazoa > Chordata > Amphibia > Anura > Aromobatidae > Allobates > Allobates femoralis. The sequence goes on from JARQOC010000003.1 coordinate 360,987,619, forward strand.
AAAGTCCTCCATTATATCTCAATGGGAAGTGAGCCGCTATTCTCATTGGTCGCTGTGTGCTGGCACCGACCAATGAGAATAGCGCCTCACTTACAGCGGTAAATTTGAAACTCAAAGTCCTCTATTATATCTCAATGGGAAGTGAGGCGCTATGCTCATTGGGTCGCTGTGTGCTGGCGCCGACCAATGAGCATAGCGCCTCACTTCCCATTGGAATATAATGGAGGACTTTAAGTTTCAAATTTACCGCTGTAAGTGAGGCGCTATTCTCATTGGTCGGCGCCAGCACACAGCGACCAATGAGAATAGCGCCTCACTTCCCATTGAGATATAATGGAGGACTTTGAGTTTCAAATTTACCGCTGCAAGTGAGGTGCTATTCTCATTGGTCGGCGCCAGCACACAGCGACCAATGAGAATAGCGCCTCACTTCCCATTGAGATATAATGGAGGAATTTGAGTTTCAAATTTACCATTGTAAGTGAGGCGCTATTCTCATTGGTCGGCGCCAGCACACAGCGACCAATGAGAATAGCGTCTCACTTCCCATTGAGATATAATGGAGGACTTTGAGTTTCAAATTTACCGCTGTAAGTGAGGCGCTATTCTCATTGGTCCGCGCCAGCACACAGCGACCAATGAGAATAGTGCCTCACTTCCCATTGAGATATAATGGAGGACTTTGAGTTTCAAATTCACCGCTGTAAGTGAGGCGCTATTCTCATTGGTCGGCGCCAGCACACAGCGACCAATGAGAATAGCGCCTCACTTCCCATTGAGATATAATGGAGGACTTTGAGTTTCAAATTTACCGCTGTAAGTGAGGCGCTATTCTCATTGGTCGGCGCCAGCACACAGCGACCAATGAAAATAGCGCCTCACTTCCCATTGAGATATAATGGAGGACTTTGAGTTTCAAATTTACCGCTGTAAGTGAGGCGCTATTCTCATTGGTGGGCGCCAGCACACAGCGACCAATGAGAATAGCGCCTCACTTCCCATTGAGATATACTGGAGGACTTTGAGTTTCAAATTTACCGCTGTAAGTGAGGCGCTATTCTCATTGGTCGGTGCCAGCACACAGCGACCAATGAGAATAGCGCCTCACTTCCCATTGAGATATAAAAAGGAGGACTTTGAGTTTCAAATTTACCGCTATAGGTGAGGCGCTATTCTCATTGGTCGGCGCCAGCACACAGCGACCAATGAGAATAGCGCCTCACTTCCCATTGAGATATAATGGAGGACTTTGAGTTTCAAATTTACCGCTGTAATTGAGGCGCTATTCTCATTGGTCGGCGCCAGCACACAGCGACTAATGAGAATAGCGCCTCACTTCCCATTGAGATATAATGGAGGACTTTGAGTTTCAAATTTACCGCTGTAAGTGAGGCGATATTCTCATTGGTCGGCGCCAGCACACAGCGACCAATGAGAATAGCGCCTCACTTCCCATTAAGATATAATGGAGGACTTTGAGTTTCAAATTTACCGCTGTAAGTGAGGCGCTATTCTCATTGGTCGGCGCCAGCACACAGCGTCCAATGAGAATAGCGCCTCACTTCCCATTGAGATATAATGGAGGACTTTGAGTTTCAAATTTACCGCTGTAAGTGAGGCGCTATTCTCATTGGTCGGCGCCAGCACACAGCGACCAATGAGAATAGCGCCTCACTTCCCATTGAGATATAATGGAGAACTTTGAGTTTCAAAATTACTCAAAGTCAAACTCAAAGTCCTCCATGTATCTCAATAGGAAGTGAGGCGCTATTCTCATTGGTCGCTGTGTGCTGGCGCCGACCAATGAGAATAGCGCCTCACTTACAGCGATAAATTTGAAACTCAAAGTCCTCCATGTATCTCAATGGGCAGTGAAGCGCTATTCTCATTGGTCGCTGTGTGCTGCCGCCGACCAATAAGAATAGCGCCTCACTTACAGCGCTCAATTTGAAACTCAAAGTCCTCCATGTATCTCAATGGAAGTGAGGCGCTATGCTCATTGGTCGGCGCCAGCACACAGCGACCAATGAGAATAGCGCCTCACTTACAGCGGTAAATTTGAAACTCAAAGTCCTCTATTATATCTCAATGGGAAGTGAGGCGCTATGCTCATTGGTCGCTGTGTGCTGGCGCCGACCAATGAGCATAGCGCCTCACTTCCCATTGAGATATAATGGAGGACTTTAAATCTCAAATTTACCGCTGTAAGTGAGGCGCTATTCTCATTGATCGGCGCCAGCACACAGCGACCAATGAGAATAGCGCCTCACTTCCCATTGAGATATAATGGAGGACTTTGAGTTTCAAATTTACCGCTGCAAGTGAGGCGCTATTCTCATTGGTCGGCGCCAGCACACAGCGACTAATGAGAATAGCGCCTCACTTCCCATTGAGATATAATGGAGGAATTTGAGTTTCAAATTTACCGTTGTAAGTGAGGCGCTATTCTCATTGGTCGGCGCCAGCACACAGCGACCAATGAGAATAGCGCCTCACTTCCCATTGAGATATAATGGAGGACTTTGAGTTTCGTATTTACCGCTGTAATTGAGGCGCTATTCTCATTGGTCGGCGCCAGCACACAGCGACCAATTAGAATAGCGCCTCACTTCCCATTGAGATATAATGGAGGACTTTGAGTTTCAAATTTACCGCTATAGGTGAGGCGCTATTCTCATTTGTCGGCGCCAGCACACAGCAACCAATGAGAATAGCGCCTCACTTCCCATTGAGATATAATGGAGGACTTTGAGTTTCAAATTTACTGCTGTAAGTGAGGCGCTATTCTCATTGGTCGGCGCCAGCACACAGCGACCAATGAGAATAGTGCCTCACTTCCCATTGAGATATAATGGAGGACTTTGAGTTTCAAATTTACCGCTGTAAGTGAGGCGCTATTCTCATTGGTCGGCGCCAGCACACAGCGACCAATGAGAATAGCGCCTCACTTCCCATTGAGATATAATGGAGGATTTGAGTTTCAAATTTACCGCTGTAAGTGAGGCGCTATTCTCATTGGTCGGCGCCAGCACACAGCGACCAATGAGAATAGAGCCTCACTTCCCATTGAGATATACTGGAGGACTTTGAGTTTTAAATTTTCCGCTGTAAGTGAGGCGCTATTCTCATTGGTCGGTGCCAGCACACAGCGACCAATGAGAATAGCGCCTCACTTCCCATTGAGATATAAAAAGGAGGACTTTGAGTTTCAAATTTACCGCTATAGGTGAGGCGCTATTCTCATTGGTCGGCGCCAGCACACAGCGACCAATGAGAATAGCGCCTCACTTCCCATTGAGATATAATGGAGGACTTTGAGTTTCAAATTTACTGCTGTAAGTGAGGCGCTATTCTCATTGGTCGGCGCCCGCACACAGCGACCAATGAGAATAGCGCCTCACTTCCCATTGAGATATAATGGAGGACTTTGAGTTTCAAATTTACCGCTGTAAGTGAGGCGCTATTCTCATTGGTCGGCGCCAGCACACAGCGACCAATGAGAATAGCGCCTCACTTCCCATTGAGATATAATGGAGGACTTTGAGTTTCAAATTTACCGCTGTAAGTGAGGCGCTATTCTCATTGGTCGGCGCCAGCACACAGCGACCAATGAGAATAGCGCCTCACTTCCCATTGAGATATAATGGAGAACTTTGAGTTTCAAAATTACTCAAAGTCAAACTCAAAGTCCTCCATGTATCTCAATAGGAAGTGAGGCGCTATTCTCATTGGTCGCTGTGTGCTGGCGCCGACCAGTGAGAATAGCGCCTCACTTACAGCGGTAAATTTGAAACTCAAAGTCCTCCATGTATCTCAATGGGAAGTGAAGCGCTATTCTCATTGGTCGCTGTGTGCTGGCGCCGACCAATGAGCATAGCACCTCACTTCCCATTGGAATATAATGGAGGACTTTAAGTTTCAAATTTACCGCTGTAAGTGAGGCGCTATTCTCATTGATCGGCGCCAGCACACAGCGACCAATGAGAATAGCGCCTCACTTCCCATTGAGATATAATGGAGGACTTTGAGTTTCAAATTTACCGCTGTAAGTGAGGCGCTATTCTCATTGGTCCGCGCCAGCACACAGCGACCAATGAGAATAGCGCCTCGCTTCCCATTGAGATATAATGGAGGAATTTGAGTTTCAAATTTACCGCTGTAAGTGAGGCGCTATTCTCATTGGCGGTGCCAGCACACAGCGACCAATGAGAATAGCGCCTCACTTCCCATTGAGATAAAATGGAGGACTTTGAGTTTCAAATTTACCGCTGTAAGTGAGGCGCTATTCTCATTTGTCGGCGCCAGCACACAGCGACCAATGAGAATAGCGCCTCACTTCCCATTGAGATATAATGGAGGACTTTGAGTTTCAAATTTACCGCTGTAAGTGAGGCACTTTTCTCATTGGTCGGCGCCAGCACACAGCGACCAATGAGAATAGCGCCTCACTTCCCATTGAGATATAATGGAGGAATTTGAGTTTCAAATTTACCGCTGTAAGTGAGGCGCTATTCTCATTGGTCGGCGCCAGCACACAGCGACCAATGAGAATAGCGCCTCACTTCCCATTGAGATATACTGGAGGACTTTGAGTTTCAAATTTACCGCTGTAAGTGAGGCGCTATTCTCATTGGTCGGTGCCAGCACACAGCGACCAATGAGAATAGCGCCTCTCTTCCCATTGAGATATAAAAAGGAGGACTTTGAGTTTCAAATTTACCGCTATAGGTGAGGCGCTATTCTCATTGGTCGGCGCCAGCACACAGCGACCAATGAGAATAGCGCCTCACTTCCCATTGAGATATAATGGAGGACTTTGAGTTTCAAATTTACCGCTGTAATTGAGGCGCTATTCTCATTGGTCGGCGCCAGCACACAGCGACCAATGAGAATAGCGCCTCACTTCCCATTGAGATATAATGGAGGACTTTGAGTTTCAAATTTACCGCTGTAAGTGAGGCGCTATTCTCATTGGTCGGCGCCAGCACACAGCGACCAATGAGAATAGCGCCTCACTTCCCATTGAGATATAATGGAGGTCTTTGAGTTTCAAATTTACAGCTCTAAGTGAGGCGCTATTCTCATTGGTCGGCGCCAGCACACAGCGACCAATGAGAATAGCGCCTCACTTCCCATTGAGATATACTGGAGGACTTTGAGTTTCAAATTTACCGCTGTAAGTGAGGCGCTATTCTCATTGGTCGGTGCCAGCACACAGGCACCAATGAGAATAGCGCCTCACTTCCCATTGAGATATAATGGAGGACTTTGAGTTTCAGTTTTACCGCTTTAAGTGAGGCTCTATTCTCATTGGTCGGCGCCAGCACAAAGCGACCAATGAGAATAGCGCCTCACTTCCCATTGAGATATAATGGAGGACTTTGAGTTTCAAATTTACCGCTGTAAATGAGGCGCTATTCTCATTGGTCGGCGCCAGCACACAGCGACCAATGAGAATAGCGCCTCACTTCGGAGGACTTTGAGTTTCAAATTTACTCGAAGTCAAACTCAAAGTCCTCCATGTATCTCAATGGCCAGTGAGGCGCTTCTCTCATGTGTCTCATGACAGTAGCAACATTAACCCCTTACATTCTGTTTTATCAGTAATTTCTATAACACAGTGTGTAGTTGTACTGCCACTGCGAAGTTAACCCCTTATATACCATTTCTGCCTTAACTCCATACTTTGTAGTCTCTATTACTACTGCCAGTAGGAACATTAACCCCTTATATTCCATTATTGTTGTTATTTCTATTACACAGTGTATAGTTGTAATGGCACTGCAAAATTAACCCATTATATACCAGTTCAGCATTAACTGCATACTTGGTAGTGTTTATAACTACTGCCACTGGTACATTAACCCCTTGAACACCATTTTGGATATAATTTACAGCGCTGAGTCTGTTGTGGGAGTGCCTGTGGGACATTAACTCCTTCAATAACATTTTTGATATCATTATAAGTTCCTTCTCTGTTATAGTCCTGTTAGTCGGACATTAACTCTTTCTACATCTCCACTATATTGCTACCCTCACAGTTCTTCCTACATCGCCTACTTAGTCATATATCTGGTGTTTAAGTCTATTATTTAAAACTCTTAAAAAAATTATATACAGATTCTAGACTCCCGATTCTTTAGAATCGGGCTCACAGCTAGTTTTTTATAATCAAAGAGGGGTACATGACTATGCACCAGACATTAAAAAGAGCGTGCAGGTTTATACACATTAATGCAGTGCAACCCTGTTTCCATATGATTTGATGATTCAGGTAAACAGTGATCTGTATCCCTTCAGCAATTCAATACCACATAGTTGATAAAAGATACAGGTAGCTACTTCTCATAAAAGCATACACAATATTGCTGGTAACAATGCAGTACCCATGCAGGAAGTGAAGTGGCCAAATTAGACCAAACTCCACCAAACTACGACCATATTGCACATACTCATAATAAAGTGCAATGTCAATGCAGATCGGAGGAATCCCCTTCTTACACACTACCCTACAGCTGTTTCATGGACCACAAGGGTCAGAGGCACCAAGTCACCCCTACAGTCCTGTGTCCGGACTGTTGGAAACAGGGTTGCACTGCATTAATGTGTATAAACCTGCATGCTCTTTTAATGTCTGGTGCATGGTCATGTACCCCTCTTTGATTGTAAAAAATACTTTGCACTTTGCACACACTGAGATTGTAATGCCATTGTAAGTCTCCATCCAGTGTCACAATGTATTTTTGGTGCCTTTTTTACTTGCATAATCATAAGAAATGAACGAAAATGTGTTACAAAAATGTTTAAAAGTTATTCTAATTTTACAGGCAGTCAATTGCATTGAGCCCAAGATTAGTGTTATTGAAGCATGATGATATTGATTATGAAGCTGTTTGCTGTATATTGGACTGTATTTTGGACTAACTGAGTGTGTGTAGGCCAGGCTTTGAGGACTACATACAGATCATTATGGTAGTTGAACCAAGAGGCTATAAATGAATTGTACCAGTGTTAAAATGTCTTCTAGTAGTATAAAATGTTTAATTCTGGCAATGTTTCTCGTGGGAAAGATTGATGATGGCTGATATTTACTGTATTTTTCAGACTATAAGACACACTTTTCCCCTCAAAATTTTGGGGAAAAGTGGGGAGGTGCATCTTATAGTCCAAATATACAGACTACGTGACTGTGGGGTTGTGCTGGCGGGAGCTACGGCTCTGGAGCGGGCTGGGAGGAGGCTGCAGGGGACTGCTGAGGCAGCGGGAGGTCATGTGCTCCCGCTCAATATGTTAATATAATATGCACTACATCCCGCTGTCCATCACCTCAGTGCTGAAGCTGCGCTGAGAGATGGGCAAACGGATGCAGTGCATATTAAATTAGATGAAATGTACACTTCCCCATCACTATATAAGGCCCCCCTATGCTGCTGCACATAATAAAATAACAAACAATGTAAACTCACCCTCCGGTGCTTGCCCCTTCTCTCCCTGCTTGCAGCACTTGTGTTCTGAGTCCTCCTGCATCTCTGGGGCATTCCATAATGTGATTGGCACATCAGAATGACATCATTACTGTGTGCCCCGATCACATTATCGGATGCCCCAGGACTCAGAACATGAGTGCTGCAAGCAGGGAGAGATGGAGGGAAGCACTGGAGGGGGTGAGTTTTACATTGTTTCTTATTATCTTGTGTGTGGCAGCATGATTGCCATATCCAAGATGAGGGGGGCATATTCAGGTTGAGAGGGCTATGTGCCACGATGGGGGGGGATATCCAGGATGGGGGGTAATGTACCTGGATGGTGGAAGCTATATACCAGCATTGGGTGAGCTCTATCCCAGGATGGGGGGCTATATTCCAGGATGGGGGGGCCATACCCAGGATGAGGTGCTGTATACCAGGATGATGGGCTATATCACAGGATGGGGAGCCATATCTAGGATAAGGGGCTGTATACCAAGATGGGGGCTGTATACCAGGATGGGAAGCCATATCCAGGATGGAGGGCTATATCCAAGATGGGGAGCCATATCCAAGATGGAGGGTTGTATACCAAGATGCAAGACACTGTTTTGAGCAAACAGTATGCGTCCTATTTTTTCATGTGTTTGGTGTTTGCTAAGCTTTATTTTGTTAAATATGCTTTTTTTCAGGCTCAGTATGAGAATCCTCCACACATCTATGCGTTAACAGATAACATGTATCGCAATATGCTGATTGATGGTGAAAACCAGTGCGTCATCATCAGGTGAGAGTATGCTGGATTCCATTCCTTATTAGGTGCGCAGTAGAAAATTTTGCAGCTGATTACAGCAGTACAATTGTGGGTGAAAACGTATGAAATCTTAACTACATGCAAACCTAACATAATCATAGAAAATCAGAATCACAGAAAAAAAGTTGTATCATGTTCATACACTCTTACTATACACAGTAGGGTGTCTTTTATGAGGCAAAAAATGTATTTTTAAGAAATCCAATATGCATACACTCTAATACTTTTCTATTTAGTCCTAAATAGTTATGGGCGAACTCGAGATGTAAAGTTCGGGGTCCGTACCGGATACTTAGTGTCTGTGCATAGACCCTGAACACAGAACTTTCAGGGAAGTCTGTGTTACTGTTCGGGTTCGGCCGCTCGGATAAAGCTCATTGAAATGCTGCGGCACAGTCAAGCTTTAACAACTCAAAACGGAGATTAAAGCTGGAAAATTAAATTTACTGAGCTTTCGCACTATTGTCACTACTTCCGGGTCCACTCATTAAACCTTATACATATTTCTCTGCTTCACCATTTCCACTCTCTGTGACAGCATCTGTGATTGGTTGCAGTCAGACTGTTCCCCCACACTCTGTGTCAACATCTGTGATTGGTTGCCCTCTCACTAGTATAAAGATAAATAAATAACTGAAAAAATCGGCGCGTGGGTCCCCCCTGTTTTTATACCCAGCGCAGATAAAGCTGATGGCTGGAGGCTGCAGTTTACAGCCATGTTCTTTATCTTGGCTGGGCAGCAAAATACATGGGACCACAAACTAGTTTTTAAAAAGTTATTTAAGTATGTAATGAAAAATCATGGCTTGGGGTCCACCTGAATTTTGATAACCAGCCAAGATAAAACACATGACTGGTTGCTGGTACCCTCAGCCTGTGGAGGTCCATGGTTATCGAGCCCTTCATAGGGTGAAAATAGCAGCCCACAACAGCCCCAAATTTGGTGCATCCACTAGATGTGCCAAATCCTGGCGCATTACCCGGCTCTAACCGATTGCCCTGGTTCAGGGTAATGTAAGGGGTTAATGACAGCTGTAATTCGTCAAAAAAATCACAGCTGCTATCAAGCCCTAGGTTAGAAATTGGGAGGTGTCTGAGACCCTCCCCCCTCCCCATTATTAACCTGTAAGCCAAAAGAAATAAACACAAAACTCAAAGAAAAATCCTTTATTTCAAATAACAAACACATATCAAATAAAGTGATAATTACTTTAATAAGATATATTAATATGCTCATAATATTAATTGGGATATTTTTTCTTATTAAAGTTACTTTCTTGCAGCCAGGGTACAACCTTCTGTGTTCATGTGTAAAACATAATAAAAATTGTTTTTGTTCCTCTTCTGCAAGTAACAAGACTATGGAAGTCTTGTCTCAACTTTTCAGCCCTTTTAGCTGTATCATTCACTACCTTGAGGGAAAATATGCTATTATTGGCTTCTAAACATGAGGCATTAGGGTATTTGCCCACATTACGTTTTTTAAGCAGTCCTGAACGCAGTAAAACCTGTACTGGTTTCAAAGATCTTGGAGTCCTTCCCAGGAGATTTGCTGTGTTCAGGTCCTGCATTTTTATCACGTTTTTTGTGCGTTTTTAATGCTTTTTTGATGCTGCATTTTTGCCATTGACTGCAGCACAAGCGCATGAAAAATAGAACATGTCAATTCTCTCCCATCCGCCGCAAAAGCGGAGGGGTTTGACAGTTCTTGACATTTGCAAAACCATTGAGTGGGCACAGTGTTTCTGTGAAATACATTGATTTTGCTTTGAATCCCAACCTCAGGAACAAATTAGCATAAATTACCATAAAACCAATGGTAAACTGCATGCAGAAACTGCAGCAAAAACGCAGCAAAAACGTCCTGTGGGCGCATACCCTTAGTCTTCCATGAAGAAGGATCCTTTTGGAGAAAACTATTATCTATCTTGAGATGAGAGAACATATCCCTGCTCTTGATTGATTTAAAATCATCAATGTTTTTCTCTAAAATAAAAGAGAACATTGTTAGCATAAAAGTGTTAAATATAGAAAGAATAAAGAAATGTATTAATAAACTTACCATACAATGAACCACAAAGTTCTTCCTGTGATGGCATGTATTGTTTCCCAAGAGTAGATTAGTTCTTGCTGTTAACTTTATCATCATTCTTACTTTTGTTTCTTGATCAAACTCATAGTCAGTGACAGGACAGCTACTTTGTCAGTTAAATACCATAAATGCTGGCAAAACATCTGTAAGGGCCTTTTCACATCTGAGTTTTTTAAAAAATGCGCAGTTACGGTAAAAAAACTGCATCTGCCGCATTTGCCGCATAACGGCCGCGGTTGCGCCACACTTGCGGCAAGCCCCATGTATTGTCTATGGGGCTTGCGGTAAGTGTATGGCAGCTGCGGCAAGTGTGGTTTCGACAGTTGCGGCAGATGTGACCGCAAAAAAAAACGCAGCTGACCGCATTTTTTTTCGCGGCCGCATCTGCCGCAACCGCCGAAACCGCACTTGCCGCGGCTGCCGCACACTTACCGCAAGCCCCATAGACAATGTATGGGGCTTTCCGCAACCGCGGGCCGTTATGCGGCAAATGTGGCAGTTGCGGGTTTTTTTACAGTAACTGCTGCATTTTTTAAAAAAACGTAGTGTGAAAGCACCCTAATGGCCCCTTTACACGCAGCTACAGGTGACAGGTTTTCCACAGGTAACTTACTGGTTGCAGTGAAATCATGGAGACATGGTTCCATTTGTACACAGCACCAAGATAGAACTATGTCTCCATGATTTCACTGCAACCAGTAAGTTACCTGTGGAAAACCTGTCACCTGTAGCTGCGTGTAAAGGGGCCATAAGGCTGGTTTCACACTTACGGACCCCTCCGCAGCTACCTGCGGAGTGGATCCGCAAACTGAGGCAGGCACCGCAAGTCCCTATGTTTAACATGGGGACGCAGCCATTCACTGCAATGTATGATTTGTACGCAGGCAGATGCCTGCGCACAAATCACACACTCTCGTCCGCACCCTGAAAGCAACATGTCGCACTCCTGGTGCGGACGGGACTGTTCCCTGGCTTTCTTTCCCCGTCAGTCTCTCAGCCACTTCAGTTGCACAGGATCTGACACCAGCCTAAACTGGCAGCCTAGCAGACAATTCCTCAACATGTCCACCGCCCATTTGATGGCTAAACACTCCTTTTCCACAATGGCACAGTTTTTCTTGCGGGACAACTTTCTACTAAGGAACAGGATTGGATGTTCCTCACCATGTACTACCTAGGACAAGACAGCTGTACAAACTCCCTACAGAAATGTGGTACCATTAAGACTGGTCGTTTACACAGAGCTGACTTCAGGTCCTGGAAAGCCGTCTCCTCTTCCGAAGACAACTTGGCCACGGAGGACTTCATAGCCTTAAGGAGGTCAGGCAAAGATGCGACTTTCAGAGCAAATGAATATTCAACAAGCCCCAGAAAGGCTCTGATTTGCTTCTTAGAGAGGGGTTGTGGCCAACTCTGGATCGCCTCCACTTTATTCAGTTGTGGCTTGATTTTGGCCTCTACCGACAACATATCCCAAATACCTGGCCTCCTCCTATCCTATGGTGCACTTTTTTGTATTTATTATGAACCCTACGATTCTCCTGCCTGGACCTTCTGCAGATGACTTTCCCAGTCCGAGGTGAAGATCACGATGTCGTCCAAATAAGCCGCGGCATACCTCTTATGGGGGGCTAGGATACGGTCCATGGTCCTCTGGAAGGTGGCCGGGGCTCCCTGTAGTCCAAATGGCATCCGAGTATACAGGAAACAACCATCGGAGTAGAGAAAGCCATCTTCTCTTTGGCTCTCTGTGACATAGGTATCTGCCAGTACCCTTTTGTTAGGTCAAGGGTGGTTATGTACCTTGTTCGTCCTAACCTCTTGATGAGCTCATTGACTCAGGGCATCAGATAGGCGTCAAACTTGGTGACTTCATTTAACTTGCAATAGTCGTTACAAAACTGCCATTCTTGACACATCAAGATGGCCGCCGAGCTGTAAGGTCACACCGGATACCTTTCCTGCAATCCAGCAGCATCCGAGGCTTCATGGACCCATCTGACCCATCCAGCTCACTGGAACACCTGACCAGCTGGACCTTCACACCATCTGCACTCAGCAGGTTCCATAGGACTCAATCTGCCCTAACTACTACAGCACATTATAACTGCAGCCAATAACTGGCCTAGAGGCTCAGGATGTCTACTTTGGCATGACCATGAAGCTTAGTGGTTGACTACAGCTATGAAGTGCACAGTTGTCACGCTTCCGGTGAAAGCCATCTTAGACTGGACCCACTGGGCCGTGGTACCAAACACCCCTGGGTGAGCTGGTCCTAGTTTATCCAGGGGGTCTAAATACCACAGATGCTAGTACCAGGGGGGCGGCTCGTAGGGTTACCCTATAGTACAGTAATGCTAAGCAGGGAAGGAGGCACCAGAGCTCGGGTCAGGAGAGCTGGAACGGGTTTTACCGAAGGAGAGCACAAGGTGGGCCTGACTAACAGTCAGAGAAGCAGAAGCATACTAACACAATAATCAGGCACCTCCCATCAGTGGAGGTGACCTGATATACAAAAGGATGGACAGCTATTGGCCAAGGGGAGTGTCAGGCTGAGCCGAGCTGGCCCCTAGATTCACAGGGGAGGAGCGTGGCCGCATCCAGTGCACCGCTCATTACACCGTCCATTGTTGTGTGCAGGTGGGTGGACCCGGTGACCGTCAGACAGGAAGGGGACCCGGCGTTGGCTCTTAGACACAGCATGCCTGGACGCCGGATGCCCGACCGGCAGAGCAGCAGAGGATGCAGAGCTGAGGAAGGTGAGCTGGGGAGCGGTGCCAGGGGACCTAACAGTACCCCTTCCCTCATGTCCCCTCCTCTGAAGGTGCACAAAGAACCTCGCCAGAACTTGGTGTGTGTCAATGTTCTCCCGTGGCTCCCAGGATCTCTCCTCAGGACCGAAGCCAAACCAGTCAATCAAGAAGAGGGTTTTGCCTCTACTTTTCCTCATGGCAAGGACGTCCTTTACTCCGTAGACATTCTCAGAGCTGAGAGGTCGTGGTACGGTGCCGGAGCAAGCATGAAAGTGATTAAGTACCACAGGTTTCAGCAACAAGAAATGAAAATAGTTAGGGATGCGAAGCGAAGCAGGCAGTCTCAGCTTGTGAAGGAAAGGGGGAGTGGAAGGTCCTGCAACTGGTATCACATGAAGCCGATCAGTGCAGGAAAGGACGTCTGTATCGGTAGTCACATGGATAAAAGGGTAATTTCTGCATATGGTCTACTCTTCATTTTCAGAATTTTTAATAGTGCCAATCACATAGCATAAACCATTTTGCACAGGAAATGCAGTCCCATGGAGCTTGACACGTTTCGTACAAAGTACTTAATCATCAGCATACTTAGTGAACAAACCCTCCCACCTATATAACCATAAAACCAAACCATGTATTTCACACAGATGATACATATAAATAATCATGATGTAGGTTGAAGATTAAACCTAACCCAAACAATAGAGGCTTAGAGCTACAAAATTATTTCACAGATTACATAATAGATGACTTATACACAAGTTGTTCACATAATGCTGCGCTTATATAGGGTATTTGGACTATCTACCCAACATATCACCCCACATTTAGATTTTTATTATATTTCATTAATTCTACATATATGAACAATTGTAAACCGATGAAAAAGGAACATGAAGTAGGAAACATTAAAAATATAGCTTAACAAAAGACACACAAACATAGTAATACTGAAGCCGAAAAGTAATATTAGTAGAAGTATGACAAGTCTGGACGTAAATTTAGCCCACCTGGTTGTTGTGTATTCAGCAATAGTATCCAGTGGGCTTCTCGTTCCAGCACTAGTCTTCCCTTGTCTCTGCCCCTTTCCGAGCCCATTACACGTTTGATACCCTTTACAGTAAGATGACGTGTGTCCCCGCCATGTATCTCCAAAAAATGATGGGAGGGGCTGGAAATCTGCCTGCGGCTAGCTATGTTATCAGGATTAGCCGCTGACAGATGTTCACCCATCCTCTTTTTTAAATTTCTTGTGGTGCACCCAATATAATCCTTGCCACATTTATTGCAAGAAGCCATGTACACGACATTAGATGTATTGCAGTTTATATAGGCATTAATATTACGGGTCTAACCAGTAATACGGTTTGAAAAAACTCTAGTTACTTCCATATGCCTGCATAAGCCGCATTTCGGTCCACCACATTTGTAATTCCCCTTCACATCCAACCATGTAGGGATGTGACATTATCTTTTAAACTGAGATGGAGAAAAGATGTTACCTAAGCTTAGGGATTTTTTGGGGACACATCGAAAGCCATCGCGGAGAACATCCGATAATATTGGATCTTGGTAAAGAATTGGTATTGCCTTTCGCACAGCCTTGACAATATTAGCATAGTCAGTGCTGTAACTTGTGGAGAATGTAGGGATGTTTTGCATCATATTAATATTTATCTGTCTCCTACTTCCGTATAAAAAAGAATCCTGTGACATGGAATGGACTCTACGTGCTGCCCCATACAGGTATTGATATTTGTAACCCCTTTTACCCAAACGATCAAAAATCATTTTCCGTTCCTCTTCATAAGCAGTTTCTGTGGAACACGCTCTTTTCGCCCTGATTAGCTCGCCAATGGGGATATTTCTTATCACATGCGGTGGATGGCAACTATCAGCATGTAATATCGCATTACCCCCAGTTGGTTTACGAAACAACTTAGAATACATATTACCCGAATTATGATCACCATACAATTCTAGATCTAAATAAGTTACCGATTGGCCACACACTAAGTGGGTAAAAGTATTGTTAAGTGAATAGTTATTAATATACTCCATAAAATTGGCGAACTCAATAGGAATAAATGTCTGAGAAAATAGGGGAGGTGCATCGTCATCACATGCCGAGATAATGATGACGTCTTAGATGTACCTCCCCACCACACCAGCTGGTCTAGGAAAGGGTTTTCTACTTGATGAATGTAAACAAGTTTCCAGTGCATCATATACAAATTAGCGAGAGAGGGTGAAAAACCCGCCCCCATAGGACATCCGCACAACAGTAAAGAAAAATGTGCATCAAAACTGAAAACATTTGTGGTGAGTAAATGTTGAACACATATAATGATGAATTGGGATAATTCGGGTGAATACATTTCTGACAGTTGTAAGCAATATTGAAGTGCTTCCAGAGCACAGTGATATGGTATACAAGAATACAATGACACCACATCACACGTCACCAAAGAATATTTACTTTCCCATACCCATACCCTATTTGAGCGCAGCATTATGTGAACAACTTGTGTATAAGTCATCTATTATGTAATCTGTGAAATAACTTTGTAGCTCTAAGCCTCTGTTGTTTGGGTTAGGTTTAATCTTCAACCTACATATTACTGGGGAACAATTTGAAAAATTTCTGTTGAGTTAGGTTTTTGAGCTGATTTATACAAAAATTGGCATGCTGATTCCAAAAATGTAGTCGGTTTTTTTTCTAGCACGTCAAGTTTTTCCTCCACAACTTACCTGCCAGAGAAGCACAATTGCACTGATATCTGTAATAAGACTTGTTATCTGATTACAATTCGACTCATATAGAGCTACCTGGCAACTTGTAAGAGTAGTCACAACTGAGACAGTGTGGTGAGAGGTGTGTGCATCTCCCAATACGTCATAATTATCAATATCTTTACACTCAAAATTTATCATAGTAGGAATAAATAGGATTTGTGATAACTTTTCTCTTTACATTGGGTGCTTAGTTGTAATTTATATATCTTTTATGATTTTTTTCTTTGTTAGTTTTCAAAGCTTGTAACTTTCCATCTCAGTGTTTTATTTACATATGTCCATATTTCCTTTGTTTCAGATCATGTCTGCTCCTTCTTCCTCTCGTCGTGAATGCCTAAACAACCCTGACTCCTTCTGCTATATTTGTGGTGTTTTCACCATTCCAGTTCAAAGGGCAAACATCAGTGCATTTGTCAAACAAGCATATTTTGCATATTTTAAAGTAAAACTCGGTGATCAAGATAAGCCATGGGCCCCTCACATAGTGTGCAAGCAGTGTGTCGTGAGTTTACGGATGTGGACCAAAGGAACACGTGAAAAGTTGGCATTTGGTATCCCCATAGTGTGGAGAGAGCAAAAAAGTAATTCCACAGACTGTTACTTCTGTTTAGTGAAAACATCAGGATTTAACAGGAAAAATAAAAGTAAAATAGAATATTCAAATCTACCGTCAGCTATCAGACCAATGCCTCATTCAGCTGAAATTCCAGTGCCAGTTTTCGAACAGCTACCATCTCTAGAAGTTCTGAGTGTTGTTGACGAACACAGTGACAGCAATGATGCAGATTTTGAAATTCACAAGGATTCAGTTCATAAGGGATTTAATCAGCACGAGTTAAATGATTTAGCACGTGAATTGGGCTTATCAAAAAAAGCTTCAGAAGTACTAGCATCAAGGCTGAATGAGAAACAGTTACTTGAACAAGGAACGAAGGTATCATACTTTCGTACTAGAGAAAGTACATTTTTGCAGTACTTTCGGTGTGACAGCGGTTTTGTGTTTTGCCATAATATTCCTGGTTTACTACAAGAATTAGGGCTTTCAATGTACAATCCAAATGAATGGTGACTGTTTATTGATAGCTCAAAGCAGAGTCTTAAGTGTGTCCTTCTACACATTGGCAATTTATTTGGTGCAGTCCCTATTGGGCATTCTGTCTCTCTTCGTGAAGAACATGGAGATGTAAAGAGAGTTATTGAGTTATTGAAATATGACACACACAATTGGATCATCTGTGTTGACCTTAAAATGGTTTGCTTCCTTCTTGGTCAGCAACGTGGGTACTCAACGTATCCCTGCTTTCTCTGTATGTGGGATAGCAGAGCTTGAGAAAAGCATTCGGTTGAGTCGAATTGGCCTCCAAGATCTGGTCTTAAACCTGGAGATCCTAACATTCTACATCAGCCACTTGTTGACAGGAAGAATATACTATTCCCACCTCTGCACATAAAACTAGGTCTCATGAAGCAATTTGTAAAAGCATTACCAACTGACGGCGACTGTTTTAAGTACATCATGTTGGCACTTCCTGGACTGTCCATTGAAAAAATCAAGGCTGGTGTGTTTGATGGTCTACAAATTCGACAGCTCATCAAAGATGAACATTTCACCGGGACTATGTCAGATCTTGAGAAGAATGCTTGGTTATCATTCAAAGACATCATCAAGAACTTTCTTGGAAATACGCGTGCAAGTAATTACAAAGAAATTGTTCAGAAACTATTGGAGAGCTACAAAGCGCTTGGTTGCAACAAGAGTATTAAACTACATTTTCTGCATTGCCATCTTGCCAACTTTCTGGAAAATCTTGGTGCTGTTAGCGATGAGCAAGGTGAATGATTTCACCAAGATTTGAAGGTTATGGAAGATCGTTACCAGGGTAGATGGGATGTACATATGATGGCTGACTATTGCTGGAGCATCAAACGTGATTGTCCTCAAGTTACACACTCCAGAAAAAGCTATAATATATATATATCCTTTGTAAAAAAGATGATAGTGTTAAAAAACATATTTGTCATGCCTATTTCTTATATATTTCATTTTTTGTTCATATTTGTTCTATTTAAATTAAAAAAAAACACTTTTTAGGTACCGTAGTTTACATATTTTTGAGAAGACAAAAATCCTATAGTTCAAAAACTTGACGTGATAGAGAAAAACTGAGATCATTTCTGGATTCAGCATCCAAAAATTAATAAAGAACAGTTGTCTGACCTAACTCCAAAAAAATTGTGTTCCCCAATATGTACCATCTGTGTGCAATTACATGCTTTGGTTTTATGGTTATATAGGTGAGAGGGTTTGTTCATTAAGTATGCTGATGATTAAGTACTTTATACGAAACGCGTCCAGCTCCATGGGACTGCATTCACTGTACAAAATGTTTTATGCTATGTGATTTGCACTATTAAAATTCTGAAAATGAAGAGTGCACCGTGTGCAGAAATTCCCCTTTTTTCCATGAGTCTCAGCTTGTAGGCAACGTCATTGATGAGTCCCAAGACTTCGAGGGGACTGACATGACGCTGCCCTAACTTGTAGGAAGGCACCTTCAGCCTGATGTACTTGGAGGAAAGCCATACTTTATCACCCAGGAGGAAACACAGAGAATCCAGGCTTCTCTTATCGACATGCCTCTCCATCCTGCCGGAGGCCTGTGTAAGAGCGTCTCTGGTCTCCCGCCAGATCTTGGAGAAGTCCATGGACAATACATCAGCTGCCGGGTTGCCAGATGCTGAGGAAATCAGAAGAGGCATACCAGGATGTTGTTTGAATACAACGACAAAAGGAGATTTTGTGGACGACTCACTGGAGTGGTTATTGTAAGCGAATTCTGCCCAAGGAAGGAGACTGGTCCAGTTATCATGATGAGCATTGGCGAAGTGTTGAAGGTAGGTAGTGAGAACTTGATTGATATGCTCCACCTGTCCGTTGGACTGAGGATGATAAGCAGAGGAGAAGTCCAATGCTATGTCCATATGCTTGCACAGCACCCTCCTGAACCGGGAAGTGACCCCAACTCCCCTATCAGACACGATATGACGAGGAAATCTGTGGAGCCGAAAGATGTGCTCAATGAATATCTTGGCCAATTTTGAACGTATGGTAGACTGGGCAAAGGAACGAAGTGGGCCATTTTAGAGAAGCAATCCACAACAACCCATATGACCGTACAGCCGGAGGAGCAAGGAAGATCCGTAATGAAATCCATGGTGATGTGTTGGCAAAGAGACGATGGGACTGGGAGAGGCAGTAGACGTCCAGCCGACAACCGTCTAGACACCTTGTTTCTAGCACAAGACGGACATAAAGCAACAAAATCGTGGATGTCTTCACAGATAATTATAGGCCACCAATAGTGACGGGTGATCAAAGAGAGAGTCTTTTTAACTTCGACATGGCTGGCGAGTCTTGATGAGTGTCCCCATGTCAGAATCCTCTTCCTCTTATCCTGTGCTACGAAGATTTTACAAGGCGGGAGTCCAGCAAAACGTAAAGCCACAGTGATTATCTTTGTAGGGTCTATGGATATGGAAGGACTCCTCTTCCAGATCGGACGGCTGGAAGGACCATGACAGGGCATCAGCCTTGAAATTTTTACTACAAGGCCGGAAATGCAGTTCACAATTGAAACGGGTAAAGAACAGGGACCACCAGAACTGCCGGGGGTTGAGTCTCTGAGTGGACTAGAGATAAGCCAGGTTCTTATGGTCAGTGAAGATTATGAACGGATGAACGGCACTCTTGAGGAGGTGTCGCCACTCCTCCAATGCCAGTTTGATGGCCAACAATTCACAATCTGCGATGGAATCGTTACGCTCTGAAGCGGTAAATGCCTTAGTGAAAAAAACTCAGGTGACTAACCGGCCCGTAGAGGATTTCTGGGAGAGGACAGCCCCTGCTCCGATGGAGGAGGCATCTACCTCTAGAATAAGTTAATAGCTAAAAAGGGATGGTGTTTATCTCCTTGATTTTAATTGTAGTCTAGAATGAAATGTCTGTTTACCTCTGGTCAGTGCAAGGTAGGAGCCTCGGAGAAGGAGTGCTTTTAGGTGGATAAGGCGTTTTCGGCCTCTAGGGTCCAGTTGAGGAATTTACTCCCTTACAGATGAGAGCCGTGATGTGTTTGATCTCGAAAGATTAATGTGGAACAAACTGCCCGTAAAAATTGCAAACCCAAGGATCCGTTGAATAGCCTTAGTCCCCACAGGACGGGGCCACTTCAGGATGGCGGAAAGCTTCTCAGGATCCATCTGTAGTCCGGAATCAGAGATGATGTATCCGAGAAAGGGCAAAGAGGTCTGCTCAAAGACACATTTCTCATCTTGGCATACAACTGATGACAGGATAAATGCAGGGAGAAAATGAGGATGTCATCCAAATACACCACCACACATGTGTACAACAGGTCTCGGAAGATGTCATTGATGAACTCTTGGAACACTGCGGGGGCGTTACACAACCCATATGGCATGACCATCTTCCATTTGTCCCCGGCACGTATGCGAACCAGGTTGTAGGCTCCTCGGAGGTTTACTTTTGTGAAGATGCAAACCCCTTTGAGCCTGTCAAAGAGCTCCGGAATCAGCAGCAGTGGGTATTTGTTCTTGACGGTGATAAGATTTAAGCCCCTGTAGTCTATACAAGGAAGGGTGCCCTCCTTCTTTTTAACAAAGAAGAACCCTGCGCCGGCAGGGGATGTGGATTTTTGGATGAAGCCCCTAGCCAAATCGTCCGTGATGTACTCCGACATGGCTTGTGACTCGGCTGGGGACAACGGGTAGATTCTTCCCCTGGGTGGTGTAGCACTGGGAACCAGGTCAATAGGGCAATCATATGGCCGATGAGGTGGGAGGACCTCTGCCTCTGTCATGTTGAAGATATCCGCGTACTGCCAATAGTAAGCCGGTAAACCCGGAAGAACAAAAGCCGGTTGCGGGGAAAAAGGTGGGAGAATGGTCTGAAGTAATCTCTCCTGGCAGAGAAGACCCCACTGCAGCATGTCCCCAGAGCGCCAGTCCAGGACAGGTTCATGAGCCCAGAGCCAAGGAAGCCTGAGGAGCAGGGCATGGGAGACACCGAGCAGAACATAGAAGGCAATCCTTTCGCGGTGTAGAGTCCTGATCTGCACCGTCACCTCCTCCGTCACCTTGGCGACGATCTCCTGTAGTGGTCTGCCATCCACCAACGTAATTACGCGAGGAGTCAACAGAGGTTTTATGGGAATTTCAAGCCGCGTCACCGCTTCTTGCCTAATGAAGTTTCCTGCTGCCCCAGAATCCACGTAGGCTAGCTCGGAAAAGCGTCTATGCGGAGGTATCACCTGCCTGGGCAGGGTGAGGGATTGAGAGACATCGCTCTACCCTAGGGTAGCCTCTCCTACTTGACCTAGGCGGAGGAGTTTCCCGGCCTTTCAGTACAATACAGGCGCTGATTGGATGCATCTCCACAGTCAGGGGTGAACCTAGCCTCTGTGCTGCCTGAGGCGAACTGCAAAATGGCGCCCCCCCCCCAGTAAGTCTTTTTTCAATTGGTAGAAATAAATCTAGTTTGCACAGATTTATATCTACCCTGCAAAATCAAATGAGGACAATAGTGGATATTTTAATTTAGAGAAATAGAAAAAAAGTTGTTCAAACACATGTATGTCAGCGCCATCACACACATACAAGAACCACACAGACAAATCCAGAACAAGGGTCATTAATGGCAATGGCACCATTGGCTCAACCGTACAGACACACAATGGCTGGCAGAGCGGCGGTCCTATAGGCAGACACAGTCCTGCAACCTGAAGCGTGCTGAGCATGTGAGCCGGTATCTAAGGCGGGAATACAAGCTTTGACGTATATGTACTTCAAAAGGTAGTGAAGGGGTTAGATTATACTATATATACACATGTATACAGCACACATATACTGGACAACACATGTTCATTACATACATATCATATACTCACACAGGCACACACATCATACATGTCAGTTATATAACAGATGCTCAGCAGGTACACATCATATGGATGCTGCAGAAGTGTATATACACTCACTTCACTATATTCTAAAGATATCTAAACACACACACACATACAAAGCTCACAGACACAAAGGTCACACACAGACACGCAGCTCACACACACAACTCACATACAGACACAACACACACACAACTCACACACAGACACGCAACTCACACACAACTCATAAACAGCTCACACTCAGACACAGCTCACACTCAGACACGGCTCACACTCAAACACGGCTCACACTCAGACACGGCTCACACTCAGACACGGCTCACACTCACACAGCTCACACTCACACAGCTCACACTCACACACAGCTCACAATCAGACACAGCTCAGACACAGCTCACACTCAGACACAGCTCACACTCAGACACAGCTCACACACAGCTCACACTCACACACAGCTCACACTTACACACAGCTCACACTCACACACAGCTCACACACAGCTCACACTCAGACACAGCTCAGACACAGCTCACACTCACACACAGCTCACACTCAGGCACAGCTCACATCAGCACAGCTCACACTCAGCACAGTCACTCAACACTCAACGCAATGCTCACACTCACACTTCAACTCACACACAGCTCACACTCAGGCACAGCTCAACACACTCAAGCACCAGCTCACACATCAGGCCACACTCAACACAGCTCACACACAACACCACTCACACACAGCCACTCACACTCACGACACAGCTCAACTCACACAGCTCACCAACACAGCACACATCACACACAGCTCACACTCAGGCACAGCTCACACACAACTAGCAAGCTCACACACAGCTCACATCAGGACAGCTCACACCAGCTCACACCCACAACTCACACTCACACACAGCCACACTCAGCAATCACACACAGGCACTCACACTCAACAGTCACACACGACACACTCACACAGCTCACACACACCCACATCACAACACTCACACAGCTCACACTCAACACAGCTACACAGCTACACATCACACACAGCTCACACACACACAGCTCACCTCACACACTCACACAGCACACTCACAACAGCTCACATCAACACAGCTCACACTACAACCACTCACACTAACACAGCTCATCAACACAGTCACACTCACCACAGCTCACATCTACACCACACATCACACTCACAGCTAACACAAGCACCACAGCTCAACACAGCTAACACAACTCACACTCACAAGCTCACACCCACGCTCAACACAGCACACTCAACACAGCTCACACTCAGGCACAGCTAACAGACTCACACACACCCACATCAGGCACATCAACACACAGCAAACACAGCTCACACCACACACAGCCACCTCAACAGCTCACCTCACACACCTACACTCAGGCACAGTCATAGCAAGCTACACTCAGCACAGCTCACACTCAGGCAAGTACACCACACAGTCACACTCAGCACAGCTCACACACAGCTCACACTCAGCACAGTCACCACACACTCACACACAGCCACATCACAACACATCCACAGTCACCACACTCACACTACACACTCACATCACAAGCTCACACTAGGCACAGCTCCACACTCAACAACATCACACTACACAAGCTCACACTACACCAGCTCACACACTACATACACAGCTCACCTCAGCAAACTACACATCACATCACACAGCACTCACTCACACTCACACTCACACACAGCTCACACTCACACAGTACACTCACACAGCTCACACACAGCTCACAACAGCAACTCACCACAGTCACTACAAGTCACACCACACACTCCCCACTCAACACAAGCATCAACACTAATCAGGAAGCTCACACTCCACCACACACACACACTCACACACAGCTCACACTCACACAGCTCAATCACACAGCTCACACTCAAACACACAGCTCACATCAGCACAGCCACACAGACACACTCAACAGCTCACACACCAATCACACAGCACATCACAACAGTCCACAACTACACAGCTCACACTCAGGCTACATCACACCAGTCACACTCAACACAGCTCACTCAACACATCACTACATAACACAGCTCACACTCAGCACAGCTCACACACAGCTCCACACTCACACACACACTCACAAACTCACACTCACAAAGCCACACTCACCACAGCTCAACAAATCAACACAGCTCACATACACACCCACATCAGGCACAGCTCACACTCAGAAGTCACATCAGCACACTCACAACACACACACACTCAACAAGCTCACACTCAGCACAAGCTCACACCACACACGCTCACACTCAGCACACACTCACAACACAGTCTCACACTACACACAGCTACATCACACAGCAAGCTCACACTCAGCAGCCACACAGTCACACTCAACACAGTCACACTAGCCACATCCACAGCTCAACAACTCAGCACACTCACAACAGCTCACACTCACACAGCTCAACTCAGCACAGCTCAAACACACACACTCAACACAGCTCACACTCACACAACTCACACTCAACATCACACTCACACTACACATCACACACAGCTCACAACCTCACACACACACACACAACATCACTCAGCACAGCACTCACACACACTCACACCAAACATCACACAGCTCACACACACACACTCAGCACATACACCTCCACCACTCACACACACCAGCACACTCACACAATCACAACAGCTCAACACAATACACCGCAGTCACCTCAGCACAGCTCACACCAACACACTCAACAGCTCCACACACTCACATCACACACATCCCTACACAGCTCACACTCACTAACCAACTCAGACACAGCTCACACAGCTCACAACACACTGCTCACATCAACACAGCTACACACTCAGGCACAGCTCACACACCTCCAGCACAGCTCACACACAGCTCAACTCAGGACAAGCTCACACTCAACACAGCTACACTACCACACAGCTCACACTCACACACAGCTCACATCCCCCCCCCCCCCCCCCCCCCCCCCCCCCCCCCCCCCCCCCCCCCCCCCCCCCCCCCCCCCCCCCCCCCCCCCCCCCCCCCCCCCCCCCCCCCCCCCCCCCCCCCCCCCCCCCCCCCCCCCCCCCCCCCCCCCCCCCCCCCCCCCCCCCCCCCCCCCCCCCCCCCCCCCCCCCCCCGGGGGGGGGGGGGGGGGGGGGGGGGGGGGGGGGGGGGGGGGGGGGGGGGGGGGGGGGCCACACACAGCTCACACTCAGCGCACACCTCACATCACACACAGCTTACACACTCACACACAGCTCACATCAGACACAGCTCACACTAACACAGCTCACACTCACAAGCTCTCACACTCACACACAGCTCACACTCAGGCACAGCTCACACAGGCACAGCTCACACCAGCACAGCTACCCCCCCCCCCCCCCCCCCCCCCCCCCCCCCCCCCCCCCCCCCCCCCCCCCCAAAAAAAAAAAAAAAAAAAAAAAAAAAAAAAAAAAAAAAAAAACACAGCCACACACACAGCTCACCACTCACAACAGCTCACACCAGCCCAACACTCACACACAGCTCACACTCACACACAGCTCACACTCACGCACAGCTCACACTCAGGCACAGCTCACACACAGCTCACAGCTCACACACAGCTCACACTCACACACAGCTCACACTCACACACAGCTCACACTCAGGCACAGCTCACACACAGCTCACACTCCACACACAGCTCACACTCACACACAGCTCACACTCACAAACAGCTCACACTCACACACGCTCACACTCAGGCACAGCTCACACTCAGGCACAGCTCACATCAGGCACAGCTCACACACAGCCCACACTCAGGCGCAGCTCACACACAGCTCACACTCACACGCAGCTCACACACACAGCTCACACACAACACTCACACAAATCTCACACAAATCTCACACAAACCTAACACAAATCTCACACACAGCTCGCTCACAGATTATACAGATACTGACACAGTTCTCTGTGCTGCTGGTTGTACATGTGCAGCTTCACATGCTCACAGCCCCTGGGTCCCAGCCCGTCCCTCACTCCCTGGTGGCTGGCCAGCAGTAGATCTGTCACCTTGTGACCCGGAGCTGCTTATCTTTGGTATCTCAGCACAGGAGGCTGCTCTCTGATTTTTGCCTGCTCTCACTTCTTCCCGCGCCGTGTAGGAGAACATGAGCACCCCCTGCAGATGCCGCCCCTTCCTTCACCAGCAGGTGGCGCCGCCTGAATCAGGCCACTCACTTTGCCTCATCATTGATAAGGCCCTGTCCGCAGTACAGGCATAGGCCATGAGCCAGCCTCTCTTCTCGACGTTGTTTCACCATCCTGACCCGATCTACCTGCATTGGTTCGGAAAAGGGGGCAGCGGTAGACGTCAAGACCCATGGACTGGGCAGTCTGCAATCAGAGGAAAGTGGCCAGACGGATCTCCTCTCCCTGGCGAATTCATGGGAGCGGTCCTGGAAACGTAAATCAATGCAAGTGGCCAGTGAGATCAGGTCTTCCAGCTCAACTACGGTATCCCGACCCGCAAGTTCATCTGTTATCCTGCCGGACAGGCCACCCCACAAAGCTCCAGTCAGCGCCTCGTTGTTCCAACCCAACTCGAGGAGAGGGTGCGGAAACGAATGGCCCAATGGTGAGGGTCCCTTGACAAAGGTTTAAGAGGGACTCAGAACTATATGCGACCCGGCCGGGTTCACTGAAGATATTACGAAATGTCTCCAAAAAGGTCAGCAAGCGAGAGGCCGTAGGGTCATCACGCTCCCATAGAGGGTTAACCCACACCAGGGCCTCGTCCTCCAGGTGAGTTGGAGACAAACAACATTCAAGCTCCTAGCTACAGTGCCTTGAAAAAGTATATATATCTGGTCACCTTTTCCACATTCGTTTCTCATTACACTCCAATGGGATTTTATGTGATATACTAAAACCAAGTAACAATAATTTGCGATGTGTTAAGGGAATGAATGAAAACATGGTTTCCTAAATATTTAAAAAAATATTAATTTGAAAATTGTAATATACATTTGTATTCAGCCCCTTGAGTCAAATCTTTGTAAGCTCACCTTTTGATGCATTGCTGCTGCAAGCATTTTGTGGTGTGTCTTTACCAACTTTGCACATCTAGAGGCTGAAGTTTTTGCCCATTCTTCCTTACAAAATTGCTCTAATTCAGCGAGACATTATCGAGAGCATTTGTGAACAGCAATTTTAGTCTCGCCACAGCAACTCAATGGAATTTATGTCTAAACTGTGACTTGACCATTAAAGCACATGAATATGCTGTGATCTAAACCATTTGATTGTAGCTCTTGCAGTATGTTTCGGGTTATTGTCTTGCTGAAAGGTGAACCTTTGCCTCAGTCTCAAATCTTTTTAAGCCTCTAACAGGTTTTCTTCCTGGATTGCCTTGTATTTACCTCTATAAAACTTCCCATCAACTCTGACCAGCTACCCGGTCCCTGACGAAGAAAACTATCCCAACAGCATGACACTGCTACCAACAAGTATGATTGTGGGGATGGTGTTTTCAGAGAGATTTGCAGTGTTAATTTTTTGCTACTCAAAGTGTTTTGCATTTAGCCCCAAAAAGTTCTACTTTAGTCCCAGCTAACCAGAGCACTGTTTTGACATACAAGCTCTGTCCCCTACATGGCTTTTTGAAGGTCTTCTTATGGCTTGCTTTTAAAATCTGCTTTCTTCTTGCCACTCCTCCATAAAGGCCAGATTTGTAGAGTTTACAGCTAATAGTTGTCCTGTGGACAGATTCTCCCACCTGACCTGAGGATCCCTGTGGCATCTCCAGAGTGACCATGGACTTCTTGGTGCTTCTCTAATTAGTGCTCATCAAGTTTGGTATAAGTATTTGAAAAATTAGTATGGTGATCTGCGCTGCTGATAATGTATTCAAGAAATCCAGAATATGTTATATGCATTTTCAAAGTTAGACCAACATCTTCACCTGGAAAACCACAATAATCATTGTGTCATGGGTAGACAATAAAGATGTTCACCACACAGTGCAACACAAAAGGACAGCAGGAAAGTAAAGGGAAGGAAAACCTTAAAAGTAAGGAGGGGAACCTTCCTAACACTGGCCAGTGATAACGTCACTCGGTAGTAGGAATGACTGGGGGACCAGGCCTCCTAGACTGACCCTCAAGCTAGAGGAGCCCTTGCTGTCCCTTATCCCATAGATATCTCTGAAGGTGAGGATGTCTGAGCCACCACCCTTGCCCTGTTCTTGGTCAGCCGTGGTATAATACCCCCTCTCCCCAACCCAGGGTGGGCCGGGACAGAGGTGGTAAACCCCACACAAATAGAACAATAAGGATTCAAAACAAACTTGAAAGCTGTAGCCCAACTTCAAGGCTACAAAATGCTTGGTTCCTAGACAGCAGATCTTCAGAAGCAACAGGAGAGCTCCACACATATAGATGGTCTTGAATAGAATGAACTGCACTGTATAAACAATGTCAGGTGATGGGTCATGTAATTATTTAAAGGGTGGTGGGAGTGGTCAACAAAACCACATCACCTGATCAGCAGCAGAGAAAGACATTAACCCTCGTATGTCTGAAGGAAATATACCCCTTTAACAAACACCACAGACTCCTGAGCTGTAACTCATGACACATTGAGATTTTCCTGCTGAAGAACTTGGTCCAAATTCAAAACCCATAGAAAATAAATTACATTGACTTTCCTGCATAGAGATGTCTGGATTTTGTTGTTAATACATTTAAAGCAGAACAAATCACCACCCTGATCCTCCAAATATTTATTCCATATGGTGGGTTTGCCCGACATGAGGGTGCTGCAGCAGCTGTCATTCCTTTTTTTCCTCTATTTTAGGTTATAAATTCCGAAAGGTGAACAATAACCATTTCCTTCCCCTGCTCACCTTTGTTTACTAGATATATTCTGTTGTGCTTGGTGTTCCCTTGTTTCTCTCCTTGCTTGAAAAGTCAGTTCAGTTGGATTGCCATATCTTCGTAGGTTTGCAGTTGTGCCATATGCCTGCCATTTTTGGATGATGGATTAAACAGTGCTCCTTGAGAAGTCAGAGTTTAAGCTATTTTTTATAGCCTAACCCTGCTTTAGTCCTCTCACAGTTTCACAGTTTTATCCTTGATCTGTCAAGTAGTTTCTTGGTTTCAGGATGTTGTGTGTTCCCTAATGTTCTCATATTGACCTCTGAGTGATTCACAGAACAGTTGTGTTTATACCGAGAATAAGTTACATACATGTAGATCATCATCTCCCACCTCGACTACTGCAACTTCTTCCTCTGTGGCCTCCACGCTAACACTCTTATACTCGTCCAACCTGCCTTTAACTGTGCTGCCTGACTAAATCCACCACTTTACTCGCTACTTCCCTGCTTTCCTCTCTTCAAATCCCTCCATTGTCACCCAATTCCCCAATGAATCTAGTTCAAATGACTAACACTGACCTGTAAAGCTGTCCATAATCTGTCCCCTCCCTATATATCCAAACTAATCTCCCAATATCTTCCCTCACATAATCTCCAGTCCTCCCAAGACCTTCTCCTTTTTTTCACACTTTGTTCCTCACCCAATTGCTTTCAAGACTTCTCCTGAATATCCCCCATCCTCTAGAATTCCGTGCCCCAATTTGTATGATTATCCACCATATTTGGATCCTTCAGATGAAATTTGAAAACCCATCTCTTCAATAAAGCTTATAGCCTGCAATGACCACGCTGCCACATCAACACTAAAGGATTTGCTGCAATCCCCAACCTCCTGTCTCCTTCTACATCATCCTGTAGAATGTAAGCTCTCAAGGGCAGGGTCCTCTTCCCTCTGCACCAGTCTGTCTTATTAATTTTTTTATTGTAACCTTTATCTGCATCTTGCAGACAAAAAGCTGAGACAAAACAAATTAATGTGAACAAACCTGTATAGTAAGTTCACTATGAATGCCAAATTGTATGGAACAACAACTAGAAAACAAAACAAAGATGTGTGTTTTGTCTCCAAATACCTTGCAATAAATAAATAAAAGCTAGTGCTGTAATAATACAGGGTACTTGCTTCATACCTTTTTTGCAAAAAATTTACTTAAGCCATCCCACCATGGCAAGGTGACCTACTTCAGAACAGTCCCTACACTAACCATATTATAACCTGCTACTGTGCTCATTGACCTCATAAGTAGCAAGGTGCTGTGTATGAACAAGGCCCCAAAATGAATCACAGATGGGATACATAATATCAGTTTCTACTCAACAGGAGATAGGCAGGGCTTTCCAATTTGCCAGGAGACAAGTGGTTAAGTTAAATTGCAGACAAAAGCTGAGACAGAACAAAGTAGTGTGAACAAGCCTGTAGAGCAAGTTCAGTATGAAAGCCAAATTGTATGAAACAATAAGTAGAAAACCAAAAAAGTATATGTGTATTGTCTCCAAATACCTTGCAATAAATAAATAAAAGCTGTAAAAATACAGGGTGCTTGCCTTGTTCACACTAGTTTGTTCTTTGTATGCAATTTAACTTAACCACTTGTCTCCTGGCTTTTATTTATTTACTAGTAAAAAGGCCCGATGCAATTGCATCGGGAGCGCGGTTAAATGAATTGTGTGTATAGAGGCAGCTCTGTGGCTTGGAGAGTATAGAGGCGGCTCTGTGGCTAGCAGAGTATAGAGGCGGCTCTGTGGCTAGGAGAGTATAGAGGCGGCTCTGTGGGTAGCAGAGTATAGAGGCGGCTCTGTGGGTAGCAGAGTATAGAGGCGGCTCTGTGGGTAGCAGAGTATAGAGGCGGCTCTGTGGGTAGCAGAGTATAGAGGCGGCTCTGTGGGTAGCAGAGTATAGAGGCGGCTCTGTGGGTAGCAGAGTATAGAGGCGGCTCTGTGGGTAGCAGAGTATAGAGGCGGCTCTGTGGGTAGCAGAATATAGAGGCGACTCTGTGGGTAGCAGAGTATAGAGGCGGCTCGAGGTCCGGCTGGAGGGGTGAGGGAGGTGTGGGCTGGAGGGGTGAGAAGAGGTGGGGGCCGGAGGGGTGGGGAGAGGTGGGTGCTGGAGGGGTGAGGAGAGGTGGGGGCTGGAAGGGTGAAGAGAGGTCCGGGCTGGAGGGGTGAGGAGAGGTGGGGGCTGGAGGGGTGAGGCGAGGTGGGTGCTGGAGGGGTGAGGAGAGGTGGGGGCTGGAGTGGTGAGGAGAGGTGGGGGCTGGAGGGGTGAGGAGGGGTGGGTGCTGGAGGGGTGAGGAGAGGTGGGGTCTGGAGGGGTGAGGAGAGGTGGGGGCTGGAGGGGTGAGGAGAGGTCCGGGCTGGAGGGGTGAGGAGAGGTGGGGGCTGGAGGGGTGAGGAGAGGTGGGGGTGGAGGGGTGAGGAGAGGTCCTGGCATACTTCATCATTGTGGTGACTGTGTGGATAGCAGGTGGGCCACATTGGCATTGTTAGTGTCCTCCACTGCACCCTCTTCTGTATTGCAGCAGAGGGCGTTCTTAGTCTGCTCCAGTCCCCCGTCCACACCGCTCCCTCACCTCCACTCCTGTGCGCCTGCAGCAAGGCACTGGACGCCTCTCCCGGAGGGTGGGCTCGGGCGGCTCCCGGCGACACTTCCGCCGCTGTGGCTGGGTGCAGGGCAGCGTGAGACAGGTGAGGCTGCTGAGTAGTGTTCTCGGCGCTCACCGCCATATGTGCTCCGCTGCTGTGGTGTGGGGCGGGATCCGCCATCTTGGTAGCGTCACTTGGCCTCGCAGGTGTGGCAGAACTCGTCAGATAGTCATAGCGAGCGGCGGTGTGAGGTAGTGCGGCTGCGGCTCGCGATGCCGCTATCGCGCCATCGCTCGCAGTGCCGCAAAGGATTTTGGGATTTGGCTACAACGCCCAAATCCCAAACTCCCGATTATATAAGTAGATTGCAAAGTATTTGGAGACAATACACAGATACTGTTTTAGTTTTCTAGTTGTTGTTTATATATCTGTATCTTGTATTTAACTTCCTACTCATGTACAGCACCATGGAATTAATGGTGCTATATAAATAATAAGGCTAGGGTCACACTGGTGTCGTGGATGCATTTTTTCCATGCGTTTTTCACGTCTTTTTTGAAAAACGCATGCAAAAATGTATCAATAGGCACCAATGCAAAAAAAAAGCATGTTGTAATTGCACAAACGCATTGCCGAAGTGCCATGCACTTTCTCCATGCGTTTTTGACTCAGCACAAAAAAACACATCATGCTGCTTGTTTTGGTGCGTTTTCAAAAATGCATGCGTTTTTGTATCACACGGCCCCATGGGCAACGCATGCGTCAACGCATGTGTCCAAATGACACGTGAAAACGCATGCATTTTCAGGACATGCATATTTTGCATAGAATGAATGCTAAAATTGATCACTTGACCAATCAATCACATAAACAGGGGGAAGGGCATGATGAACCCTGGCCTGCCCCCTGGTGTGTCGAAAGAAGGAGCCCAGCCTCATCTAGGAAGGTATGTCCACATGTTTTCCAAACATGGGCTCATTAATGTTGTGCGATACTCTGCTGTGCCACCCATGTTGATCCAATGTTTGTAAATGTGGTCTAGATTGCCGACTCAGATATGTCCGTAATCCTGACCCTGTCAGACTCATCCTCGTCTTCATCATCATCTGTGAATTAACATGAAACAGTACTTTACCACTTTACTGTACCACTTTACCTCCCCTGTTTATTGGCTGAGGGGTGTGTTTTCAGTGTTTTCTACATCTCAAATTTACATGCCCCATCCCACGTATGGCCCTATGCGTTAACGCATGCATTTTTGAGGACCCTCCCAGAACTCCAAACCAGGTACAAACCACCTAAAAACCACCCAAAAATAACGCATGCATTTTTAAATAACATTCCTAAGTGTGACCCTAGCCTAATAATAATAATACATTTGTGACTTCTGCAGGCAATTGGTCACTCAAGTTTTTTAGGGGTATCAGACTACATAGGGCGGAATACAAATGTACGTCACAATTTTCAGATACACAGTGGGGGAAATCAGTATTTGATCCCTTACTAATTTTGTAAGTTTGCCCACTGACAAAGACATGAACAGTCTATAATTTTAATGGTAGATTAATTTTAACAATGAGAGATAGAATATCAAAAATAAAATCTAGAAAATCACATTGTCTAAATTATATAAATGTACTAGCTGTAGTACCCGGCTATGCCCGGGTTAATAAATAACTGCTGTTAGCTATAACAAAATAGAATTGAACATGTCATATTAATGACCTGTAGGAAAACAGAAGCTGAGCTGTGATTCGTTGCTATAGGCAGCCTGATAAATCTCCAGCCAACAGTAAACCCTCCCCCCAGCCGGGCAGTATATGTTACCTCACAAATACACATAATAGACAGCTCATGTGATCTGCCTTAATTCCCTATATGGCACATGTGTTGCACATTGGCTGTTTTTAATGAGATGTTTATTTTTGGAAATTAAAGATAGCACACGTATGAGGCGAGTTGTGTGAGGCAATTTGTGCACATCTGTGTCTGCCTGTGCGGTGTGTGCATCCCTGGCATGTGTGTGTGTCCCTGTGGGGTGAGTGCATGTGTCCCTATAGAGTGGGTATGTGTGTGTGTCCCTGTGGGGGGGTCTGTGTGGTGTGTGTGCGTGTCTCTGTGTTGTGTGTGTCTCTTTGTGGTGTGTGTGTGTGTGTCCCTGTGGGGTGAGTGCATGTGTACCTATAGGGTGTGTATGTGTGTGTCCCTGTGGAGGGGGGTCTGTGTGGTGTGTGTGTCTCTGTGTTGTGTGTGTCTCTTTATGGTGTGTGTGTCCCTGTGGGGTGAGTGCATGTGTCCCTATAGAGTGGGTATGTGTGTGTGTCCCTGTGGGGGGTCTGTGTGGTCTGTGCGTGTCTCTGTGTTGTGTGTGTCTCTTTGTGGTGTGTGTGTGTTTCCCTGTGGGGTGAGTGCATGTGTACCTATAGGGTGTGTGTGTGTGTGTGCCCATGGGTTGTGTGAGTGTGTCTCTGTGTTGTGTGTGTCTCTTTGTGGTGTGCGTGTGTTCGGGTGCGTCCTGAGTATCCAATGTTGGGGCTGCACCTTAGTGACTATACATTTGCTGTTACTCTTTGTGTGCGTGTGGTGTGCATACATGTCCCCGTGCGTGGTGAATATTCCATGTCAGGGCCCCACCTTAGTGACTATATGCTGGTATATGCTGTTAGTCTTTGGCGCAGTCATTAAGCCCCTCTCATTCACAACTGTCAACTGGTAACTGTCACTTTTTCCCCATTATGCACATAGGGTCAAAATTGTTTGGTAAATTGGAATGTGCGGGGTTAAAATTTCACCTCACAACATAGCCTATGACACTCTCGGGGTCCAGATGTGTGACTGTGCAAAATTTTGTGGCTGTAGCTGTCAGCTGTCGATTTTCCTCCCACACTTTTCCTTTCATTTTTTCCCCATCATGTAGATAGGGGAAAAATTGTTTGGTGAACTGGAACGCGCAGGGTTAAAATTTCACCTCACAACATAGCGTATGACGCTCTCGGGGTCCAGACGTGTGACTGTGCAAAATTTTGTGGCTGTAGTTGCGACGGTGTAAATGCCAATCCCGGATATACATACATAAACACATACATACATACACACATACACACATTCAGCTTTATATATTAGATTTGCATTTTGCAGAGAGAAATAAGTATTTGATCCCCTGCCAACTATTAGGAGTTCTGGCTCCTACAGACTAGTTAGGCCCCCTTCACACTGCAGGATTTCACTGATCAGTGTCCATCAGTGTTTGTGTGCCAAAACCAGGAGTGAAGTTTGCAGAGGAAAACTATAATTGAAAGATTGCCAGCTGTTCTGTGTTTTGGAGACACTCCTGGTTTTGGCACATAAACACTGATGGACACTGATCAGTGAAATCATGCAGTGTGAAGGGGGCCTTAAGGTACCATCACACGGAGCGATGTTGCAGCGATGTCATAAGCGAATCCACAAGTGCGAGCTAGCTTCCGACATCGCTGCCTTAGCTGTCACACGGGGTGATGTTGTCTGCGACCATTGGTAACACATTATGCCGAAATGGATTAAAATCCTGCAGTGCCCACAAGCATGGCAGTGGAAACATTATATTTCTCTGCTAAGGGCATAGGACGACTTCACCGCATCTATTGGACAATGGATGGAGCCATGTACCGTAAAATCTTGAGTGACAACTTCCTTCCCTCCACCAGAACATTAAAAATGTGCCATAGCTGAGTCTTCCAGTACAACAATGACACAAAACATACAGCCAAGGCAACTAAGGAGTGGCTCAGAAAGAAGCACATTAAGGTCATAGAGTGGCCTAGCCAGTCTCCAGTCCTTAATCCCATGGAAATTTTATGGAGGAAGCTGAAGCTCCTAGTTGCCAATCGACAGACTCAAAATCTTAATGATTTAGAGATGATCTGCAAAGAGGAGTGGACCAAAATTCCTCCTAACATGTGCGTGAACCTCATCATCAACTATAAGAAACGTCTGACTACTGTGCTTGCCAACAAGGGTTTTGCCACCAAGTATAAAGTCTTGTTTGCCAGAGGGATCAAATACTTATTTTTCTCTGCAAAATGCTAATAAATTTATATAATTTAGACAATGTGATTTTCTGGATTTTATTTTCGATGTTCTATCTCTCCCTGTTAAAATTAACCTACCCTGGGGGCGTGTCCTGGCCATGGAGGAAGCAGTTCACTAAAACCTGAGCTCCGTCTCCCCGGCCACTTTAAAGACTGTGTAGCGTCTTATTCCCGGCTCTACCGGCACCACATGTCGGCGAAACGGAGGAGCAGGCACCCGGCTAACACCCTGGACCCTCCAACCCAGAATACAGGCTCTATTACCCGGTACCTGCGGAGTTCTAGCAGGCAGCAAGACAGCCCCTCGCTGCACACACTAAAGATGGAGGAGTGCGCCTGAGCTTTTCTTCATGGCCGCCCGCGGCTCCTAGCGCGCTGCCCAGCACTTCTGGACAGGAAGACACACATAATACTCAGCCCGGTGAGTCTCGTGAGCCCGAGACCCGGGAGGGAGACATAATTGCAATGGGAACAGCGCGCTTCTCCCTAGACAAACCTGAGGCTGGTGCTGCTGGAGCTGCTCTAATAGGAGGAGATAAGGGAAGCTGCAGGGGCTCGGACTGAAGCCACATAGGAGTATGAAGGGAAATGCATATTGGGGCATACGAAGATGCAGAATACCTGTGTGTCTTGTGGCCCTTTCATGGACTCTATCCAGGCTGCAAGTGGCATAAATAGAGAAGTGCATTACCAGGTCCGACCACCACAAGAGGGGTGCTGCACCAGGGACAGATACCTCTCTCTAATGCTGGTTCTGAGACCCTAGAGCCAGGACCTGATTTTCTATCCCCTCAATCACCCCCTTCTGCGACCAAAGGGGACGGTACACCCTCTGATGCCTCAGTACCCCATGCTGACCCGACGAAGGATGTTGGAGATTATCTGACCTCTGAGGGTGATATGTGGGAATCCTTTAAGGCACGACTAATGAACATTCCCACGAGGGAAGAATTATCTGATTTCATTGACAAAGTGGAGTCCTCCCTTAAGTCTACGACAACTTCACTCCGAGGCGAGGTCCAAGTGATCTCTGACATCAAGTGATATCTTGATATCCCAGACTGACACCACTGTTGAGGACTTAACTAAACGAGTCCAAGCACTTGAGGAAGAGGTGTCACTTCAGAGGTCCCAACAGGAAGCCTTCCTGGACTCCATGGAGGATCTGGAAAATAGGGAGCGGAGGCAGAACATTCGAATTCGGGGCCTCCCGAAGTCGGTGACACCTTCTGAGTTGTGGTCCACTTTGAGAGACTTGTTTAATTCTATCTGTAGCACCCCAGCTGACACTGTCATTGAATTTGACAGAGCCCACCGATCCCTTGGCCCGGTCCCTCCGGAAGGAGCGCTGCCACGTAACGTTATATGCAGGTTCCATAGATACCAGGTCAAGGAGGAGGTCCTTATCAAAGCAAGACAATGTGAGGATGTATCCTTCCTGGGATCCCAGCTGCAGCTTCTGGCCGATTTATCCAGACAGACCCTTCAGAAAAGGCGAGCATTGAGACCTCTTCTGGATCTACTGCGTCGGAACCAGATGTTGCATTCTTGGGGTTATCCATTCCGCCTACAGGTTCGTCGTGGCAACCAACTAGTCTCCCTCTCTCATCCTTCGGAGATACGTGGTGTCCTCCAGACCCTGGAAATACCTGATCCAGGCCTTTCATTTCCGGATTGGCCGTCCTCTTCTTTCGATGGAATGCTCCAGTCAAGGTCCCGCTTGCCTTGGAACAACCGAAGGAGAAGGAACGGGAGAGGCAGGAACCGTAGACGCCGCAGACTCAGCAAGGAGAGCCGACTTGAAAATGGGTGACTTTTCAATTGCTTTTGGGTTACTGAGTGCTAATATATTCTCTTTTATACCACAATAAGTACAACGGGATTTTCACTGTAACGTTATAATATGCTTTGATGTTTTACAATGATAATTCTCTTTCCATTTTAAGGATGTATCTTACCCATTCCTCTCCGTATCTTCATTCCCCTTTCCCGTCTTTCTCTTTCCCCTTTCCTCCCTACTGCCTACCTCTGTCATGATACTAGGGCCGATGATTTCCTATACTATTGTGTGGAGGCCTATGTGTCGGCTTTATATCCTTCCCCTCTCTTTTATCCCCACTCACGCTCTCTCCCCTTGCCCTCCCTATGCCCCTCACCTTTATTTTTGCCAACTCGCTCCCCCTGCCTCCCTCCCTCTCTATGATCCCTTATAATACTACAATAGGGTAATTGATTCCTAATCTTATTGTAAACTCACGGTATATGGGAAGGATAGTTTTCCGTCCTGTTATATAGTGGGATGGGTGCTTCTAACCTTCCTTTTGCAATATGGCAATATTATTTGAAATACTAAATTGCCTAATAGCCGGAATGTTGATGCTATAATAGTGTTATGTTGTTTAGTATTTTAATGCTTTCAGATGCAGGCCGGGGAGATGGTTATTCTCGGTCGCTTGAAGTTTACGTTTTTATTTACAATTCTGATACACTTGCATTCCTTAGGTTGAATACCTGGAGTCTGCAATTGTTTAAAGCTCCTTTCCAATTGGAAAGACAACCTCCCACGGGGACGTCACATCCCTCTTTGAGTGTGACGCTTCTCTAAAGAACATTCCCCACGTGACGGTATTCTTTGTTTGTTTTCTGTAAGTCCAACAGGTTTTCTTTCCTACTAAACTCTTTCTATTCTCTTCCCTCTTTTCTCCCTTTTTTTTCTTTCTTGTCTTTTCTTCTATGGGTGTTGTTTAGGATAACTCCCTTTTGTCACTGAGTCATTAGCGGGTGGGATCGGTATGGCGGGCGGGTCCTTGAAGATTGGGTCCCTAAATGTCAGGGGTTTTAACACCCCCCAAAAGCGAAGTCACATCATCTCGGACATGCAGAGGAAAGGGGTGCAGGTGTTGTTCCTTCAGGAAACACACTTTAAGGAGGGCCATGTTCCGTCCTTTGGAGGGGGACAGTTCTCTGAGTGGATACATTGCGTGAATCCCGAATCCAGAACCATAGGGGTTTCTATAGCCCTCCATAAGAAGCTGCCATGTAAAATTGTGGATTCGGTGATTGACAAGGGAGGTCGTTACATCTTTCTCAAGTTGGTGGTTTCTGGAACTCCATTGACCTTAGTCAATTGGTACCTTCCTAACAGGGAGCAGACGAGGGTATGTAAATCCCTCCTGATGAAGTTGGCAGATTTTGCTGAGGGGCGGGTTATCATCGGGGTTGACTTCAACTTTGCCCTCGACCCTTCTATCGACAGCTCCTCTGGTAGGGGGGCGACTCCTCGTAAACGTGTAATGGCACTTAGGAAACTTTTGCGTAGGCTCCACTTGATCGATGTTTGGAGGATCCTTAACCCTGCTGTTAGAGACTACACTTTTTATTCAGGTGTACACGGCTCTTATAGTCGTATTGACCTGTTCCTGGTCAGCCATGGGATCCTTTCATGGACACCCAAGGCCTCTATAGGCAATATTGTCCATTCGGACAATAGCCCCATCTTCTTGTCTATTGAGGTACCCAGCTTGGCTAGGAAAGAGTGGTCCTGGAGACTAAATAGCCACCTTCTAACCGATGCAGTCTGTCTGGAGGATTTAAACTCTGACATCAAGACATTCTCTCAGACACATGCATCAGATGCGTCCTCTCCATCCATTAAGTGGGAAGCCCTTAAGTGTATTCTCAGGGGAACGCTAATTAAACACGGGACAAGGATAAAGAAACAGCAATCTGACCGGATGAATGAATTGCTCTCCCAGATCGGCCGACTGGAGGTGGCACATAAGACCTTAAGTAATCATGGCGTGTTGGTTGAACTAGCATCTAAAAGACTAGAGTTAAAGAACTTATTAGACAGCAAATACGACAGACATAAGGAAAGATCTTGGGCATATTTTTACAAAAAAGCCAATAGTTGCGGACGACCCTTAGCTAGATTTTACATCCTCGAGGGGGCCCTGCGTATATCCCTTCCATAAAGATGCCTAATGGAAAGAAGGTTCATCGCACGGAGGACATAGCAAAGGTATTCCAAAACTTTTACGCTGATTTATACGCCCTGAAGGGGAAATTTGCGGACATGCATCCCGATGATCTACAAGCAAAAATTCGGGCATACATTTCCGAGGTGAATATTCCATCATTGTCTGAAGACGATATTTCGTCTTTGGAGAGTGACATCACAGAAGAAGAAGTGACGAATGTGGTTAAGTCATTTCCTACATCTAGGTGCTCTGGCCCAGACTGTTATACTCCCATCTTTTACAAGACCCTAATTGAGGACCTGTTACCTCACATGCTTTCGGCATTTAAAGCGCTCATGGAAGAAGGCACCCTAAAGCCGCAAGCCTTGGAGGCACACATTTGTGTGCTTCCCAAGCCAAATAAGGATCATTCTGAGGCGGCAAGTTATCGGCCGATATCTCTGTTAAACATTGACGTCAAAATGTTCGCCAAGATATTGGCTGATAGATTATCTTTGAGGCTACCCTTGACCAAGTGGGCTTTGTTAAAGGCCGAGAGGTGCGGGACAACATCATTAGATCTTTTCTCCTGATTGAGAAGTCTAGGATGTGGAAGTCCCTTCTATGTCTGCTCTCTATAGACGCGGAAAAGGCCTTTGATAGGGTCCATTGGGGCTTTCTGTGGGAGGCATTGAAGCACATCGGCCTAGGTAGTAAATTTATGAATGGGGTTTCCTCACTGTACTCCTGTCCTTCCGCCAAGGTACCATTAATAGTAGCCTTTTGGGTTCCTTCCCTGTCAGGAATGGGACAAGGCAAGGTTGCCCATTATCTCCCTTGCTTTATGTCATCGTCATGGAGCACTTGGCGAAAGGGACATCGGAGGTATCCACGGGATTCCAGTGGGAAACACCCATCATAAGACCTTCCCCGCCTTGTTACACGAATTCAACAGGTTTGGAGACCTTAGCAATTTTAAGGTGAACTATTCCAAATCCGAGGCGATGAACGTCTCCCTGTCTGCACCTGAGGTGGTATCTCTTTCAAGGGGGTTCTCCTTCCGGTGGAGACCGGGTCACATCTCATACCTGTGTATTAATTTGCCTGCTGATGTGCATGAGGCCTTTCACCTAAATCACAAAGTTCTTGTGGACTGAGTAGGGGCTTTATTGGAATCTTACAGACCCTTGAGGATATCTTGGCTGGGAAGAATTCATGTCGTGACGATGGACATTCTTCCGAGATTTTTATATGTATTCCAGGCGGTGCCTGTTTGGCCGGACGGGGCGTACTTTCGCACCATTCGTAGATTGATCTCTAGATTTGTCTGGAATGGTATGAAACCGCGAGTGGGCTTCGGGGTTCTGGCCTCCTTGAGGGAAACTGGAGGGGTTGGGCTACCAGATCTGCGACGATATTGCTTAGCCGCCATTCTTGTGCGTCTGCTCGATTGGCGTTTCAAGACAGACGTGAAACAGTGGATTCAGACCCAGCCGCGAGGCTGAAGTGGTGGGAATATCTCCAACTTCGCTCCTTTGTGCGATCTCTACAATTCCGACGTGACCAGTATGATACATTATCTCCCCTTGAGAAGATATTTATTTCCAAGCAGGGGCCTACTAGAGGTATCTCGGTCTTATATTCCACCCTCTCTAGAGCAGCGGTGACAGGAACTCATAGTTATCAGCGGGCATGGGAGACCGACTTCGGAAGGACGATAGACGCTCAAGACTGGGAGAGGTGTTTTCTGATGTCTCATAAAACCTCAGGATCTTGTGAAGCACTGGAAAAGTGTTACAAGATACGCCTTAGATGGTATCTCAATCCGGACAGACTGCATCGGTTCTCCTCGGCCAATTCCCCACTCTGTTGGAGATGTGGCCTTGAAGTTGGTACCATGATTCATGTGTGGTGGAGTTGTCCCCTGATCAGTGACTTTTGGACGAAAGTATTCCGTAACTACAATCTTGTTACAGGCAGGCATGTGGAGGGCACCCCCGAGATGGCCCTGCTCTCTCTGCTCCCTGGTTCATGGAAAAGACAGAAGAAAGACATTCTTCGGTTCTGCCTCTGTGCAGCACGCAATGTGATCCCCCGACATTGGAGGGAGCAGCTACCTCCTCCTATTCTTGAATGGTTCTCCGAGATGGAATCCCTCAGACGGTTTGAGGAAATTTATGCTGACTTTCTCAAACTCAAGCAGTGTATGTTAATACCTGGACAGAATGGATCCTTTTCACTTTGATGACCTCTTTGCCTGAGTGGTGGAACGCCTGCACCGTTTCCGAACTATTACCTCCCTTTATTTTACACTCAAAAACACCTTATACATTCTAGTCCCCCCCTTTTTTTTTTTCTTCTACCTCTTCCATTATTTGATCTACATGTCTCCGCAGTCCCCTCTATACTATTTCTATTCTCTACTTATTCTTGTTTCCTTTCCCTGGTTTCTTGACTTACAATCTGGTACTTCCCCCTTCCCCCTCCTGTTGGACTGACTTTAGTTATAAATTAGGTGTATTTGAATCAATATATTGGTTCTCCTCATTCATTTTTTTTCTTTTCTTCTTTCGTTTTCAATGCTAAGAGATGGAACCTAATTTGTTGGTTCTTTGTTATTATGAAGATTTTCTTCTTTATATACCTAAAGCGGCCGTCACACGCTACGATATCGGTAGCGATATTGTTAGCGATCACGTGCACGCGCGATCGCTTACAATATCGCTCACATCGCTGGTGAGATGTCACACAGACAGACTCACCAGCGATGTGCACCAGCGAGATCGCTGGTTACTATGGTACACATCGGGTTACTAGGCGCCACGCGTCGCTTAGTAACCCGACGTGTACCATAGTTACCATCTCCCAGCATAGGCTCTGCCGCTGGGAGATCGTTCATCGTGGTGTTATACACCACGATGAAGCAGATCGTTAAATCGTTCATCGCTAGATCTGAGCTCCGGAGCTCAGATCTGCGATGTCACGATCAAGCGATTTTACATAGTAAAATCGCTTGATTACATGCAACGATGCCAAAACGATATCGCTTAAGCGATAAAAACGCAGATCGCTTAAACGATATCTAGCCATTTATCGTACCGTGTGACGGCCGCTTTAGAGAGTCTTTTGATTTCACAATTACATGGACTCGTGCTGTATGACTCGTGGTTTATTAACCTTATTCATGTAATTTTCTATTGGAATTATACTGTTCTGCATTCTTTACTGTATTGTTATGTACATCTTTTAAATGAAAACATTTACAATAAAGATATATTTACAAAAAAAAAAATTAACCTACCCTTAAAATTATAGACTGTTCATGTCTTTGTCAGTGGGCAAACTTACAAAATCAGCATTGGATCAAATAATTATTTCCCCCACTGTATATTTAAAAAATATTTAGCAAACCATGTATCATTTTCTTTACACTTCACAAATACTTGCTACTTAGTATTGGTATATCACAAAAAATCCCAATAAAATACATTTAAGATTGTGAGTGTAACATAATATAATGTGTAAATACTTTGTCTAGGCACTGTATAACTCACTCTCTCTGTAGATCACTAGACATAAAATGAACACCACAAAAGTACAAAGAAGGCTGTATCCTTCAATAAAATTCCAATTTTTATTTCCTCATTAAGATGGCATTGCATACAGTACAGGGAAGTGGACATTTACGCATTTCGACAGTCTTAAGGCCCCGTTATACAGTACGATGTCCCAGCGATCCGACCAACGATGGGGGTCTCTGGGACATTGTTAGCTAATCGCGGGGGAGTCGTCAAACAGGCAGACTCACCAGCGATCTGGACCAGCAAGAACGCTGGTATCCAGGGTAAACATTGGGTAACTAAGCACAGCATTGTGCTTAGTTACCCAACGTTTACCCTGGTTACCAGCCTCCCAGCGTGTCTGTGCGGCGCTGGGAGGTCATTTATTGTTGGTCTCCCGCTGTCACACGCACCGATCCTGGCCGCCCAGTGGGAGACAAGGGATAAATAAATGGTCCAGTCCATTCTTACATGATCAACGAACTTATCATTGGTCGTTGATACGTGTCACACGCAACAATGTCGTTTTGACATCACTGCAACGTCACAAAACTGGTGACATTGCAACGATATCGTTAACTTGGCCTTTAGTCATAACTGAGGTCCACTATAATCATGGAAGTTTAGAAACATAAAAACACCCTCCCCTTCCTATATGTGCTTTGTAAAAGATAAACACTGGGCACTATCCAAGTGCTAGCAGCTTAACCCGGTGTATACAGGGGTAATCCAGCGGCAGTAATCACATAGGTGGTGCACAATCCGTATAACAGCAATGTATGATAGTATAGCAGGAAAAGACAAAAAACGGCAGCACTCACCAACTTGTGACGATTCTTTTATTCAAGGTCCAATAGCAAAGGATCCATGAACATGCTTGGGGGAGGGAGGGGTGGAGGACATCAGACGACGGCTTGCCGTTTCGTGGCAGTTGCGACTTCCACGTGTCTTTGCTCCTGATGATTATAGTGGACCTCAGTTATGACTAAAGGCCCCGTTAACGATATGGATCCTTTGCTATTGGACCTTGAATAAAAGAATCGTCACAAGTTGGTGAGTGCTGCAGTTTTTTGTCTTTTCCTGCTATACTTCCTATATGTGCTTTATGCACTTAATTATCGAGAAATTAAATAAGCAGAACATTATTCATAACAAGAAAAAAATATTTTTTACAGATTTTTTTACAAAATAATTATTCATTCCAGATCATCAGTAAATATACTTTAAATCATTCTTGTAATTTAAACCAATGGTATCCTAGTGTTTAAACTCATTATCCACCATGCTTCTTTTTTAAGTAATAATTCACTTCAGTCTCCTCCTCACTGAGGTTTATTAATTCTACAGATATCAAAGAAAGAAAAAAAATCATACATTTCCACAAAGTGTTTTGCTGCACCTGATACATTGGTAGCCTTTCCATTGTGA
Source organism: Allobates femoralis (assembly GCA_033576535.1). NCBI lineage: Eukaryota > Metazoa > Chordata > Amphibia > Anura > Aromobatidae > Allobates > Allobates femoralis. The sequence continues at coordinate 361,032,072 of JARQOC010000003.1, forward strand.
ATGTCTGACGAATATTCCAATTTCCTTATTTTTAATTTTCTGATGGTGCAACCTTCATGAAATAAATGACATTTTTTGCACAAAATAATGTAAACCATGTAGGAAGCATCACAATTATTAAAGCGTGTGATAGGGCCGCTTTACACACACCAACTTCTGTGACCAACTTCTGAACAGATCTCTGGTTGCAGTGAAATCATGGACACATTGTTCCATGTTGTGGCTGTGTACAAATGGAACAATGTGTCCATGATTTCACTGCAACCAGAGATCTGTTCAGAAGTTGGACACAGAAGTTGGTGTGTATAAAGCGGCCCATACATTTGTGAAGTTGCACTACCAAATTCCTGTATTTTCTTTACATCAGAACATACAGAGCACTTGGATCCTCCACATTTGTAGAAACCTGTTTCAGATAGCGATGTCCTTTTACTCCCTGATTTAGTACTAAATAAACTGGGAGATAGCATATCTCTGAGGCCTGTTTCACATCTAAGGTTGGTGTGCGTTTGCTTAAAAACGCATTAAAACGCTAGAGTTTTTGCCCCCATTGATCTTAATGGAAAAGCATGCAAAAATGCATGTGCGGTTTCAAAAACGCAAAACGCATGCGTTTTTGCCAACGCGACACTAGACGCATTCACCGACGTTTTGTGCTGCATTGGCAAAAACGCATGCGCTTTGCGTTTTTGAAAACGCACATGAATTTTTGCATGCGTTTCCATTAAAATCAATGGGGGCAAAGTCACTAGCATTTTAATGCGATTTTAGCGGTAAAAACGCATAGAAACACGAATTAAGCAAAACGCACGCCAACCTTAGGTGTGAAATAGGCCTGAGAGATTTAGCTCTTTTTTGGGTATAAAACTGCAACCTGATTTCAATATGTTTTTAACATTTCATCATGGTGTAAAACAGGCATTTTGTTATAATTTGTTTTCTCATCGTATTGCTAACTCAAAGAAGGGATAAAATTCACTGATTCATCTTGTGAAGTTTTTTTGCTTGATCCCTCAGATTTTTCTTGGAATCTGTTCAGCTCTGCTGTTTGCTCTTTTCAATACAGATTTATTATACCCTCTATTTTTAAGGCCTGGTTCACACACCCATGCCTCTGGCACGTGTGCAGTCTGTGCCAACACATGCCAGAGGCATAGACATACGGAGGCTCATTATTTTCTATAGACCCCTTCACATGTCTGTGGTATTTCTTGAACCATGTGTCCGTGTGGAGAAGACACGTGTTTTTGTGCTCCACACATGCGACTTGTCCGTTTTTACCGGCACCACAGACCAGTTTGGGCCAAAACGTCCTACACACGGATGTTCACAGTGTGACATCTGTCTGCACGGACCACGGACAAAAGTTAAAAACTTAAAAATAAAGAATTTCATACTCACCTCCTTCCAGTGCTGCCTGCTTCTCTTACTTCCAGTGCCACTTATTAGGCTCATGAATATTCACTTCACTGAGCCCAACAGCGCATCGGAAGAGGGAGGAGCAGCGGCGCTGGAGGGAGGTGAGTATGCACTTACAGGCTAACTGTGTGCTATCCATGGATAGCACACGGACAGCACACGTGTAACTCGATCCGTGACACATGATACATGATCCACGCCCCGCCCCAAAAATGCCCTTGTCTCACACGTCTGTGGTTTGCAAGGATGTGTGAAGCAGGCCTAAAATTACTCTGTACAAGGGCATTTTTCTTCTGTTACAACTCAGAATTGGAACAGATTTGTTTGGTCCTGATCATTTCTCCATAGTGGATTGCTGTTATGGTATCCTTAGGATGACAACTATCAGCCATCAAAATGTTATTACTTGTACAGGGTTTGCTAAAGATAGTAGTTTTAAACCTTTGCGAAGCCTTGTCACCTATTGAGCCGATATCTAGAAACTGAATACAATTACCTTCATCAGAGTTGATAAACCTTAAATAGCAATCATTCCTATTGATGTATGCTAAAAAACTATCAGAAATAGTTGTACCATCATTGAGCCGTACTACATGGATACCATCCACACGATTGTAAGTAATTATATTTCTCACATAAGGATTTTGAATTGAATAAATGTACATTTCTTCCCAAAACGCAAAAAGTATTGCCAGAGATGGTGAGAATTGTAACCCCATTGGGACCCCCCGAATCTATAGGAAATACATATAGTTATATATTTAAAAAATATGTTTTAATAAATATTCTATTGCAAGTAAAATAACCTCCTGTATTTCCAAAGAAATGACACTATATTGTTTTAATAAATAGTTAATTGCTTCCAAAGCAGTCATGTAGGGAATGCTGGAATACAAATTAACAATATCACAGGTGAAAAAACTCATTTTATGTTGCCATACAAATTCATCAAAGTTTTTTAAGACCTCAATACTGTCCTTTAAATATCCAAGGATGTTACAGATTAAGGCAAACATCCATCAGCCCGGGCACTGAACCCCTCATTGAGGGGCACAATGCCTGAGATGAGGGGTCTCAAAGAAGGGGGGAATAGCTCCTTGTGGACTTTAGGTAACCTATGTAATATAGATATTTTAGGATCTTCAACAAGGAGGTATTCAAATTCTTTCTTTCCCCAAAATTATTTTCTCAAGTCCAATATTCAACAGGTCATGTAGGTTTTTTGTTTTTTTTTGCAAGACTGTAGGATCACAAGGTAAATGCCGGTAAGTATAATCATCAAGAATTCTCATAACTACCATGTAATATGAACCGCTATCCAATATTGTAACCGCCCCCTTCTTTATCAGAGGGCCGTATGACTATATTATAGTTATTTTTGAATTCTTTAGTAGCTTTTCTCTCTACATGCTGTAAATTTACATTTCCCCTATGCCCACCATTCACATATAGTTCTCACCCCTGTGTTCTCTGACACAGAGCATGACTAAAGAGCTTGAAAAATATCCTAGAAATTTGATATCTGCAAGAGAAAAGTTTATACTTTTTTCAGGTTGGTCCCCCAAAAATACAAAACTGCACTGTTGAACTAAGTCTGGTAAAAATATTTAAGGTAGAATGAAAGGTAAAAACAAAAATATTCATATGTTTTGGTTTAGCTGGTAATTTTCACTCTTCTTTTTAACATTTTTTAACTAAACTTGTAATTCTGCTTCAGGCACATTTAGTTTACAAGCTAGATATCCATAACTTCAAAGGAAATTACCTTTACTAACAGTCCAGTTCCCACACTACCTTAGACTATGAAATGGTGATAGGTATCATGTTTACTCAAAGTATATGCTCTATATGTTTTAATTTTTTTTATTTCAGCGGTGAAAGTGGTGCTGGAAAAACTGTGGCTGCTAAATATATCATGGGTTATATATCCAAAGTGTCAGGTGGTGGAGAAAAAGTACAGGTAATCTTGAATATTACATTTTGCTACAGGTTTTTTTAAGGACACATAGAGTACCTTTCAAAAGTTTGGACACATTTGTTCATGAAGTGGTTTTCCCTGTTCTTATTGGAATGTGCACATAGTAGATGCAGACTAAAGGCAGCATAGGACGGCTTCACTCCATGATAAGGTCCGATCCGCGGCTGTCAGGGATGAACCTGACAGCCCCGGACCAGATCAGCACACAGAACCGGAGGGCAAAGATGCCCTCCGGTCCGGTGTGCAGCCGGACGCAGCTGCAGATGCTAATGAATCAGGACCGCGGCTCGCAGGGAGCAAGCTGCAGTCCTGAAACAACAGTGGAGTGCAGCCGCAGCTGTCCGGTTCCCGGATGTTCCCGAACCGAGACAATCCAGCCCCATAGGCTCCCATGTTAGGGAGCACCAGATTGCACCGGATCTGGGAGGATGCGGGGGAATCCGGGAGAATCTGGGATATGGCAATTTGGGGAGATTTTTCTCCCCAGACACAAAAACATTGCAAGCAACGTTTTTGTCTCCGGTGAGAAAAATCTGAATTCTCCCAGATTCTTCCGGAGAGAGCTGCCATCCGGCTCCATCCGGCCCCATAGGATACTATGGGGCCAAAATCCAGTCCGGGGCTGTCTGGTTTACGCCGGACAGCCCAGGATCATACCTTACCATGGTGTGAAGCCACCCTAAACTATGGACAAACACATATGGAAACAAGGAGAAAAGAAACACCTTTAAATCGGGTATTCAGCTACCACTGCTCCACCAGTGGTCCTGTGAGTCCACATAACATCTCCACGCCTCTTGGGCATAACAGTAATGATGATCCCTTTGCGTGAACAACAATGCGACAATGTTAAAGCAACCCACAATAGTATATGTATCTGTAGGATGAGGTGCTCCTATTTAAGCATAAATACCTTGCACCTCTTGAAAGCAGCGAGCCACAGCTCTCTCTTCCTCTTGATTACTTATTTGTCTAAACTAAAGGCAGGGACAGTGAAGCTGGTAATAATTGAGCGCAGGACTTGCATAGCGTAACAATGTCATATGAACCCTGGGAACTGTAGTGCCAAGACTGCTGAAACGGCAATGCCACAGAGGTGAGTTTAAGCTTTTTTTATTTTGTCAGTGGCAAACAAGGGAAAAGAGAAGGGGTGTTGGAGTAGTGGACAACCCCTTTAAAACAACAAAACAATTGGGCAGAACGTACTGGATACAGACCACAGGAGTTTTAGCAAGGGCATAAAAATTGCTGCTGTGCCCACTAAAATAGTTACTTCAGAGACCCTATTTTTCACATTATTGTTGATATTTAATCTCGAAGGCATAATTGCCATCTGTTTCCATCCCTTTCCACACATCCCTGCTGGTCCGTCTGATCATGTAAATTACAGGATACAGACGGACAGGCAAAAACCGTGGTGTGAAGCCAACCTTAGTATATCAGAATGCCGATGTCTTTTTGTTACAATGTATAGTGTTTGGCCTTGCACCTGTATACATTACATGATAAAGTGATGCCGTTTTTTCTTGTTTGTAATGCATTTAATTTCATTAAACTGTGATTATATTACTTTAGCTTTTATCTTATAGTCCTGTTTAGTGATGAGCGAGCATGCTCGCCACTACTCGGTACTCGCACGAGTATCACTGTACTCGGGCTACTCGGCAAGCACCGAGTAATCTCGCGATACTCGTGCTTTGCTCGTGGTCGTCATCTCTGCATGTTGGCGCTCTTTTGAGAGCCAGCCCACGTGCAGGGATTGGCTGGCAGACCACTGCAATGCCACAGCCCTGTTAGTTGTGGCATTGCAGTGATTGGCCGGCCTGCACAGCGTGACCGAGCCTTTATAAGACCCGGCCGCGCTGTGCTCTGCACACAGGCATCCAGACAGTGAGTGTAGGGAGAGTGTCTGCTGCTGCTTAGGGAAAGACTTGCGGCCCTCATAGGTAGATCCGGAGCAGGGCTGCAAACTGCTGCTGAGCTGACCACACCAGTCCTTCTCAGGACTAATCTAGGAGGATATAGGCAGGGTGATCCAGATCGGAGTCCAAGATTTTCTGTGACCATTACAGTCACCAGACTGTTGTACTTACTAGCTTGATACAGGTTAGGACTTAGGGACTAAAATCCTCATCTCCTGTGACCATTACAGTCACCAGACTGGTGTACGTACTACCTTGATACAGGTTAGGGACTAAAATCCTAATCTCCTGTGACCATTACAGTCACCAGACTGGTGTAATTACTACCTTGATACAGGTTAGGGACAAAAAATCCTAATCTCCTGTGACCATTACAGTCACCAGACTGGTGTAATTACTACCTTGATACAGGTTAGGGACTAAAATCCTAATCTCCTGTGACCATTACAGTCACCAGACTGTTGTAATTACTACCTTGATACAGTTTAGGGACTAAAATCCTAATCTCCTGTGACCATTACAGTCACCAGACTGTTGTAATTACTACCTTGATACAGGTTAGGGACTAAAATCCTAATCTCCTGTGAACATTACAGTCACCAGACTGTTGTAATTACTACCTTGATACAGGTTAGGGACTAAAATCCTAATCTCCTGTGACCATTACAGTCACCAGACTGTTGTCGCTGTATACAAGCAAAATGCGCAAGGGCGTTGGCAAGGAACAAGGAAGTGAACGTGATGGTGGTGCAGGCAGAGGCCGAGGTCGTGTGCAAGCACTAATTTCGCAACAACAAAGGGGCACATCTACTCGCTCACACGTCCTGTCCCAAATTCTTGGGGCCCACTCCAGTACACCGCTCTTGAACCAACACCTGTGTCAACAGGTTGTTACTTGGATTGCGGCTAATGCTTCAAGTCAGATTGGCACCTCCACAAACACCCTGTCTTCCACACTGTCAAGTGTCAGTAGCCGTGATACTGCACCGCACATTTCCCAACCTGATCCTCCTTCCTACCACCAGGCCGAGTACACGTCCACGGACATTACTGATCCCACACTTGGACACTCGGAAGTCCAGAAGTGTGTACTCATGGGTGAGTGGAGGTACATGGCAAATTCCCATAACAAAATTTAAATTCAGTTGTCATTTGTTGGTGGTGTGGTGAAGTCTGGCCCAATCCAACCCTTGTTCATCTTGATCAGAGTCAGCCTGTCAGCATTTTCAGTTGACAGGCGGGTGCGTTTATGAGTAATGATTCCACCTGCGGCACTGAAAACACGCTCGGACAAAACGCTAGCGGCAGGGCAGGCCAGGACTTCCAAGGCGTAGAGAGCCAATTCATGCCACGTGTCCAGCTTGGAGACCCAATAATTGTAAGGCACAGAGGAATCTCGCAGTACAGTTGTTCGATCTGCAAGGTACTCCTTCAGCATCTGGCCAAACTTAGCATTTCTTGTGGCACTACCCCGCACCTCAGGGACTGTGGTACGTGAGGGGCTGAGAAAACTGTCCCATATCGTAAAGACTGTTCCACTACCTCTGGCGGATTGGACTTGTGCCCCTCTCGGCCATACGCCTTGGTTGTCCACCGATTCCTGACCTATGCCGCTAGCGTTTTGTGAGGGGAATGATTTGCCTACTTCCGTGACTATGGCCTTCTGGAACTGCTGCATTTTGGCTGACCTCTCCTCCTCAGGAATGAGAGACATAAAGTTCTCCTTGTAGCGTGGGTCTAAGAGTGTTGCCAACCAGTACTGATTGTCGGCCAAGATGTTCTGAACGCGAGGGTCACGAGCCAGGCAGCTTACCATAAAGTCAGCCATGTGCACCAGACTCTTAACAGCCATCACTTCAGTATCCAGACCAACACGATGACTGAACATGCTGTCCTCCTCCTCCTCCTCCTCATCTCCCCTGTCCTCTGGCCAGCCACGCTGAATCGAGGGTATGACTGGTGTGCATGTCATATCCTCAATTTGGCCAGAGAGTTGCTCCATGTCTTCATCCTCCTCCTCCTCGTCATAGTCCTCCACTGCACGTTGTGATGAGATGAGGCTGGGCTGTGTGTTTTCACCCACACCCACTACTGTTTCTTGCTCCAAGTCATCGTGCTCAGCCTGCAATGCATCCTCTTTGTTGTTCAGCAGAGACTGTTTTAGAAGGCAGAGTAGTGGTATGGTGACGCTAATAATGGCATCATCGCCGCTCACCATCTTGGTAGAGTCCTCAAAGTTTTGGAGGACGGTACATAGGTCGGACATCCATCTCCACTCCTCAGGTGTTATGTGTGGAGTTTGACCCATTTCCCGACGGCTTAGGTGATGCAGGTAGTCAACAACTGCCCTCTTCTGCTCACATATCCTGACCAACATGTGCAGAGTTGAATTCCAACGGTGGGGACATCACACACCAGTCTGTGGGCCGGAAGACGCAAACGGCGCTGAAAGCTGGCAAGGCCGGCTGAAGCAGCAGGTGACTTGCGAAAATGTGCAGACAGACGGCGAACTTTTACCAGCAGTTCAGACAGCTCTGGGTATGACTTTAGAAACCTCTGAACCACCAGTTTGAGCACATGGCCCACACATGGAACATGCGTCAGCTGGCCTCGCCTCAAAGCTGCCACCAGGTTCCGGCCATTGTCACACACGACCTTTCATGGCTTTAGGATCAGAGGTGTGAGCCAGTGATCTGCCTGCTGTTTCAGAGCTGTCCACACCTCTTCTGCATTGTGGGGTTTGTCACCTATGCAGACTAGCTTCAGCACAGCCTGTTGCCGCTACGCAGAGGCAGTGCTGCAGTGCTTCCAGCTTGGGACTGGTGTGGAGGGTAGAGTGGATGAGGATGCGCAGGAGGAGGAGGCTGAAGAGCATGACATTCCAGAGCTGTAGAGTTTCGGTGAAACCCTGACAGAGGTAGGGCCTGCTATCCTTGGTGTGGGAAGGACGTGTTCCGTCCCTCGCTCAGACTGTGTCCCAGCCTCCACAATATTAACCCAGTGTTTTGTCAAGGAGATGTAGCGGCCTTGCCCACAAGCACTTGTCCACGTGTCTGTGGTTAGGTGGACTTTGGCTGAAACAGCGTTGTTCAGGGCACGTGTGATGCTGTTGGACATGTGGTTATGCAATGCGGGGACGGCACAACTGGAGAAATAGTGGCGGCAGGGGACCGAGTAACGTGGGACAGCAGCCGCCATCAGGTCGCGGAATGCTTCCGTCTCCACCAGCCGGAAAGGCAAAATTTGTAGCGCTATGAGTCGCGAAATGTGAGAATTCAGGACTGTGGCATGTGGGGTGTTGGCAGCGTATTTGCGCCTGCGTTCAAAGGTTTGCTGAATTAATAATTGAACGCTGCGCTTGGACAAGGACGTGCTTGATAGTGGTGTTATTTGTGCGTGGGCAACTTCAGGTGCAGGGCCGGAGGCTTGTTCGCGGCCAGCATGTACAGGGGATTGGCTCGCACGCACAACACGCGAAGACGTAGCAGTGACATCAGCAAGCACCGCTCCTCGACTCTGTTGTACTTCCCACAAAGTCGGGTGCTTGTCTGACATGTGCCTGATCATGCTGTTGGTGGTCAGGCTGCTAGTTTTCGTACCCCTGCTGATGCTGGCATGGCAGGTGTTGCAAATGGCCTTTTTAGAGTCATCTGGAGCCAACTTAAAAAACTGCCAGACTCGGGAAGACCTAACATTTGCACAGGCACCTTGTGTCGTGTTGTTGTTCCGGGGAACGGTTGCCTGCCTTCTGCCTGCGGACCCGACCCTGCTTCGTACTGCCTGTTGGGAGGCTACGCCTCCCTCCCCCTGTGCACTGCTGTCCTCGCTCTGCATATCCTCCTGCCAGGTTGGGTCAGCTACTGGATCATCCACCATGTCGTCTTCCTCTTCCTTGGCTAATCGCTGGACTGTCCCTCCTTCTCCTGATGTGCCACCATGATGACCGTTACAATAGTTAGGCTGTTGTTTCAGGTATACCCCCAGTGGTAAATTTTTACGCCCATTCTTTTTGAATGGGCATTACAACGACAGGATACCCGCTCCTTTTCAATGGGAAAAATGTTTTGAGGCCCTCCTGCACGTCTCTATCCAGGGACAATGTGGAGCCTCCAAATTTTTGGCTGCCCTGCCAAAGGGCTATACTACAATACACCCACTTGAGGGTTACAGGCCCTACTACATGTCTGTATGCATGGGTCATTGTTGAACCTCCCAATTTTTTGGCTGCCCTGCCAAAGGGCAATACTACAATACACCCACTTCAGGTTTACAGGCCCTCCTGCATGTCTGTATCCAGGGGCATTGTTGAACCTCCCAATTTTTGGCTGCCCTGCCAAAGGGCAATACTACAATACACCCACTTGAGGGTTACAGGCCCTACTACATGTCTGTATGCATGGGTCATTGTTGAACCTCCCAATTTTTGGCTGCCCTGCCAAAGGGCAATACTACAATACACCCACTTGAGGGTTACAGGCCCTACTACATGTCTGTATGCATGGGTCATTGTTGAACCTCCCAATTTTTGGCTGCCCTGCCAAAGGGCAATACTACAATACACCCACTTCAGGTTTACAGGCCCTCCTGCATGTCTGTATCCAGGGGCATTGTTGAACCTTCCAATTTTTGGCTGCCCTGCCAAAGGGCAATACTACAATACACCCACTTGAGGGTTACAGGCCCTACTACATGTCTGTATGCATGGGTCATTGTTGAACCTCCCAATTTTTGGCTGCCCTGCCAAAGGGCAATACTACAATACACCCACTTGAGGGTTACAGGCCCTACTACATGTCTGTATGCATGGGTCATTGTTGAACCTCCCAATTTTTGGCTGCCCTGCCAAAGGGCTATACTACAATACACCCACTTGAGGTTTGCAGGCCCTACTGCATGTCTGTATGCATGGGTCATTGTTGAACCTCCCAATTTTTGGCTGCCCTGCCAAAGGCCTATACTACAATACACCCACTTGAGGGTTACAGGCCCTACTACATGTCTGTATGCATGGGTCATTGTTGAACCTCCCAATTTTTGGCTGCCCTGCCAAAGGCCTATACTACAATACACCCACTTGAGGGTTACAGGCTCTACTACATGTCTGTATGCATGGGTCATTGTTGAACCTCCCAATTTTTGGCTGCCCTGCCAAAGGGCTATACTACAATACACCCACTTGAGGTTTACAGGCCCTACTGTATGTCTGTATGCATGGGTCATTGTTGAACCTCCCAATTTTTGGCTGCCCTGGCCAAAGGGCTAGACTACAATACACCCACTTCATGTTTACAGGCCCTCCTGCACGTCTCTATCCAGGGACAATGTGGAGCCTCCCAATTTTTGGCTGCCCTGGCCAAAGGGCTATACTACAATACACCCACTTCATGTTTACAGGCCCTCCTGCACGTCTCTATCCAGGGACAATGTGGAGCCTCCCAATTTTGGACTGCCCTGGCAAAGGAAAATACTACATTAGACCCAGTTCCTCAAAATGGGCACATTATTTCAAGACAGGGCTTCATGTACGTCTCTTCTCAGGGTCATCGGAGTGCCGCACAATGTTTTCACGTAAAATCTTTCATGTAATCACAAAAAGTAACATACAACAGCTGTATCTCACTATTGGGTATGTGCCCTTAACATTTCCACCCTAAATATTCATTTTGGTGTCATTTTGGAAGGTTTTCTGGTGACTCCGTAAAATTGGCGTGAAACTCGGACAACATTGTTCACAGCTGTGACTTTTGAGTGAGAAATGCTTCCAGGGGTCTTCCCCATGGTGTCGCCATGTCATTTGAGCACTTGTAAGGTTTTCAGTCTTTTTTGCTATATCTGTTGTTATGTTTGCATTTAGTGTATTTTGTCGGCCATCTTGTTTCCTGTCAGGTGCATTGACTTTTGCCCTCAACCAATATGGAGTTCTCAGCTTGTCGTCGGCCATCTTGTTTCCTGTCCTGTGCATTGACTTTTGCCCTCAAACAATATGGAGTCCTCAGCTTTCATGTCCCTGCCCTGTTTCCTGCCAATTGCCCTTTTAATCAGTTTCAGATGATTAACCTGTGCTCCAGAATCAGGTCTGCAATCTGTCTGTGACTTGCTCTCTGAAGCCTGGATTCACTCTGCCTGGAATCATTTATGAACACAGAATCCTGTTTGCCAGCAACATCTGACAGGGAAGTAATGAACTCTGAATGCTTTCCTTGAGACTTGTACTATGCTTTAATGCTCTGATGTCCTTGGTTGTTTTGCCTTGCACTCTGCAACTTACATTTACTTTATCCTGCTGATGCACTAACTTGTATGAAGCAATACAAGAGCTGCTTAAGAAGCGTATGTCTCATGTGTCTCATTATACCCATGCATTAGACTCTATATAGACTGTATCATATATGACAGATTCTGGAGCCATAATAGAGTCTGCTGGGTCTAGGACAGTGCTGCATCTGCTGCCACCTGTATAGAGATTTCTGGATCTTTTGCCATTGGAGAGCCGCTGCAGACCGTGGATCTGAGATATCGATATATGTGATGATAGTGGTTGTGGCTTCTCACAACCTTTCCAGGTGAGCACATTCCCTTCTTTTAAGTCAGGAGTGTTACCACAGGTAAACACTATTGTGCTCCTTTTCTTCCTTTCCAGCCTCTCTGCCGTACAGCTTCTGGGAATATGGAGGACCCCGTTAAACATCTGTGCGACGTGACGGATTCAATCCTTGCTGACCTACAGGCATTGAAGGCCATCTTTGCAAGCCTGCGGGATCGCGGTGATCATAATCTGCAGGTGTTCGGACAAACCACGCAGGACTTACGAACCCGGATTGAGGTTCTGGAGGGACGAGTCCACATCCCAACTTCATGGAATCCCCAAGCTACCACCATTCCGTTTTGGCGGCGAACGGGAAAAATTCAGGGGATTCATTAATCAATGCAAACTGTTTTTTGCGGCTCATGCGCCACAGTTCCTTACTGAGCGATTAAAGTACTGACAATAATTATGCTGCTCTCCAACAAAGCTCTCACATGGGCAAACCCCCTAATTGAGACTGACGATGACTGTCTAAATAATCTTGATGCTTTCATTTCAGCTATGGGGCAGGTATTCGATGATCCAAACCGCGGTGCTACCGCGGAATCAGCCATGTTAACTTTAAGCCAAGGTAAGCGCTCGGTAGCGGAGTATGCTTTGGATTTCCGGAGATGGGCCCTCGACACCACTTGGGATAGCTCTGCTAAAAAGTCGGTTTTCCGGAAAGGATTATCCTCTGTGATTAAGGACGAACTCGCTCGTGCCGACCCACCTACAGCATTAGGAGATTTTATCAACTATTGTATTCGGATCGATGCTCGGCTTACTGAACGCAGCCAGGAGAGATGGTCGGAGATAAAGCGCACTAATCATTTATTTCCTCCCTCTCCAGCTAAGGAGTCCTTGAGCAGGATTATACGAGAACCCGAACCTGAGCCTATGCAGGTGGACTCTTTACAGAGACGGGTCAGTGATGCACGTAAGGAACATCGAGTAAAGGAAAATCTGTGTTTCTATTGCGGTAAGTCAGGACATTTCATTATAAACTGCCCCAGTCGTTCTCGTAAAACAACTGCAGCCATCATACACTGTGAGTGCTGTGAGAGGGGTTCTGTCAGGTCCGAACCACAGACCCCAGAGAGAGTAGAGGATACAGACATTGATTACTCAGACTTGAACTCTGTTATCTCTGAGCCGGATGCACGTGTTACTGCAGCAGTTTTTCAGGTTTTTTCAGCGGTTTCCCAGCTGAGTTGTAAGAACAACAATTCTCATTGCTTTATTCCCCTCAAGCTCAGGGTTCACTCTGTCTGGGTATCTTCCTCCGCTATGATTGATTCAGGGGCAAGCGGCAATTTTATGGACATCTCCTTCGCTGAGAAACTTAGAGTACGTTCAGTAAAGAAGGCTACTCCTGTACAGATGGAGACCGTAGATGGCTCACTGTTAACCTCTGGACCAGTGGATCAGGAGACGGAGCCCTTGAAGGTCCTCATGGGTAATGACCATCAAGAGAGTCTGTCATTTATGCTCATCTCTTCTCCTCATTTCCCTATTATTCTAGGACTGCCGTGGCTGCAGGCTCAGAATCCTACGATTAACTGGGAAACTAAAGAACTGCACTTTCCGGAGAAACAGATAAGTCCAGAAGCTTCAGTCTGCTCCATTCCTAAAGGACCAACATCAGTCTCTGAGCTACCAGCAATATACCGTGAGTATGCTGACGTGTGTGACAAAAGGAACGCAGACCTGCTACCCCCTCACCGTCCATATGACTGTCCAATAGACCTGTTACCAGGTGCAGGAATACCTTTTGGCAAGATTTACTCTTTGGCAGGGCCTGAGCTAAACGCTCTCAAAGACTATATAGACGAACATCTAGCCAAGGGCTTCATACGCCCCTCTTCATCTCCTGCTGGTGCACCAATCTTCTTTGTGAAGAAGAAAGATGGATCTCTTAGGCCCTGTATAGACTATCGGGAGCTCAATAAAATCACGATCAGAAACCGTTACCCACTACGGTTGATCCCCGAATTATTGGAGAGAGTACGGCATGCAAAACTCTTTACTAAGTTGGATCTCCGTGGGGCCTATAACTTGGTCCGCATTAGACCTGGGGATGAATGGAAGACAGCTTTCAGGTCACGCTACGGACACTTTGAATACCTAGTAATGCCGTTCGGTTTATGTAATGCTCCAGCAACTTTCCAACATTTGGTGAATGACATTTTTAGGGACCTCCTGGATACATTCATTGTCATTTATTTGGATGATATTTTGATTTTTTTCTAATTCCACAGAGGAGCATCACAGACATGTGAAGATGGTCTTAGAACGCCTTCGACAAAACCATCTGTATATCAAACTGGAGAAGTGCGAATTCCATCGAACGGAGATCCAATTTCTGGGGTATGTAATGTCATCACGAGGAATTAGTATGGATGAGAGTAAGATCCAAACCATTAAAGACTGGACGGTCCCCAAGAATGTGAAGGAGGTCCAGCGCTTTATAGGGTTTGCTAATTTCTACAGGCGTTTTATCAGGAACTTTTCTGAAGTTGTGTCTCCCATTACACGGCTTACCCGCAAGAACTCTGCTTTTACCTGGACCCCCCAGGCTCAAGAAGCTTTTTCCCGTTTGAAATGAAAATTCACCACGGCACCTATTCTGGTGCATCCTAACCCTGAACTGGCCTTCATAATAGAGGTGGATGCCTCAGACAGTGCCATCGGAGCTATCCTCTCCCAGAGGACAGGTGAGAAAGAAGTCTTACATCCCTGTGCTTTCTTTTCCCGGCGGTTATCTCCTGCAGAACGGAACTATGATGTGGGTAAAAGAGAATTGTTGGCCATCATCGCAGCCTTCAAGGAATGGAGACACCACCTTCAGGGAGCTGCACAGCAGATAATCGTGTTGACTGACCACCGCAATCTTGAATTTATCAGATCGGCTAAGTGCTTGACTCCTCGCCAGGCTCGTTGGAGTCTTTTCTTAAACCAATTCAGTTTTGTTATCTCCTATAGGCCAGGATCGCGTAATGGAAAGGCCGATGTGTTGTCTAGACTCTACTCAACTGAGACAATTCCACTCACGTCTCGTAAGACTGTTATCTCTGATTCCAGGTTCCTGGGAGTGCTTCATAATCAAGACTTGCTTAACGACATCAAGGAAGCATACCATACGGATCCCTGGCTGGCACAACCGTCTTGTGAAGTAAGTCTTGTATATAAGAACGGTGTGTGGATTCAGGGGCAACGCCTGTATATTCCTGAAGCAGTCAGGGTGAGAGTACTGCAACTCGTCCACGATTCTAAGATAGCGGGGCATAGAGGAGTTCTGAAGACTCAAGAATTCCTGTCTCGCTTCTTTTGGTGGCCCACATACAGAAGAGACGTTCTAGGTTACGTCACTTCTTGCGAAGTCTGTGCCAGATGCAAGACTCCACGATCTTCGCCTACGGGTCTATTACAA
Organism: Allobates femoralis; assembly: GCA_033576535.1. Lineage (NCBI taxonomy): Eukaryota > Metazoa > Chordata > Amphibia > Anura > Aromobatidae > Allobates > Allobates femoralis. Next base: position 361,047,389 of record JARQOC010000003.1, read on the forward strand.
CCCCTACCCGTTCCATCCCGTCCATGGGGATCCATATCTATGGACTTCATTGTGGAGTTGCCAACCTTTCAAGGGAAGAACACAGTTCTGGTGGTGGTGGATCGGTTAACAAAGGCAGCCCATTTTATTCCGTGTGTTGGTCTACCCACTGCGAAACACACATCGGACTTAATCATTCAAAATGTGTTTCGCCTGCATGGCGTACCGGATGAGGTTGTATCTGATCGAGGGGTGCAATTCACTCCAAAGTTTTGGCAGCACTTCTGTGCTGCGTTGGACATCAAAGTTAACCTGTCTTCTGCCTTTCATCCGCAGACAAATGGACAAACCGAGCGGACTAATCAGACCCTAGAACAGTATCTTCGCTGTTTTATCTGCCACCTACAAGATGACTGGGTGGATTTGCTTCCACTGGCTGAATTCTCTTATAACAACTCACAGAGCGCTTCCACCAAGCAGTCACCCTTTTATGCCATTTGGGTTATCATCCTAACATCCTTCCTCGACTTCCCATAGATTCACCTCTCCCAGCTGTAGTCGACAGAATCACCTCTCTACAACGGAACCTCGATCTGCTTAAAGAGAATCTGGACTCCGCTCAGGACAGGTATAAAAAAGCGGCAGATAGGTTTCGTAAACCTGCACCAACCTTCAAGGTAGGAGATTTGGTCTGGCTGTCAACTAAGAACCTTAAATTGAGAGTACCATCATCCAAATTGGGTCATAAGTACGTTGGGCCCTATAAGATTAATAAGCTCGTCAGTAACGTTGCCTGTCGCCTTCAACTTCCAAGGTCTATGAGGATTCACCCTGTGTTTCACGTTTCTCTACTAAAGGCTGTGACTCCCAATTCATTCCCTGGTCGTTCTTCTTCCCCTCCTGCTCCGGTACTCATCGATGGCCAGGAGGAGTTTGTCGTGGAAAGGATCCTGGACTCCAGGTTGCGTAGAAACGGGGTGCAATACCTGGTAAAGTGGCAGGGCTATTCTTCTGAGGACAACTCGTGGGAGCCGGCCTCCAATCTCCATGCTCCTCGGTTACTCCGCCAGTTCCATCGGAGGTACCCGGGAAAGCCTGGACTGGGGCCATCCAGAGGCAGTCCCTAAGGGGGAGTAATGTAAGGTTTTCAGTCTTTTTTGCTATATCTGTTGTTATGTTTGCATTTAGTGTATTTTGTCGGCCATCTTGTTTCCTGTCATGTGCATTGACTTTTGCCCTCAACCAATATGGAGTTCTCAGCTTGTCGTCGGCCATCTTGTTTCCTGTCCTGTGCATTGACTTTTGCCCTCAAACAATATGGAGTCCTCAGCTTTCATGTCCCTGCCCTGTTTCTTGCCAATTGCCCTTTTAATCAGTTTCAGATGATTAACCTGTGCTCCAGAATCAGGTCTGCAATCTGTCTGTGACTTGCTCTCTGAAGCCTGGATTTACTCTGCCTGGAATCATTTATGAACACAGAATCCTGTTTGCCAGCAACATCTGACAGGGAAGTAATGAACTCTGAATGCTTTCCTTGAGACTTGTACTATGCTTTAATGCTCTGATGTCCTTGGTTGTTTTGTCTTGCACTCTGCAACTTACATTTACTTTATCCTGCTGATGCACTAACTTGTATGAAGCAATACAAGAGCTGCTTAAGAAGCGTATGTCTCATGTGTCTCATTATACCCATGCATTAGACTCTATATAGACTGTATCATATATGACAGCACTCTTCTGAGACTTTTGTGACATTTTTAGGGTTTTTCCATGCTGCCGGCAGTCATTTCATAAAAATACTCGGGTCTCCCATAGGATAACATTGGGCTCGGTACTCGGGCCGAGTACACGAGTATCTCGGGATGCTCGGCCCGAGCTTCGAGCACCCGAGCATTTTAGTACTCGCTCATCACTAGTCCTGTTCTGTACAATTCTTTTTCTTTTGAACAGACCGAGCAGAATATTAAGCATATTTTTTTTTTTTTTTAGTGATCAATGTTAATCTACTGTAGCAGTTTGTATCTACCATTTAAAACATTTTTGGTAGTTCTTTGGCATCATGTGAAATCAATAGGTTAAGGCAGGGGTCTCAAACACGCTGCCCACGGGCCGCATGCGGCCCCCGGGGCTTCTCAGTGCTGTCCCAACACTGTGGATAGTGAATCATGCCGGCGGCGTATCGGAAATTCTGAAAACTGGATTATACTGCAGGGGACGTGATAGGGCTGCAGGAGGCAGCGGGAAATCTCCTGCTCCCGCTCATATTATATGCACTGCCGCTGTCCATCACCATGGTGCTGAAATCACACCGCGGTAATGGGCTGGGAGACTAGTGCATATTATATGTGCTTGCGGCCCCCTCAGTGATGGCGCCCCCCCCCCCCTGTGTTCCATATGGCCCCCTATGCTGCTGCTTTCCTTCCTCCTCCAGCGCTCATCCCCCGCTGTCTCCCTGCTCTCCCTGCTGCCGCTGTGATCGGGCACGCAGAGATAATGTCTCTCTGCTGTGCCAATCACATGACCAACACTGAGAAGCAGGAAGTGGAGGAGTGCAGCGGCAGGGGAGAGACCCGGAGGACAGCGCTGGAGGAGGGTGAGTAAAGAGCATGGGGGCCATAGCCAGGGCAGGGGGGACGTGTGCCAGCCACAGGGGACATGTGCAAGCCACAGGGAACATGTGCCAGCCATGGGGGACGTGTGCCAGCCATGGGGAATATGTGCAAGCCACAGGGGTTGTGTGCAAGCCACAGGGGATGTGTGCCAGCCACAGGGGACATGTGCAAGCCACAGGGGACATGTGCCAGCCATTGAGACGAGTGCCAGCGACAGGGGACATGTCCCAGCCACAGGGGACGTGTGCCAGCCATAGGGGACATGTGCCAGCCACAGGGGGCATGTGCCAACCACAGGGGAAGTTTACCAGCAAAAGGGGACGTGTGCCAGCCATGGGGAATGTGTGCCAGCCATGGGGGACATGTGCCAGCCATAGGGGACGTGTGCCAGCCATGGGGGATGTGTGCCAGCCATGGGAGACATATGCAAGCCACAGGGGACGTGTGCCAGTGACTCGCCCAGGACAGGGTACTCAGGGCTCGGTTCAGGTGCGGGATGTCACGGGTGGCTGCCCAAGGCTGTAGCCCTGGGGGTCAGTGAAAAGGGATATTTACAGGGAGTATTTTCAGTTTTTGTCTTCGTGACGCCACCTGCTGTGTCTGGTGAGGGGTCACCAGCGCCGCTACAGTCCTCTGGAGGTCGGTGGGATTGCGGCTGTGATGGAATAGTCCCCGCAGGCAGGACTGGGACCTCCAGGGTGTGGTTGGGCAGGATGCAGCAGAGTTGAGTCGGTTGGGAGGATAGGAAAAGTGTATGGAGGGGGACGATGAGGGAACAGAAAGAAGGCAAACACGCAGCAGAAGTCTCTTTACCTTTTACTGATGGTATTCAGGCAAATGGTCCCAAACACTGATGGGTGGCTGGGCTGCACAGTGGGCTCCCACAGCAAGTGGGTATAAAGCCTCCTTTCTTCTTGGATTCTCTGAAGCACAGTCTATTAAATCAGGACTTGCCTCCACTATTTTCTCTGCTCTGTTTCTCCTTCCCTCCTGTGCGGTCTCTGGGACAACCTTCTCTTGGTATCTGCAGCTGCCACTGCACCTGGCTCCCTTGCTTTGACTCTCTCAGGAGACCTGGTAGCTGTAGCTTCCTCGGTGCCCAAGGGTTTCCTGTGGGACTTGTAGTTCTCCACTGGTGTGGATCCCCAATATCCAGCTTTTGTTTCCTCTCTAGAATGAACTTCCAGCTGGAGCTGCCTGTTCCTGCTTCTGGTCCTGCTTCTGGTCTCCCAGCCTTCAGTCCCACTTAGGTTGGTGGGACGCTGAAGGGCTCCTCTGGGTCTCTGGCCTGTGCCTTCTCGTGGCACCAGCACGAGAACCTTCTTGCAGCTCTTCTAGCGTCTGCTATACTCTGACTAACTCCACCCCCAGCAGCAGTATTTATAGGGAATCCTAAGTGCAGCAGGTTGAGCTCCCCCTACTGTGCTGGGGTGGAAGGTGTTGTACGTAGTAGTACCTACTATGGAAACCCAGTTGTGCAGCAGGGAGATATGTGGTTACCTGTGTTGGCAGGGCACCACACCAGCCATATCGGACGTGTTCCAGCCACAGGGGACAGGTGCCAGCCACAGGGACATGTGCCAGCCACGGGGGACATGTACCAGCAAAAGAGGACGTGTGCCATCCATGGGGAACGTGTGCCAGCCATGGGGGACATGTGCAAGCCACAGGGGATGTGGGTCAGCCATGGGGACATGTGCAAGCCACAGGGGATGTGTGCCAGCCGTGGGGGACATGTGCCAGCCGTATGGGATATGTGCCAGCCATGGGGGACATGTGCCAGCTATGGGGGACATGTGCAAGCCACAGGGGATATGTGCGAGCCATAGAGGATGAGTACCAGCCACAGGGGACATGTGCCAGCCACAGGGGACGTGTTCCAGCCATGGTGGATGTGTGCAAGCCACGGGGGACGTGTGCCAGCCATGGGGAACATGTGCAAGCCACAGGGAACATGTGCCAGCCATGAGGGATATGTGCCAGCCACGGGGGACATGTGCAAGCCACAGGGGACGTATGCCAGCCACGGGGGATGTGTGCCAGCCACGGGGGATGTGTGCCAGCCACGGGGGATGTGTGCCAGCCATGGGGGACGTGTGCCAGCCATGGGGGACATGTGGGAGTCGTACAGGACAAGTGCCAGCCACAGGGGACTATGCCAGCCACAGGGGACGTGTGCCAGCCACAGGGGACATGTGCCAGCCACAGGGGACATGTGCCAGCCATGGGGATGTGTGCCAGCCACAGGGGACATGTGCAAGCCATGGGGGACGTGTGCCAGCCATGGGGGACGTGTGCCAGCCATGGGGGACATGTGCCAGCCATGGGGGACATGTGCAAGCCACGGGGGATGTATGCCAGCCATGGGGGACATGTGCAAGCCACAGGGGATGTGTGCCAGCCACAGGGGATGTGTGCCAGCCACAGGGGACATGTGCCAGCCACAGGGGAAGTGTACCAGCATAAAGGGATGTGTGCCAGCCATGGGGGACATGTGCAATCCACAGCGGACGTGTGCCAGTCATGGGGGACATGTGCCAGCCACGGGGGACGTGTGCCAGCCACAGGGGACGTGTGCCAGCCACGGGGGACATGTGCCAGCCACGGGGGACATGTACAAGCCACAGGGAACATGTGCCAGCCATGGGTGACATGTGCAAGCCACAGGGGACGTATGCCAGCCATGGGGGACATGTGCCAGCCATGGGGGATGTGTGCCAGCCATGGGGGACATGTGCAAGCCACAGGGGACATGTGCGAGCCATAGAGGATGAGTGCCAGCCACGGGGGACATGTGCCAGCCACAGGGGACGTATGCCTGCCATAGGGGACATGTTCCAGCCACAGGGGACATGTGCCAGCCATGGGGAATGTGTGCCAGCCACAGGGGACATGTGCCAGGCACAGGGGACATGTGCAAGCCACAGGGAAAGTGTACCAGCAAAAAGGGATGTGTGCCAGCCATGGGGAATGTATGCCAGCCATGGGGGACATGTACAAGCCACAGCGGACGTGTGCAAGCCACGGGGGACATGTGCCAGCCATGGGGGACGTGTGCCAGCCATGGGGGACGTGTGCCAGCCATGGGGGACATGTACAAGCCACAGGGAACATGTGCCAGCCATGGTGGATGTGTGCCAGCCATGGGGGACATGTGCAAGCCACAGGGGACGTATGCCAGTCACAGGGGACATGTGCCAGCCATGGGGGACGTGTGCGAGCCATAGAGGATGAGTGTCAGCCACAGGGGATATGTGCCAGCCATAGGGGACGTGTGCCAGCAACAGGGGACATGTGCCAACCACAGGGGACATGTGCCAGCCACAAGGGGCGTGTACCAGCAAAAGGGGACATGTGCCAGCCACGGGGGACGTGTGCCAGCCACGGGGACGTGTGCCAGCCACAGGGGACGTGTGCCAGCCACAGGGGACGTGTGCCAACCACAGGGGACGTGTGCCAGCCATGGGGGACATGTGCCATATATGGGAGACATGTGCAAGCCACAGGGGACGTGTGCCAGCCATGGGGGATGTGTGCAAGGCACAGGGGACGTGTACCAGCAAAAGGGGATGTGTGCCAACCATGGGGACATGTGCCAGCCATGGGGGACGTGTGCCAGCCACAAGGAATGTGTGCCAGCCACAGGGAACATGTGCCAGCCATGGGGGACGTGTGCCAGCCACGGGGAAACTGTGCCAGCCATGGGGATGAGTGCCATCCATAGGGGACATGTGCCAGCACAGGAGGAACTGTGCCAGCCATGGGGGACGTGTCCCAGTCATGTGGGATGTGTGCCAGCCATGGGGGACGTGTGCCAGCCACGGGGAAACTGTGCCAGCCATGGGGGATGAGTGCCATCCATAGGGGACATGTGCCAGCACAGGAGGAAGTGTGCCAGTCATGGGGGACGTGTGCCAGTCATGGGGGACGTGTGCCAGCCATGGGGGACGTGTGCCAGCACAGAGGGACGTGTGTGTGTGTGTCAGAGTGTGTGTGTGTGTGTCAGAGAGCATGTGTGTGTCTGAGAGCGTGTGTGTGTGTGTGTGTGTGTGTGTGTGTGTAAATAGAAGGTAGACCAGGTTGTGGACATCAGTACAAAAGGGGTCCAGCATGGGGGACATTACTACACTATGGGGGCCAGGATGTGGACATCCCCATGCTAATCCCCTTTAGTAGTGGACATTACTACACTATGGGGGCCAGGATGTGGACATCACTACAATAGATAAAAGGGGATCAGCATGGGGGACATTACTACACTATGGGACCAGGATGTGGACATCACTGCAAAAGGGGATCATGATGTGGACATTACTACAGAAGGGGATCAGGATGGGGATATTAGTATAAGAGGGGGACCAGGATGGGGACATTACAACAAGAAAGGGACCAAGATGGGGACATTACTACAAGAAGGGGATAAGGATTTGGACAGTACTACATTGAGCAAAAAATTCTGGTATTACTAAAAATGTCACTTAATCCTACAAGCAATACTGCCCCCGATAAAGAAATGTTCCTATGTGCGGCCCACCAACCCAGCCGAGTTTGAAACCCCTGGGTTAAGGTATTCACTTGCCCCTGTATTTGTATGCATGGTAAAATAAATAACACCCATTTACTGTTATTCAAATTCTCCAAAAGAGATTGAGTATTTTTAGGTTACTCCTACCAGATCAGAAAAAAATAGCCAATGTAACGACAATAGAGAATTATATTGATTTCAAAATTCCAATTATCCAGAATGTATATACTATTAAAACATCTATTGAAAGATACTGAGTGTATCACAGCCAGCCATTGCAGCATTGTTGTCTGATGGTATGTGGTAATGATAAAAGTAGTTTTTTTCCAAAATAAACTAAAATCCTCTAATAATGAAAACCCTGTAGTTATCAGGAATTCTTACATCTCCCTTGATGTAAAAATAAAAATAAAAATATTTGTTAATGATGGATTTGTTGTATGCTGTCTTAATGAATGCAGAAACTCCATCTATGTCGCATGGAAAGGATTAAACAATGTTTCATTGTAATATTTTGTGTCTGTGAGGTTTAATATTTCCTCCATGTAATCAGAATAGTTTTGCACAACTGTCCCTCTTCTCTTGTCAGCTGCACTTATAACAAATGAATAATTGTTCTGTAGGTCCTTAACCCCTTATTTCTTGAATTAAAATCTACATATGCATACACATTAATTGAACTGGTGTGATGTGAATACGCAACAGTAGGCATTAAGGGTTAATGGCATGATCCTGTTTCTTATTGAGATTTGGTTTGGATAATCTTGCATAATTACTCATCTGATTGAAGTGTTTCGCCATAATGTCACAAAATGTTGCTAATCTACATCCCTCACTTTTCAAGGGATAAAGATTAGATATAAGTTCTAATGAGGTATGTAAATTAGGATCTTGTGTTTGTTTCTAGAAATGAGTGAACATTTTGAAGGTTTGCTCAACGAACATATTTTCACCAAACTTCTGAGCCCCATTCAAATTAATGGAAGGCAAAATCAAGGGTCTAGAAAACACCTTCAAAGGGGAAGAAAAACTTGCATTGTACTCGGACCAGTATCAGTAAATGATACTGGTCATATTAGTGCAATTTAAAAGCACTAAACTCACATTGCAAGGGAAATGCGAGTTCAATCGCAGCATGAGAGTGACCATTGTAAGTATATGGGTGTGAGAAAATCTCACACCCATACAGCACACTTTGCGATAGTTGCACGCGTGTGTGTACTTATGATATCTTCAAACACTCCTGCTGTCAAAGCAGCGGTGTTTGAAATTGCCAGCTTGCCGGAACAGTAACCTATCAGCTTTCACTGCTGTAACAGCGGCGGTGAAAGCTGATTGTTTAAAACACCGCTGCTGTGCGGTGTTTGAACTGTGACAGCAGCAGTGAAAGCTGATTGCCTAAATCGACTGCTAAATTATTTCCATGGTGCTGATGTTTTAACTTCAGGACAATGGAAAGCCCAGACTTTCAAACACTGGCGGTGTTTGAATTTAGCGGTAAATGCTTTCCATGCTGGTGAAGTTAAAATTTCAGCACCATAGAAAGAATTTATAGCTAAACTCAAAGACCGCCAGTGAACTTAACCACGTCACGGCCCATTTTTTTACAAAAATAGTGGTATAATTAAAAACACAAAAAAGAGAGCAACAATTAGCAACACCCATAATTACATAGAGAACAAACCATGATGTAAATATACTTATAGATATACATAATAAGACTACGTATTAACCATTAGAAGGAACAATGCATATAGAAAGAGTGATCTAATAAAAAGCCTAAACAGAAATACTGTTACCTCCATCAAGTACAGAAGTAGAGGACTTAAGTGAGGAATAAAATATGTATAGGCAAAGCTGAGAAAATTAGCGAAAATGATCTATTCTAGAACATTGGCATGTGATTGAAGTCGATCAGGAGCTACAAGACATGCATCTTGAGCCACCTCCTATTATCTACCGACGCAGCCATAACTTAGGTGACATTTTAGTAAGTAAACGTCTAAAACCAATCCAAAATAACATGGTTAAATAGTTCTCGCCTTAAGGGGAACATAAGAAATGTCCATGTTGCAGCTATCATTACATCGGTCATACTGTGCATATCGGTTATAAATTTTAAGTAATTCAGTCTTGCATTTCATTCAAGACAAAGTGGGTAGTCAATGGAATATTTTGACCATGTAAGCGTTTTTATGTGGGCAAAACAATAAAATAGTATTATCAGTAAAAGATGTCAGAGATCAACACAGTGGTAACACTGATATATTGTGATTCCTAGGTTTGGAACAAGTTCTACCTTCTGCAAGAGGCAGAGATTTACACAGCCCTATTGCAGAATGAAGCTGGGTGGATTAGTGAGCTGAATGCTGGTTTAAACGATAAATTGGATATAGCAGTCTTTCTATGATGATTGTATTAACGGGGTCTTATACCCTAGTGATTTTTATCATTTTTGCTAATTTTCTCAGCTTTGCCTATACTTATTTAATTCCTCTCTTACAGTTAGGGCCAGAAATATTTGGACAGTGACACAAGTTTTCTTATTTTAGCTGTTTACAAAAACATGTTCAGAAATACAATTATATATATAATATGGGCTGAAAGTGCACACTCCCAGCTGCAATATGAGAGTTTCCACATCCAAATCAGAGAAAGGGTTTAGGAATCATAGCTCTGTAATGCATAGCCTCCTCTTTTTCAAGGGACCAAAAGTAATTGGACAATGGACTCTAAGGGCTGCAATTAACTCTGAAGGCGTCTCCCTCGTTAACCTGTAATCAATGAAGTAGTTAAAAGGTCACGGGTGGATTCCAGGTGTGTGGTTTTGCATTTGGAAGCTGTTGCTGTGACCAGACAACATGCGGTCAAAGGAACTCTCAATTGAGGTGAAGCACAACATCCTGAGGCTGAAAAAAAAGAAAAAATCCATCAGAGAGATAGCAGACATGCTTGGAGTAGCAAAATCAACAGTTGGGTACATTCTGAGAAAAAAGGAATTGACTGGTGAGCTTGGGAACTCAAAAAGGCCTGGGCGTCCACGGATGACAACAGTGGTGGATGATCACCGCATACTTTATTTGGTGAAGAAGAACCTGTTCACAACATCAACTGAAGTCCAGAACACTCTCAGTGAAGTAGGTGTATCTATCTCTAAGTCAACAGTAAAGAGAAGACTCCATGACAGTAAATACAAAGGGTTCACATCTAGATGCAAACCATTCATCAATTCCAAAAATAGACAGGCCAGAGTTAAATTTGCTGAAAAACACCTCAAGAAGCCAGCTCAGTTCTGGAAAAGTATTCTATGGACAGATGAGACAAATATCAACCTGTACCAGAATGATGGGAAGAAAAAAGTTTGGAGAAGAAAGGGAACGGCACATGATCCAAGGCACACCACATCCTCTGTAAAACATGGTGGAGGCAACGTGATGGCATGGGCATGCATGGCTTTCAATGGCACTGGGTCACTTGTGTTTATTGATGACCTAACAGTAGACAAGAGTAGCCGGATGAATTCTGAAGTGTACCGGGATATACTTTCAGCCCAGATTCAGCCAAATGCTGCAAAGTTGATTGGACGGCGCTTCATAGTACAGATGGACAATGACCCCAAGCATACAGCCAAAGCTACCCAGGAGTTCATGAGTGCAAAAAAGTGGAACATTCTGCAATGGCCAAGTCAGTCACCAGCTCTAAACCCAATTGAGCATGCATTTCACTTGCTCAAATCCAGACTTAAGATGGAAAGACCCACAAACAAGCATGACCTGAAGGCTGCGGCTGTAAAGGCCTGGCAAAGCATTAAGAAGGAGGAAACCCAGCGTTGATGTCCATGGGTTCCAGACTTAAGGCAGTGATTGCCTCCAAAGGATTCGCAACAAAATATTGAAAATAAAAATATTTTGTTTGGGTTATGTTTATTTGTCCAATTACTTTTGCCCTCCTAAAATGTAGAGTGTTTGTAAAGAAATGTGTACAATTCCTACATTTTCTATCAGATATTTTTGTTCAATCCTTCAAATTAAACGTTACAATCTGCACTTGAATTCTGTTGTAGAGGTTTCATTTCAAATCCAATGTGGTGGCATGCAGAGCTCAACTCGCGAAAATTGTGTCACTGTCCAAATATTTCTGGCCCTAACTGTATGTCCTCTACTTGTGCAGATGACGGAGGTATCGATATTTCTGTTTAGACTTTTTATTAGATCACTGTTTTTATATGCATAGTCCCTTCTAATGGTTAATACGTAGTCTTATTATGTATATCTATAAGTATATTTACATCGTGGTTTGTTCTCTATGTAATTATGGTTGGTGTTAGTTGTTGCTCTCTGTTTTTTGTGTTTTTAATTCTAGCACTACTTTTGTAAAAAACTGTTAAATGACAGGATCTGATGTCACATACAATACAGGACCCATGGAAGTGCATACTGCACGAAACGGCAAGCCATAGTCCAGTACCTTGCTTCCCCTCCCTGCATTGCTCAACCACAATAAAGTCTGCACATGGAAGTCTGGTGAGTGCCGTTCCTCCTTTACTCATGTTTCTATTGCAAATGTGGATTCTAGGATGGCCAACACAGTTGCCAAAAGACGTCTCCTACAGGACTTAAGTGAGGGGTCTGATTAGGCCGACTAATATTAATTGCTTCAAAAAAATTTTACATAATACACATACAGAAATGTCCAATTTATCAAAATATTAAATAAGTAAATCTAATCTGTAAACAGCGTAATGAAAAATTGAAAACGCTAGAATTTTGGGGGTTTGGCTGCTGCAACATTGAAATAAAATGCAATAACAGATGATCAAAACATTGTATCTACCCAAAAATGGTATTACTAAAATCGTCAGCTCAGGGAGCAAAAAATAAGCCAACACAGCCTTGAAAAATGAGAATCTAAGGGTATGTGCCCACAGGACGTTTTTCAAGCAGTCCTGAACGCAGCAAAACCGGTCCTGGTTTCAAGGATCCTAGAGTCCTCGAAGGAGATTTGATGCGTTCAGGTCCTGAGGTTTTATTGCATTGTTTGTGCTTTTTTTGTGCATTTTTCCTGCGGTTGGGATGCTGTGTTTTTTGACGGCAGCAAAAACGCAGGAAATATAGAACATGATCAGTCTTTCCCAACCACAGCAAAAGCAAAGGGATTTGACACTTCTTGACACTTGCAAAAGCAATGTGTAGGCACAGCGTTTCTGTGAAACACATTGGTTTTCCAGGGAAGCCCAACTTCAGGAACAAATTAACATAAATTATCATAAAACCAAGGGGAAACTGCATGCGGAAACCGCAGGAAAAATTCTGTGGGCACATACCCTAAGGGTACCGTCACACTGTGCGATGGCCCCGGAGATGTCGGCGGCAATGGGCGGGAGCACGCATGTTTTTGGCGCCCCACCAGCGTCACTGTCCCCCATTTACATGGGGCAACACCTCCGCCGACGCCCCGGCGATCTGAAAGGCGGCATCACCGCTGGGGTTTCTTAAAACCCCAGCGGCGATGCCTTAACATGGGAGCCTATGGCTCCCATCGCCTGGCAGATCTCTATTAGCCGTTTACATTAGATCGGCCGCCTGGTTTCAGAGCACTGTGCTCTGAAACCAGGCGACCACTAAAAGGCGTCGCCATCGCCTAATTACATTATGCAATGCAGGGGCGATATCGGTACCGATAGTCCATGCCCCTGCATCACCTAAGAAATCGGCGGTGCCGTCGCATAGTGTGACAGTACCCTAACAGTTCTCAGAAGATGGCAACAAATGCAAATTTTTTCCACTAATTAAATTAAAAAAAAAATACATGTTTGGTATCTACAAACTCATAATGACCTGGGGAATTCTATAGTCCTGTCAGTTTTACCATATAGCGAACATGGAAAATAAAAAATCACAAAACAGTTGTGGAATTACACTTTTTTTTTGCAATTTCACAATTGGAATTTACTCCTTTTGCCAGTACACTGTATTTAAAATCAATCTTTTTTAAACATATGTACAACTTGTCCCAGAAAAAATTCCCTCATACAGCTATGCCAACAAAAAAAATGGCTCTAGGATGAAGGGCAGGTAAAAATAAAAGTGCAAGTAAGGAAACAGGTAAGATCGTGAAGGGGTTAAACAAACACAAGATGAAAAGATTGACATACAGCTCTTTCTGAAATTTGTTGGTTTTTAAAGAAGTATTCCTATCTCCAAGCTCCTATCCCAATATGTAGTAGGTGTAATAATAATAATAATAATAGTAAATCCCTCCAATTAGAAATGTAGTATGGTTTTCCTGATAAGCAATGTCTTTTCCTCATGTGCAGGGCATTGCAGGACCTTAGGTATCCATGGTTATGATCACAAGCAACTAACTGACTTTCCCTATATGCGGGCGGATAGCATGGATACCTAAGGTCTTGAAATGCCCTTCACATGAGGTAAAGACATTGCTTATCAGGAAAACTATACTACATTTCTATTTGGAGGGATTTGCTAATATTATTATTATGCTTAATAATGATGGGTTGGGTTCTTGGAGATGGGAATTCTTTTAACTCAAAGGGTTTAAAATACTCAGTGACTAATAAAAAGCCTTTACATAATGAACTTTCATGTATGATCTCTTAGTGATGGAGAGCGTCGATAAGTACAAAGAGCTAATGAACTCTAGAAAACATATTTTGCTATATTATTATATTTTTCCCTTTTACAGCATGTTAAAGACATAATCCTTCAATCTAATCCTCTCCTTGAAGCTTTTGGCAATGCCAAAACAGTTCGAAACAACAATTCAAGTCGATTTGTAAGTTCTGGAACTGATATAATCATTCATTTACTTATTAGGTATTAAAGGTCATAACATGCTTAGAAACCCTACAAATACATATAACTGAAATCAGAGGTCAAAATCCTCAACATATTTGCATGATGCAGAATCCCAAATAATTGTAAAGAAGGCTCATTCAGATTGTTGAGGATTTTCACCACCAATTTCACAACTTTGAATGTAAGTGGAACATGTCTGTAGCAAATATCTGTAGAATTTCTTGCCTTTTTTGGGGGGATCTGCTGCATATTTTGTCTGGGTAGAACTAACACATGCAAAATTATTGTAATAATGAGCACATGTCTATTCAATATACCATAGAATTTTTACAACAGACATAACATTCTTATGTACCATATTTAATGACATCACAAGCTAATACATCCATGTACAGTGCCAATGATGCACCTAGCGCCTGTGCTTTGTTTTAACAGTCATACTGGGCTGAGAGTGCCCCTTTAAATTCTTTTTTGCCACTGTCATTTGTGACAGTAGCACATAAGAAGTTTGACAGAGGGAGAGTGCTTCCTCTGTTAGCTCATAGGTTGCTATGGAAGCTGGAGGCCTGACATTGGCCCCTGAGTCTACCATAAACTACACCCAATCAGATCAAATGCCGCCAGGGGCAAGCTTGATAGTCTACCTATAAATCAAACATTAACAAGCTAGGCAATGCACTGCACTTCACAAAAGAGCATACATGTCTTTATGTTGAACTTACCTTGAGACTAAATATTGTAAAAAAAAAGTCACATCAAGAAGGAAAAGTCTTGGAATTGTGAAAATCGCAGGATCAATATTCATGTTAATAATCTGCAAATGATGAAAAATAGAAACAACATTTTCAAACTGTTAGATTTAGATTTAGAGTACTGGGTATGAGCACCATGATAGCATGTTTAGGTCATGCAAGGTGTTAATAGTATCACGAGCAGCATGCAGCCTGGCATCGCTGTGTTAAATAAAAGGCTCATTGGACACTTTGGAGAAATGGTCCTGCCACTGGTTCAACAATTAAATCAATATAATGCTACGCTGTTAGTGTACCTGGAATGAAGCCAGGAGGAGACCAGCTACATTATATTATGCCACCCCACACCACAACAATGGGAGTAGGACAATGTAATTTTCAATTGTGAAGTCTCTTCATGGTAACATAGTAACATAGTTTTTAAGGTTGAAGGAAGACTTTAAGTCCATCTAGTTCAACCCATAGCCTAACATGTTGATCCAGAGGAAGGCAAAAAAAAAACCCATGTGGCAACACTAAGCTCCACATTGGGGGGAAAAAAATTCCTTCCTGACTCCAGATACGGCAATCAGACTAATTCCCTGGATCAACGCCCTATCAAAGAATCTAGTATGTATAACTGGTAATATTATAGTTTTCAAGAAAGGCATCCAGGCCCTTCTTAAATGTTAGTAGTGACTCACTCATTACAACATCATGTGGCAGAGAGTTCCATAGTCTCACTGCTCTTACAGTAAAGAATCCACGTCTGTGATTATGATTAAACCTTCTTTCCTCCAGACGTAGAGGATGCCCCCTTGTCCCAGTCTCAGGCCTAAGAGTAAAGAGATCATTAGAAAGGTCTCTGTACTGTCCCCTCATATATTTATACATTATTATAAGATCACCCCTAAGCCTTCGTTTTTCCAAGCTAAATAACCCCAAGTTTAATAACCTGTCTTGGTATTGCAGACCCCTTAGTCCTCTAATGACTTTTGTTGCTCTTCTCTGGACCCGCTCTAGTTCAGCTATGTCTTTCTTATACACCGGAGACCAGAATTGTACACAGTATTCTAAGTGTGGTCGCACTAGTGACTTGTATAGAGGTAAAATTATGTTCTCCTCATGAGCATCTATGCCTCTTTTAATGCATCCCATTATTTTATTTGCCTTTGCAGCAGCTGCCTGACACTGGCCACTAAATGTGAGTTTGTCATCTGCCCATACACCCAGGTCTTTTTCAGTGACAGTTTTGCCCAGTGTTTTACAATTAAGCACATAATTATACCTTTTGTTTCCTCTGCCCAAGTGCATAACTTTACATTTATCCCCATTAAAGCGCATTTGCCATTTAGCAGCCCAAGCTTCTAGTTTACATAAATCCTCCTGTAATATAAAATTGTCCTCCTCTGTATTGATTACCCTGCAGAGTTTAGTGTCATCTGCAAATATTGAGATTCTACTCTGTATGCCCCCTACGAGGTTATTAATAAATATATTAAATAGAAGCGGGCCCAACACTGACCCCTGTGGTACCCCACTGTTAACTGTGACCCATTCTGAGTGTGTTCCATTAATAACCACCCTTTGTTTCCTATCACTAAGCCAGTTCTTAACCCACTTACACATATTTTCCCCTATCCCCATTGCCCTCATTTTATGTATCAACCTTTTGTGTGGCACCGTATCAAAAGCTTTTGAAAAGTCCATATACACCACATCCACTGCATTTCCTTTGTCCAGTCCAGAACTTACTTCTTCATAGAAGCTTATCAGATTAGTTTGACAGGAACGGTCCCTCGTAAAACCATGTTGATAATGGGTCATGAGGTTATTTTTCTTCAGATACTCCAGTATAGCATCTCTTAGAAAACCCTCAAGGATTTTACCCACAGTAGAGGTTAAGCTTACTGGCCTATAATTTCCAAGTTCAGTTTTTGTCCCCTTTTTGAATATTGGCACCACATTTGCTATACGCCAGTCCTGTGGTACAGACCCTGTTATTATGGAATCTTTAAATATTAAAAATAATGGTCTATCTATGACAGTACTTAATTCCTGCAGCACTCTGGGGTGTATCCCATCCGGGCCCGGGGATTTGTCAATTTTAGTGATTTTTAGACGATGCCGTACTTCCTCTTGGGTTAAGCAGGTGACATTTAATTGAGACTTTTTGTTATCACTGATCATATTGTCTGTTATGGGATTTTCTTGTGTAAATACTGTTGAAAAAAAGTCATTTAGCATATTGGCTTTTTCCTCATCCTCATCCACCATTTCACCCAGACTATTTTTAAAGGGGCCAACACCATCATTTTTTAGTTTCTTACTATTTATGTAGTTAAAAAATATTTTGGGATTCTTTTTACTTTCTCTGGCAATGAGTCTCTCTGTCTCAATCTTTGCTGCCTTGATTTGCTTTTTACAAATGTTATTTAATTTTCTGTATTTATTTAATGCTTCATCACTACCTACTTGCTTTAATTCCCTAAATGCTTTCTTTTTGTCACATATTGCACTTCTTACCGCTTTATTTAGCCATAGTGGTTTCCTCCTATTTCTAGCATGCTTATTCCCATAGGGTATATATTGTGCACAGGTCCTATTCAGGATGCTAATAAACATCTCCCATTTGTGTTGTGTACTTTTATGTCTCAGGACATCGTCCCAGTTTATTGCACTAAGATCATCTCTCAACCGTTGGAAATTTGCCTTCCTGAAGTTTAGTGTCCTTGTAGCCCCTCTACTACACGTCTTAGTAAAGGATACTTGAAAGCTTATTAAGTTATGATCACTATTACCCAAGTGACCTCCAACCCGTATATTTGATATGCGGTCCGGCCTGTTGGTTAATATTAGGTCCAGCAGTGCCCCCCTTCTTGTTGGGTCCTGAACCAGTTGTGAAAGGTAATTGTCTCTCATAGTTTTCAAAAACTTATTACCTTTGCTGGAACTGCAGGTTTCTGATCCCCAATGTATTTCAGGGTAGTTGAAGTCCCCCATAATAATGACTTCTCCCTGAGTCGCTGCTTCATCTATTTGCTTTATGAGGATATTCTCCTCCACTTCCATTATTGTTGGGGACTTATAACAAACCCCTATCAGTAATTTATTATTTTTTCCCCCTCCCCTTATCTCCACCCACAGGGACTCTACATTTCCATTAGATTCACCTATATTATCACGCAGGATGGGTTTTAAGGATGATTTTACGTATAAACATACACCTCCTCCTCGCCTATTTGTACGGTCATTTCTGAACAGACAATAGCCCTGTAAATTTAACAGCCCAGTCATGGCTCTCGTCCAGCCAAGTCTCCGAAATCCCCACCATGTCATAATTATTTTCCAACAAAATCAATTCTAATTCCTCCATTTTGTTGGTGAGGCTTCTGGCATTGGTGAACATGCACTTTATGCATCTCTCTTTACCTCTATTCCTTCCTACTAGATTGACTGTTCTAACCCCACCCCCCATGCCACCCCCAATTTTATTACTTGTGCCCAGGTTACTGTTTACACTATCTTCCCCTCCTATACAATGAATACCCTCCCCCCCAATCCCTAGTTTAAACACTCCTCCAACCTTCTAGCCATTTTCTCCCCCAGCACAGCTGCACCCTCCCCATTGAGGTGCAGCCCGTCCCTAGCATAGAACCTGTAGCCAACAGAGAAGTCGGCCCAGTTCTCCAGGAACCCAAACCCCTCCTTCCTACACCAATTCCTGAGCCACTTATTTATCTCCCTAATCTCCCTTTGCCTCTCTGGTGTGGCACGTGGTACAGGCAGTATTTCAGAGAATACTACCTTGGAGGTCCTTGCCTTAAGCTTGCAGCCTAATTCCCTGAAATCATCTTTAAGGACCTTCCACTTACCTCTAACTTTGTCATTTGTGCCAATGTGCACCATGACCGCTGGGTCCTCACCAGCCCCTCCCAGTAATCTGTCAACCCGATC
Organism: Allobates femoralis; assembly: GCA_033576535.1. Lineage (NCBI taxonomy): Eukaryota > Metazoa > Chordata > Amphibia > Anura > Aromobatidae > Allobates > Allobates femoralis. Next base: position 361,066,011 of record JARQOC010000003.1, read on the forward strand.
AGCGATGTGCCGGACTCGAGCGCCCGGTAGGCAGCACACTGTTCGACGATCCCTGTCTTTGTGACAGATTGCCCTATCTATTCCCCTAATAATTGAGTCCCCCACTACCAGCACCTGTCTGGCCTGCCCTACTCTCCTGTTTTCCCCCTTACTGGAGCAGACACTCCTCTGGCTTTCAGAGGTCATGCCCTGCTGCAGCAGTGCTGTACCTGAACTCACACCCCCCTCATCTGCCAACATAGCAAATTTATTGGGGTGTGCCAGATCAGGGCTAGCCTCCCTGGCACCCTTCCCTCTACCCCGCCTTCTAACTGTCACCCAGCTAGCTACCTCACGGTCCTGCAGCTCCATACTACCATCCTCCCCCACATCTATCCCATTGAGCAGCTGTTCAGTGAGCAGCAGACTCCTTTCCATATTGTCTATGGATCTCAGCGTTGTCAGTTGTTCATTTAGATCCAGTATCTGGGCTTCCAAATGCACAACATACTCACATCTCACACAGCAGTATGCACCCTCGACCGGCTGGTCAAGGAATGCATACATGTGGCAAGATGTACACTGGATGGCATTGCCAATCATGGAGCTCATTTCCTAATGGGGATTGCACTAGACAGAAATGATAAGTAAAAAATGCAAAGTATTTGCCCACATTATTTCCAGACCAAACTCAAGTTATCATTGCGTCTAAAGGCCCCGTCACACACTACGATATCGGTAACATCACGAGTTTTCAGTCATTCTAATGATGTCGTAATGACGTCATTCAGTGTGACATGTACAAACGATCAACGATAATCGGGCAGATCGTTGATGGGAGGTTGGTGACCAGACTGTAAACCAAACGATGAGCATTCATTCAACCTGCAGCATGGGTGTGTGTGACACCTCAATAACGATGTTGTTAATGACTTAGCTCGCCTACGTCCTTCACTTCTCAATAGGCAAACGACCGCAAGTGTCGTTTGCTTGTCGCAGAATCGTTGCTGCGACGTTAACAAGATCTATACATATGACACTTCACTAGCGATCATTGAACGTCGTTCCAGCAATCTAGGTCAAATCACATCGTTGGTCGGTTCACCGACACATTGAAGCGTGAAACGGTGCCTTAAGGCTGGTTTCACACTGCAGTTTTTCCCTAATTAGGGTTCATCAGGTTTTGTGTGCCAAAACCAGGAGAGGAGCTTGCAGAGAAAAAGTATAATTGAAAGATTGACACTTGTTCTGGGTTTTGGAGCCACTCCTGGTTTTGACACACAAAACCTGATGAACCCCGATCAGGGAAAAACTGCAGTGTGAAATCAGCCTTAGACAAAAGTTTCACTTATCGCTGAAGAGGACAAACTATCATGCTTTTAAGAAGAATGCCTTCAGCTGAATATCTTGCTCGCGGACCAATGTCATGCATGCTTTCTGATGGTTTGTGTAAATAGTTAGGTCCCCAAAACATCAACAAGATTCAGCACATGAAGGTAAAAAACTGATCTTTATTCCAACATTATTTTAAAATCATGGTAGACAAGGGTATATGGTGATAAGGCAAAGTAAGCCCATAATATGTTTTTATGTGTTTTACGGTAATGCCTCTTATTCATGGTAATTTAGGTTATGAATAAGACATCGTCTTGAAATGCATAAACCGATACTCTGGGTTTACTTTGCCTTATCGCGATATACCCTATCATGATTTTAAATTAATGTTGGAAAAAAGCTGAGTATTTTTACCTTCATGTGCTGAATCTTTTTCCTGTTTCTGGGACCTTACCATTGTATTCTTTCATGCACATGTATTTTATTAATACTTTGCATTTTTTTTTACTTATCATTTCTGTCTGGTGCAATCCCCATTAGGAAATGAGCTCCATGATTGGCAATGCCATCCAGTGTACATCTTGCCACACGTATGCATTCCTTGACCAGCCGGTCAAGGGTGCATACTGCTGTGTGAGATGTGAGTACGTTGTGCATTTGGAAGCCCAGATACTGGATCTAAATGAACAACTGACAACGCTGAGATCCATAGACAATATGGAAAGGAGTCTGCTGCTCACTGAACAGCTGCTCAATGGGATAGATGTGGGGGAGGATGGTAGTATGGAGCTGCAGGACCGTGAGGTAGCTAGCTGGGTGACAGTTAGAATGCGGGGTAGAGGGAAGGATGCCAGGGAGGCTAGCCCTGATCTGGCACACCCCAATAAATTTGCTATGTTGGCAGATGAGGGGGGTGTGAGTTCAGGGATAGCACTGCTGCAGCAGGGCATGACCTCTGAAAGCCAGAGGAGTGGCTGCTCCAGTAAGGGGGAAAACAGGAGAGAAACAGGTGTGGAAACAGTCTGGGGAGAGAAGGGGAGATGGGTGCAGACACAGAATGAGGAGAGAGTGAGGGATGAGTGCAGACATAATATGGGGAGCAAGGGGGTGATGAGTATCAAGGTAGTGAGGACAGAGTATGCGATGACAAAAATGTAAGGTAGCACACAATATAGACTGGGTAGGGTAGGGGAGCAGGTGGGATGGATGTAGAGATTACTGGGTAGTGTGGGAGGGGACAGTATGTAGAGGGGGCTGCATGTGGGGAAAGTGTGAGGTCACAGCAAAGATGGGATAGTATTGCAAGGAGTGGGAGTGTGATGAGATCTAACAGTATAGACAGCATAGGGGACACACTGTAGAGGACAGTGTGAAGAGGGGCCATTTTCGAGACTATGTACCATAAGAGAGAAAGTGTGAGATTCATATTTTGTGCAAGGAACACGGTGAGAAACAATTTATTTATTCTGAAGCGCAGATATTTTTATTCAGGGACATTATAAAGAATCATATTTTTAAGGCACTGAGTTGGGATGTGCTGCAGAAAAGCGGAGAAGATGGCAGTCTGCAGAGATGCGCTGTGGCTGCTTAAAGTCATAATGGCACAGATCAATATGAAGAAAAAAATGTGAACAACTCTGATCAGGGACAGTCAACTATAAGATGCTTGAACGTAAATTATTATTTGTGATACTGACTAATTCTCACTCTCATTATTTGTGTTTCCTGTATGGTCTGATGATGACTGGTAGCGGTAACATCAACTCCCAGTATCTTTTTATCATTGTTAAAGGACATACTGGAAGTTGTAAGCTCATGAAATACAACTATATATACGGGGCTGACCTGACATTACAATTGATATACCATGTACTGATGATTCATGTGATGTATTCCTGTACTGATATGGTTTTGATGCTGTGTTTCTGTACTCATGTGGGTTAAATGGATGTATTTCCCTACTGCTGGTGGTTCTGATGATGAATTGTGGGGTTGTTCTGATGATGAATTTCTGTACTGATGAGGGTTTAGATGGTTTGTTTCTGTACATATGGTAGTTCTGATAATGTATTTCTGTACCGATGATGGTTGTGAGTCTGTCTTTCTATACTGATGTGGGTTCTAGGAATATATTTCTGTTCCTCGAGTGGTTCTTGTGATGTATTTCTGTACTGATGAGTGTATTGATGCTGTATTTCTGTACTGAAGGAGGTTATTTGGATGTATTTCTGTACTTCTAGTGGATCTGATGTATTGCTTTGCTGTCATAGGTTCTGGTTCTGTACAAATGTAAACGCTCAGAACGTGTAAGATTACATTAGACATGGCTATGTTAATAAATGTGTGTGCCACCTGACAATTTAAAGGTTATTATGTTTTTACTTATGTTAGGAGCATTAAAGGGGGTTTCCCAAGTTTGTGATGAGTCTGGCGTCACTCTAAAGGCCCAGTTACACACAGATAATTGTGCAGAGATTGTTCGCAGATCTCTGGTTGCAGTGAAATCATGGACACTTTGTTTCATTTTGTGGCCGTGCGCAATTATCTGTGTGTGTAACTGGGCCTTATGTGTTACTGTAGACTTCTGAATTCTGACACTGCACAAACTCCACACTGTGGCACCCCACGGTTCAGTTGTCACAGGAACACCTGGATCAGGGAAGGATTTCCACCTCAGGTAAGCTTACAAACAGCACCTTCCACCCCAGACCTGAAGAGGGAGCTCTACTTGATGACTTCAGGCAAGGTCCCCTATAAATTCAGGTCTGAGGGCGGAGTTAGGCAGTTCAGTACGGTGCAGTACTGAGGAACATTTCCTAGTGGACGGTGCCGCGCTAGGTCCTTCCAATGAGAGAGCCTGACCAGCGTGAGGGACCCAAGAGTGAGGGTCGGAGGCGAGGTGAGTCAGCTAGGGGGAGTTGAGCCATACCGCCTCACCCAAGAAGAGGAACGTTGACAACCCGGACACCGGAGTTCGAGACTGCAAGGGTCCAGTCAGCCTGGCAGTAAAGACCGGAGGCCAGGAAGACTTCAAGTCTCCTAGTGCAGCAGCACTTGAGGCACAGCCACCCAGCAGAGCCAGGGACCGCAGCAGATATACCGGTGCCCCGCAGCAGGGCTCTCACTGCCTGCCATACAAGTGAGGACACAGGAGAGGATCAGGGCCTAGCTTCAGACAGCCCAGGACTAACGCATACACAAAGAGCAAAAGGGAGGCCTCATAATTAATCGGATGTGGAGATATCAAACTGCTCCCACACCACTGTACCCTGGACTTCACCTTGCTCATCACATCAGTAAAGGTAAGGAAACAACAACCCTGTGTATGTGACTGTTATTGCAGCCCCTGATCCTGCTCCCATCATAGACTGTCCACAACCCTTAACTGCCCGGGAAACCCGCTCCACCTACAGGGAGTGTAACCATTTTGCTGCTCCGCCATCACCCCGGAGGTCTGTCCCGCAGCGCCGGTAACTGTAGGTGGCATCACGAATCATCTTTTATTTAATTCCATTGACTTTGAACTCCACGGTTAAGTGACCACCAGGGCCACGAGACCGGGCAACAAGCCCTGTGACATCCCTTGTGAACTACAACGCTCAGGATTGGGTGCCCCAAGGTCAACACTAACATTAGGAGGTCACAAAGCCACAAATATGTGATTTATATAAATGCAGTCACATGCTGACTAGATATGGGTGGCCTTGAGCAATGAAAATCAGTTGAGCGAAGCTAGACAAGTCTAGTTGGAATGTGGCTAGAAGTATACACATCACATACTTGTGTTCACATGACCATCCAATTCTGCCATTGTCAAAGGAGTATTTTGAAACTGTGCAGGGCATTTGCTGTTACAATTCAGAGGGCTGCAGTCAGCCAGAGTGACTGCTGACTTTCATTTCAAACCTGGACAAACCCTTTAATTATAACATTAAGCACTTTCTAGCATGCCCGATCCTAACAGTGTGTAATATACTCACAGTCAGGATTAAGCTCTGCTTGCTAGTTCCAGCAGTCATCATATGGCCACTCCACTCATATGCGATTTTCATACTTACGATCATGGTTATGTGACAACTTTTCTTCCTGCTTCTATTTTTCACTGAACATCAGGGGCGTAACTACCACAGGTGCAGGGGTTGCGATCGCTTTGGCCTATAGAAAAAGACTAATACTATTAAAGATTTGCAATAATTGGGGGCCCCGTTGGAGCTTTCGCATCGGGCCCCCTGGGCCTGAAGTTACGCCTACTGCTGAACACTGAGAGAATTAGGAAGATCAGCTCATCAGCACATGACTGTAAGTATGATAATCGTATATGAATGATTGGTTACATAATGATTACGCAGACTGATATGGGGAGTGGAGTTCAGAAGTGGAATTTTTGTAGAGTTGGCAGTGTGATTGTGAAAGGTTCAAGGGTGCATGTGAAGCTGGGGTGGAGTCGGGGCTGGGGTAGAGCCTGGACAAAGTCTCAAGGGGACTCAAAAATGTTGCCAGTATGAAGCCCTGAAATTCCTGGTGGTAGCCTTGATTGTGGGCAGTCTGTGTGGCCTAAACATGCTAACACGGCCTACATCATCTTTCATTGAGCACATTTGAGACATAATTAATTCGCAACTGCTAAGTGAGCTGCCAGCAGCAGATCTAGATGATTTGCTGCCCGAGTGCATGGCAAGAGGCAAAAAATTTCTAGGACAACCATTAATAACCTTATGTATACCAAGGCATGCTTTCTTAATGCTGTTTCAATTTTCTAATCATTTGCAATCATTTATCAATAACATGTGTATTGAACCTGTGATTTCCAAAAATGCACGACTTTTCCCTCTTGCTTGCAACTTCAATGTTGAGGAGTGTAAGTAATAGAAAGCAACATAATAGATATATGTAGCATAGTAGCATATAATGTAACATATTATCATGTCAATTAACAACACATTGCAACATAATTTTGTGGTATATTTCTGTCTATTTTGGAAGGGTAAATACTTTGAGATACAATTCAGCTGTGGGGGAGAGCCTGATGGAGGGAAAATATCAAACTTTCTCCTGGAGAAATCACGTGTTGTCAATCAGAATGAGAGTGAGCGTAACTTTCATGTTTTTTACCAGGTAATTATGATTACATTATTATAGCACTGAAGTGAAATTGATTTCATATTTGTAAATCATTTATAGCTCTACTGTTAGAAAATATTTTTAGAATAATTTATGTTGCTGTGAAAAACAATAGTTTTTATAGAATGTGATCCCATTGTCTTTAACAGCTAATAGAGGGGTCATCACAGGAACAAAAGCAAAATCTGGGAATCATGACCCCTGAATACTATTTCTACCTGAATCAGTCAGAAACCTATAAGGTTGAAGGGACCAATGATAAAAATGATTTCTATGAGATGATGGTAAGTTTTCTCTAATGTGCTCTTCTACTTTAGACACTTCATAAAGCATAATATATAAAAAGATACTTCTCATTGTCATTGTGTCATTGCTTCTTTCTTCTAGAATGCCATGCAAGTCATTGGTATTTCATGGGAAGAGCAACAGCTGGTCCTGCAAATAGCAGCAGGAATCTTGCATCTGGGGAATATCAGCTTTCAAGAAGAAGGGAATTATGCTACAATAGAGTGTACTGACCGTGAGTAATTCCTCATTATATTACATCACTATTTAATATTATTATTATTATCAGAAGGGTAAAATATACAAGGCTCACACAATCTATTATATAATTGCCGTAACTGACTTCCGTCGGAGCAGCACAACTTCCGGTGGCTTGGTTAGCGAGTCCAGGCCGTCTCTCCTGGACTCGCGTAGCGGCCACGGCGACTCCCGAAGCAATGCCCGCAAAGCGGGCATTGCGAGTCGTTGCAGTCTCGCGAAGCAATGCCCGCGAAGCGGGCATTGCGAGTCGCTTGCACCCACCGCTAACCAAGCCACAGAAGCCCATACGACTGTAGTGTACACCGCTATAGTATACTACAGTCCCATGCCCATACGCCTGTCCGCCCCTAAACCTAAGCGCCAACGACTCGCAATGTCCGCTGGCGCTTAACCTTCCTAGCGTTATTCCCGAGCCTGACTCGGGGTTAACATTCACTACCAGAAGCGTTAACCCGAGTCAGGCTCGGGCTTACCCGCGTTCGCGGCAGATGCGGTAAAAAAACCGCATCTGCCGCACTTGCCGCACTTGCCGCACTTGCCGCACTTGCCGCACTTGCCGCACTTGCGCCGCACTTGCGGCGCAGTTGCGGCGCGGTTGCGGTAATCTGCATAGTAAAGGGAACCAACCACCTCGGATGACCCTCATACACTGATAACACTGGTCAACAGCATTTTTGGTGCCAAAGATATTTCATTGAATTTAGGGTAACTTTGGGGTGCTGATTCTGAATATGTCATCAGTTTTGCCAGATTGGCTCAAGTTTTTGAGATTTTTCGTAAAATGTGTTAAAAAAAAGACGTTTTTTGCTACTTTTTTAGCGAAGTCTGTTATGTTTCTTCTATGTTTTGTCAGTGTATATTCACCACAAATGTAACAGAATGAGTCTGGATCGTTAAGACAACTTCTTCTTGATGAGTTCATGCTTTTCACTGGACAACAGACAACAAACATAAAGTTAGTGCAAAAATCAAGCTATGAACAAACTATTAGAACACTAATTAACACAAAACTATATTGAGAACTGCTCAGTTCAAGTACTAATCCAAAGAAATTAATGAGATGATGCGTCGCATTTACCAACAAGTGCTATAAATAAGATACCAAAAATCTCAAAAACTTGAGCCAATCTGGCAAAACTGATAGCATATTCAGAATCAGCACCCCAAAAATACCCCAAATTCATTAAAATATTTTGGGCACCAGAAAAAAAATTTTTTTTTGTTGACCTGTGTAATATGTGCCCCTGCAGCCTAGTAAACCATTAGCAGCACTGTTTTTGTGTGATCTTATAAACTTACATGCCTGCGTACTTGAGGGCGTCTCCCTGTGTGTGCTGGCACTTGTGAGCTGTGCTCGTCATGCCTGCTCTCCCCTCCCTTATGCACGCCCCCTCTCAGCCTGCTATAGTGATGTGAGGCTGATTGCGTCATAAAGGGGCGGGGCAACCGGGATGCGCGATTTAGCCCCGCCCCTTTATGACGCAATCAGCCTCACATCACTATAGCAGGCTGAGAGGGGGCGTGCATAAGGGAGGGGAGAGCAGACATGACGAGCACAGCTCACAAGTGCCAGCACACACAGGGAGACGCCCTCAAGTACGCAGGCATGTAAGTTTATAAGATCACACAAAAACAGTGCTGCTAATGGTTTACTAGGCTGCAGGGGCACATATTAGTGTATGAGGGTCATCCGAGGTGGTTGGTTCCCTTTACTATGCAGATTACCGCAACCGCGCCGCAACCGCGCCGCAAGTGCGGCGCAAGTGCGGCAAGTGCGGCAGATGCGGTTTTTTTTTTAGCAAAAAATTCAAGACCTAAACAGACCGCCAGGGAGGTTAAGGGCCGACACGCGTATGCCCATGGGACTGTAGTATACCATCGCGCTGTACACTACAGTGCCATGCTCTAAAACACCCCTACCCCCTGCCGCCCTAAGCCACTACCCCCTACCCCCTAAGTCCCGCCGAAGCCCCTACCCCCTGCCGCCCTAAGCCACTACCCCGCCGCCGAAGCCCCTACCCCCTGCCGCCCTAAGCCACTACCCCGCCGCCGACACTACCCTCTGCTGCAAGCCCCTACCCCCTGCCGCCCTAAGCCACTACCCCGCCGCCGCAAGCCCCTACCCCCTGCCGCCCTAAGCCACTACCCCGCCGCAGCCACTACCCTCTGCCGCACCTAACCCCTAAGCCACTACCCCGCCGCCGAAGCCCCTACCCCCTGCCGCCGTAAGCCACTACCCCGCCGCAGCCACTACCCTCTGCCGCAAGCCCCTACCCCCTGCCGCCCTAAGCCACTACCCCGCCGCAGCCACTACCCTCTGCCGCACCTAACCCCTAAGCCACTACCCCGCCGCCGAAGCCCCTACCCCCTACCGCCGTAAGCCACTACCCCGCCGCAGCCACTACCCTCTGCCGCAAGCCCCTACCCCTTGCCGCCCTAAGCCACTACCCCGCCGCAGCCACTACCCTCTGCCGCACCTAACCCCTAAGCCACTACCCCGCCGCCGAAGCCCCTACCCCCTGCCGCCCTAAGCCACTACCCCGCCGCAGCCACTACCCTCTGCCGCAAGCCCCTACCCCCTGCTGCCCTAACCCACTACCCCGCCGCAGCCACTACCCTCTGCCGCACCTAACCCCTAAGCCACTACCCCGCCGCCGAAGCCCCTACCCCCTGCCGCCCTAAGCCACTACCCCGCCGCAGCCACTACCCTCTGCCGCAAGCCCCTACCCCCTGCCGCCCTAAGCCACTACCCCGCCGCAGCCACTACCCTCTGCCGCACCTAACCCCTAAGCCACTACCCCGCCGCCGAAGCCCCTACCCCGCCGCCCTAAGCCACTACCCCGCCGCAGCCACTACCCTCTGCCGCAAGCCCCTACCCCTGCCGCCCTAAGCCACTACCCCGCCGCAGCCACTACCCTCTGCCGCAAGCCCCTACCCCCTGCCGCCCTAACCCACTATCCCGCCGCAGCCACTACCCTCTGCCGCACCTAACCCCTAAGCCACTACCCCGCCGCCGAAGCCCCTACCCCCTGCCGCCCTAAGCCACTACCCCGCCGCAGCCACTACCCTCTGCCGCAAGCCCCTACCCTCTGCCGCCCTAACCCACTACCCCGCCACAGCCACTACCCTCTGCCGCAAGCCCCTACCCCCTAAGCCGCACCTAACCCCCTACCCCGAAGCCGCACCTAAACCCCTACCCCCCCTACCCCCCTAGCCCCCGCACCTAAGCCCCTATCCCCTAAGCCCCGCCGCTCCAACTACACGCTAACACCCAACGCCCTACACCCGAAGCCCCCGCCATCCCCTAACCTAACGCCCCCGTCGATCACTTACATGCCTTCTTAGTCATCTGATCGTCCGTCCGATCCACAAGTCCTTCGTCCGGCCAGCCGTCCTCTTCCTCCGGCCCCGCCGCTCTTCTCTCTTCTTTCCGCCATCTCCGGCTCTTCGTCCGGCCCCCGGGGTCTTCTGTCTTCTTTCCGCCAACTTCCATCTCCGACGTCCTCTTCACTTCTCATTAAGATAGAATGGACGAAAAATCCGCCATTCTATCTCTATGAGATGTGAGCTGCTCTTCTATTGGTCGCTGTCTAATGCCCTCAGCCAATCAGAAGAGCACCTCATATCCCATTGAAATACATTAGCGGTGTGTCGCCGATTTTATGGCCGCCCACCTGGTTCTATTTGTCGGCCCTAAAATCGCGGACACACCGCTAATGCATGTCTATGGGCAGTCAGCTCGATTTCTGATTGGTCGCTCTCTGCTGACGCCGACCAATCAGAATTCGACCTCACTGCCCATAGACATACATTAGCGGTGTGTCCGCGATTTTGGGGCCGACAAATAGAACCAGGGGCCCGGCCGTTAATTCGCCGACACACCGCTAATGTATGTCAACAAATAAATTTAATAATAAAAAAAAAATTAAAAAATAATTTAATTAAAAAATAAATAAAAAATAATAAATAATTAATTTAAAAATAATATTAAAAAAAAAATTTAAATGTTAATAATATGAGCCTTTTAGCAGACCTGAAGGAGAACTGTGTCTCAGCCTCAGGCTCACTTAAAATAAATAATAAATTTACTAATAAAAAATAATTAAAAAATATAAAAATAATAAAAAATAATAAAAAAAATAAATAATAAAAAAAAAATATAAAAAAAAATTATGCTATATACACCCTTCACGGACCTGAAAGAGAACTGGGTTCTGCTCAGCATTTAAAAATAATAAAATAATAAAAAATAAAAAAAAATAAAAAAAAAATAATAAAAAAATTAAATAAATAATAATATAACTTTAATAATAGAAATAAGCTATTTAAATAATATAAAATAAATAATAAAAATATATATAAAAATAATAATATATTAAATAATAATAATAATAATAAAAAATAATATATGCTAATAATATCAATTTAATGCTATATAATGTAAATATATTATTAATGCTATAATTAATATATGTAATAATAATGTATTAAGACAAATAATTATGTATTAATGTAATAAATATGTATTAATAAAATAATATATAAAATGTAATAAATAATTATTAATGTAAATAATAATCTAATAATAAGCAAATAATATGCTATTAATGTAATTAATATGCTAATTAATGCTATTAATATAATGCTATTAATGTAATAATTATGCTATTAATGCTAATAATTATGCATAATTAATGCATAATGAATATTATTGCTATTAATGCTAATATATGCTATAATGTAATAATTATGCTATTAATGCTAATTTGCTATTATACTATATTAATGCTAATAATTAATTATGCTATTAATGCTAATATTTATGCTATTAATGCTAATAATTATGCATATTAATGCATAATTATTATGCATATATGCTATTAATGCTATTAATTAATAATTATGCTATAAATAACATTAATGCAAATATATTGCTATTAATGCTATTATTATGTATTAATTTAATAATTATGCTATTAATGCTAATAATTATGCTATAATGGTAATAAATGCTATTAATGCAAATAATATTGCTATTAAATGCTATTAATCTAATAATTATGCTATTAATGCTAAAAATAATAGCTATTAATGCTAATAATTATGCTATTAATGCTAATATTAATGCTAATTAATGCTAATAATAATATTACATATTAATATGCTATTAATGGCAAATAATCATGCATTTATATATTAAAATGCTATTAATGCTAATAATATATGCTATTAATGCGTTAATGCTATATAATGCTATTAATACGATTATATTATGCTATTAATTCTATATTTATGCTATTAATGCTATTAATAATCTATTATGCTATTAATGCTATAATAATCTATTATGCTATTAAATGCTATTCAATAGCTATTAATGCAATATTAATGCTATTATTGTAATTAATGCTATTAATGCTATAATATGCTATTACTGCTAATAATAATGCTATTAAATGCTAATAATTATGCTATTAATGCTAATATTAATGCTAATAATGCTAATAATAATCATATTAACGCTATTAATAATGCTATTAAGGCTAATAATCATGATATTTATGATATTCAAAATTCTAATAATGCTAATAATATTGCTATTAATGCTCTTTATGCTAATACTCATGCTATTAATGAGATTATTTATGCTATTAATTCTATTATTTAGGCTATTAATGCTATTAATAATGCTATTATTGTTATTAATAATGCTATTAATGCTATTCATGCTAATATTAATGCTATTAATGCTATTAAGGCTAATAATCATGCTATTAATCCTATTAATAATGCTATTTTTAATTCTATTAATGCTATTAATAATTTTATTAATGCTAATAATGGTATTACTCCTCATAATAATGCTATTAACACTATTATTAATGCTATTTATGGTAATAATGCTATTAATACTAATAACAATACTATTATTAGTACTATTATTGCTATTAATAATGCTATTAATGCTAATAATAATGCTGTTAATGCTAATAATTATGCTATTAATGGTAATAATAATGCTATTAATGCAAATCTTATTGCCACGTTCTAGAATCCCGATGCATTTGCATCGGGCTCACAGCTAGTATGTTATAATATCGGAGGCATACAATATTGCTATATAGAATGAGAAGTACCGTAATTTCCAAAAGTAGAGATGATTGAATCAATTCGATGTGAATTACATTTGAGTTATATTTTATGAAATTTACAAGTCACAGTTAATTTTAATAATTTAAAATTCTATTTGTGTGATATGCAAAAAAAAAAATACCCACTTCCTTTTTACACATTTTAGTAGATTGTGTCAGTCCCAGAAGACTGATATAACCTCAAGTTTGGGCATTCCTGTATTGTATTGCAGCTACCACATCACATTGTATAGCACAGCCAATTTACAGTGCAGCCTGTATAAAAGCCTGGGAAGGAAATGCAGCAGCCATTTTAGGGTGATTTTAAGATAGTGAGAGGATGTCAGAGCTCACAGCTCAATAAAAGAGATAGGAAGAGAAAGTCCTGAAACATTTGACAAATACTCCAAATAGTATTGTGTTGTATAACTGCAGCAGTGAAGCACAAGAGAGTATTAGTTTGCAAATAAGACCTCATTCAGATATCAATTTTTCACATACAAGCTCATTCTGTAATTTTTATAAATAGAACATATACTCATTATAGTCCATACAGTGGTGGCCAAAAGTATTGACACCCCTGCAATTCTGTCAGATAATACTCCGTTTCTTCCTGAAAATGATTGCAATCACAAATTCTTTGGTATTATTATCTTCATTTAATTTGTCTTCAATGAAAAAACACAAAAGAGAATGAAGCAAAAAGCAAAACATTGATCATTTCACACAAAACTCCAAAAATGGGCCGGACAAAAGTATTGGCACCCTCAGCCTAAAACTTGGTTGCACTAACCTTTAGCCAAAATAACTGCGATCAACCGCTTCCAGTAACCATCAATGAGTTTCTTACAATGCTCTGCTGGAATTGAAGACCATTCTTCTTTGGCAAACTGCTCCAGGTCCCTGATATTTGAAGGGTGCCTTCTCCAAACTGCCATTTTTAGATCTCTCCACAGGTGTTCTATGGGATTCAGGTCTGAACTCATTGCTGGCCACCTTAGAAGTCTCCAGTGCTTTCTCTCAAACCATTTTCTAGTGCTTTTTGAAGTGTGTTTTGGGTCATTGTCCTGCTGGAAGAACCATGACCTCTGAGTTAGACCCAGCTTTCTCACACTGGGCCCTACATTATGCTGCAAAATTTGTTGGTAGTCTTCAGACATCATAATGCCATGCACACGGTCAAGCAGTCCAGTGCCAGAGGCAGCAAAGCAACACCAAAACATCAGGGAACCTCCGCCATGTTTGACTGTAGGGACTGTGTTCTTTTCTTTGAATGCCTCTTTTTTTCTCCTGTAAACTCTGTGTTGATGCCTTTGTCCAAAACGTTTTAGGCTTTCTCAGGTAAGTTTTGGCAAACTCCAGCCTGGCTTTTTTATGTCTCGGGGTAAGAAGTGGGGTCTTCCTGGGAATCCTACCATACAGTCCCTTTTCATTCAGACACCGACGGATAGTACGGGTTGACACTGTTGTACATTCGGACTGCAGGGCAGCTTGAACTTGTTTGGATTTTAGTCGAGGTTTTTTATCCACCATCTGCACAATCCTGCGTTGAAATCTTTCGTCAATTTTTCTTTGCCGTCCACATCTACGGAAGTTAGCCACAGTGCCATGGGCTTTAAACTTCTTGGTGACTCTGCGCACAGTTGGCACAGGAACATTCAGGTCTTTGGAGATGGACTTGTAGCCTTGAGATTGCTCATGCTTCCTCACAATTTGGTTTCTCAAGTCCTCAGACAGTTCTTTGGTCTTCTTTCTTTTCTCCATGCTCAATGTGGTACACACCAGGACACAGGACAGAGGTTGACTCAACTTTAATCCATGTCAACTGGCTGCAAGTGTGATTTAGTTATTGCCAACACCTGCTAGGTGCCACAGGTAAGTTATAGGTGCTGTTAATTACACAAATTAGAGAAGCATCACATGATTTTTCTAAGGGTGCCATTACTTTTGTCCACCCCCTTTTTTATGTTTGGTGTGGAATTATATCCAATTTGGCTTTAGGACAAATCTTTTTGTGTTTTTTTCATTGAAGACAAATTAAATGAAGATAATAATACCAAAGTATTTGTGATTGCAATCTGTGACAACCATCCGCTGTGAAGCTGAGCTGCTGGTAAGGCAGCACCCTGAGAAACCCCGAGACCCTTAACCCCTATACAGGGATCTGGAATTATAGCGGAGCCCAGGGGGTAGCTGCCTATTATGAGCAACAGAGCAGGGAAGGTCGCCAGGGGAAAAAATCAAGACCCGAAAAAAAAAAGTCAGATGTCCGAGTCAAAACCGAGAGGGCAACGAAGGTACAAAATCGACAGGAAGAAGCAGAGTCAGAAATCCAGGCCAAGGTCAGAGACAAAACTAAACATACACTATATCACTGGGGAAAACTATATCTGGCGGCCTGCAAGACAGGCTCCAATGTATTTGAAGGGCGCGGTTACCTCCCATAGGCTGGAGCTCACAGCCCGATGACCTCATCCGGACCGCCCCTAGATCCAGGCCAGATGGAGATGCACGACTGGCTCCACCCATGCCACCTCTGACAGAAGAACGCAGTCTGCGCCTAACGGACACCTCTGCAGGGCACGCTCCTCTGCGACCAACACCACCCAGAGGGGAAACACAGCGGCGCTCAGCGACAGAGGCAGACGCCGCGGGAGCAGTTCCATATGAGGACAAGGCCCTCCTGTCACCGGTGCCACCAGCCGAAGGAATCCGGCTCCTCCTAGTGGCCGAGGCAGGAACACCGGCCACCGAGTCCAATGGCGATGTGACAGTACTCCCCCCTTTACGAGGGGCCTCCAGACCCACAAAACCCGGTTTATTGAGATGAAGAAGATAAAACTTCCTGATCAAACCCTTGGCATGGATATTACTGGCAGGCACCCAGGACCTCTCCTCCGGACCATAGCCCTTCCAATGTACCAGATACTGCACGGATCCTCTCACTAAACGGGAATCAAGGATCCATTGAACTTCGTATTCCACGGCACCCTCGACCAAGACCGGAGGAGGAGGGGACCGGACAGGACGAATCGGAGATCGGTACAATTTGAGAAGGGATTTATGGAATACATTGGGCAGTTTGAATGATTGAGGGAGCTTCAGACGAAAGGCTACAGGGTTAATCACGTCAATTATTTCATACGGACCAATAAACCTGGGACCTAGTTTGGCAGACGGCACTTTGAGCTTGATATTTTTCGTAGACAACCAAACTTTGTCCCCAACTCCCAGGTCCGGACCCTTGGCTTGGAGCGCCGTTTATTAGCAGAAGACGCCTGCCTAGTCTGAGCCCCCTTTAAGTTTTTGTTCACTTCAGACCAGATAGTCTTTAACTGATCTATGGACCTTTCTACCCCAGGGACGTCAGAAAGCCTAGAAGAAAATGAACAAAAGCGCGGGTGCAGCCCATGATTACAGTAGAAAGGGGTGGTCTTGATGGACTCCTGGTACTGGTTATTCATGGCAAATTCTGCTAGTGGCAGATGTTCCACCCAATCAGATTGATGCTCAGAGACATAACAACGTAGATACTGTTCGAGAGCTTGATTAGCGCGCTCGGTTTGACCATTGGTTTCAGGGTGATAGACAGAAGAAAAGGAATAGTCAATTCCAATCCGTTTACAGAATGCCCTCCAAAACTTAGAAATGAACTGGGTGCCCCTGTCAGAAACAATATTCACAGGAACACCATGCAATCGCACAACATGATTAATGAATACTTTGCTCAGGGTCTCTGAATTAGGTAACCCGGACAGCGGAACAAAATGACACTGCTTGCTGAATCTGTCTACCACTACCCAGATACAAGTCTTCCCTTCTGAGAGTGGCAGGCCAGTAATAAAATCCATGGAGATATGAGTCCAAGGACCCTCAGGGGTAGGCAAGGACTGGAGCAACCCGGCAGGGCGGTTGTGGGGAGACTTAGCGCGAGCACAGGTCTCACAAGCCAGTACGTATTCCTTACAGTCCTTTACTATGGTTGGCCACCACAAACTCCTGGTTACAAGTCTGATGGTGTTATTGATACCAGGATGCCCTGCGAGGACTGAATCATGAGATTCCTTAAGAACTTGGAGGCGGAATTTGGTAGGGACAAATAGTTTCTGGGCAGGAGTAGTGTCAGGGGCCTGTTCTGGAGATCTACGAATCTCTTCCAGAAGATCCAAAGACCCCGCCGAGACAACAATCCCCTTGGCTAAAATGGGAGTCGGTTCCACGTCCTCGACTTGTAAGGGGCAAAAACTTCGAGACAGGGCATCAGCCCTCACATTTTTAGTACCCGGTCTGAAAGTGATCACAAAGTTGAATCTGGAGAAGAACAAGGCCCATCTAGCCTGTCTAGGATTCAGTCTTTTCGCTGACTCCAAATAGGTTAGATTTTTGTGATCAGTAATTACGGTAATCCTATGTTTGGCGCCTTCGAGGAAGTGGCGCCATTCCTCGAAGGCCCATTTGATTGCCAACAATTCCCGATTACCTACATCATAATTCATCTCTGTAGAGGAAAATTTTCGGGAAAAGAAGGCACACGGACGAAGTTGAGTGAGAGATGCGGTGCCTTGTGATAGCACCGCTCCCACTCCAACTTCAGAGGCATCTACCTCTACAATGAAGGGGCGGTCCAAATCAGGCTGCACCAATATTGGATCCGCGGAGAAACACCCTTTTAACTTAGAAAACGCATGAGTGGCTTCAGGCTTCCAATTAACCACATCCGCCCCTTTACGTGTCAAACCAGTGAGAGGTTTGGCTATCTCTGAAAACCCTTTAATAAATTTACGATAATAGTTAGCGAAACCCAAGAATCACTGCAGTGCCTTCAGAGACTTGGGTTGTACCCATTCCTTAATGGGTTTAATTTTGGAAGGATCCATGCGAAAACCGTTAGCTGATATGATATACCCCAAAAAATGTATCTCTTCCTCCATGAAGACGCATTTCTCTAATTTGGCGAATAGAGAATGCTCTCTGAGTCTCTGGAGTACAGTACGGACATTTCGGACATGTGACCAAAGACCGGGAGAAAAAACCAGAATGTAGTCCAAATAAACGACCACATATACACCACTGATATCTCTGAAAATATCATTGACAAAATTCTGAAACACTGCAGGTGCGTTACTTAACCCGAACGGCATTACAAGATACTCAAAATGGCCGAGAGGCGTATTGAACGCGGTCTTCCACTCATCGCCTTCTTTTATACGGATCAGGTTATATGCTCCCTGAGGTCCAGTTTGGTGAAATACTTGGCTCCCAACAGCTGATTATAAAGATCAGGGATGAGTGGAAGAGGATACTGGTTTTTCACAGTGATCGCGTTTAATTCGCGGTAATCAATGCAAGGTCTGAGGCCGCCATCTTTCTTTCCCACAAAAAAGAAACCAGCTCCTACTGGTGAGGTTGACGGTCTAATATACCCCTTTCTCAGACTGTCTGCTATGTAATCATTCATAGCCTGACGTTCTGGACCAGAGAGGTTAAATATTCTCCCCTTTGGGAGACGAGAAGCAGGTATCAAATCTATGGCGCAATCATACTTTCTGTGAGGGGGTAATTTCTCTGATTCCTGAATAGAAAACACATCTTCAAAGTCTCTAAAGGCATATGGTACAAATGGAGTCTTGACCTTCACTTGGTTTACAGATAGCGAGACACAGTTTTCCTGACACTTTGGGCTCCAGCGCACGATGTCACCCAAGTGCCAGTCTATGACTGGATTATGTTTACGTAACCATGGCATGCCCAGGATTACTGCAGATGATAGATTATTGATAGCAAAAAATGACACATTTTCAGCATGTAAAGACCCCACCAGCATTGACACTTCCTCAGTGACAAATTCCACTCCACCCTGGATGAGGGGAGTGCCATTAACTGCAGTGGTTCTAATGGGGGCATTAAGCCTTAGTAGTGGTACACCAAGAGTTCTCGCTACATGGAGATCTATGAAATTCCCCTCTGAGCCACTGTCTACATAAGCCTCCAAACACACAGATTTCTTAATATAAGATAACGAAATAGGTAATAAAACTTTGGCAGCATCCGCTGGCAATACCTGGGCACCTGGGCAGGCAGAGCCAGAGCCCCCCAGGTGCTGACATCCAGGGAATGAGGCCTTCTGATCTCCAGTGTTCATGCAGAGGACTCCAGCTTGTGGCTTGTACAGCATGTTGGAATGATGGGAGTGTTCCGCCACAGGACTGAGAAGCTAGACACAGATGCTTTGAGGGAGCAATCAGCAGACACAGCTCAGGGAAAAGAAAAAAAAAACAGAACCATTGGAAAAAGGAGAGAAAAAAAAAGGTAAGGGAATGCTTTTTATATATAGTATCTATATATATAAAAATGTTATGGCCAGATATAATGTGACAACCATCCGCTGTGAAGCTGAGCTGCTGGTAAGGCAGCACCCCGAGAAACCCCGAGACCCTTAACCCCTATACAAGGATCTGGAATTATAGCGGAGCCCAGGGGTAGCTGCCTATTATGAGCAACAGACACTTGAGAAAGGCGCAATTAGCGCCGAAACGCGTTGTGGAGACTGGGCATTCTACATCGATTGAATAAAGCTTTAAGGTATTTTATACAGAACGATCGCCTGGAGTGGTTTATAGCGCTAATCTAATACCACATCTTTATATGAACGCACACGTATCCTCCCATTGGGAAGCGTGGTATTCAGCAGCTGGGCACCCAGGACGCATCAGACGTCAATCACCACTTCTTTGGAACAAGCACGAGAATCAGCAGCGTGTGCATATTGGAAATCACGCTCATCCCTGCTTGCAGCACACCGGCTGATGTGGAAACCCTTTGGGGTAACAAATCAGTGCATAAACTAGTTGTGCGGTCAGCACAACTAGAGAAGGTGAGCCCTAGATATATTTAACCGCTCCCATGCCATAAACATCAGCAGTTTGGCGCAACATTGTTTTTGTTTCTTATATTATGAGCAACAGAGCAGGGTAGGTCGCCAGGGAAAAAAATCAAGACCCGAAAAACAAAGTCAGATGTCCGAGTCAAAACCGACAGGGCAGCGAAGGTACAAAATCATCAGGCAGTAGCAGAGTCGAGAATCCAGGCAAGGGTCAAGGGCAAAACCAAGAGGGCAGCTGAGGTACAAAATCGATAGGCAGAGGCAGAGTCAGAAATCCAGGCCAAGGTCAGAGACAAAACTAAACATACACTGTATCACTGGGGAACCAAAACTATATCTGGAGGCCTGCAAGACAGGCTCCAATGTATTTGAAGGGCGCGGTTACCTCCCATAGGCTGGAGCTCACAGCCCGATGACCTCATCCGGACCGCCCCTAGATCCAGGCCAGTTGGAGATGCACGACTGGCTCCACCCACGCCACCTCTGACAGAAGAACGCAGGCTGCGCCTAACGGACAACTCTGCAGGGCCCGCTCCTCTGCGACCAACACCACCCAGAGGGGAAACACAGCGGCGCTCAGCGACAGAGGCAGACGCCGCGGGAGCAGTTCCATATGAGGACAAGGCCCTCCTGTCACCGGTGCCACCAGCCAACGGAATCCGGCTCCTCCCAGTGGCCGAGGCAGGAACACCGGCCACCGAGTCCAATGGCGATGTGACACAATCATTTTCAGGAAGAAACTGAGTATAATCTGACAGAATTGCAGGGGTGTCAATACTTTTGGCCATGACTGTAGGTATGCTTACGTGTCTGTGCTTTTTTGAAGTCTGTGGGTCCACAAAAAAATTACTGGAAAAATTCCTGTTTCTGATTAGAGTAATGGATCAAAATAGCCTAACCAGTCTCAAGTGGATCACAAATAATGGTTGGTGGCCACTTATACTGCTCCTATCTGTTCTGCATTTCCTAAAAGTTAACTATACCATCATTATAAATAAGCCCCTGTACTTTGTGTCACCCCTACTTCATTGTTAGATTGTAAGCTCTTATGAGTAGGGCTGTCATTATTTTGCTCTAATTATTAAATTGTATTATGCTTTGTTTTGTATTGTATTGTATTGTATTTTCTGACAACTGCTTCTTATGATTGTTTGAATATGAACCTCTGAATTGTGAAGCGCTGCGGAACATGTTGGCGCTATATATATCAAGATTATTATTATTATTATTATTATTATGTGATTAACATTGTAATGTATAGGGGAAGCTTTACAATTTTTTTTTTCATAAATGAAAATCACTGATGAAACACTAATAATCAAAACTGACACAATTACCAATATGAATATATGATGTGAAATGTTTTTATTTTAAAAATAATAATTCTATTTTGTTATAACTAAGCACAGTTAGTTACTATACACGGGCAATGCTTAAGCTCTATATATATATATATAAAAATGAGGTACGGTATTTGTTAATATTTAGGCCAAAATGTGCAAGCATGCAACCCATATATTTTTTCCACATTTTATATTTTTGCAGGGTGCAGTCAGGTCCATTAATGGTGACCTTTTAAATTAGAGACATGTCCCACTTTGATGCTCTGGTAGTGTTGGGCAGCCCTTCTAATTGAATAGCAGGGGCGTGTAACAGGCTGTTGGCTAGGCAGTGTGCTTCAAATGTGTGTGACCTGTGCCCAAATGCCTTTACCTGCATGTAATTCTAATACTAAGCAATCATCCTCCCCAAGTGGTTGTTTCATCAGTATTTTGCATCAGCGTTATCCCCTTTATTAAGGGGGCCTTTTGCATCTTGAATATACTTTTTTTTTTTTTCTATGACATTGGCTGGCAAAAACCATTGCCTTTTTGCTATGTTTATAACACACAATGAACACAATGAAAACAAAATCAGAAAAGCATTTTTTTACTGCACTTGGAATTTTCTTATGCAGTACACTGTATGGTAAACAGAATAGTATAATTTAAAACTATAACTCATCCTTCAATAAACAACCCCTTATATGGCTATTATTATTAATATTATTATTATTATTTATTTATAGAGCACCATTTATTCCATGGTGCTGTACATGAGACGAGGTTACATACAAACAAGTTAAAAATACTATGTACAAACTAACAGTGACAGACTGGTACAGAGGAGAGAGGGGACACTAACCTTAAAGGCTTACACTCTACAGGGCAATGGCGGGCAAGGGGAACAGTAGGTTGGGTCTGCTTGGGTGGTGGTGGAGCGCCTGGTCCACTGGTGGTGGAGTGCAAGATCCAGTGGTGGTAAGGTGGCACCATGGTTATTTTAGGCTGTAGGCTGTTCTGAATAGATGGGTTTTCAGGTACCTCTTAAAAGTTCCGAGTGTAGGAGATAGTCGGACGTTTTGAGGTGAACAATTCCCGGGGATGGGGGATGCTTAGGCGAAGTCTTGCAGGCAGTTAGATGAGGAACGTACAAGTGTGGAGGAAAGGAGAAGGTCTTGGGAGAATTGAAGATTACGAGTTGGATGATATCGGGAGATTAGTTCAGAGATATATGGGGGACAGATTGTGGACGGTTTTGTAAGTCAATGTTAGTAGTTTGAATTGGATATGCTGGGGAATTGGGAGCCAGTGGAGGGATTTGCAGAGAGGAGAAGTGGAAGAGCAGCTAGGAAAGAGGTGGATTAGTCAGGCAGAAGACTTAAGGACAGATTGGAGGTGTGCAAGAGTGTTAGAAGGGAGGCCACAGAAGAGGTTGCAGTGGTCAAGACGGGAGATAATGAGGGCGTGCACTAGTAGTTTAGTAGATTGAGGGTTGAGGAAGGGACGGATTCTGAAAATATTTTTGAGTTGGAAGCGGCAGGAGGTGGTGAGAGCTTGGATGTGTGGTTTGAGCAGTATGTAGAGTTAAAGGAATAACGGATATATTCTGGCACATTAACAAGCCAAAATCCAAATATTCCTATAGCTGTCAATTTTTGTTCAGAGATTGTCTGTTCAGGTGTTCGCCCTTGTCTCCCCTCACAAAAAATGTCCCCCTTCTTTTGCTTGAGGGTTAATTTATCTCATGGGAAAAGGGTGTTACTTGTGTTAATTAACTTCAGGCCCAGGATATTACCTTATTACCTAAATATTCTCATAACAAAAAGGGTCAGAAAAAACCTGCTGTGAATAGCCACACAAGGCAGGAAGGTTATTGTCCCAGCTCCAGACTGAGAGAAAATGGGGTGGGAAATCTGCAAACTTCTGACAGTTAAACCAGATGGAGAGGAGCCCTCTGATTAAAATAGAATTTGAACATCCCATACATATACCAAGCATATCACTGGACTGGGGAGTCCCCTCTGCATTCCACATACTATCCATTTCAATCTAGCACCATGCATTGAGCAGATATGGAGAAGGGCAACTAAGAGTTGGCTAGAGAAACTAGATTTGGTGTTAAAGCGTAGAGGAGAGTCCGTAGGATCCAATGGGACCAGAACTGCTCCTCTCGGGCCCTTCAGGGGGGGGAGTTATGGCCATCCCTAGTGTGGTGAAATCGGCCACCGCAGCTCCACAGCGCCTCCTGTTAAACCCAGGTCAGTCAGAGAACTGCCTGAGGATAAAGAAGGGCCGCAGCTGCCCTGCCTGTGCTGGTTTATTAAGGCACCTCTCAGTGAGTGTGGTATATGCCTTCTAGCCCACAGCCAGAAGCACATATAATCTCCTCCACCCCATCACTGCCAGAGGCCCTGAATAACTCCAAGCACGAATGCTGCCACCAGCTTCTAGTTTAATATAAGTCCGGTCCGTGGTCGGGCTTATATTGGGTCAGAAACCAACCCAGGTAGCGTTAAATGAGCACACGTACGTGGGGATCGTGATCAAGATAAAAAGAGCAACTCAAGATTAAATTTATATATTTAATCACGCTAATGGTACACTAGATATTAATATTTACAGTTATTAAGATGTTACAGATATTACAGTCAGATATGCCAATAAAACGATAAATGGAATACACAGAATTACACACACATGTGATCAGTTACCTTAATGCTGATGGCACCACAAGGGCGGCGTGGCACCAATCTGTTCCTAGGGTACTCTCTGGCTTTGGTGGAATAATAATGCCTCTTCAGAAGAAATACAATATGGAGATGAGGCAGATGATTTTTATACATTATGGGCTGACCCCTGTCTCCACCCATCTCGCACCTCTGGGCTGTCTCACAATTCCCACCCCTCTGAGTGAAGATATAGATACCCAAATTCTATAATCTGCCCTAGCCTTGTCTGTGGGCATCACAGACGGAAGACAATGCTTTCATGTTTTCAGTTATGATTTTATCTTCGCCTGGATATGAAACATGACTATTCTGAGAGCAGTCTAGTAGCCAATATTACTTTTAGATGGCTTACAGTCATCCTACATTCATATGAATACAAGCCTTATCACTGTCTAGATATGCAGAGTTCATATTTACATTCGATATTATCACAGGGTGGACGGCTTATGAGATATTAAACGTTATAACTCGTCTCCTCTCAGTCTAGCTGGCTGAAAGGGTTTTCCCCTCCACTTGTGATACAGGGAAATTGAATGTGTCACCTTTTGGCAAATCCCCATTTCCTAAGGAGCTCAATACACCTGGCTAAATGAAATCTCACTAGCTGATCAGCATATCAAAGGTGAGGTGTGGCCTGTTGGCTGGCATCTACATGCTAATTAATCTACTACTGGCCAGACATGAATGGTCTCTGGCTTGCAAAGGTGGGGGCTTATCTCTTTATGAGTGAGATGTGTCTTATCAAATTGCTTTCTGAGAGGAATGGAATCTGGGGAATATGGCAATATTCCTTACCAATACTGCTTATTCATCACACCTAGGTTTTAATAATATGTTAGTGCAAGGATACAGGGGAGGAGAATCTAAGACCACCCAGAGGTCGATCTGAGCAACTTGGGAGTGGCAGCCTAGAGTACAACACTTCGGCCTGACCCCTCCCTCTTTGTAATTTTCCAAGGGGGACTGGTGTCGTGTCATGTGTTGGAGAATTACCTCAAGCAGGGCCTGTGGCTCTATACTGTGACCGTGTGGTCACAAGCATCAAGGAATCAGTAACTGGTTACATTTGTCTGTACTTCTGCGTGTACTCTATTTATCTTTTTTTGTACACTGACTGTAATATCTGTATTACACATCTGTATATATTACTCTAGTGTGCCCTTACGATGATTAAATATAAAATGTAATGTCATGTTGCTCTTTTATCTCGATCACGAGATTCTCACATTTAAGTGCTCGTTTAACATTATACGCTACCTGGTTTGGTTTCTTTTTTTTTTTTAAACCATTTGGTTTTTATTGAAATTTATAAGACAGAAAAAGTCAAACAAGTAATGTAGTTGCAAAGAGCATCACATAAAACACATATCATAAGGGGAAGGAGGGGGAAGGGGAACAAGGGGAGGGAGTATACAGATCATGACAGCGAGTAGTTCGAATAATATACAGGAGTCTAGTCAGATTCACAGAGATACATTGCATAAGAACCAAAAGACAGACATCACCAAAAATGAAAAAACAACTAAAAAAAAGAACGGCGACGGGAGCTCAAGAGGGCAATGACACTGTATTGTGTGGGGAGGATATCCAAGGGTCCCACCAATTTAATATACGGTTTCTCCGGGTCAGACCCTGTGCCAATATCGCTTCATATGAGAAATGCTGATTTAAACGCACTATGACTTCAGACCTCGTGGGGAGGGTGGAGGTGCGCCAGTGAGACGCAATAGTAAGTCTGACCACAATAAGAACATTTGTAATGATGGGACGTAATATGGATGGGTATGAAGACAGGTCTATCCCCAGTAAAGCTAATGGGGCCTCTAGAGATATAGGAAGGCCAGTAAGGGATGCAAGCAATGAGCTCACGTCCGCCCAGAACAACGTCAGACATGGACAGCTCCACCAAATATGAGTCTCGGAGCCCAATTGAGGACAGCCCCTCCAACACGTAGCCAAGGGGGCAGGATCTCTGCCGCGAAATTTAGTAAGTTTGGCAGGAGTGAGGTACCAGTCCAACATGATCTTCTTGGACTGTTCTAGGTGACCAATACAAGAAGTGTAGGAGGCTGCATGCCCCGAGGCCTCATGCCATTGTGTCAGCGAGGCAGTGAACGCTAATCTGGATTCCCACTTCCGCATATAGGGCAATTTAAGATCAGCCTCAATGGAGAGGAGTGCCTTATATATGAGCGACACTCAGCAGCTAGTAGGTGATAGTTGCTTGAACAAAGCCTGCAATGGGAGATTAACCGTCAAGAGGTCACAGTCTGGGATAGACACTGAGCGTATAAAGTGTGAGAGGCGTAAGTGGTCAAAGAGACAGGAGGAGGGGAGGGAATACTTGGTTTGTAATGTAGTAAAAGGCATAACCCGTTTGTCCTGTAAGATGTCTCGAAGCATGAGCACCCCCTTTGTCCTCCACGGCAAGAGCGAGATCTCCGTCATCAGACACTCAACTGCTTTAAGAGAGATATAGTGGAAAAGAAAAGGAAGGTGGGAATGGGACAAGGCATTCTAGAGAGCCAGGACCGATCAGATGGAGAGTAGGCTGCCAGGTGGGGAGAAGGGGCGTATACGATTCATTTCAAGGAGAAGTCTGTCCGATTCACACGGAGTGTGGTAGGTCTCCAGTTGAAGCCATAGAGATTGGGGAGCGTTCACCCAATATATTTTGGCAATATCCAGAGAAACAGCTATATAGTAGGGCGTAATATCAGGGACACCAAGTCCACCGGATTTATACGGAAGAGTAAGCGTCGATATTGCAATCCTGTACATTTTACCACTCCATATGAATTTAGCCAAAGTCGCCTGAAAGAGATTAAGAAATCTGCGAGGGAAGTGGAAGGGTATACAGCACAACAGGTATAATATTTTAGGAAGAGCCATCATCTTCACCAGATAAATCCTAGCCATCCAAGACAGCTGGAGGGTAGAATAGTGGGTGAACGTCGTTCTAAGATCAGCCAGCAGAGCTTCACAGTTAGTTTGGATCAAACGCTTTGTAGGTGTGATGTGGATTCCTAAATATTTGAAACCATTGGGCGACCAAAGGAAAGGAAATGCATCGCGAAGGGAGCGTTGGAGCAAAGAGGGGACATTAATAGGAAGAACTGCTGATTTAGACAGATTAAGTTTATAGTAAGAGGCGTTGGAAAAGTTTTCAAGGATCTCCATAAGAGCAGGTATTGATGTTTCCAAATGAGTGCAGGAAAGAAGAAAATCATCTGCATAAAGTGATATTCTGTGATCAGTAGGTCCGACCTCAATACCCCTCAGAGCCGGATGGGTGCGAATAATAGCTGCTAGTGGTTCCATCACAAGAGCGAACACTAGAGGTGAGAGGGGGCAACCCTGACGGGTTCCATTGGAGATGGTGAAGGCTGAGGAGGTGAAACCACCCGCTCTAACAACCGCAGAGGGGGAAGAGTATAGAGCCATGATGGACGAGTACATGTTGCCCAATATTCCAAATTTCTCCACGACCGCAGCCAGGAACCCCCAATGCACTCGATCAAAGGCTTTCTCAGCGTCCAAAGAGATGAGTGCACCAGAGGCACCTCTCCTCTCTAGGATCTTCAAGAGGTCGGAGACTCTCCTTATGGCATCTCTCGTCTGTCTACCAGGAATGAAACCCACCTGGTCCAGAGCGATCAAGGAGGGTAGTATGGTCTTGAGACGGTCCGCCAGCAGCTTTGAGTAAATTTTTAGATCACAATTTAGCAGGGCAATAGGGCGATAATTACCCGGGAGGGAGACTTATCAGGCTTAAGAATGGTAGAGATGGAGGCGGCTAAACACTCAGGTTTAATCATGCCCTTCTTTTGCCAGTGGTGAAATGAGAGAAGATGAGGTGCAACAAGTGGGCCAAAGGCGGCATAATAGTGATAAGAAAACCCGTCGGGACCGGGGGCAGAACGTTTATGGGAGGAGCGAATCACTGACAAAATCTCTTCTTGGGAAAAGGGTCTATTCAAGAAATCTTGCTGTGATACAGATAGAGCAGGAAGGGCCGCACGTGAGAGAAAGTCTTGGATAACCTCAGGAGTGGGCTGAGAAGTATTAGGATCCGAAGACAGATTATATAACGATTGTTAGAAATGTTTACATTGATCTGCTATCTCGATCGGATTGCGAATCGTGTTACCCTGGGGAGTGACAACATGAGAAATTCTACTTTTAAGTTCTACTTCACGTACCCTGCGGGCCAAAAGAGCACCCGCCCTGTCACCCATGGCATAGTATCTCGATTTAGTTTTCTTAAGGAGATGTTCCACCTTAGAAAGAAGAAGCATGCGTAACTGATTCCTGGTGGCAGGAGATCAGAAAGAATAGCAGAGGAGGGATGAGTAAGGAGGGTCTGTTCAAGTGATTTGATTTTAGTAAGCAGTTTTTGCGTTGCGGCTTCATGGAGTTTCTTGGCATGGGCTGCCAGTTTTATAAAGTGTCCACGGATAACCGCTTTATGCGCATACCACAGGGAATCTGGGGAGATCCCTTCAACATCATTCAGTTGAAAATAGTCAGTGAGGTGAGATGAGATAGCCTCACAGTTAACCGGGGAGGACAGGAGGCGCTCATTAAGGGTCAATTGAGAGAGAGGGAGAGGTGGTGTTGCGTCTTGTAAAGTTATTTGAACCGGAGCGTGGTCAGACCAGTTGATGAGGTTTATGTCGGCCGAGAGACACTGGGAGAGCAAGGAATCACTGACTAAAGTAAAATCAATGCGGCTAAAAGTTTTAAATCTGGACGAAGAAAAGGTGTATGTGCGTTCTTCCGCATGAAGATATCTCCATACATCATGTAGATGAAATGAAGAGATCGTCGGGTTTAGGTCGGTCCGAAAGTCAGAAGGGGCATAGCAGTCAAGGGATTTATTCAGAGGCGCATTGAAGTCACCAGCAATAATTTTGTGTCCTACTAGGGCTGAGGATTGAGTATCAAACAGGGTCCTAATATAGGTAGTTTGTCAGGAATTAGGAGCATAAACAGACATCATAGAATACAAAACATTATCCAGACGGCAAGTAACTAGTACAAATCTGCCCTCAGGATCAGACACAGAGGTGACCAATTAAAAATTTAAGCTAAAACGGAAAAAGATTGCCACACCCGCTCGCTTGCTGGAGGCATTAGCAAAGAATTGGTGAGGATAGAATGATGAGGCTACCCTATGATTGTCTCCTCCAAGAAGATGGGTCTCTTGTAAAAAAAACTATGTCAGGTCGGGTCTTACGTAATTGACCTCGAAGGAGAGCCCGCTTCTGGGGGAGTTCAATCCATTAACATTTAACGATAAAGTTACAATCGGCATGGTGGAGGTGCAAAGTCAATGCAAGTCTCATATCTCGCAATAAAAGCAAAGACATCGTACATAAATTCCTGTATAATAGGTGATCCGATATAGAAAGGTTTCGGCTGTCAGAGGAGTACAAGTGGAGAGTAATAGGAAGAGGTAGGCAAGGGGAAACAACAAGAAAAACAATAAACATAACTGCAAAAAGGTCGGCAGATGAAGTACCAAACATGGTAAGGGTTCTCAGAGCAGAGGAGAACCTAGAGCGAAAAAAATACGCTCTCGGGGCAAAGTTCCCAGAGAAAGGAAAGATATAAAGATCGCAGAAGCGATGGAGTTCTGAGGTGGTGAAAAAGAGACGCAGATGCGATATAGTGCTGGAGTGGGGAAAAAGAGACGCAGATGCGATATAGTGCTGGAGTGGGGAAAAAGAGACGTAGATGCGTCAGTGAGGAAAGAAGGAGTAATAGAAAAGAGAGTAAACTTAAGAGAAGAGAATGAGCAATGGAAGAGGAGGAGAGAGAGATAAGAGGGGGGAAGGGACCAGAGAGGTCAAAGAGGTAGACGATAGGGAGAGAAGGAAAAATAGGTTAGAGTTAAAGGCAAGGAGTACCGTAGGAGAGATAAAGGGTAAAGTTAAAAGTAAAGTCTGGGAACAAAAAATCGGCTCAGGAAGCAGATCCCAGAGCTAGATATATCACATTATAGATCTTCAGTGGAATCTATCGGTCAGGCGACGTCCCACTCCACCACTATCTTCTTCCTTCGGGGAGCCGCTTCATCAGAACGTCGCGGAAGGGAGCGTGGAGGATCCGAAGACGTCGCTTCAGAGAAAAGGTCCCAATCAGTCAACAAACATTTCGCTTGCAATGGCGTGAGGCAAACGTGGGCGGTGTCGTTCCTGTGCACAATGAGCCTCGCCGGGCGACCCCACATTGCGAATTCTCATTATCCCGGAGAATGTTAGTATACGGTTTGAACGGACACCTCAAGGCAAGGGTTCCAGGTGACAAGTCTGGGAAGACTGCGATGTTTGCAAAACGGTCAGGGAGAGATGGTTTACGTCGTAGAGCTTGAAGGAAATCTTCTTTCGCCTCATAAAAGTGTATTCTCACCAGGACGTCTCGGGGAAGCTCCGCTCGCACACCCGAAGGTTTTGGGACTCTATGGATACGGTCTATCTTAATATCACATTTATCCAGGTCGGGTAGAACTTCCATCATAAAATCCTGTAGTAAGGGTCTAAGCTCAGAAGCAGAGATTATTTCTGCGATGCCCGGGGTCGCACATTATTTTGGCGATGGCGGTCTTCTAGATCACAATTTTAGCCTGTACTCTGGTCATCGTCTGCTGTAGCTTCTCGTGGTCATCCAAGAGAGAATTGTGAGAATTGATGAGCTCAGCCATTTTATTCTCAAGGTGGTCCGTGCGGGAGCCCAGATCTGATACTTCGCTGCGCAGCTCTGCAACCACCTTCTCAATGTCCTCCTGAATAGATGACCGGAGCTCCCCAAACATAACCCTCATCTGTGAGGGGGTAATGGGGGTCTCCGAGCTCCCTGGGAGGCAGAGGATGTATGGCCTTGTGCATCTTGGCGGGAAGCACGGGCAGCACGAGGTGATGGAGGCGCCATATTAGCTGCTGTTGTTGTTGCAGGAGCAGAGGGGCCAGCAGTAAAAAAGTCTGATACTCACTTAGGGAGCAGGGTTTCAGCAGGCTTTACCTTACCCATCAATGCCAGGGTGTTTCAGCAACAGAGGGATCCAATTAGGGTGATCAGATTCCGCCTAAAAGATCATTTAAATCCAGTTAGAGGCTCTGGGACCCAGGAGCTCCTGAATCAAGCAGCCTCTGCCATGCGCTGCTCAGCCACGCCCCCCTGGGTTGGTTTCTGATCCTGATATAACCCCACAGATGGACTGGGCCTATATCTGAATGAGGAACTGGTGGTAGCATCTGATGCTTATGTTATTCAGGACCCCTATCAGTGGTGAGTGGCAGTTATTACTGTACTTCTGGCCTGGGGCTGGAAGGCATATACAACTCTCACTGAGGGTGTTTTAATAAACCAGCACTTACAGGGCAGCTGTATCCCTTATCCTCAGTCAGTTACCTGACAGTGCTTCCGATAAGAGGGGCGCTAAAGAGTTGCCAGGTTCAGTGATGAATTCGTCATATAGAGAAACATTTTTAAAAAGATATGACTTTTGGAAGAACAGGATGTAAAAACAAAAGCACAAAAATGAAAAACTGCCTGGTCCTGAAGAGGTTAATGTAATAGACTGCCAAAACAAACCAGCAAGATAGTTGGTTTTCATAGACAGATAGCAACACAGCAGAAAAAGAACACAGCTCCACAATAGCTTATGTTTCTCAGTGTGGGAGAAGTAAGGATAGAGCTCTGAACTCCTGTTCTAACCTCCTGCATGATTACAAAGTGCTGGGACAGTAGAGCACAGATAACTTACACCTTTCTGATAGGGTCCTTGTGAGGGAAGTTGAGTTGAGTTTAGTTGTCTCATATTACAAATCCTTCTATCAGCTCTTTTCCTCACCTAGCACTGCCAGTTCTGCTGTACTGCCCCTCTGTCCCTAGACTGCCTGTACAGAAATGGGTCACACTTATGTCTGTTGTGCTCAAAGGAACTCATAAGTCTGATTATTGAAACAGCTCCAGACAATGTGAGAGGGGTGTGTGTCCTGAAGCTCATGCTTGAAGGATGTGGGTAGCTTGAGCTCCTGCTCTCTGATCTGCAAAGCTATGGGAATTTAGCTCCAGAGGAGCTGAAGACCCACCAAAACTACAGGATTCCCTTTGGATTACTTCTGGATTAACATGGACTACCTTTTGTATCTTTTATTTACTTGCCTCCCTTGGATTTAACTACCACCTGCCTTGAGAGCTGTGGTTACATAAGGCCCTGCGCTGCTGAGCAAGCGGCTAAAAGCGGGCTGATTCTTTATACAACTATTATCCGGAGGATTGCCTTTTACCCTTGGATTTAATCTACAGCTTCCCATTGTTGCCTGGATGTTTCTGGATTTGGGATAACTGGCTATCTTGGAGTCTGGGTTTGTAATAGCTGAAGCAACTAAACCGCGGTGGATGTCGGCTTTTCCCTGATCAGCTGTTTCATCTGCGCTGTTGTAATACCAACATAGCCTGCCGAACCCGACTTGGATTATTTACCTGATATGTAAAATTGTTGATTATCCCTTGAGGACTTGAGGATATCTGCAGGTAATTTTAGGATTGAAAGATTTGTGGATCTTGGCTCTGTGAGGACTGCCGGCAGCTGACCCGAAATAAAGTCCAGTGGGATTGTTTCTGGTCCCGCTGACTTAACAGTACTGCGGAAGATCATCTCATCCTATTCAGCAGCTGCTGAAGAGGTGTGCCGGATCTGCAGCTTTGACTCTCACTTAGACTGTTGCTGGCCGGGGAAAATCTTGTAAATCTCGCTGTGCGTCCTCTGTTTAAAGGGCAGCATAGAAAACCGGCAAGACAGCATCGGTGAGAGATAAGAAGATCCCCATAATAACTGTATTTATCTCCCAGCTCCTTAAGTGGATCTCTAAAGGTACCGTCACATGCGGCAATTTTGCTTGCAATTTCACTGTCAATTTGCTGGTTGCAGTTAGAGATGGGCGAATCCTAAATTACTCGGACTCGCTAGACTGTAACGAGTCTGAGTCCAGGACTCGCTACTCGTTGCGAGTCTAGCGAGTCCAATGTAAATGAATGGGGAGGCGAGTATTGCAGCGATTCCTCTGCTGCCGGACCCTATAAGGGGTCTGGCAGCAGAGGAAAAACCTGCAAATCCCCATGTTATTCTTTTAAAGCCAGCAGCAAAAAGCCGCTGGCTTTTAAAGAATAATAAAAAATAAAAAAAAAGATTGAAGGGGGGTCAGGGGGGGTGAGGGGGGAGAGGGGGGGTGCACCGGCCCGGCCGGCTACTTACCCCTGCCTCCGCCGCCGCTGCCGCCTCAGCCGCAGACTCGCTCCCCGAGTCTCTCTGCTTCTGTTTCCGGAGATTCCCGAATGGTGACAAGAGCAGTGAATAAATTAACTTGCGTCCTGCTCGGGAATCTCCGGAGCAGAGCGAGTCTGGCTGACAGCAGAGTTCAGCTCAGGTCCTAATGCCCTGAGCTGAACCCTGACTGTTTAGTCAGTTCTCAGCTCTGCTACATCCCTGTCTGTCTAAGCACAGACAGGGAAGTAGCAGAGCTGAGATTGCGTTTTGGACTACGTCGGACGGAAGAGGATTTTTAAAATAAAGATGGAGTCCCTAATGGCTTTTTTGTTTTATTTTTAATAAAAAATTTTCTCTGTGTTTTTTTTTTTATATTGATTACTGGAAATTCATGGCGGTCATGTCTAATATTGGCGTGACCGCCATAAATTTCAGGCTTAGGGCCAGCTGATAATACAAAGCTGGCCCTAACCCCTTAATTACCCAGTGAGCCATTGCCACCAGGGCCACTGGAAGAGCGGGGTTCAGCGCCAAAAGATGGCGCTTCAATGAACGCGCCATCTTCTGGGGCGGCTGCGGGCTGCAATTTGCAGCGGGGGGTGCCCAGACAGCTTGGGCCTCCCTGCGCTGCGGATTCCAGCCCCCAGCTGCTTAGCTGTACCTGGCTAGACATAGAAATTGCGCGGAGCCCCACGCATTTTTTTTTTAATTATTTCATGAAATTCATGAAATAATAAAAAAAGGGGGCTCGCCTATATTCTTGTGTCTGGCCAGGTACAAATAGGCACCTGGGGGTTGGGGGCAGCCCGTCGCTGCCTGCTGGATCTGGCTGGTTCCAGAAATACGGCGAAGCCCACGTGAAATTTTTCTGAAAAATCCATAAAACAATCCTAAAAAAGGTACTGCCTCTTTATTAACCCCTCCACCATGGTCGAGGGGTTAGTAAAGATGCAATCCTTTTTTAGGATTGTTTTATAGATTTTTCAAAAAAAAAAATTACGTGGGCTTCGCCGTATTTTTGTAACCAGCCGGATCCAGCAGGCAGCGACGGGCTGCCCCCAACCCCCAGGTGCCTATTTGTACCTGGCCGGACACAAGAATATAGGCGAGCCCTTTTTTTTATTATTTCATGAATTTCATGAAATAATAAAAAAAAAATGCGTGGGGCTCCGCGCAATTTCGATGTCTAGCCAGGTACAGCTAAGCAGCTGGGGGCTGGAATCCGCAGCGCAGGGATGCCCAAGCTTTCTGGGCACCCCCCGCTGCAAATTGCAGCCCGCAGCCGCCCCAGAAGATGGCGCATTCATTGAAGCGCCATCCTCTGGCGCTGAACCCCGCTCTTCCAGCGGCCCTGGTGGCATTGGCACGCTGGGTAATAAAGAGGTTAGGGCCAGCTTTGTATTATCAGCTGGCCCTAAGCCCGAAATTTATGGCGGTCACGCCAATATTAGACATGACCGCCATGAATTTCCAGTAATCAATATAAAAAAAAAACACAACACAGAGAAAAAATTTTTATTAAATATAAAACAAAAAAGACATTAGAGACTCCATCTTTACTCCAAAAATCCTCTTCCGTCCGACGTAGTCCAAAAACGACATCTTCACTGCCACAACCCTGTGCATACATATACATATCTATGCACAGGGAGTGAGCAGGCTGAGAACTATCTCAGCTCTGCTACATCTCTGTGTAGGCGGGCTCTAGGACCCTGGAGCTGCCGCAGCCCGCAAGTCCCAGAGCCCAGCACACAGCACATAGCAGAAGCCGGAAGAGAGGTAAGGAGCATTTCTCCCCCCTCTCTTCCTTCGCTCCCTGCGGACTCGTTACTGACTGCGAGTAATCCCTGAGATTACTCGCAGTGTAACGAGTCGGGCGAATCCCTTACTACTCGGCGAGTACCGAGTAGTAACGAGTAGATTCGCCCATCCCTAGTTGCAGTGAAATCATGGATACATTGTTCCATTTGTACATGGCAACAAAATAGAACAATGTGTCCATGATTTCACAACAACCAGCAAATTGCCAGTGAAATTGCTAGCAAAATCTGAACAAAATATTATTTATAAACTGCATCATCTGTTGCCAACGGGGACTTAACTGCTGCCTTGAGACACCTGCGGCATGGATCCAACATCGGAAAGACCGACAAAATCTTGTTTAAAGAGGGGAGCGGCGACGCTGCTGCGTCCCGGTTATTATTAAGGCTCCATGAGATGCCCGCGCAGACGCTAGTGCGACGCCTGTGAATTGCGGTATTGTGATTAACCTGGAGCGGGACTTACTAGAGGTGGCTGCAGATAGTATTTTTTGCTGCTGCCTGGAATTGAATAACATCGATATTTTATGATAGTAAAGATGGTAACTATTGTCTCCTTTTTCCTACTCTGTTTAAAGCTTTATTTTTTCTTTCAAACTATTATCTGCTTATTCTCTCTTCTGTATATTTCTGTGATCTTTCTCTACTCTGATCCTTTTGGCCTCACTTTTCTCTGTCCCAATCTAATTCACTATCTGTTTGGAATAAGTCCTTTTATACTAGGCTTTACCGACAAATTTAATAAGAATCTTCTCTGGACCTAATATTCTTATTAGAGTGGTCCCGTGATAACTCCTGATACTACATTCATATCGGAGGTGGAGTATATAGAAGATATTCCTTATATTACCAACTTGATAACGATATAGAGTGATTAGAGTTGCTATTATATTGTTGCTTCGCCCCTCTGGTCTTGATAACCCTGCAGATATTTTTAGTGTTGTGGTATAGTAACTCTTAAGGTACCTTTACACGCCGCTACAGCCGGGTGGAAACAACCGGGTTTATGAGACAAATGTATCTTGCACCGTCAAATCAACCCGAGGTAGCGGCGTGTAAAGGCGGTTGTTGCCACCCGTCACTCGTGGCACCTGTTTCAGAGCAGTGCTCTAAAACAGGTTGATTTCAACCTGATGGTAATGGCGTGTAAATACGGTAGGGTAAGGTTTATTCGTCACCTAGATAACTCCCCGGGGTGTGACACAGCCTCCGTGAAACCACCCCCCTTCAGCGATCATTGGTGGAAGCTCCTGCATTGCGATTGGTTGTCGCTGCATAGGGTGGCATATTTAAGGAGCTGACCAGTCACACTACACATTTGCTATAGCGTCATGTATTAGCCAGCCTTCCTGCGCTGGCCAATCATGATACCATTGCTTTGCCCAATCATCGTATGAGCGTCTCGTAATCCACAACTCTGGCATGCCTATGTGTTGTCCCTGCTGCACCAGGTCCTCCGTATTAACTTCTGTCGCGGCGTGTAAATGAGGGACGGTGCTCTACAGAAGGTAACTTTAGGCACCTGGCGGTGCATCCAGAGATAGATTCAACCTTCTGTAAAGCACCTTGTAGCGGCGTGTAAAGGCGGTATCGGGTACCGTTTGTAACCGTTTGTGCGTGCTCGTGCACGTGAAGCACCCGGTTGTTTCCACCTTGTTGTAGCGGCGTGTAAAGGTACGTTTTAGGTACCATCACATGGGGCGATATCGCAGGCAACCTTCGGGAGCGCGCACTTTTTTGGCGCGCTGACATAGTTTCTTTGGCGAAGTCACACGCAGCGATATCGCCGGCAACGCATCTGCGATCTTGCTGGCAACTATCGCTGCCAGGGTTAAAGTCTACTCTGGCAGAGATCCATAACATGGGAGCCTATAGGGGAAGTTGTTGGCAACATCGCAGTTGCGGCGTCACACAGGGCGATTCAGGCAGATCGTCTGAGCAACTTCTCCAGGTTTCCCAACATGTTGGGAAACCTGGCTATGTTGCTTAGGCAACTTATCGCCTTGTTATCACCCTGTCACACGCGGCAACTCATGAGCGATGTTGCCGCAACTTAGCCACGCCCCTAAGTTGCCGGCAACATCGCCAGAGAGATCACCCCGTGTGACGGTACCTTTGCTCTTCAGAGACGCATTAACGTACATTTATTATTGCTCTGATGCTGCTGTACACTTCACCCAAATCCTTCACAACGCTGTTGCGATTCTTTAAGATTTGCTGATGCATTAGCATTGTATTTAAATTAGTTTCAAACAGTATCAGTGTGCATAACGCAAAATTTGTATTTTTATATAGCATCTCATTTATAACTAACTATTTTTAGACTTAATAAGTTTTTCAAGTGCTAATACTAAACTTCATTGTAAATAATTTTATTGACACAATTTTTCACTCATTTTATTAACTAACTTTGTGTAGATAAAACAATACTACGCTTTTTATAGTTCTTTATTTTAATATATTTGTTTATAGACTGAATAACGCACTAACTACCATAGCTATACACTATTGTAGTAAAAGTCTTGGAATAATTGTTTAATGTAACATATTTATCACTCTAATCTTCAAACTGTAAACTTTTGCAAACCTTAGATATTTATTTGAAGACTAGCTGTGAGCCCGATTCTAAAGAATCGGGAGTCTAGAAGCCGTATTTCCTTTATTTAAAAATAGTTTTAACTAATAATCCAATAATTCCATTATATCTTTCCATCAACTACATATAATTGTATGGTTGATATCATTTTTGGAAAATTGAACTATTATGATGTAAGGGTCTTGGAACACAAAGTAACAATACTTGTTAATGTGTCAATAGCTTGATTTGACAAATCAATATTGATATTCTGCGTATTAGCCAGTTTGTGTCAGCCCACCAATCGCATCAAGATGCCCTTACGTCTGGTGGGTCCTAATCTAACTAATTCCGAATTATGAATATTTTGATTTATTTAACAGCAGCATTTTTCATCTATTTAAAAAGGATGTGGATGTAAAAAATAAAATTTCCACACCTGACACCTAAGGAGTTACCGTCAACAGACTTGCAGCAATTTCCATAGCACAACTAAGGAATTTGCAGTAAACTTGCGGGAAATGGAGCAAACATGGCTACGGCAGATACAGGAAATACAGCCACTAACAAACCACAGGTCACTGCAGTTATTGTGGCTGAAACAGCCGCAACCACGTTGTCTGCATCCACTGCAAGTAAACTACAAATTCCATACACATTGCATGAAAATTACGGCAAGTGTGCTGTAGGTGAGCCCTAAGGCAGCAAATGTAGAAATGTTAAATTAAAAAAAAAACATCCACAAATAGCTAAAAAATGCTGGAGTCAAAGGTAAATCTCAATTTAGATATGTCCCTCTCTATCTATATATAGTGAACACACCTTGAGATGGAGATGTGTGTGAACAGCCATCCCACCCATCTCTTAGCTGTTCACAAAAACCTCTCCCTGTAAAACAAACTTGTAGTGCTGGAACATAATATGATGGTTTCTATCACCAAATTGTAAAATTTGGATGATACACATCTATGATCTCAAACTAAATGTGTGTTCATCTGTATATATATATATACTAGATGGTGGCCCGATTCTAAAGAATCGGGTAGTCTAGAATCTATATATAGTTTATTTAGTAATAGGGGAGTGCTGTGAAATTAATTGTGTGTATACAGGCGGCTCAGTGGTCAGCAGTGAGGGCGGTGGCTCAGTGGTCAGCAGTGAGTGCGGTGGCTCAGTGGTCAGCAGTGAGTGCGGTGGCTCAGTGGTCAGCAGTGAGTGCAGCAGAGGCTGGAGGGGGCAGAGGCTGGAGGGGGCAGAGGAGGGAGGAGGCAGAGGACGGAGGAGGCAGAAACTGGAGGGGTTAGAGGAGGAAGGGGTCAGGGGAGAGCAGAGGCAGGGGAGAGCGGAGGCAGGGGAGAGCGGAGGCTGGAGGGCAGGGGAGAGCGGAGGCAGAGGAGAGCGGAGAGCGGAGGCTGGAGAAGAGCGGAGGCTGGAGAAGAGCGGAGGCTGGAGAAGAGCGGAGGCTGGAGAAGAGCGGAGGCTGGAGGGCAGGGGAGAGCGGAGGCAGAGGAGAGCGGAGGCTGGAGAAGAGCGGAGGCTGGAGAAGAGCGGAGGCTGGAGGGCAGGGGAGAGCGGAGGCAGAGGAGAGCGGAGGCTGGAGAAGAGCGGAGGCTGGAGAAGAGCGGAGGCTGGAGGAGAGCGGAGGCTGGAGGAGAGCGGAGGCTGGAGGAGAGCGGAGGCTGGAGGAGAGCGGAGGCTGGAGGGCAGAGGAGAGCGGAGGCTGGAGGGCAGAGGAGAGCGGAGGCTGGAGGGCAGAGGAGAGCGGAGGCTGGAGGCAGAGGAGAGCGGAGGCTGAAGGGCAGAGGAGAGCGGAGGCAGGGAGAGTGGAGGCAGGGGAGAGTGGAGGCAGGGGAGAGCGGAGGCAGGGGAGAGTGGAGGCAGGGGAGAGTGGAGGCAGGGGAGAGTGAGGCAGGGGAGAGTGGAGGCAGGGAGAGCGGAGGCTGGAGGGCAGAGGAGAGCGGAGGCTGAAGAGCGGAGGCTGGAGAAGAGCGGAGGCTGGAGAAGAGCGGGGGCTGGAGAAGAGCGGAGGCAGGGGAGAGCGGAGGCTGGAGGGCAGAGGAGAGCAGAGGCTGGAGAAGAAGGGAGGCTGGAGA
Organism: Allobates femoralis; assembly: GCA_033576535.1. Lineage (NCBI taxonomy): Eukaryota > Metazoa > Chordata > Amphibia > Anura > Aromobatidae > Allobates > Allobates femoralis. The sequence goes on from JARQOC010000003.1 coordinate 361,105,819, forward strand.
AGAGCGGAGGCTGGAGAAGAGCGGAGGCTGGAGAAGAGTGGAGGCTGGAGAAGAGCGGAGGCAGGGGAGAGCGGAGGCAGGGGAGAGCGGAGGCAGGGGAGAGCGGAGGCAGGGGAGAGCAGAGACAGGGGAGAGCGGAGGCTGGAGGGCAGAGAAGAGCGGAGGCTGGAGAAGAGGGAAGGCTGGAGAAGAGGGAAGGCTGGAGAAGAGCGGAGGCTGGGGGAGAGCGGAGGCAGGGGAGAGCAGAGACAGGGGAGAGCGGAGGCTGGAGAAGAGCGGAGGCAGGGGAGAGCGGAGGCAGGGGAGAGCGGAGGCAGGGGAGAGCAGAGGCAGGGGAGAGCAGAGGCAGGGGAGAGCAGAGGCAGGGGAGAGCAGAGGCAGGGGAGAGCAGAGGCAGGGGAGAGCAGAGGCAGGGGAGAGCAGAGGCAGGGGAGAGCGGAGGCAGGGGAGAGCGGAGGCAGAAGAGAGCGGAGGCTGGAGGGCAGAGGAGAGCGGAGGCTGGAGAAGAGTGGAGGCAGGGGAGAGCGGAGGCTGGAGGGCAGGGGAGAGCGGAGGCTGGAGAAGAGCGGAGGCTGGAGAAGAGCGGAGGCTGGAGGGCAGGGGAGAGCGGAGGCAGAGGAGAGCGGAGGCTGGAGAAGAGCGGAGGCTGGAGAAGAGCGGAGGCTGGAGAAGAGCGGAGGCAGGAGGGCAGGGGAGAGCGGAGGCAGAGGAAGAGGGAGGCTGGAGAAGAGCGGAGGCTGGAGGGCAGGGGAGAGCGGAGGCAGGGGAGAGCGGAGGCTGGAGGGCAGAGGAGAGCGGAGGCTGGAGAAGAGCGGAGGCTGGGGAAGAGTGGAGGCAGGGGAGAGCGGAGGCTGGAGGGCAGGGGAGAGCGGAGGCTGGAGAAGAGCGGAGGCTGGAGAAGAGCGGAGGCTGGAGGGCAGGGGAGAGCGGAGGCAGAGGAGAGCGGAGGCTGGAGAAGAGCGGAGGCTGGAGAAGAGCGGAGGCTGGAGAAGAGCGGAGGCAGGAGGGCAGGGGAGAGCGGAGGCAGAGGAGAGCAGAGGCTGGAGAAGAGCGGAGGCTGGAGGGCAGGGGAGAGCGGAGGCAGAGGAGAGTGGAGGCTGGAGAAGAGTGGAGGCAGGGGAGAGCGGAGGCTGGAGGGCAGGGGAGAGCGGAGGCTGGAGAAGAGCGGAGGCTGGAGAAGAGCGGAGGCTGGAGGGCAGGGGAGAGCGGAGGCAGAGGAGAGTGGAAGCTGGAGAAGAGCGGAGGCTGGAGAAGAGCGGAGGCAGGGGAGAGCGGAGGCTGGAGGGCAGAGGAGAGCGGAGGCTGGAGAAGAGGGGAGGCTGGAGAAGAGCGGAGGCTGGAGAAGAGCGAGGCTGGAGGAGAGCGGAGGCTGGAGGAGAGCGGAGGCTGGAGAAGAGGAGAGGCAAGGGAGAGCGGAGGCTGGAGGGCAGAGAAGAGCGGAGGCTGGAGAAGAGCGGAGGCTGGAGAAGAGCGGAGGCTGGGGGAGAGCGGAGGCTGGGGGAGAGCGGAGGCTGGGGGAGAGCGGAGGCAGGGGAGAGCGGAGGCAGGGGAGAGCGGAGGCAGGGGAGGAGCGGAGGCAGGGAGAGAGCGGAGGCTGGAGAAGAGCGGAGGCAGGGGAGAGGGAGGCAGGGAGAGCAGAGGCAGGGGAGAGCAGAGGCAGGGGAGAGCAGAGGCAGGGGAGAGCGGAGGCGGAAAGGCAGGAGGAGGGGAGCGAGGCAGGGGAGAGCGAGGCAGGGGAGAGCAGAGGCAGGGGAGAGCGGAGGCAGGGGAGAGCGGAGGCAGGGGAGAGCGGAGGCTGGGGAAAGAGCGGAAGGCTGGGAAGAGCGGAGGCTGGGAAGAGCGGAGGCAGGGGAAGAGCGGAGGCAGGGGAGAGCGGAGGCTGGAGGCAGAGAAGAGCGGAGGCTGGAGAAGAGGGAGGCTGGAGAAGAGCGGAGGCAAGGGGAGAGGGAGGCAGGGGAGAGCAGAGGCAGGGGAGCAGGAGAGGCAGGGGAGAGCAGAGGCAGGGGAGAGCAGAGGCAGGGAGAGCAGGAGGCAGGGGAGAGCGGAGGCAGGGGAGAGCGAGGCAGGGGAGAGCAGAGGCAGGGGAGGGAGGGGGAGGCAGAGGGGAGAGCGGAGGCAGGGGAGAGCGGAGGCATGGGGAGAAGCGGAGGCAGGGAGAGCGGAGGCAGGGGAAGAGCGGAGGCCAGGGAGAGCGGAGGCTGGAGGGCAGAGAAGAGCGGAGGCTGGAGAAGAGGGGAGGCTGGAGGAAGAGTGGAGGCAGGGGGAGAGGGAGGCAGGGGAGAGCGGAGGCAGGGGAGAGCAGCAGGCAGGGGAGAGCAAGGCAGGGGAGAGCAGAGGCAGGGAGAGCAGAGGCAGGGGAGAGCGGAGGGCAGGGGAGAGCGGAGGCTGAGGGGCAGGGAGAGCGGAGGCTGGAGAAGAGCGGAGGCTGGAGAAGAGCGGAGGCTGGAGAAGAGCGGAGGCAGGAGGGCAGGGGAGAGCGGAGGCAGGGAAGAGCGGAGGCTGGAGGGCAGGGGAGAGCGGAGGCAGGGGAGAGCGGAGGCAGGGGAAGAGCGGAGGCAGGGGAAGAGCGGAGGCAGGGGAAGAGCGGAGGCAAAGGAGAGCGGAGGCAGAGGAGAGCGGAGGCAGAGGAGAGCGGAGGCTGGAGGGCAGGGAGAGCGGAGGCAGGGGAGAGCGGAGACAGGGGAGAGAGGAGGCAGGAGGAGGAGCGGAGGCAGGGGAGAGCGGAGGCTGGAGAAGAGCGGAGGCTGGAGAAGAGCGGAGGCTAGAGAAGAGCGGAGGCAGGGGAGAGCGGAGGCTGGAGGGCAGGGGAGAGCGGAGGCAGAGGAGAGCGGAGGCTGGAGGGCAGAGGAGAGCGGAGGCTGGAGAAGAGCGGAGGCTGGAGAAGAGCGGAGGCTGGAGAAGAGCGGAGGCTGGAGAAGAGCGGAGGCTGGAGGAGAGGAGAGCGGAGGCTGAGGGCAGAGGAGAGCGGAGGCTAGGGAGGGCAGAGGAGAGCGGAGGCTGGAGGGCAGAGGAGAGCGGAGGCTGGAGGGCAGAGGAGAGCGGAGGCTGGAGGGCAGAGGAGAGCGGGGAGGCGAGGCAAGGAGAGCGGAGGCAGAGGAGAGCGGAGGCAAGGAGAGCGGAGGCTGGAGGCAAAGGAGAGCGGAGGCTGGAGGGCAAAGGAGAGCGGAGGCTGGAGGGCAAAGGAGAGCGGAGGCTGGAGGGCAGAGGAGAGCGGAGGCTGGAGGCCAGAGGAGAGGCTGGGGGGCACAGAAGAGGGGAGGCTGGGGGGGCACAGGAGAGGGGAGGCTGGGGGCACAGGAAAGGGGAGGCTGGGGGGCACAGGAAAGGGGAGGCTGGGGGGCACAGGAAAGGGGAGGCTGGGGGGCACAGGAAAGGGGAGGCTGGGGGGCACAGGAAAGTGGAGGCTGGGGGGCACAGGAAAGGGAGGTGGGGGGGGCACAGGAGAGGGGAGGCTGGGGGCACAGGAGAGGGGAGGCTGGGGGGCACAGGAAAGGGGAGGCTGGGGGGGCACAGGAAAGGGGAGGCTGGGGGGGCACAGGAAAGGGGAGGATGGGGGGGCACAGGAGAGGGGAGGCTGGGGGGGCACAGGAGAGGGGAGGCTGGGGGGGCACAGGAGAGGGGAGGCCGAACACGCACCGGGCTGTCGGCGGGGCTGTGTGGTCCCTGATGGAGGAGGAGAGTGGGCGGTGCCGGCGGAGGCCGCACACCGGAGTGTGGGCCGGGCCGGTTCCCGGATGTTGGTGGGAGGGTGCATGTAGCCACCCTGCCGCCTGAGCCGATCAGAGGCCGGTGTCAGCCCCGCCGGCCCTGCAGCGTCCGCTCGGCGCCGCCGCCCTGCAGCCTACAGTGCCACAGGGCGCGCGCCCTCTTACAGCGTCCGTCTCTGCTGAGGCCGCCGCTGATGTTGGTGGCGCCGCCCCCTTATGTGATGCCGCTCCCCCTGGCTGCCGGCGCTCTGGACTCAGGGCTCACACTGTCCAGTGGACGGTGCGGCCCTGGGTGGGAGCACACGGCTCTGTGTGGGGTGGCGGTGGCGCTTTAGCGCCCACTGCGAGCCGCTATGCAGGTTTGACAGCGGCTCGTGGGTCTGGAACTTCCGGTTCCGGTCTGTGACACAGGGCAGAGACTGTCAAGGAAGTTGGCCAGATTCCACAGGAAGTGGCCTTCGGGTTTTATATATATGATATATGATAAATTCTGTACAAAAGGGATTTAACCTCCCCAAAAATAACTATATATATAACATGGCTATATAATAACCATGTAATATCTTTAAAAATATGACTAAACTAATTTTTTTGTAGATTTTTTTTTTTGTAAAAACAGTACAGAACAGTATTAAAAAAAAAGAAAAATCTTAACGTAAAACATTTTTGTACACGATATTGTGTGTAAAGACCTTAGGAGAATCAGGCAGTAATTGTCCTTGGAGTGGTGAATTGAGGACTTTGACCTTGACATTACAGCGTTGCTTGACTCTTGAAAAGGCCACATAGAGTTGATCATGGGCAAAAGGTGGTTCCAGGAGATATATCCCAACTCGATTGAGAGTTTGCCCTTGGGATTTATTGATGGTCATTGCAAACGCTGCCTTGATGGGAAATTGTCGTCTTCTTAATCTGAATGGTAATGCAGTCTCTGATGGACATAAATCAATACGTGGAATGAATACCACCTGTCCTGCTGCTGAGCCGGTAATGACTTTAGCCTGGATCATGTTTGGAAACAATGCAGTTACAATGAGCGGAGTACCATTGCACAGACCTTTCCTGGTATTCAGGTTGCGTAACAGCATGACAATGGTGCCAACTTTAATTTTGAGATGATGTAGAGGCATTCCAGTAGGTGTAAGTGAATGCAAAAATTCAGGTGGGTATTGTTCTGAATCATCACAGTCCTCTGCATCAATAGAATCTTCACTCATATAGTCTGTGTACTCACCAATCAAGCAATCCATGACTTTGGAATTAACAAAATCGACGTTGTCATTCTTCGGACATAGGATAGCATGAGAAGCAGCGATATTGATACTCTCGTTGTTACTGACATCAATGTTAATGTTGTCTCCAAAGATCTCATGTATTAAAGACCCAGTGCACAGCATATCTGGAGGAATCTCGATGACATCATCTCCAAGATTATATTCATTGGACAGCTCACCATTACCAAGTTTAAGCAACCAAGTGCTGTATTCTGGATCAATAGAGCGCATGTTGTTAATAAGCGGGAGTGGATTGAAAATTGGCCAATGTGTAGAATATTTTAGACAGCTCTCCACAATATCTGTTCTTGTGCCATGAGGAATGACAGGAAGACTTTGTCGAAAGTCTCCTCCAAGTACAATTACTTTGGCTCCAAACGGTGTCTTTTCTTTGTTGGTAACTTTTTTGGTCATAACATCTCGTAAGAGTCTTTCAATGACATGCAATGCATACTTTGAGACCATTGTGCACTCATCTATAATAAAGAGTTCAGTGTTCTGCAAATCATAAGCTGCATCCGTGTCATTTTTTATCCTGGAAACCGATGTTTCATTCACAGGTATTGGTATTCCATAAAGAGAATGAATTGTTCTTCCTCCTTCAAGCATATTGGCTGCAATTCCTGTAGTGGCAGCAGGTGACACCATTTTTCCTTCTCCCCTTAGTTGATGTAGAAGTAGATAGTAAAGATAAGTTTTTCCACTGCCACCAGGACCGACAATGAAGAAGCACTTTGGTGTTGCAGTAGTGTCTTCTAATGCTTGAATAATAGCCTCATAAGCCAAAAGTTGTTGAGGATTGAGAGTTGCTTTCATCTCAGCAGCTGTTCTTAACTCATCGTCTTGATCAAATTGTTGTGGAAGTTGTTGTTTCCTGACAGGACGTGGTAAGTTAAATTCAGTATATTTTTTGCCATGACTTCGCAAAATTTCTTGGATATCTGTCATCGCATATCCTTCACAATTCACACACTCCTCCGTGTTTGAGTGATATTTATGGCAATAGTCTTGAATGAAGTGTTCTTTAAATTCAAGCCACAACTCCAGTGGATTAGCAGGAGGGCCAAAAATGCAAATGTAGGCAAACATATCACGTAGCTGTGCAGGCATGTTCAAAATGCAAGCATCAAGTAAGGTGTTTCTCCACAAACTGTCATCAAATAATAAACCAAGAGCTAAGGCAGCGTCTTTGAAAGTTAGATGTGTAACTCCATGAACCGTTTTAATGCTGTCAAAACTGGTGACACCTTTGACATGCAGCAACAACAACCGCAAATAGTAGCGTTCTTGGTCTCTGAGACTTACGGTATACATTCTTCCAATTACAGACAGCACCTCCTCGCTTTCTCTGTTGCCATGAACCTTCTATCCAAACGAAGTGTTCTGGAATTTCACGATAGAAATAAGTATGAGCAGTTGGGTCCTTCTTATTAAGCTCAAAATAGCCCATAAGAGTGGAATTGTTATGTAGCTTGTGTCTGATGTTGGCTACGGAGTCATCCTCATGAAAATAGAGTTGTTGAGAATGAGGCAGATGTACGGCCAGGCGAATAATACTATGCGATTGTTTGTGCATGGGATAAGCAAATATCCTCCAAGCTGCCTCAGGTGCACTAACATAACGGGAATCCTTAAATTGATGAGTTTCATCATGTTGGATGCTTGTTTGGCAAATTTCCAGATTTGCTTTATCGTGTCCTTTATATACATATTTAAATAAGTATTTGACACTTTGTATGGAGCCACAAACTTCCACATTGATATGACACTTATATTTGAGTAGTAAGAAAGGATTATAAGGAACTACCCACGAATTATCAATCATGACGGAATGGTGTTCAAATGATGGTCCTGTATTTCGTCGATACGTTGGATAGGCATCCTTTGCGATGACAGTCGAATCCTGAAATTGTTTGGGGAAACCTTTGCTACACTTCCCAAGATGCATACATGGTGAATTTGGCCTCAGTTATCCACAGGGACCATGAATCATGTGTTGCATGACGATCTTATGAAGCTGAGGGTAGGTGATAGGATCTGGTATTTCAGCCCAAACAGTATTGTCAACTTCAATCTCTGTGCGTAATTTTGAGGTGGCATCCAAAATGATCAAAATGTGAGCATGAGGTAGCCCACGTTTCTGAAACTCAATTACATGAACCATGGCGCAAACTGTTCCAAATAATCCATTTTTAATGTCTTTTAACAGTGCTCCAAGTTTTATTCTGAAGACCCGTGCAACCAAATCTGGTCTGTGTTCGACACGTTGCCATGGTTCCAAATTGTTAGTGATCTCATTCCATTTGGGATTACATGTCATGGTGACAAATAGATCTGGGCGACCAAATTTAGTGACTATAGCCATGGTATCTTGATACCGCTGCTGCATATTTCTGGGACTACCTTCGAAAGATGATGGTAGAATGACAGTTCGGCCAATGGGAATGCCTTTTTGAATGGATTTGTTGATGAGATGCTCTTGAAGTATGCCATAATCCTCGACTTTTAAATCTGACTGGTGTTGACGGATAAAATTCAGTCGATTGGCCTCAATTTTCACATAAGCATCAACTAAATACTGCTGTGTCAATTTGCCACCATTCAAAACGGGATTAAACGCATTGCGGACAGACAGCACATAACAGTAATATTGGAGTTGTGTAACCCTGCGTTCACTTTTTCCTTGATGTTTCAGTCCATCATGCCACCCCTGTTCTCCGTAAGGGAAAAATAAAGGATAGAGTAACGCATCCAAGTTACTGTGAAGAATGCTGACCTGTTGTGTCTTTGGAGCCAAAGGATTTTGTGGATCGGCTTTTAAATGGATCAATATATCTCGGTTGAATGGTGGCTCCCCATTGTTATTTTCAAATACAACAGCTACTTCGTTGACAGTAGGATTGTTATACCGTCGAGGGTCTTGACTGCGGTCTTGTTTAAGTGCCATCGTAATATTTGGCATGACAGTGCCATTTCCTTCAGCCTTTTGTTGTTCTTCCTGTTCCACGTCACGGAGCATTTTGTATGCAGCTACAAAAGGATTGATAGATTTGGCCATGTATTCGGAAACAGTAAGGACCATGTCCAGGTGGTGGAGAAATATTGGCCCCCATGGAGGCGAAAGCAAAAGAGCTGTTGATGGCTCGGATGTTGTCCATGAGATTACGACTGTACTCACTTTCACCTTTAAGTAAATGCTTGAATACCTCAGGGTATTCAGGGATAGGTATCTGGACCTTGCCCTTGTGACAGCAGAGTGTATAATTTTGGTCACATGGCATCTCAGCATGAAAATGTAGTGCCTGACAATATTGACATGTATATCTCATTGGACCACAGCTGTGCTCTACAATGGAAGTATCCTCATCAGTAAAACCAATGGGATGTATAAGGACAGTAGGAGGTAACAAAATATTATATTTTTTATGTAGGCCAACATATATTAGACGTTGCACTGCTTCAGGTTCCACACATTCGATGAATGAGGATGTAGATGGTATATGAAACTGAGGCTGTCTGAATGTAGAGATGGAAGCAGTGCGTGCACGTCGTCGGTGTTGTGCCGCAACAGAATTGTGTAAGCGGAGTTGTTTCGACTTAGGAGACTCCACACTGATACGTGCTTTTAAAGCAGTTTGAACTTTGTAGCTGTGAGCCTGTTTATCATATGTTGTCTCGGCAGCACAGTGTTTTCGCTTACGTGCACACTTTGCCGGTGGTAAAGGATGTTCAGTATGCGGCAATTCAACGGCTGTTGAGCTGGAAGCGGTGAGATCGGGAGAAGGTATGACTTGCTGCATTAACTTGCTCTTTCTGCGACGCTCCCGGGCTGCCAGAGCATTATTTTTTAATCTCTGGCTTCTCTCTTCAGGAGACTCGTTGCACATGCGTTTGTAATACGCAGCCGTCCCTTTCTCCAATCGAATGCGTCTATCTTCAGCTAGATATATTAAAACGCAGCAAAAAACGCAGAGAAGCAGCAAAATACGCAATGTGTGAACATAGCCAAACAGTGTTTAAATATGACATTAACAAAATCAAAAACAGATAAAAAAAACCAGATAGAGGTAAATCATCAAGTAAAGATCTTTCAGCTGCTGGTGTTAATCCAAGGGATCGTTCTAGGTCGCCAGCTAGATCCACACCAGATGAAAAGGACAGCTGGTCCCACGATTGGGAAGCGGTAGATGATCATACCGCCATGCATGATACACAAATACCAAAACAAAAGAGATGGCTTTGAAAGGTCAGTGTCACATCGCCATTGGACTCTGTGGCTGGTGTTCCTGCCTCGGCCACTGGGAGGAGCCGGTTTCCTTCGGCTGATGGCGCTGGTGATAGGAGGGCCTTGTCCTCATATGGACCTGCTCCTGCGATGTCTGCCTCTGTCGCTGAGCGCTGCCATGTTTTCCCCTTTAGATGGTGTTGGTAGCAGAGGAGCGGGCCCTGCAGAGGTGTCTGTTAGGCGCAGCCTTCATTCTTTGTCAGAAGTGGGGTGGGCGGAGCCAGTTGTGCATCACCATCTGGCCTGGTTCTAGCGGCAGTCCGGATGAGATCATCAGGCTGTGAGCTCCAACCTATGGGAGGTAACCGCTCCCTTCAAATACATTGGAGCCTGGCTTGCAGGCCGCCAGATATAGTTTTGGTTCCCTAGTGTTATAGTGTGTGTGTGTGTGTGTGTGTAGTTTTGTGTCTAACCTTGCCTGTATTTCTGACTCTGCCTCTGCCTATCGATTTTGTACCTCAGCTGCCTTCTTGGTTTTTGCCCTTGACCTTTGCCTGGATTTTTGACTCTGCTACTGCCTGATGATTTTGTACCTTCGCTGCCCTCTCGGTTTTGACTCGGACTTCTGACTTTGTTTTTCGGGTCTTGATTTTTTTCCCTGGCGAGCTTTCTGCTCTGTTGTTTATATAGGCAGCTACCCCCTGGGCTTCGCTGTAATTCCAGATGCCTGTATAGGGGTTAAGGGTCTCGGGGTTTCTCGGGGTGCTGCCTTACCAGCAGCTCAGCCTCTCAGCGGATGGTCGTCACAGTCAGCATCATAACCAACTGACAGTTTTAGAGACCTCTGATTCAGGGGAAGATACATCTCCTAGCATATGTCCGGCTAAACAAAGAATCCGAACAGATAGTCCCTCCCCTTTAGAGGTTGATGATCCCCTCCACACTTTCAACTGGCAACAGCCTATAGATCAAAATTTCTTTAAAGGGATATTCACAGCATTTAAGCAATCTATGCGGCTGGATCTTGACGATCACTTTGACAAACTTCAACACTCTTTGGATTCTCTTTCCCATAGAACGGATAAAAGTGAGGCCGAAATATTCGAACTTACACAAAGAAAATTAAAAATTAGAGAAGGAACAATATGCTTTAAAGGAAGAACTGAAAACAGTCAAAAATAAGCTTACAGATTTGGAGGACAGGGATAGGAGACAAAATTAAAAAATAAGAGGCATCCCAGAAACTGTAAAATTCGACCAGCTGGGATCCTATATGAAAATCTTTTAAAACAAACGATCCCATCTTTAACAGACCTTGATATCACAATAGTGAGAATCCATTGCCTCCAAAAGCCAAACCACTTAGGATCAGAGATACTCAGAGATACGATCATGAAATTTCATTTCTATCACGTTAAGGAACAATTAATGGACATTCTAAAACAAAGAAAGACACTCCCAAAACCTTATAATAATATTAAAATATTTGCAGATCTCTCTAGGGAGACATTGCAACAGAGGAAACACCTCTCCAAACTAACAGATGTTTTGAGACTAAAGCAAATTCTTTATAGATGGGGTTTCAACCCCACAAAAATACTATTTACTCACCGAGGTAAAATGGTAGCCCTATCTGAGGTGGAGGGGGGTATGAGGATCCTAAAGGATCTGGGAATCACAATTTCCTAATTGAATTTTCTCTTCAATGCAGGTTGAATAGAAGGGCCAAACCTTTAGCCCCCAAAGGAGGATCTTTTATCAGTATCTGTTTACCAGAGTCCTCAGTATTGGGGTAATTTATTTCTTTTAAGGGTTAGAGAGGTTATCTAACCCTTTGTTGTTTTAGGTATAGTTATTTCCTTAGTTTTTCTTCATTTTCAAATTAATGAACATTATAGGATTTATCCTTCTTAATTCAATAATGGTAATTTTACTCAAATTATTTCATATTCTGAGCTATGTTAAACAGGACCTTTGGTTGAGATATGTCACTTAAAATCCTCTCAAAGAATGTCAATGGCCTTAATTCCCCACAGACGTTATTTCGTATGGAAACTAATAAATGAAAGCAAGGCGGATATAGTTGGATTACAAGAGACTAAATTTTCTTTGGCCAACCCTCCCAAATTTGAAAATAAAAACTTCCCTAACATTTTTTGTAAGAACAACGCTAAGAAAAAATGGGGAGTAGCTATTTTAATTAAGAACTCACTATCTTTTGAACAATTACTAAGAATAGACAATCCAAATGGTAGATACTTAATTCTTATTTTCAAATTAAATGATACATTATTTACCTTAGTTAATCTATATGCCCCCAACAAAGGTCAAATCTCCTTTTTAAATAAATTAATGAAAATTGTAGGCGAATACCAGAAAGGAGAATTAGTTATATTTGGAGATTTTAACATTGTTCTCAATGGAGCTATGGACTCCTCAACTAAGTAAAGACAAAATTTCGAATCTTTAGACCCATGGCCAACAAAATTAGATCTCTATGATGTTTTCCGCTGCCTGAACTCTTCCTCCATAGAATTTTACGATTTTTCTAGCTGCCATCAATCTTATGCCAGAATTGATCTTCTTCTTACCAATATTTTTTCTCTCCCCAAATTTAAGAAAATAGATATAGGTACTAGAACATGGTCTGACCATTCTCCAATATTTTTTTTAACTCTTTCTAGGTCCCAATATTATTTCTGATAGGCTTTGGAGAAACAATAGTTTTCTATATAATCATCCCCTTTATACTAAAGAGATTGAAATGACCATAAAGAATTATTTTACAAAAAATGACACTGACGATGTTTCGATTTTTACACTATGGTCTGCCTTTAAAGCCGTTCTTAGAGGGAAAATGATTCAGCTTAATTCTAGACTCAACAAAATGAACAAAGAAAAAACTCAAAACTTAATAAAATTAAAAATTTAGAAACAATACAAACCTCTAACCCAACAGCTAATTTGGCCGCAGAAATCTTGAAATTGAGACTAGATTTAAAATCCCTATTGGCATCTGAATACGACAAAATATTTTCAGATAACAGACACTCAAAACCTTTGGCGGCGAAAATTAAAACTCGTATCAAAGAAATTAAAGATCCCTTAGGACAAACTCATAAACATCTGAGATATATTGCTAATACTTTCGCCCTTTATTACTCCTCTTTATGCAATCTAAAGAACGACCCCAACTCCCCAAAACCCTCTGACAAGGATATTAAAGAATGTTTAAAAGACCTCAACTTACCAACATTAAATGAATTAGATTTGGAAGATATTAACCTCCCATATTTATCCCTTAAAACTTCTAATGTGATAAAAAATGAAAAAATGAGAAGTCACCAGGCCCTGATGGCTTCCAAAATGAACTATATAAAAAATTTGAGGATTTACTAACATCCTTTCTCACTAGATTGGCTAATCATTCTGCGAATCAAGGTACCCTTCCCCAAGATATGCTAGAAGCCATAATAACGGTTTTGCCTAAAGAGAAAGAGGACCTTTCTGACACCAAAAATTATAGGCCAATTTTCCTTTTGAATAGTGATACAAAAATCTTAGCCAAACTAGTTTCTAATAGAATTCAAAAATATATTGGTAAGCTAATCCATGTTGACCAAACTGGCTTCATAACAGGAAGTTTTACAATAGACACTACGAGAAGAGCGTTAGACCTTGCCATAGTGACTGAAAAATTAAAAACTCGTCCTGCCTTCTTAGCTTTAGACACTGAGAAGGCTTTTGATAGAGTTCATTGGCCCTTTCTTTTCACACCTTAGAGAAATTTGTTTTTTTGTGGCAATATCTTGAACTCTGTCAAAGCCATGTATAAAAATCTGTTGGCAAGAATCTATTCCAACAACTTCTTATCCCAAAAATTTAACTTGTCAAATGGCACCAGACAAGGATGTCCCTTATCACCTATTTTATTCGCTTTTTTCATTGACCCTTTCGCAGAAAAAATAAGGAAAAATAATAGCAATAAAGGCATTGTATCAGATCACCAACATTATAAAATTGCTTTATTTGGAGATGACATCCTTGTAACCATTTTTAACCCTTTAAATCCTATGAGGCATCTTCCTCTATTGAAGAATTTTCACTTGTGGTCCTCTATAAAATAAATAGACTAAAATCCCATATTTTACAATTTAACATCGATGAGACTCTTCTTAGGCTGGCTTCAAATTTGCGTTTGTGTCTGCATGCTGATGGCATGCAGACACAAACGTAGTGAAAGCAGGGTCATTTTTCTGTGTCCGCAGCGGAGAACGTCTGCCTGTGGACACATCACTATGGAGCCCAGGCAGCCAATCGGCGGTGTCCGGGGGCGGGCCGGAGGCGGAGATCAGCGGCAGAGATCTCCTCCTCCCGGCCACCGGTAAGCTTCGGGACGTGTCAGCTGGGTTAAACAGCTGATGTGACAGCTGTTTGAATCTCCTGCGCCGACACCGAGAGGAGATGTCGGCGCGGGAAGATTCAAACAGCTGTCACATCAGCTGTTTCTCCCCGCCGACACCGCTAGGAGATTACCGGCGGCGGGGAGGAGTAGATCATCAGAGGCTCCAGCTGATCTCCCGGTGGCCGTCGGTGATCTCCTGTGACATCACCGGTGGCCACTGGGAGAGATTTCAATCAGATCCGCAGCGTTCTCCTGCGGTGTCATGCAGAGGACACTGCGGATCCATTGAGATCAATGCATTTTTTGTGCACTTGCGGGTGCTTGCGGATAGAACAAGCGCCGCGAACGCACAAAAAAATGCTGCATGCTGCGTCTGGAGTGCGGTCGGAGGGCGCATAAATTATGCGCATCCGAATGCAAATGCGGCCAAACGCAGCCATACGCAAGCACATGCGTTCCCATGTTAAACATAGGAACGCATGTGCGAAGCGTTTGGCTGCGTTTGGTACGGTGCGCTCCATACGCAAATGTGAAGGCAGCTTTATGTAGTTGAAAGAAGAATTTAATTATGCATGGCAGGAAAAGTCAGTTTCTTATTTGGGTATTTTTATTACTAAGCCTGCTTTTTCATCAGTTTATGAAAACTTAACTGACCTTCTTAAATCTTTTCATTCAGATTTCTTACATCTTTCCAAAATTGAACTATCTTGGCTTAGTAGAATTGAAGCCTTCTAAATGATTATGCTTCCAAAATTTTTATACGTAATTAGAGCTATGCCATTTATCCCCAAATTATGGTTTAGCAAATTCCAATCTCAACTGAGGTCTTTTATATGGAAGAACAAAAAAATGAAAGTGGCTAGATCTTCTTTAGAAAAAAGCAAAAAACTGGGAGGTTTGGGCCTTCCTAACCTCTACAACTATTACCAAGCCTCTATTATTAAATGATCTCAAAACTGGTTTTACGATTCATACGATAAATCCTGGGTATCTCTGGAAAAATAATTTATGAAAAACTGTAACTTAGCCGCTATGCTTATCTCCCATTTAATAGACCCCTCTAACCGCCCCCCCGTCCAATTTCCCTACTCTAAAATGTACTGTTTTAGCATGAAGAAATTTATTGAATGCTTCACAGCGTTTTAGTATGACTAAATTAGTGAAAATTCCTTTAGGGGTGTTGGAACTTCTTATTCCAAATTCTGATTTATCAAACTGGATTGACAGAGGCATTTTATATATGAGCGATTTATTTGAAGGAGACTCCCTAACTACGTTTCTCTATTTACAAAATAAATTCCTACTTCCAATACACGAGAGGACTAATTGGAGACTCATTACTGAGTATTTTTCAAAAAACAATCCCAAACTAGTTTTCCCACAACCCATTGTCGAGTTATTAGATAATCCAAAAAAATTCTTAACTGGAAAACAAACACTCTATACAAAATTCTTAATGACAAAACTAAACTTAACAACCTCTCTTACTTTTCAGCTTGGGATATAGAATTAAAAATAAAAATTTATCTTTCAAAAATGGCCAAGACTATAGATCTATCCTATTCTCATACCGTATGTGCCACCATACATGAATCTTACTACAAAACATTGTCATGGTGGTATTGGACTCCTGCTAAATTAAATCTAATTAATCCCCTTATGTCATCTTTATGTTGGAGAGATTGCCAGAAAACTGGGACACTCTCCCATATTTTTGGGGCTGTCCTAAACTAGTGAACTATTGGTCGGATATAAATATGTTTATTTTAAACGTCACAGGTCTCAAATTAACTATATCCCCACAACTAGCTCTTTTCTCTATAGGCATTGAAGACCTTCCCAAAACTCATAGATTTTTAATCTCCCATATCCTACTTACTGCCAAAATTTTAATAGCTGCTAGATGGAAAAAATGTGAACCACCTATTGTGACAGACTCGATTGAGCGAATCTCACAATACTGTATCTTTGAGCATAGTTATGCTATTAGAAATAACAGTTTTAGAAAATTCTTGGGATGGTGGGAAAACTGGATCAAAACTTATTCTCCTACCTTGTTGAATAAGGTCAATTGACATAAATATTATAATTTGTTTATAAAGGTGAAAAATTGTACAATATATTTCCACATTGGTTTCTTTTTCTTGTATAAATAAGGCTCAGATTTATTTAGAAATTTTTTTTTTCTCTCTCTCTTTTGAATCTTTAATATATTTGGGTATATGTTACCACTCTTCTCTTTACATATTGTACCAAATACAGTTGTATTATTACTGTAAATTGCCCGATAGTTTGTATTTTATGTGTTCAAAGGGCCGCTTTACACACAAGTATCTGTGACCACTTTGACAGATCTCTGGTTGCAGTGAAATCATGGACACATTGCTCCATATTGTACACAGCCACAAAATGGAACAATGTGTCCATGATTTCACTGCAACCAGAGATCTGTTCAGAAGTTGGTCACAGATATCTGTGTGTGTAAAGTGGCCCTAAGTGTCTTTCTTATTTATGTGTTGAAATAATTTTTATTCGAGTTTCAATAAATCAAGTACAAAGTATAATATCAAATACAGTCGTACAGCAAACTGATAAGAAGCAGAGAGGTCAAAGGTATAATATGAAGAGTTTACCTTATGACAATCAATTTAATCAAATACAGAGCACCAAAAAAGAACAATGAAAGTAAACAGGGAAACAAAGAATTACACATCTCCAAATAATACTTTGGGAAGTAATTACGAAAGAGTATAACTAAAGTCAATCAATAGTAAGACCAAGAATCTCTAGCTAAGTCAAGTTATGAAGAACTGCTCTTCAACAGATAAACATAAGGGAGAAAGGAAAGATAATGAAGGAGGGGGAAAGGTAGCTATAGACCCTTACTATAGTACAAGCTATAGACAATGAATCCATCATACAGTCCAATGGTGAAGCCTAGAGAAAGTTATTTGGGGGGATTTTGGCTGACTTTAAGAACGGAGATGGAAATTTTATATTCCACAATGCCCATTTCTTCTGATATTTGGTTTGTAGGCCATTTCTAATAGTGAAGGAATATTCAAAATAATTATGAGATGCAATTCTGTTTATGACATCCTGTATAGATGGGACTGTAGACTCTCTCCAAAGTGAGGCAATCATAGTTTTTTGCCGTTAAAAGAATATGAATCGTAAGTGACCTTATACGTTTTGGAAGAGAATCCAACCCAACCAAAAGCAACACTAACTCAGGAGATAGAAGAACCTCAATTCCAGAAATATCTTTAAGTAGATGACTTATGTCTCTCCAAAATTGTTTAAGGAATTGACATCCCCAGAACACATGAGTCAGATCAGCAGTTTGGTTATAGTTCCTCCAGCATATCGGGGAGTTGAGTGAATTAAACTTATTGAGCTTCAACGGAGTGAGATACAATCTTGAATACAATTTAAATTGGGTCTCAATAAGGGAGATGCATGGTACCTGTGTATACATAAGATCAAAGGACTTTATATTTATAGAGATATTCAGGTCTTTCTCCCAGGCTACTACATTTGAAGATTTCATGTAGACCGAATCTAGGTTAATGTCCTGAGATATGTTTTTCAACTTCCAATAAAAGGTACTCGGCGGGAACTTCAAAAGTTGTGTCACATTGTGAGGAATAGAGAATACCAGCTTAAGGCTCCTCCCAGGTTTTAATTTCTATGTCTTCCAGACCATAAGTGTTTTGCAGGACCGCAAAGGGAATCAACCCTCCTCTGCCATCCAATATGTTAGATATAAAACCAATCCCATTGTCTTTCCAGGATTTAAGTTTCAGGTTTGCAGAAATATAGTCTAATATATCAATTGGGATCCAAGTAGTTGGATGAGGTTGAAAGCTTTTCAATGATTTGGAAACAATCAATCTCCAGGATTGAACAGAGGCTTTCACTAACATTTCTTTCGGAAGAGGTTTGTTTTTATCACAAAGAAAGGAAAGAAGTTGTGAACCAAGGCCTCCCTTTAGCATATTTTTATCTTCAAGAGTAAGCCAACTCGGTCTATCGCCTGTCTCCCACCATGATTGACTCAGTTTTATGATAGTGGAGTGATGATATGCGGTGAGGTTGGGAACAGCCAGGTCTCCTCTAGACCTCCCTTTCTCCAGGGTAGTCTTAGCCACTCTTGGCTTTTTCTTATCCCAAATGAATCTCGTCAATTGAGTTTGTAATTTTGCCATCCATTGTCTGGACACAGGTAGGGGTACAGAACGAAAAATGTAGAGAAGTTTCGGTAAGATAAACATTTTAAATGAGTTTATTCTTCCCAACCATGAAATATCAATTTTGGAAATATGAAGAACATCGTCCTGAATGACTTTGTAGATATAATTAAGATTAACGTCTACAAATCTCAGGGGCTTTTCACACTTGCGTTTTTTTCCTGATTTGAAAGATCAGGAAAAAACCTGATTCTTACAGGATTCAGGTTTTTTTGCCCATTCTCTTTAATGATTTCAGGAGAAAACGTGAAGCAAGAAGATTCTACCTGACCAAATTAAAGTGAAAGGGCAAAATACAGTAAGAATCGGGTTTTTCCTGATCTTCCAAATAAGGAAAAAAACGCAAGTGTGAAAGGCCCCTAAAATAGGGATTTGTTCAAATAAATACCTAAAATTTTATAGATTGTTATTCCCACGAGAGAGAGTGTTCGCGTTTTTAACAAGTCAAGGATGTCCTGATCTATATTTAAGTGTAACACCTGAGTCTTTTTAAAATTGATCTTATAATGGGAAATTCGAGAAAATGTATCAATTGTGTCAAGGAGATATCGTAAAAAATTTATGGGATCAGTCAAAGTTACCAGGATATCGTCAGCGAATAAACTAATATTAAATTGTCTCATAGAAATGGGAATGCCTTTTATCAAAGGATGAGTACGTATTTTTTCCGCTAGCGGCTCAATAAAGAGGTTAAAGAGATATGGGGAAAGGGGACAACCCTGACATGTACCATTCGTTAGCAAGATGTCTTTTAACAAAAAGTTATTTGTTATGATTTTCGCACTCGGATTAGAATAAAGCGAATGAATTAAGTTAGTTATATTACCCCCAAAGCCAAACCTCCTCAAAACCTCAAAGAGGAACCCCCAGTGGACTCTGTTGAATGCTTTCTCCGCGTTGACAGCGACCACTAGGGTTGGAGTCCCAGTTCTCTCTATAAAATCTATTAAATTTAACGCCCGTCTCGTAGCATCCAATGTTCCCCTTCTCTGAATGAAACCCACTTGATCCCGTGAAGGAGTGTCGAGATAACTTGTTTTAGTCTGTTATTTAAAGTTTTAGCAATAATTTTTAGATCTGAATTCAGGAGCGATATGGGTCTATAGTTAGCTACATGCTCAGTATCACCCTTATCTTTTGAGATAACGGTAATCACTGCTTCTTGCATTTCCTTGGGAAGACTACTCTGGTCAGTAGTGAGGGAATTGATTAACCTAGTTAAATATGGGACAAGGATATCTTTAAAGGCAATATAGTATTCGTTCTGTAACCATTCAGGCCCGGGAGACTTAAATAGGGACGCAATAGTATCAGAGATCCCAGCTTCAGTGTAGGGTAAGTTTAAGAATTTTAACTAGTCAGATGTCAAAGAAGGGAGTTGAATAGAATCTAAAAACGAAGCTATTTCCACGGCAGAGGGATCAACTTCCCCGGGCTCCTTTTCTAAGTTATATAACTTATAATAAACCTCAAAGGCATCTGAAATTTCTGCAGGGGATTTGACTATAGAATTATGTTTATTCCTGATCTGTAGAATTCTCGTTTTGGCCCTTCGTATTTTTATCAATTTGGCAAATAGTTTGGAGGGTTTGTTGGTACAATTATAAAAATTAGATTTAGTAATGTGGGAAACCTTATCAAATTCCACAGTTAAAAGGGATTTTAGTTCAACCCTCAATTTAAGAATGTCACCAAAGATGGAGTTATTCTTGGTCTGAATCACCTCCGATTCCAAGTCTTTAATCTTATTTATGATGGAAGCCGTATCTTTAGTTAATTTTCTTTTTAGGATAGAATTTAATTGAATTAGATGACCTCTAGCCAGTGCCTTATGGGCAGTCCATAAAGTTGGAATAGGCATATCTCCCAAATCATTTTCTTTAAAGTGATCCTAAACCCACAAACTGACCCCCCCGTATCTTTAGACCTGTCCCTGCACCCCCTCTTATCATTTCTAGCCATCCCTTTTGCAGAAAAAAATTGCTTTTGTAAAGTAGAGAAAAAGTTATATTACTTTGTCCTGTGTGAGTTCTCTCTTTCTGAGGAAGCCGCAATGGGCGGGGCCTGTCTGCTGCTGCCTTGTAATTATGCACGCCCCTCTCTGCTTACTAAGAGTCAGGCAGCGTCATGAAAGGGGGCGGGGCTCCGGCATGACGTGGTTTAGCCCCGCCCCTTTCATGGCTCTTAGAAGCAGAGAGGGGCGTGCATAATTACAATGCAGCAGCACACAGGCCCCGCGTATTGCGGCTTCCTCAGAAAGAGAGAACTCACACAGGACAAAGTAATATAACTTTTTCTCTACTTTACAAAAGCGATTTTTTTCTGCAAAAGGGATGACTAGAAATGATAAGAGGGGGTGCAGGGACAGGTCTAAAGATGTGGGGGGGTCAGTTTGTGAGATCAGGTTCACTTTAAAGTAATAATGTAATATACTTTGAATTTTGGATTTATAATGATGGTATGAAAAAGAATTTGCTCTCCAGAGTTTCCGCCCGCTATAAGAAGCCCCATCTGTAGTAACGAAGATTATCGGAGAGTGATCCGACCAAGATCTAGGAAGTATTCTATTGATTTAATCTTCTGCAAGGAATTGATATCTGTCAAAACCAGATCTATCCTAGCAAAGGATTTGTGCGAGTCAGAAAAATGAGTAAATTCTATAGATGACAAGTTTATGCACCGGAATGCATCATAGAATTCCTCCTGGTTGAATAATGGATCAAGCTGGACATTGGTATTCCTGACTTTATTGGAAGAGTCAAACATAGCATTAGGAACCGCGTTAAAGTCCCCAAAAATGAAGAAGTTGCCTTTCTTATGATCATGTGTAGTCCTGAACAGTTTTTTTTAAAAGGAAATTTGACCTTTGCAAGGAGTGTATAAATTCACAAGTGTGTGAGGAGTATCATTTACTTTACATATCAGCATAAGATATCGGCCCTCATCATCTCTATGGACCTCAAGTTCTTCAAATTTAAGAGTATCCCTAATCAGAATGGCAACTCCAGATTTTTTTTTCTTGTAAGAGAAATAGATATGAGGAAATTGTTTATTCGTAAATTTTGGTGGATTTTCTAGGCAAAATTTAGTCTCCTGAAGTCCTGCCAAATCAATTTTATGTCTCGCAAGTTCTTTCCATGCATGGACCTTTTTTAAGGGGTATTTAACCCATGGACATTTAGTGAAAGGTATCTGGTGGTCATTGTCTCAATGAAGAATTAAAAATGTACGTAAGCTAGCTGCAATGAAAGTATGAAGTTGAGGAAGTGTGAGGGAGACGGAAGGGAGAGAATTAGGAGGTAAACTAAACTACTACAGGTAGGTAAAGAAACAAACTATTAAATGAAACAAACTATAACACAGAATGTAACTAGTAATAAGAACTATGTAAGTATCAATACTTTAAGGAAGGGTTCAAGGGAACCGTTATTCAACTTCCTGCAAGGCTAATGTTTTGGCCATTGTGCCTAATTGGACCTTAAATCTTTAAAGTGTCAAACAGAGCTACCTAAGAGCCGTCAAGTACCGTATATACTCGTGTATAAGCCAAGTTTTTCAGCCCAAAATTTGGGGTGAAAAGTCCCCCCCTCGGCTTATACACGGGTCATATATGGTGGTGGGGGCTGTGGAGGCTGGAGGAGGCGGGGGGAGGCTGCTGTATGAGTGGCCCCGTCACGTGGGGCCGCTCATTATATATGCACTGCTTCCCCCTGTCAATCAGCGGCAGGGGGAAGCAGTGCATATGGCCCCCCAAAAGCTGGCACTGTCCCCCCTTGTAAGGGTCCCCCCCCCGCTGCTTATACATTACCATCCCGGTGTTCTGATCGGCGCCGCTCCTCGGTGCTGCGTCTTCATCCTCCCGTCCGCGCTGGCTGCATCCGGGATCTCCGGCTGTTGCAGCGATATGACGTCATCGCGCGACCGCCGGAGATCCCGGATGCAGCCAGCGCGGACGGGAGGATGAAGATGCAGCACCGAGGAGCGGCGCCGATCAGAACACCGGGATGGTAATGTATAAGCAGCGGGGGGGGGCCCTTACAAGGGGGGACAGTGCCAGCTTTTGGGGGCTGTTGGTACCCCCTGGGGGCTGCTGGTACCCCAAGGGGGCTGCTGGGTACCCCCAGGGGGCTGTTGGTACCCCCTGGGGGCTGCTGGGTACCCCCTGGGGGCTGTTGGTACCCCCAGGGGGCTGTTGGTACCCCCAGGGGGCTGCTGGGTACCCCCTGGGGGCTGCTATATGTACCCCTGGGGGCCTGCTGTATACCACTGGGGCTGCTGTATACTACCACTGGGGCTGCTGGGGCTCCTGTATACTACCACTGGGGCTGCTGGGGCTCCTGTATACTACCACTGGGGCTCCTGTATACTACCACTGGGGCTGCTGGGGAATCTGTATACTACCACTGGGGCTGCTGGGGCTCCTGCATACTACCACTGGGGCTGCTGGGGAATCTGTATACTACCACTGGGGCTGCTGGGGCTCCTGTATACTACCACTGGGGCTGCTGGGGAATCTGTATACTACTACTGGGGCTGCTGGGGAATCTGTATACTACTACTGGGGCTGCTGGGGAATCTGTATACTACCACTGGGGCTGCTGTATACTACCACTGGGAGGCCTGTATACCACACTGCTGGGGGCTGTATACCTGTGCTGGGGTCCACCCTCGGCTTATACACGAGTCAATAGGTTTTTCCAGATTTTTGGGGCAAAAGTAGGGGGGGTCGGCTTATACACGGGTCGGCTTATACACGAGTATATACGGTATTTGTTAGATGTACGTTTGTCAAAACTTTCCGTCCCTCAGACTTATCTTCAATAACAAAAGATTTCTGTCTGTATGTAAAAATAACACTAGTGGTCGGACGACCCCATCTGTACAAGATCTCCTTAGCACGTAGAATGTCCGTTACAGGCTTCAAAGATTTCCTCTTCAGCATCGTATCTGTGAAGATTTTAATCCCTTCGAAAGGTGGAGGTAGGGATTTATTATCTCTTAAGGAAGTTGTCACTTTATCTCTGGTTTGATAGAAGCTAAATTTAGCTATCACATCCCTCGGGACGTCGTCCGAAAGATGCGAGGGCCTTGGCAATCTAAGAGTGAATAAAAAGGGAGGGCACCAGTATAAATGTATACAGGATTAGGGATCGCTGGGACAGTACAGAGTTAATTAGGAATAAAGAGACAGAAAGTCCCTAGGAAGCGATACAACCTCAACTATATATTAATCAATATTAGTAAATTTATTTAATGAAAAAAGTTCACACCGAGAAAAAACACACAAGGTTAAAAACATTTAAAAAGCTACATACAGCTTGTAACAATTCATATGAAAAAGGTTTTTCATAGAAACCTTCAACACCCTTTGCCAAGACTGGTTACAGAGTAATACCCTTCAAATAATATACAATATAGCATGTATTGCACAAAACCGGCCTTATAGCCCCCTGTACACTTTGATTTGAGATGTACCGTATTTTCCGCTTTTTAAGACGCACTTTCATTTCCCCCAAATTGGGGGGGAAATGGGGGTGCGTCTTACAAAGCGGACAGTGGAAAAAATGGGTTGAAAAGTTAAAAAAATCTTTTCTTACCCAGCGGCTGGCGGCGGCTGCGGGAGAGACCGGTAGCAGGCATGGTTCCAGTGGGGCAATGCAGCTGGTCTGGTGGTCGGAGGTATGCGGGCGGCATTCTTGAAGTCCGGTGCGGCGACAGCGCCATTGTACAGGCCGGCGCCATTGCAAAATCTGGGCGCCGGTGACGTGTTTCCGGTTTGCAATACAAGTTTCCCGTTTGCAGCGGGGAACTTGTATTGCGCGCCTGTGTCTGCCACACAGGACTTCAAGAAAATGGCCGCGGCGCATGCACAGACTGCGATCCGCGGCTATTTCTAGACACCAGAGTATGCATTGCCAGACTGGCAATGCATGCTGGGAAATAATAATGGCGGCACCCACCGGACACCGGTGCAACACTCCCGCAGCTCCTGCCTTGGCCACCAACCTCTGTGACCCACCAGAAACCGGCGTGACACCCCCGCAGCTTCTGCCTTGGCCCCCAATCTCCGTGGCTCCCTCGGTAAGACTTGGGGGGCTATGCACCAGGATGTATGTCCCCCATTCTGGGACATACGGTATATCAGGAGGGCTATTAACCAGGATGGGGCATGGAAACCAGGATGGGGGAAAATATCAGGAAGGGGCATATATACCAGGCTGGGAGCATGGATACCAGTAGGTGGCACATATACCAGGATGGGGGCATGGATACCATGAGGGTGACCATGAATCAGGAGGAAGACCATATACCAAGATGGGGGCATGGATACAAGGATTGGGACCATATATCAGGATGGAGGCACGAATACCAGAATGGAGACAAATATACCAGGATAGGGGACATATAAACTGATTGTAAGACAGACACTGGCATTATAAGACGGACCCCATTTTACATTAAAAATTATTTTTTTTCTCTTTTCATTCACCAAATTTGGGGGTGCGTCTTATAAACAGGTGCGTCTTATAAAGCGAAAAATACGGTATATCAAATAATCATAGTATATGCAGTCAATTGCACCAGGTGATAAATATCATACCCAGCAGCAAGGTATATAACCATTCAGGGTAACATAGAGGTTTGGCAGCATAATAACAAGAGCCCCCTATACTTATTGATTTAGGATATATACCACACAATCATAGTATATACAGTCAATTGCACCAGATGATGACTATCATGCCCGGCAGCAAATCACATAAACCATTTAGAGTAACGTAGAGGTTTAGCAGCATAATAATCAGAGTTAATAGTATCTAGTACCTAGTACCTAGTAAACAGAGCAATTGGACCCATACAGAAGTGGGATACATCCAATCAGGGGTAGTTCTTATGAAAAGCGTGGCAAACACATGGGTAAGGAAGGGGTTACAAAGTCACATAACCTGTTTACCAGTTCCAGAGGGCATGAGGGTGTGAGGGAGGGCGCTCCCCACACGTATCGCTGCCTGCGCCTGGCAGCTTCGTCAGGGGAAGGCGATGGCAATCTATGGGCTCTTTCTATAAAATACACCATATTTTCCAGTGAGGGACCAATTTTTCTATTGAGAGATTTCACGTAATTAATCAAGTCATGCTGCTTTATCTTTTCGGGAATTCCTCTAAATTTCAGGTTATTCCTGCGGTCCTGGTCCTCTCTATGTGCTAACCTATCCTTCAGAACTTTAATTTCATTAGTCACCTTGTCTTGAGATTTTCTAGAGTCAATGCACTCCGTTTTTAACTCCTCAATGGCTTTCTCTGTTTTTTCTGTTCTGGAAAGTATCGAGGCCACCGAATGAGAGACGACATTGATGAGATTAAACAAAGATTTTTTAATATCAGCAAATACTTTAACCAAGAAATCTCTATCTGATAGTTGTCCATCGTCAAGGTTGGAGAGAGGATCTATGTCTTTCCTTGAGGTCTTCATTCTTTGTCTCACCGGGCTCTTGGTTTGAGGGTCTCGATCTGAGTCATAATCTTCCCGAAATTTAGAGCTAACATGGGATATAGTTTCCATTTCTTTTCTTTTTGAGTTTGCCTGGGTAGATTCATAAATCATAGGTGTGGATTTCCATTCTTCTGAACTATTCTCCACTGGTAAGGAATCTTTATTGCCACTTTGTGACTGATTACTATGGTAGGGCGAGGAAGGCATAGTTTTCGCACTCTGTGGACTAGCCTCCACCAGTTCACCAGTGGAATTTTTGGAGGTAATGTTTAGTTTAGGCTTGGGAGACATTAGGACTAGCATACCATACAAATTGAGGTATATAAATTAAGAAATTAAGAATATCAAAGTACGTATAGTAAGTCTCTATAGCCAGCTCCAGTAAACTATATTGAGCCAAAAACAATTACAATTAGGTAATAGACTTCCACAATACTAGAGCCAAGGAACAGAAATGAAGTACAATTTTCAGTGAATATGGACTCAGAGTATAAAGTAAATACCTCTCACCCCCAATTAGAAGATGAAAAGATCACCCGCCCAAGACCCAACAACCACCACCCAAACTACATTTATCCACAAGAAACAGAGTCAAACATCAATATGTAGATCAATATAAAGGTGTACCCCAACAGCACATCCCCATAAAAGAATAGCTGTGTAGTTGACTCCTCGACACCGGAAACCGTCTACAAAGCTCGGATACGTTGGAGGCCCGCCGACCCTGCTTGATTGAAGAGATCCCTCACAGGAGTGGTCAGATCGCGTAGAAACCTCAGACAACAGAATCCGTCTACGTAGCTTGGATACTATGGAGGCCCGTCAATCCCGCTTGATTGAAGAAGTCCTTCTTGGAGATGTAGTAGCACGCAAAGATGGAAGAAGAAGTTATAAGGCAACAGCTTGCAAATAAACAAATGATTAATGAAAAAGAGTCTCCTGAAGTCTCAATGTAGCACTAGGACTAGGACTCAGAGGTCTGGATCTCACAGTGGGGAGAATCCGTCTGTGTAGTAAAATGGCATCTTCCAGGAAAGCCGCAATCAGCAAATCAAAGATGGCGCCTCCACTACTCCCCTGAGAGAAATGGCAGTTTTCCTCACAGAATAGTAGAAAATGGTCTAAGAACAAACTTAATAGACCAAAACAATAAAATCTCCAAAAACTACTGAGAGAAGTGAATAAAAAAAGCCCATATCAGAGATAGCATAGGCTGTATATAGAAATAAAGCAGAATAGGATTTTGATAAATATATCACCAAGACAAGATCTTCTGGTCCAGAAAGACGAAATCTAATATTACTTCAGTAAACTGTGAGCTGTGTTGTCAATTTCAGATGATTTATGGGTGACAGGAGTATTATTATGAAGCATTCAGTGATCACAAAATAGCGCCACTTTCACTCCCATGTTAGAAAAAAAAAAAAAAAAAGACTTCAGGCAGTGTCTTAAGGTAAAAATTATTACAATTTCAGTCAAATAAAGGTAAAAGCCAGTATAATTTCAGAATTATGACCTGAAATGTCAATTCCTGACTTTTAACAGGCAACAGGAGGATATTAGTATGAGGTGACCAGTAGTCTCAAAATGGAGCCTCCATCACTCCTCTGAGGGGCCAGATTTCAAGGTGTCCTGAGGTGAATTCCTCTCAGAATTGATCTCAAAAGGGTTCAAATGAAGCCCAAAGATTAGGTCTTATAGGTCTTGTCGCTTTGATGACACAATTTGCCTTTACAAAGGCAAACAGTTCCAGTAGCTTGTCTGTGGGCACAGGAGCTCAGGGATCCACATCCTCACATGCTCCTGCAGGCCACACCTCTCCTCTTTCTTATTTATGTATCCCTTGTTTGTTTAAAAAAAAAGTTTTTAATAAAAATAGTTGGTTCAGACAATGTGAGAGAAGAAGCTAAATTCAGATGCACTGACCCTCTTTCCTCACTCATACAGGAGGTTAGACTAGGAGATCAGAACTGTATAATTACGTATCATATAGTGAGAAACTCTAAATTATTGTGGGGGCACAATTGAATAGCATTGATCTGAGTACTGTCTGTGTGAGGTGCATTTTTTTTTAAACAGACAGCACTTAGACCAAAAATATGTTTGTGGTAACGTACTGTGAAAATAGTAATCCCACGGCAGAGGGATTTCTGAAGAGGAAAATATGCAATGCATTTTAACTGACACTCCAGTGAATTGTTAGAATATTTTGAAACAACCTTACAGCACATCAGCAAATGGGTACCACATCCCCCATCGCACCACCCCCCCGTCGTGCCACGCCCCCTGCTTCGTACCACGCCCCCCCGTCATGCCGCGCCCCCTGCAGACAGACTGCTTTGAAATAAATACAAAGAATAATAAAATCTTTTAATGATTTTAATTTGTTTATGTGCAGAAGGCAACAATAAGGTGATAAATCATCTTTTCGATGGTTAGGGATGAGCTAGCAAGGTGCAGAGTAGCGATAGGAGGGGCTAAAAGGAGCTGAGAGGTTCCCATTATGGTTGGAGTAGTGGATGGTTGCTAGATGACAGCCACCATGTCCCAAAAAGGCTGTGACATCGCAACGAGGTGGCAGTCATGTTTTGGGTCGTAATCATGTGGAGATAGCTAGTTTGCCCCTGTAGGGTCCATGAAGGAGTGAAAAGTACCACGGCAAAGTATATATACTTTTAGACTGACCACTTTTTTTTCGATCTGAGAGGCCTATTTTTCTATCTACTGGCTAACACGGTATAAATATTCTTCACTTTTTTTTCTTCGTACAAAATCATCCCCATGCATGACAAAGCACCATCTCTTGGTACAGAGCATAGCCCTGAGTAATTGGCTGCTATGGACATAGAAGTAGAGAAAACCATGGTGTGACTACCAGTCTCCCCTGATCTCAGCCCTATTGAGAAACTTGGAAGTACCTTTAAGCAAAAAAATCTAAGATGCTGTAAGACCTTAGCCGTCAAACCAGCAGCTCTGGGAGTCAATTATGACATCCTGCAAACAAATGCAATCTTAAAACATCCAAAACCTGACAAGTGCAATAAATGCAATATTTGTGAAGGTGATATCAAAGAAAGGCGATATACAATATGAGACATACTGGTAGGATGTTTTCATTGTGAGCCCCAATGGGGACAGTGTTCATGATGTATGTAAAGTGCTGTGGAGTTCATAGTGTAATATAAATGTAAAAAAATATTTCTTCATATGTCATCACAATACCAGGATCTGAGGATCTTGTATTTCGAGGTCAGGGGCTCTCTGACGCCGTGTTGCTGCCTGTCTCGCTGTCGTCCTCTTTTGACACTGCAGTGCGGTGGACAAGAGAGCATTAACTGGTTAATAACAAGAAGTATGGAGTGTGTACTGAGCCATAAACCCTCCCCATACCATGAAGTGTGGAGTGCGTACTAACTAAGCCATAAACTCTCCCCATACCATGTCCAGCAGACATTGTAGGATTACTATATGGATTTTATTATTAGGGTAGGGACACACTGACGTGAAACTCGGATGAGTGCAATGCGTGATTTTCTCACATTGCAGTCAGACCAATGTTAATCAATGCATGCGCACATGTGAGGAACATTGCTGTCTGGACCGTATGTTCGTGCTTCCGGCATGTGTCAGCATGGACTGCACACATGCCGGAGGCACAAAAGTGAAAGAGGACTTAATGTGTGAAAATGTGATTCTACACATGTACTATATTGTGGCACCTGTGAAGGGGCTGCAGGAGTGATTTAAAAACTCTACTTTCTTACTATCAGTGTTTGCAGTCATGTTGGATTTTGCCTGCAGTGTTTGCAGTAATGGATATATAGGCAGCCTGAACACACCGTTACACCACGCTAACAGTTGCGCTCAGGCTGCAGAATTCTAAGTTTTACACGGATCCGTCAGCGAAAAGGCTAACGCTAGTGTGACTACTGCAAGTCACACCACTGACTCCAACTCCTGAATTTCCCAGACTCTGAATACAACTCCTTCAACTTCGACTTTGACTCCTCCAAATATGGCTGATGTTTAAGTGATATATTTATTGTAGAACAATGGTAACATCAGGTTTTAAACGTCACTGTAATACAAGAATAATGGTCTTTAGAAAGAACATAAAAATAATTCATAACATTAATAAACGCAGCACATTTTACATTGAACCACTATACACAATTTGTTGTTATATATTTTAGTAGTTGGAATCAGTCCATTTTCTACTGACTCCACCAAAATGGGCTGCGACTCTGACTCCACTGCCCATGCTGCAGGTCTGTGGGCCACCCCCTTTCTATTTGGTACGCTGCAGGTCTATGGGCCATGGCCGGCTCTCTTCCATAGAGCATGCTACAGCAGGTCTGTGAGAGCTGCTCCCATACCTCCCCCCCCAAGCTATGCAATGCTGCAGTGCCTGCAGGTTGCTGCAGCCCTGGTCTGTGTGAGCCACTCGCTCCCATCCCCCCCATATGTATGCAATGCTGCAGCACCTGCTGCAGCCAAGGTCTGTGTGTGGGCCGCTGTCATCCCGACCCTCCTACCCCTATATCATATGGGGGGATTAGTGGCCCACATAGGCTTGGAATTCAGCAGCCTGCAGGCACTGCAGCAGTGCATAGATAGGGGGGATGGGAGCAGCCCACACAGACCCGGAGCTGGGGCGCTGCAGCATTGCATAGATACATAATGTGGGGGGTGGGAGCTTCCCACACATACCTGGGGCTGGGGGCGCTGCAGCATTTCATAGACATGTGGGGGATGCGAGCGGCCCACACACAACTGGGGCTGCTGCAGCAATGCATAGATACATATGGGAGCGGCCCACATATAACTGGGGCTGGGGCCGCTGCAGGCATGCATAGATACATATGTAAGGGGATGGGAGCGGCCCACACATACCTAGGGGCTGCAGCATTGCATAGATACATACGGGGGGAAGAAGGGGAAATTTGCCGGGGCTGCCGCCCCTTTGGTCGTTGATGATCCGGAAGCAATGTCTATAATGTTTTAGGATTAAGTCTGTTAAGTTAAAGATTACAATATCCACATGACTCCATCACCAAAACCACCGGCAATACAATAACACATTACTAGAACCCCTGTCAGTATATTGCCAGAACCATTGTCAATACAGTAATACATCACCAAAACCAGTCAATACATCATCAGAACCCCCATCAATTCAATAATACATCATCGCTATAACCCGTCAGTACATGACCAAAACCACCATCAATACAATAATACATAATCAGAACCACCATCAATACATCACCAGGACAGTACGTTCCCTATATAAATATGTATGCCATACTGCTCATCCTCCTTCCACATATCCCATACTGTTCACCCCCCATATGTCCCATGCAGTTCATACTCCCCCCCCCCCCCCCCATACCCCTCCAATGTTCCATGCAGCCTCTCCCCTCCCATGTTCCACAAAGCCTCTCTCTCATCCATGTAGCTTCTCCCCTACGATCTGTTTACCTTCTCCCCCATCCACCCATCTTCTGCCCCCTTTTCCATGCCCCCTTCCTCCATCCATCTTCTGCCCCCTTTTCCAAGCCGCCTCGTCCATCCATTAATCCATCCCATCCACCCCTCTTCCAGGCTGCCCCATCCTTCCATTCTGCCCCCTCTTCCAGGCCGCCCCATCTATGCATCCATCCCATTCTCTCCCCTCTTCCAGGCCGCCCCATCCATCCATCTTTTCCATTCTGTCCCCCCCAGGCTGCTATCTTCGGCTGTAACAGCGCCTTACCTGACTCCATGCTCCTGATTCCGGATCCCTCATCCCGGCAGCTTCTTCCTCTGTGGCTCCCGGTCTCCAGCTCACCTGCACTCGGCACCAGGACAACCCCTGTATACATCCATATCCCTGCACCCCTATGCCCCATCCAAATCCCTGCACCCCTGTGCACCATCCAGATCCCTGCACCCCTGTGCCCCATCCAGATCCCAGCACCCCTGTGCCCCATCCATATCCCAGCACCCCTGTGCCCCATCCATATCCCAGCACCCCTACGCCACATCCCAGCACCCCATCCATATCCCTGTGCCCGATCCATATCTCTGTGCCCCATCCCATCACCCCTGTGCCCCATCCCAGCACCCCTGTGCCCCACCCATATCCCAGCACCCCTGTGCCCCATCCATATCCCAGCACCCCTGTGCTCCATCCATATCCCAGCACCCCTGTGCCCCATCCATATCCCAGCACCCCTGCGCCCCATCCCAGCACCCTTGCGCCCCATCCCAGCACCCCTGTGCCCCATCCATATCCCAGCACCCCTGTGCCCCATCCATATCCCAGTAACCCTGTGCCCCATCCCTGCACCCCTGTGCCCCATCCCTGCACCCCATCCCAGCACCACTGCACCCCATCCCAGCACCCCTGCGCCCCATCCCAGCACCCCTGTGCCCCATCCATATCCCAGCAACCCTGTGCCTCATCCATATCCCAGCACCCCTGCGCCCCATCCCAGCACCCCTGTGCCCCATCCATATCCCTGTGCCCCATCCTTGCACCCCTGTGCCTCATCCCTGCACCCCCTGTGCCTCATCCCTGCACCCCTGTGCCTCATCCCTGCACCCCCTGTGCCTCATCCCTGCACCCCCTGTGCCTCATGCCTGCACCCCCTGAGCCTCATCCCTGCACCCCCTGTGCCTCATCCCTGCACCCCCTGTGCCACATCCCTGCACCCCCTGTGACACATCCCTGCACCCCCTGTGCCTCATCCCTGCACCCCCTGTGCCTCATGCCTGCACCCCCTGAGCCTCATCCCTGCACCCCCTGTGCCACATCCCTGCACCCCCTGTGCCACATCCCTGCACCCCTGAGCCACATCCCTGCACCCCCTGTGCCACATCCCTGCACCCCATCTTCAGCTGTTCCCAGCTACTGGAGTCCTGCCGCCTGCTCCTCAGACTTACCCCTGGGCTACCGCCGCATGTGCTGCCCGGGCAGGAACTTCAAATCCCCGTCTCTGCCTCTGCCACCACCGCTGCACGTGCCATCTGGTGGACCGCCCCCCCCCCCATACGCTCTCTGACATGGTCTCCTCCGCAGCGGGCCCCTCCTTCTCTCTTCCGGCGGGACTGGCTGCTGCAGGCTGGGTGAGATGGGCGGGCGGCGGGCCTGATGACGACGGGGGGGAGGGGTATGAGGGGGCGGGGCTTACAACCCGGCCGACACAGGGCTAGAGAAAAAGAAAAAAGAAAACACGCTGAGACGCCCCCCCTGTGAATGACGCCGCCCAAGGCACGTGCCTACGAGTGTCTAATGGCAAATACGGCCCTGCTGCCACATATCATATAGTTAAAAGGAACCTGTCTGCTAGTTTATGCCCTCCCAGCTATCACTGTCTGTAGATGTAGCTTTATAATAACAGTCTATTCATCTTTGTCTGAGCTCAGAGTGTAATGTGAAAGGTGAAAGAAAAGCATTTATACACTTACATTTAATTTTATGTAATGAGGCAGTCTCCAGCTTGGAGGACGGAGACTGTTTCGCAGGTTAATAGTTAACATTTCAGCCTTATGTTAGAACATGTTGTGAGACCTGATGTGATGTCATAACCATGTGACAATAGGCGGAGCTAAGTACCTATAACATATGAGTTTGCTCGCTTAGCTCCGCCCACTATAGTCACATGATCGTTTCATCAGACAGGTCCTTTAACCATGCAACTTAATAGTAAGTTAACTATTATCCTGCCAGACAGTCGTCCTCCTCCACGGTGTAGACTGAAATGTAAGTGTCCAAGGATGTATCCGGGCACTGCCGACTCTTGACCTTATACACAAATGTAAATGT
This sequence comes from Allobates femoralis, assembly GCA_033576535.1. Lineage (NCBI taxonomy): Eukaryota > Metazoa > Chordata > Amphibia > Anura > Aromobatidae > Allobates > Allobates femoralis. The sequence goes on from JARQOC010000003.1 coordinate 361,138,985, forward strand.
ATAAATGCTTTTTTTCACCTTTACCATTACACTATGAGCTCAGACAGGAATGATTAGAATAGTATTATGAAGCTGCAGGGACAGATAGTGATACATGACAGGTTCCCTTTAAAGAAAACGTGACAGCTGCTTCACAGTGCCTGACTCATGGGCAGTATCTAGCAGACTTTGGCTCTATCATTTCAGCCTTATGTTAGAACATGTTGTGACACCTGATGTGATGTCATAACCATGTGACTACAATAGGCGGAGCTAAGTACCTATAGCATATGAGTTTGCTCGCTTAGCTCTGCCCACTATAGTCACATGATCGTTACATCAGACAGGTCCTTTAACCATGCAACTTAATAGTGAGTTAACTATTATCCTGCCAGACAGTCTTCCTCCTCCATGGTCTAGACTGAAATGTAAGTGTCCAAGGATGTATCCGGGCACTGCCGACTCTTGACCTTATATGTAAGTGTATAAATGATTTTTTTCACCTTTACCATTACACTATGAGCTCAGACAGGAATGATTAGAATAGTATTATGAAGCTGCAGGGACAGATAGTGATACCTGACAGGTTCCCTTTAAAGAAAACGTGACAGCTGTTTTACAGTGCCTGACTCATGGGCAGTATCTACCAGACTTTGGCTCTATCATTTAAGCTATGTATGTTTTACTTCAAAACTCTAAGGTTTTTCACAGAAACACATACATTGAAAAGCTGGCCAGGGATCATGCTGCTCAGATAACTAGTCCAAAAGTCCAATACCCATCAACCAGCATTTTGGACTTGGCACCCAAGTGGCATGGTTTCAGGATAGTTTCTCAAAATATGTTTTACTCTGAAATGCAACACACAGCATTATTCCTCTTTGTAAAATTTAACTTCTGATGACTACTTTGTTTGGTTTTTAGCCTATTTCATAATTGATCTATTTAGATTGACAGTCAGTTCAAAAGATGAAGACTTTATGAAATGAATGCTCTTGTCATATTGTCTATTCAATTTTCTACTATGGTCTAAGTACGGAATATATGGAGATATTTAACCTACCGTATGTAGAATTATTTTCATTTCAATGTCCTTATATATCATACTCTCTGTGTTCTAGTCTTGGCATTTCCTGCCTATTTGCTTGGTATAGACAAAGACCGACTTAATGGTAAACTAACCAGTCGCAAGATGGATAGCAAGTGGGGAGGACGGTCTGAGTCTATAACTGTCACTTTAAATGTGGAACAAGCCACTTATACTCGGGATGCTCTGTCAAAAGCTCTATATTCGAGGGTCTTTGATTTCCTGGTTGAGGTGAGAACTAAGAAAATAATTTGCAAGTGAACATATATAGTTACAAATACAGTACATATAACATTAAATAGTAGGATGGAGAGAGTTTGGTATCGGTTTATTTAAAATGTTTTTTTTCTGTTTTAGTCTATTAACAAGGCCATGCAAAAACCACATGAAGAATACAGCATTGGGGTATTGGATATATATGGTTTTGAGATATTCCAGGTATAATTCTTTTTCGCTAATAAAGCTATATCATAATGTACAATAATGTACATGGGACACTGATTTTTCAATGGGAACAGAAATAAATTTGACCACAGTAAAGTGCATAAACAACAGTGTTCATAAAATGATTTTTGAAAGTATACTGAATTTAGTAGTTATTGAGTAACACTAACTAGTTATAAGAAAATAGAAAATATCAACATAAGCCAAACTTTTTAATCTCTTCCCAGTGTAGTATGTGATTATTCAGACCCACATGTATGCTGTGGTCTCAGAAGCCTGTGTTATACATCCAAGGTCTGCCTTTAACAGTAACGACTGGAGCTCGCTCCGATTGTTGTTGCTTAAAGTGTAACCTCTGTTTAAATTTTTATTTATTAGTAATGTAGAGCAAATGAATATAATCAACTTTCAAATATACTTTATTAATGAAATCAGGCAGGAAACACCTTTAAAAAAACTTCCTCAAGATGTCCTGAGTAGGCTGATTCTGAACCACACATATGCTCCTTGTTAGACAGCTCCATTTTCAGGGGGCGTGACCTACAGTGTTCACAAAGCAGCTGATAAGACTGTCAAGTTACCTCATGCCAGTACCTCCATTCATATGGCTCTGCTTGGTGTTATCACAGAGCAGAGGCCATGTTAACAGAGGATTCAGATAAGATCTCACAGGAGCTGTTTGAGCCCAGCAGGGTGACGGCATGAGGTAACTGACAGTCTTATCAGCTGTATTGTGAACACTATGCAGGCCACACCCCCTGAATATGCAGCTGCCTAACATCGAGCATATGTGTGGTTCAGAATCAGCCTACTGAGGACATCTTGTGTAAGTTTCTTCAAAGGTGTTTCCTTCCTGATTTCATTAATAAAGTATATTGGAAAGTTGATTATATTCATTTGCTGTAAATTACTATTAAATAAAAATGTAAAGGCGGTTACTCTTTATTTTAATAGCTATTGAAGCACTGTTGACAATCATTGACAGTAATAATTGGAATATGCAATTGACAGTGAGCAAGCACTCTGGCTTCAACCGTAGCTTTGTGTTCGTGAGGTGCCAAGGGCTTGACGTAGAAGTTAAAGGCAAACTTAAGCCTGTGGGTTGGCTTCATAGGAGATTGTAATGTTTTCTACAATACTGTTGGGAATACAGTAGTACTTCAGTGTATAGAATAATCAATCAATCAATCAGAGTTTAAATCCTCTAATGAGAATAAAGAGATAAAAAAAATTAAAGATATTTGTTATTATCACTTCCTTAAAAGTTAGATCCAACAAAATATTAAATTAATTAACAGGTATGGTAAATGTTGTAATAAGAAAAATAATCAAAAAGTCAGAATTTTGCCCAACATCCCTAGAAAATAACGTCTTATATACCACAAAATAGTATCAATAATACACATCAGCTTGCCACACAAAAACAGGCACTTACATAGCCCCTTCAGCTCCAAGAAGACGCACAAAAGCTTTTTTGTGAACTTGAATTTTTACAATACATTATTCGGTAAATGTACTGCTTTTTAGTACAGTATATTAGTTGGTAAAGTGATTGAAGTCATTATAAACTACATCTTGTTCCGCAAAAAAAAACTTATGTCTCTTGAAAGGAGGGAAGAGATAAAAACGAAAGCGAAAAAATGAAAATTGACTATTGCAGAAAAAAGTTAAAGTTCTGCAAAAAATTAGCAACCAAATAGAAAAAAATATTTGATACCATCGTAATCATACGGACTTACCGTAATTAGAATTAAATTACTACACAGTAAGAACTAAATTTGAGCAACTATGGTGGAATTGCAGGCTTTTCCTCATTTCATTCCAAATAGATGTTTTCCACATTTCTCTGTACATTATTTGGCAAAGTGCATGGTGTCATTCAAAACTAGAATTTGTCCAATAACATACTGAAGGAAATATAAAAAAATTACACTCTAAGAAGAGGGAAAAAATTAAATGGCAAAAACAAAAATAGCTGTGGCAGAAAGAGACTATTTTATCATACATATTTTAATTAGAAAAAGTGTATGTACCAGGCTGTTAGAAGGAGAAAATGTCCCAGTAACTTTGTAGTACTGAGCCTTGGTGGTGGTCCAAAGTCCAAAGTAATTTTAATCCTAAATCCCTATCTATTTATATAATTTAAATTATTTTCAAATATACTTGAATTAAAAAATCCCTACCAATCCCTAACAACATTATCTAAATGCTTTTATATTTTTTTTTATTCACTTTGTATTTGATGACGCTTTGTTTGAGAATCCAGATGTATGCTGGGATACTCAAATAACGTGTCATCAGGGGGCAGAGGCTGAAGGGTCATCAGTGATGCTTATTTTAGGGGCTGATCTAGTCCCTTTATGCTTTCTACTGTGTGATGTGCACAATGCATGAGCATTCTCTGTTGCTGGCGCAGATTAGCAGTAACAAGCCAATAACACAGGGCATCTTCAAAATACATGGCATGAAGAGACCAGCGCCACCATCGCAAGTGATGTCACTGATCTCTTTATCGGTATTCTGATAATGCACTATTCTGTTTGCTCTTTACCACAGATCTCAGCTAACAACTGAGAACATGCTATCATAGTGTACATTGCACAATGCACTTTGCACAGCCCCTAAAATAAGCATCACTGTTGAAACTTCATTTTTGTGAGGGTTCAAAGGTTGTGACAGTGATAGCAGCTTTTACCCTCCTTTAAGTATACCAACATGCAATGGGATTATCAAACGAAGCCTTCTCAAGAATGAAGTAGAGTAAAAAATTGAAAAAGAATGTAGTTATTGAAAGAGAGGGAATTTTTAATGGAAGTAAATTAGAAAATTGTTTAGACTATGGCACTAAATAGATAGGGATTTAGGAGTAAAATTACTTTGGACTTTGGACCACTCCTTAAAGCACTCCACATGCCATCATACACTAATGAGCAAAAGAGTAACAGTTTTGAACTTCTGATTTTCAGGCTCGATTTCTCACAATCCACTATAGCTTTGAGCATTAGACTACCTTTATTTTATAGACAATCATCGTAGCTATCTCATAAGTAAATTTGAGTTGCAACTATTTAACATATGATTAGTTAAGCAGATTCTTGTCATGTTGCTGCATTGTTACGGTTTAGCTCATAAAAATGTACATTTATTTTTATCAATTTGTTAGTAACTGTAAATCCACCTTTGCTTTCAACATTGCCTGAATCCTTTTGGGCATGTTCTCAATCAGATTCAATCTTGTCTAAACTGAAATGTGAATCCCAGGGCTCTTCTACATGTTCCAATTTTGGTGCATGCTGATTGACTTACTTGGGTATGTATACAGCTTTTTCTTCTACTCTACCCACATGTGTTCAATTGGGTTGAAATCTGGGGACTGTGGGGCCAATCTAGCCCCTCTACCATTGAACCATACCTTTGCCAATCTTGATGTATGCTTTGGGTAGTCATCTTGCTGGAACACTGTTATCCTTTTCATACCCATAGTACTCCTTTTTATGAATTAAGTCATCTTGAATGATGCTCACATATAGCTCAGCCAGCATTGAAAACAACCGTCAAACCTGGTCAAGTGTCCAATGCCTTTAGCTGTGGAACATCCTCATATCAATAGGCTTCATCCACCAAACTTGACAGTTCCTTTAATTTCTTGATTCATTAGCCCCTTTTTCCTTTGTTTTTTTCAGACATATTCACACCAAAAAGAACCTAGTCTCTTGACTCCAAATCTCGAGCTTTCAATCTGCTACTTTTGGCACTTTTTTGCAAACTCTAGCCAATGATTCTTATGATGATATTAAAGTCGTGATTTCTTCACCTTTTCTCAGGCCACCACTCCAGACTTTTGTAACATGAGAGGGTAACATATTGCTGGCATGAATGTTTGTAATCTCATTATTACAAATCATACTTACAATACTGTGTTTTTCATGCCAAACTGATAGACTCTGTTATGAGCCAACTTGTTGATGTTTTGCCTGGACATCCACTTGTAATGTATTGAAAGGATTTATTTAAGAATCTAATAGCTTTGGGAGCACAGACAAACTGAGACCAAGTTTATAGGTGAACAAAACTGTATTTAACACATGTGGCAGTTAACAAATGGGACCTGCAGCAAGTGAGAAAGTTCATCAAACAGGCAACAAACAGGAAAGTCTCTTTAGAAACAATTCACATTAGGAGACATCGATAGCAGAAACAATATATGTAACTCCCAGGAAGGCCTGGGAAAGGTAGTCACAAGAACAAGTCCTGAACTAGAAACTGTGCAGTAGTGTAGTTTTTAAGAAAGTCTCGCAAAGTCCAAAGAAAATACAACTGCACAAAACTAACGAGGAAGCTGCAAACTTACAGCCACACACGGCTTAAATTTCACAGGTCAGGCAGACTGAAGCTGAGTCTGAAACACATGGCACAGAAGCAGGTTTGCAGGCGAGGCACTGAGCAGGTGTAGTAGCTAGAAAAGGACTTCAGACACAAGAAAAGTCAGAGTGGAATGCCAAAAGGGTTCACTTGAGGATCACAGGAAGAAGGAAGCCAGGAATTCAACTGAATATTCCAGCATTGGCTAGAAGGTAATCTAGGGCTTATAAACGCAGGGAAGGAGCATCACATAACAGGAGCAAAGCAGCAGATGCCATTTTGAAAGAGGGCTAGAATGCAAAAAATTGAAACAAAAGAGTCCTGATACCACCTCTTGGCTTTTAAATGGATGGGCAGACTTCATTTTGTGTTCTTCCAACTTTCATCATACTGACATGATGCAGTTTGACAATTACTTTGGCCGAGAGACTGCTATTGATGAGCTAGATTATGTTGTTTCACTTTTCTTTGGAAATTTTCTTCATGGCTGCTCCTCAATTCAAACCTTTGACTTTTCACTTAGGAAGTAACATAATAACAGACTGAGGTATTAGGGAACGTGACAACAGGTTGTAATTTGTAGTATACAGAAAGAAAAAGGTTTTTCAAACACTAGAAACAAAACAGTAACAATGCAGTGACATGACAAGAATCTGCATAACTAATCATATGCTAAATAGTTGCAAGTTAGATTTATGTATGAGATAGCCAAGATGATTGCCGATAAAATTAAAGTGTAACTGCTGTATAAATTTATGTTCATTCTCAGTGAGATCCATCTTCAAGTTGCATACACTCAATACAACCATCTATCCTTATAAGGGTGGAGGAGGCCTACACAGTGTCCACACCCCTGACTGCAGCTGATGAGGTGACAATGTATCAGATTACCTCGGGCTATAGCACAGTGCTGAGCTCCATGGGGTTCAGTTCAAGCCCCTATGCACTTTCCTTGGCACAAGTTTCTCTGATCTGTCATTTGGGTCCTTTTCTGCTGGACACACAGCTCCTCCTCTTTGATCTTGCCCCTTCTTTGCTGATACATCGCACTGCCTACTGTTCTCAGTTGCTAGCCATGCCCACACAGCCCTAAAATGCTGTTTTTAAAAGAGCACAAAAAGTTGAGAAAATAAATCATATGGCCCAAAAAAAGCATTATCTTACCTGCTACTGTATGTGACCCATCATTTACAATCATTGCAGTATTGTGTTTTGTTTTTTTTTCAATAAAATTACATTTACAATTAAAGGTAATCTCATGATCAAAGCTGTCGTAAATGGTGCATTGTGTTTTGTTTTTTTTTTCAATAAAATTACATTTACAATTAAAGGTAATCTCATGATCAAAGCTGTAGTAGATGGTGAGATATCGAGCCTGAAAGTCAAAAGTTCAAAACAATGTTACACTTTTGTTTGTCAGTGTACATTACTCTAAATTCAGCCTTAATACTTAAATTTATGTTATGGGAAATCACTCTACATATGGAGAATTCATATAGAATCTTACTGTTATGAATCAAAGGCTTATGGAGATTCAACAGATAGAAGAATGTGGGTGTGCATTACAGCTCTATATGGCTCAGAGGTTGTACAAAGTGATTAAACGGAACCTTGGAAATAACACATTCTTTTCTTTTGACAAAGAAAAATGGCTTTGAACAATTCTGTATAAACTTCGTGAATGAAAAACTGCAGCAAATCTTCATTGAGCTGACTTTGAAGGCTGAGCAGGTAAAATACAGTATATAAATTGAAAGTGTAGCAAAAAATGTATTTACGAGAGTACACCAGAAAAGTGATTGACTACATCTATGTACCAGAGTGTTAGGCTGCGTTCACACCCTACACTTTTGCTGCTTTTTTTTTTTTTTGCACAGGCGTTTTTTCACGCATTTTACGGCCACAGTTTTTAGCGTTGGTAAGAAAATTCATTGCGTTCAGACGTTGCTTTTTTATGGCCATGTTTTTCCTCCTAAAGGGCAAGAGGATGTGACACACGGGAGCAGTAATAATCCTGTTCCCTTGTGACATGTGTACTTTTCGCTTTAGCAGAGTATGCACATACACTGCTAAAGTGAAATAAAAGAAAGCAATGGTTTAAAAAAAAAAAAAAAAAAAAATGCTTACCTCTCCGCAGACTGTCTCAGGAAGGCGTCCAATCGTTTCAAGGACCTGAATCAGCTGACCGGGCGGCAATCTGATCAGCTGTGTCACTTGACAGCATCAGCTGAGTGGTTTTGGTGGGCGGTTTAAACCACTTAGCTGATGCTATCATGTGGGAGATCAGCTGATCGGTTTGCCGCCCGGTAAGCTGATTCAGGTCCTTGCAGAGATCAGATGCCTTCCCGAGACAGTCTGCGGAGAGGTGAGCATTTTATTTTTTTTATTTTTTAAACCATTGTTTTCTTTTATTTTGCTTTATCAGAGCTGTCTCTGATTCTGTCAATCTTTTCTTAGAAGAAGGAGGCAAAGTCTTCTGCAGAGATAAGGAATTGAAGTTTTGAAATGTTGCTTGGGACTGTTGGACAGGGAGGTTATTAGGGATAAGAAGAAGGTTTGTTTGGCGGTGGCAAGTGCAGTCTTGAAGGCGATGAGGGACTGTTTGAATAGCGCAAAATGCTCAGTGGAACGTGATTTTTTCCATCGCCTCTCGGCGACCCTGGATGCCCGTCTCAGGTCTTTAGTGAGGGTGGTGTGCCAGGGTTGCCTATTAGTGCGTGGAGCGTGATACGTGAGGGGGGCTGCTAGTTCGAGGGCCTTGGTTAATGTGGTGTTGTACAGGGTGGTGGCAGTGTCTGTGTCACGTGTAGATGTTATGTTGGCGAGAAGGAGGAGGGATTCTGAGAGTGAGTGTAGATCAATGTGTTTTAGGTTTTTGCGGGGATGATCAAGTTTGTGGAGAGGAGGTGATGTAGTAGGGGAGGTAAGGGAGGCGAAGGTCAGCAGATTGTGGTCAGACAGGGAGAGGGTTGAGTTTGTGAGATTAGTAAGGAAGCAAAGATGGGTAAAGATGAGATCCAGCGTGTGGCCATCTTTGTGGGTGGCAGAGGAGGACCATTGGGAGAGCCCGAAGGAGGAGGTCAGGGAAAGAAGTTGAGAGGCGGTTTGGTGGGCAGTGTCAATGGGGATATTGAAATCGCCCATAATGATGGTGGGGATGTCAGTAGAGTGGAAATGAAGTAGCCAGGTGGTAAAGTGGTCGAGGAAGGTGGGGATGGATCCAGGGGGGCGGTAGATGACGGCTAGCAGGAGGTTACAGGGGGAGAAGATGCGGACAGAGTGGGCTTCGAAAGATGGGAGAGTAGCAGAGGGGGGTAATGGAATAGGGGCGAAGGAGCAGGTGTCGGTTAGGAGTATGCCGACACCTCTGCCATGTTTGTCAGAGGGGCGGGGTGGGTGGGAAAAATTGATGATGAGTACTGTTTGTCAATCATTAAGTCCATGCCTTAGAGACTGCAAGCTGTTATAAAAGCCAGGGGTGGTGCAACAAAATACTAGTAATGCATTTGAGTGTTGTTTTGTTTGTTTGCTTGTCATGATTCCATAATTTTTTCCTCAGAATTGAATGATTCCATATTTTTCCCCCTGCTTGGTCTACAAAAGTAACCGTTACAGGCTAGCACAATTCCTTTCAAGATTTCTTTTAGTGTTTATTCAAGGCAGAGAGTTGCCATTTGAAATGACTTTAGTTTTGTGCCATGTCTGTTATCTGCTTTTTTTTCTACAAAATTAAACAACTGAATGAACATCCTCCGAGCCAGATGATTCCATAATTTTTGCCAGGGGTTGTATATACTGTGTTCATAAATATATGTGACTGAGACTTATTATAGTCTGTGCTACAGTAAAGTTTTTTTTACTTCACTTCTTGTGTGCTGTACTGTTTCTGCAAAGAGATGCTTTGATACTACCCTATAGAGACTGAAGAACAAGCCACAGGCATGTGGCCTGACAGTCTGAGGTATGGAAATGCAAGACATTACACATAGTTTGATAGAACAGGGTTGGCCAAGTGCAGTCCTCAAGGGCTGCAAACAGTGCATGTTTTCTGGATTTATCTAGCATTGCACAAGTTGCTGGAATCATCACTTCTTTATCTGATGATAACATTAGCACCTGTGCAATGCTAAGGAAATCCTGAAAACTTTGCACTGTTGTGAGACCTTGAGGACTGTAGTTGGTCACCCCTGCCCTAGAAGTCTCTGTTGAGGAAACCAGGGGGCAAGAGGAATCCTTGATTCTTTTCACAACTGAGGCTCTCCCTGGACCCTCTTAAGCCCTGTGCCCACTGTGCATTGTTTTATGCTTTTTTATTGCAGATTTTGAAAAGCTGCATCAAAATCTGGATGTCTATCCTGAGCCAGCAAAGTCTATGACAGGTCAGAAGTGCTGTGCCCATGTTGATTTTTTTTTTACTTGCACATGTGGTTCAGATTTCTTTTTTCTGCCCCCAAAATCTGCAAGAAAAGAATCATGTTAGTACAGCACTTCTGAACTCTCATAGACTTTGCTGGCTTGAGGATAGACATGCAGATTTTGATGCAGATTCTCAAAATCTGCTTCAAAAGATGCATCAAATAACATACCATGGGCACGGGATCTCACAACAATATAGTGGGGTCATGTTCACAGAAAGCAGCCCCCATATGTTGTAATGGCAGGCCTGCAGGCAGTGGTGAGAGTGTGACAAGCTGTGACATCACAAATATTACTGCAATTCAGACTTGAGGGGTAAAACAGGTGCTAGCCCACAAGTTTGAACTATGCTGAATTCCCTGAAGTCACCGCTCCTCGCGCTATCTCACTGCTCCACATGCTGTCTCACGATACCGGCGAGATATATCCGTTACATGTCACGCGATATTGCAGGTCTCACAAGTAGGCTACTGTTATGACTGCTAACTCCACTGAGGTATTTCAGGTCACACAGCGGGATTCACTGTTGTGTGATACCTATGTGTAACCTTACACAACCTCAGGGAAGTCATGAGGATGTCTGAGGTTCATGATCGAGCCTGGAAGTATGGTGACAGCGGCGCTGAAGCTTGCTAAGTAATAGTGTAGGAAGATAATATCTGTGCAAAAACTGTGTGCCTCTATTGTAAAATGGTTTGACCTGTGTTTGGCAGCTTTTGGGCCCCTTTGAAGGTGTTTTCTAGGCCCTTGATTTTGCTTCCCATTGATTTGCAGGGTGTTCAAAAGTTTGGCTAACTGTTTGCCAATCTATTTGGAGAAAATATGCCTGTTTGGCGTACCAAATCCCAACTTCAATATAATCAGAACAGATTCATTTTGTAGGAAAGCTAAGATCTAAAGAAAACATTTGCAGGCAATCGTATTTTCATATGAATTAATAATAATACGGTATATGACATAAAGTGAAAAAAAAGTGTGCAAATGTTTTGTCATAATATAAGGATACTCATCATCACTGCGCTTCTGATTTAAATTTGTACTATACCTGAGTAGTGTATTGACCGGATATGCACTCATTATTGATAAACTCTAATTAAATTTTCAGGAAGAATATGTTGCAGAAGGGATAAAATGGTCCCCTATTCAGTATTTTAACAACAAAGTGGTATGTGATCTCATTGAGAACAAATTGGTGAGTATGGAGAGATGTTTGACTTTTACCTTTCATCTTACTCAGTTGATCAACTCTCTTCCTCCACACAAGTTGTAGAGGGACATTACTCTCTGACAGGCACATCTGCTGTTGGGACGATTGGAAGGGAGACCAATATTCATGTTAGATGGTTGACTGGTACCACCTAAATCATTGGGTTCAGCCAAAATTCATTTACTACCGAATGCATTGGGCAGGATGGTTGTTCAGTAGTTAGCTCTGTTTTGTGCAGCACTGGGGTCCTGGGTTCAAATCACACCAAGTACATCTCCAAACAGTTAGAATGTTCTCCCCGTGTTCGCATAGGGTTCCTCCCACACTATAAAGACATGCTGATAGCGAATTTAGAAGAGTGATGATGACATCTGTAAAGCGCTATGGAATTTGATAGTGCTTTATAAGCACTAGTGATGGAGCTCAGATATGCTCATTACTCAACCGAATATTCCAGGTGCTCGAAAACTATGCTCAAATCCCTGCCTCACATGTTTTGTGGCTATTAGACAGCCAATCAACATGCAGGGATTGCCTGCCATATATGGTAATACCGTAGTCATGATGGCTACTTGCATTACTGTGATCGGCCGGTTCCATTTTGTCATTGGGTCCTATATCATTCCTGGTGACGCAATGCTCTGCACACTCTGCTCTGGAAGTTGTTTAGGGAGAGTTAATCCCGGAGGAAAATCTTAGATTAGAGCAGGCATATAGGCAGTGTTTAATTGCTATTGCAGTAACTGTATATCGCTACTACACCAATACAACAAAAGTCCTTTTCAGGTCTACGTACTATCCTTTCTCTAGTAACATTTGTGTTACCTGCATTTAGTGTATGGATAGCTGGTGGAGGAGCAACAGTTTTGGATTAGAGGCAGAGCCGGCTCCAGAATTCCATGTGCCTCAGGCAAAAGAGTCTCAGTGAGCCTCAAGCACATGCAAACATGCACATACACAAGCATATGCACAGATACATGCACAAACAGGCATACGTACATATACATATATGAAGACAATTTCACGATAATACAAACAAACAGACATAAATATAAACACAGTCATATACACTGACATACATAGATATATACAGTACATCATACATGCACAGACACATGAGAGATATTTTAATATGGGGAAGCTGGAAACAAGCCAAGCTCAACTGCGTGCGCAGGCATGTACACAGACAGCCATCAAACAGCATACTGTGCACAGTCACCGTCACTTAGATGCTTTAGGAGTGATCCGGGGGCATTTGCCCCCCCAGCCCAGCCCACTCCTGCTGATGGTGAGTGGGCCTCATTTGTCCAAGGCCTTGGCACTTGCCTAGGTAGCTGGACTTCACATAGGCAGGGTTATTGCCTTACATCACTCTTATGACTGACAATAAAACATACAAAACCCGAAGATAAAATGGATTTCACATGACAAAATGTTGGGAAACATTCTTTCCTGTATGTTGACTTGTACATAAGGCAGAATTAAACAATGAAAAAAATAAATAAATAGCACCTTCTCTACACCTTAATAATCAGGCCATCTCTCACTGTATTTCTTCATCACTTATGATGACTACAGTAGATGACATAGTAGAGGGTTAAATAAAACTATACCCACCGGTAGTCACCAGCAAATGTAATTTAACATTTTACTATATTACCTGGGCCAATGGTGTGTGTTACATGGTCAGACGCATCCTATTTAGTTTATGAAGGCGGTACTTTGAAACTCAAAAAGCCTATGTGGACAATACAAGAACTGCCAAAAATTGAAAGGAAGATGGACTCATGCACATTTTGTTAAAATATTTAGGTAGTGGAACTGCTAGACAAACTAAGCCTATGCAACAAGTGCAAAGGCTGACAAAAATTTGCAGGGACTGCAATATACAATGGGAGACAGAAAGAGGAAAGCCTAAGAAAGCTTTGTAAGATGAGAATTTTTGCTCTAATTGTTCAACCAGGGCCTTCTAGTATTGCCCCATTTTACTAGTCCACTCCTCCATACTAAGGAGAGATGGAAAGTCTGTCTTGTAGCATAGGTCAAGAAGGGTGAACAACCAGTAATCAGTGTTAGCCAAAATGAGAATAACGCGAGGATCACAGGAAAGGTTGCAGTATGTAAAGTCAGTCATGTCAGCCACGCTAAACAGAAGAGATGAAGTTTGTGTGGGTAGTACCCTCTGTAGAGCAGGCAACCATCTTCTGTTCCATCTCCTCAGCCTCCTCCTTCTCAACTTCACCCAATCTGTGCTGAGAAGATGAAATAAGGCTGAGTTGGGTAGTATCACCCCGTGTACTTTTTTCCTCAATCTCTACCTGGACTACAAGCCAAGCTTCCTTTTTAATTGTGAGCATCAAGTGTGTGAGTAGACACAGAAGGATAATTAACCTGATTATGGCATCATCGCTGCTCACCATCTTGGTGGTTGATTTCAAAGTTTTGTAGAACCTCACAGATATCAAACATACTCTTGTTGGTTCTTATGTGCATAGGTGGACAGAAATACCAACAGGCATGTTGTAGCTGGTATTCAATTACTACCCTCTGCTGCTCATAAAGCCTTGCCAACATATGTAATGTGAAGTCCAACATATAGTTATGTTGCATTCCAGTCAGTGAGCTGGCACTTGCAAGTACTGCTGCAGTACTGCCAGACCAGTGGCAGCTGGAACTGACTTGTGGAAAAGGGGTACACACGTAGCGTACCTTCACAAGTAGCTCAGGTAAATCTTCAGATCCAGGGAAGGTGTATTGATGGTCCGCGCCGCTTGGAATAATCAGTCAAAAGTCTTCAAATGACCCCCTTCTTTATTTCCACCTACGCGTTTCAGTACCACTCCGGGCACCGTCATCAGGGCATTACATGTGCCACAAAACAACTTTTATATCACATACTAGCTGTGAGCCCGATTCTAAAGAATCGGGAGTCTAGAATCCGTATTTCCTTTATTTAAAAATAGTTTTAACTAATAATCCAATAATTCCATGATATCTTTCCATCAACTACATATAATTGTATGGTTGATATCATTTTTGGAAAATTGAACTATTATGATGTAAGGGTCTTGGAACACAAAGTAACAATACTTGTTAATGTGTCAATAGCTTGATTTGACAAATCAATATTGATATTCTGCGTATTAGCCAGTTTGTGTCAGCCCACCAATCGAATCAAGATGCCCTTACGTCTGGTGGGTCCTAATCTAACTAATTCCGAATTATGAATTATGAATATTTTGATTTATTTAACAGCAGCATTTTTCATCTATTTAAAAAGGATGTGGATGTAATAAATAAAATTTCCACACCTGACACCTAAGGAGTTACCGTCAACAGACTTGCAGCAATTTCCATAGCACAACTAAGGAATTTGCAGTAAACTTGCGGTAAATGGAGCAAACATGGCTACGGCAGATGCAGGAAATACAGCCACTAACAAACCACAGGTCACTGCAGTTATTGTGGCTGAAACAGCCACAACCACGTTGTCTGCATCCACTGCAAGTAAACTACAAATTCCATACACATTGCATGAAAATTACGGCAAGTGTGCTGTAGGTGAGCCCTAAGGCAGCAAATGTAGAAATGTTAAATTAAAAAAAAAAAAACATCCACAAATAGCTAAAAAATGCTGGAGTCAAAGGTAAATCTCAATTTAGATATGTCCCTCTCTATCTATATATAGTGAACACACCTTGAGATGGAGATGTGTGTGAACAGCCATCCCACCCGTCTCTTAGCTGTTCACAAAAACCTCTCCCTGTAAAAAAAATATAGCAAAATTCTCAGCACTTGTAGTGCTGGAACATAATATGATGGTTTCTATCACCAAATTGTAAAATTTGGATGATACACATCTATGATCTCAAACTAAATGTGTGTTCATCTGTATATCTATATACATATATATATATATGATAAATATATATATATATATATATATATATATATATATATATATGATAAATTCTGTACAAAAGGGATTTAACCTCCCCAAAAATAACTATATATATAACATGGCTATATAATAACCATGTAATTAATATCTTTAAAAATATGACTAAACTAATTTTTTTGTAGATTTTGTTTTTTTTTGTAAAAAAAAGTATCAGAACAGTATTAAAAAAAAAAGAAAAATCTTAACGTAAAACATTTTTGTACACGATATTGTGTGTAAAGACCTTAGGAGAATCGGGCAGTAATTGTCCTTGGAGTGGTGAATTGAGGACTTTGACCTTGACATTACAGCGTTGCTTGACTCTTGAAAAGGCCACATAGAGCTGACCATGGGCAAAAGGTGGTGTCGGGAGATATATCCCAACTCGATTGAGAGTTTGCCCTTGTGATTTATTGATGGTCATTGCAAACGCTGCCTTGATGGGAAATTGTCGTCTTCTTAATCTGAATGGTAATGCAGTCTCTGATGGACATAAATCAATACGTGGAATGAATACCACCTGTCCTGCTGCTGAGCCGGTAATGACTTTAGCCTGGATCATGTTTGGAAACAATGCAGTTACAATGAGCCGAGTACCATTGCACAGACCTTTCCTGGTATTCAGGTTGCGTAACAGCATGACAATGGTGCCAACTTTAATTTTGAGATGATGTAGAGGCATTCCAGTAGGTGTAAGTGAATGCAAAAATTCAGGTGGGTATTGTTCTGAATCATCACAGTCCTCTGCATCAATAGAATCTTCACTCATATAGTCTGTGTACTCACCAATCAAGCAATCTATGACTTTGGAATTAACAAAATCGACATCGTCATTCTTCGGACATAGGATAGCATGAGAAGCAGCGATATTGATACTCTCGTTGTTACTGACATCAATGTTAATGTTGTCTCCAAAGATCTCATGTATTAAAGACCCAGTGCACAGCATATCTGGAGGAATCTCGATGACATCATCTCCAAGATTATATTCATTGGACAGCTCACCTTTACCAAGTTTAAGCAACCAAGTGCTGTATTCCGGATCAATAGAGCGCATGTTGTTAATAAGCGGGAGTGGATTGAAAATTGGCCAATGTGTAGAATATTTTAAACCGCTCTCCACAATATCTGTTCTTGTGCCATGAATAATGACAGGAAGACATTGTCGAAAGTCTCCTCCAAGTACAATTACTTTGGCTCCAAAAGGTGTCTTTTCTTTGTTGGTAACTTTTTTGGTCATAACATCTCGTAAGAGTCTTTCAATGACATGCAATGCATACTTTGAGACCATTGTGCACTCATCTATAATAAAGAGTTCAGTGTTCTGCAAATCATAAGCTGCATCCGTGTCATTTTTTATCCTGGAAACCGATGTTTCATTCACAGGTATTGGTATTCCATAAAGAGAATGAATTGTTCTTCCTCCTTCAAGCATATTGGCTGCAATTCCTGTAGAGGCAGCAGGTGACACCATTTTTCCTTCTCCCCTTAGTTGATGTAGAAGTAGATGGTAAAGGTAAGTTTTTCCACTGCCACCAGGACCGTCAATGGAGAAGCACTTTGGTGTTGCAGTAGTGTCTTCTAATGCTTGAATAATAGCCTCATAAGCCAAAAGTTGTTGAGGATTGAGAGTTGCTTTCATCTCAGCAGCTGTTCTTAACTCATCGTCTTGATCAAATTGTTGTGGAAGTTGTTGTTTCCTGACAGGGCGTGGTAAGTTAAATTCAGTATATTTTTTGCCATGACTTCTCAAAATTTCTTTGATATCTGTCATCGCATATCCTTCACAATTCACACACTCCTCCGTGTTTGAGTGATATTTATGGCAATAGTCTTGAATGAAGTGTTCTTTAAATTCAAGCCACAACTCCAGTGGATTAGCAGGAGGGCCAAAAATGCAAATGTAGGCAAACATATCACGTAGCTGTGCAGGCATGTTCAAAAGGCAAGCATCAAGTAAGGTATTTCTCCACAAACTGTCATCAAATAATAAACCAAGAGCTAAGGCAGCGTCTTTGAAAGTTAGATGTGTAACTCCATGAACCGTTTTAATGCTGTCAAAACTGGTGGCACCTTTGACATGCAGCAACAACAACCGCAAATAGTAGCGTTCTTGGTCTCTGAGACTTACGGTATACATTCTTCCAATTACAGAAGCACCTCCTCGCTTTCTCTGTTGCCAAGAACCTTCTATCCAAACGTAGTGTTCTGGAATTTCACGATATAAATAAGTATGAGCAGTTGGGTCCTTCTTATTAAGCTCAAAATAGCCCATAAGAGTGGAATTGTTATGTAGCTTGTGTCTGATGTTGGCTACGGAGTCATCCTCATGAAAATAGAGTTGTTGAGAATGAGGCAGATGTACGGCCAGGCGAATAATACTATGCGATTGTTTGTGCATGGGATAAGCAAATATCCGCCAAGCTGCCTCAGGTGCACTAACATAACGGGAATCCATAAATTGATGTGTTTCATCATGTTGGATGCTTGTTTGGCAAATTTCCAGATTTGCTTTATCATGTCCTTTATATACATATTTAAATAAGTATTTGACACTTTGTATGGAGCCACAAACTTCCACATTGATATGACACTTAAATTTGAGTAGTAAGAAAGGATTATAAGGAACTACCCACGAATTATCAATCATGACGGAATGGTGTTCAAATGATGGTCCTGTATTTCGTCGATACGTCGGATAGGCATCCTTTGCGATGACAGTCGAATCCTGAAATTGTTTGGGGAAACCTTTGCTACACTTCCCAAGATGCATACATGGTGAATTTGGCCTCAGTTCTCCACAGGGACCATGAATCATGTGTTGCATGACGATCTTATGAAGCTGAGGGTAGGTGATAGGATCTGGTATTTCAGCCCAAACAGTATTGTCAACTTCAATCTCTGTGCGTAATTTTGAGGTGGCATCCAAAATTATCAAAATGTGAGCATGAGGTAGCCTACGTTTCTGAAACTCAATTACATGAACCATGGCGCAAACTGTTCCAAATAATCCATTTTTAATGTCTTTTAACAGTGCTCCAAGTTTTATTCTGAAGACCCGTGCCACCAAATCTGGTCTGTGTTCCACACGTTGCCATGGTTCCAAATTGTTAGTGATCTCATTCCATTTGGGATTACATGTCATGGTGACAAATAGATCTGGGCGACCAAATTTAGTGACTATAGCCATGGCATCTTGATACCGCTGCTGCATATTTCTGGGACTGCCTTCGAAAGATGATGGTAGAATGACAGTTCTGCCAATGGGAATGCCTTTTTGAATGGATTTGTTGATGAGATGCTCTTGAAGTATGCCATAATCCTCGACTTTTAAATCTGACTGGTGTTGACGGATAAAATTCAGTCGATTGGCCTCAATTTTCACATAAGCATCAACTAAATACTGCTGTGTCAATTTGCCACCATTCAAAACGGGATTAAACTCATTGCGGACAGACTGCACATAACAGTAATATTGGAGTTGTGTAACCCTGCGTTCACTTTTTCCTTGATGTTTCAGTCCATCATGCCACCCTTGTTCTCCGTAAGGGAAAAATAAAGGATAGAGTAACGCATCCAAGTTACTGTGAAGAATGCTGACCTGTTGTGTCTTTGGAGCCAAAGGATTTTGTGGATCGGCTTTTAAATGGATCAATATATCTCGGTTGAATGGTGGCTCCCCATTGTTATTTTCAAATACAACAGCTACTTCGTTGCCAGTAGGATTGTTATAGCGTCGAGGGTCTTGACTGCGGTCTTGTTTAAGTGCCATAGTAATATTTGGCATGACAGTGCCATTTCTTTCAGCCTTTTGTTGTGCTTCCTGTTCCACGTCACGGAGCATTTTGTATGCAGCTACAAAAGGATTGATGTTTTCTAATTGCAGAGCAATAATACTCATTAAAGTTGGATGGCATTGTAAATTTGGTTGACATTGCAAACGTTGTTCGTTGGCGGTAGCAGTATCCAAGATGTAAAGTTGAGCATACGTTGGAACTTGATCATCTGCCGGATGTAGTGTGCCAGTGCGATGGTAGATTTGGCCATGTATGCGGAAACAGTAAGGGCCATGTCCAGGTGGTGGAGAAATATTGGCCCCCATGGAGGCGAAAGCAAAAGAGCTGTTGATGGCTCGGATGTTGTCCATGAGATTACGACTGTACTCACTTTCTCCTTTAAGTAAACGCTTGAATACCTCAGGGTATTCAGGGATAGGTATCTGGACCTTTCCCTTGTGACAGCAGAGTGTATAATTTTGGTCACATGGCATCTCAGCATGAAAATGTAGTGCCTGACAATATTGACATGTATATGTCATTGGACCACAGCTGTGCTCTACAATGGAAGTGTCCTCATCGGTAAAACCAATGGGATGTATAAGGACAGTAGTAGGTAACAAAATATTATATTTTTTATGTAGGGCAACATATATTAGACGTTGCACTGCTTCAGGTTCCACACATTTGATGAATGAGGATGTAGATGGTATATGAAGCTGAGGCTGTCTGAATGTAGAGTTGGAAGCAGTGCGTGCACGTCGTCGGTGTTGTGCCGCAACAGAATTGTGTAAGCGGAGTTGTTTGGACTTAGGAGACTCCACACTGATACGTGCTTTTAAAGCAATTTGAACTTTGTAGCTGTGAGCCTGTTTATCATATGTTGTCTCGGCAGCACAGTGTTTTCGCTTACGTGCACACTTTGCCGGTGGTAAAGGATGTTCAGTATGCGGCAATTCAACGGCTGTTGAGCTGGAAGCGGTGAGATCGGGAGAAGGTATGACTTGCTGCATTAACTTGCTCTTTCTGCGACGCTCTCGGGCTGCCAGAGCATTTTTTTTTAATTTCTGGCTTCTCTCTTCAGGAGACTCGTTGCACATGCGTTTGTAATACGCAGCCTTCCCTTTCTCCAATCAAATGCGTCTGTCTTCAGCAATCTCGGTGGTGCGCTTCTTACGCTTCGGTGTAGTAAATGCCGCTTTCTTGGCCACGTCATCATTTTTCATACAGTCAGAACTTATGTTTCTGCGACGCTCCCGGGCTGCCAGAGCTTTATTTTGTAATCTCAGGCTTCTCTCTTCAGCAGACTCCTTGGCAATGCGTTGGTAATATGCAGCCTTCTTTTTCTCCAATTTAATGCGCCTGTCTTCAGCACTCTCCGTGCTGCGCTTCTTAGCCTTCGGTGCAGGCACAGGCTCTTTCTTGGCCACGTCAGCAGATTTCTCAGAGCTCATGTTTGCAAATGTAATCACAATACAATGCAATGTGAAGTAGAATATGTTTGTTAAGGAAGATATGAATAGTGAGAGTATATACATGTACAATAGCATGATTTTATTTGTTTAATTTTTGTAGGAAGAGTAAATGGAAATTTCTGTATATTTTTAAGTGGCAAACAGTTACTTATAGTGAGTGTATGTACTTGTAATTAGAAATGAATCTGTATTACAACCAATTAAAAAGAGACTTTAACATCAGATGTATGACTAAGTAGCCGATGTAGTCCAAACTGTCAGGGTACCAATATAGTGCAGGTTTAGAAGGGGTTAATGTCCGACTGGCAGGACTCTATTAAAGTAGGAACTTATAATGATATCAAAAAGATGATTGAAGGAGTTAATGTCCCACCGTCACTCCCACAACAGACTAAGCAGTGTAAATTATATCCAAAATGGTGTTCAAGGGGTTAATGTAGCACTGCCAATAGTAATAGACACTACAAAGGAAGCACTTAATGCAGAAATGGTATATAAGGGGTTAACTTGCCAGTGGCATTACAACTACACACTATATTATAGAAATAACACCAAAAAGAGAATATAAGGGGTTATTGTACCACTGCCAGTACTAATAGACACTAAAAAGTATGGAGTTAATGCTGAACTGGTATATAAGGGGTTAAGTTCGCAGTGGAAGTACAACTGGAGGACTTTGAGTTTCAAATTTACCGCTGTAAGTAAGGCGCTATGCTCATTGGTCGCTATGTGCTGGCGCAGACCAATGAGCATAGCGCCTCACTTCGCATTGAGATACATAGCGGTCTTTAGAGCTATGCATGGCCAGGCCCTTGGTTCTATTTTGGGCCATGGCGCTCGGCTCTCATCGGTCATCACCGGGGCGGGAGGCCCTGCAACGACTCTTCGCCATAGATAGATATAGATATAGATATAGATAGATAGATAAATAGATAGATATACATAGATGTAGATAGATATAGAGATAGATAGAGATAGATAGATAGATAAATATAGATAGATAGATAGGTAATAGATATAATAGATAGATAGATAGATAATAGATAGATAGATAGGTAAATAAATAGAGATTGATCGATAGATAGATAGATAGATACATAATAGATAGAGATAGATGGATGGATAGATAGATAGATATAGATAGATAAATAGATATAGATAGATAGATTAATAGATAGATATAGATAGATCGATAGATAGATAGACAGATCGATAGATAGGCTGTTTTTAATAATTAGCAAAGATAATAGAAATTACACCCAAAAATGACTATAAAGGGTTAATATTGGTAGTATAAGTAGTACAATATATAAATTAATATTAATTTTCTACCAAAAAAGATATCTTATCTGATATTCTGTAAATAATGTACAGGAGTTGCTTCCCGACGTCACTGTGACACTGTGACAGTAATCGTCAAAGCAGGAATGACGTCTGAGGTAAAAAATTCAAATTTCGCGGTCTAAAATGGCGGCCGCGAAATTTGAATTCATAAAATGGCGGCAGGCGCGAGGCCATTGAGAGCCGTTGGCCGGCGCGAGCAATGGCCACGAGGCCATTGTGAGCTGCTGCCTGAGCACTAGCAATGGCCGCGAAGCGGCCATTGCGAGTCTCCGGCACCGTCCAACGACCGACCACAGCCGAGCCCCGTGGCCGAAAATCGAACCAGGGGCCCGGCCATAAATTTTGCGAGATACCGCTAATGTATCTCTATGGGAAGTGAGGCGCTATGCTGATTGGTCGCTGAGTGCTGCGCCGACCAATCAGCATAGAGCCTCACTTAAGCGCCAAATTTGAAACTCAAAGTCCTCCATTCTATCCCTATGGGAAGTGAGGCGTTATTCTGATTGGTCGCTGTGTGCTGCCGGCAACCAATCAGAATCGCGCCTCACTTTTAGCGGTAAATTTGAATGTCAAAATCGTCCATTATATCTCTATGGGAAGTGAGGCGGTATTCTCATTGGTCGCTGTGTGCTGCCGGCGACCAATCAGAATCGCGCCTCACTTTTAGCGGTAAATTTGACCGTCAAAATCGGCCATTATATCTCTATGGGAAGTGAGGCGGTATTCTGATTGGTCGCCGGCAGCACACAGCGACCAATCAGAATACCGCCTCACTTCCCATAGAGATAATTAGCGGTGTCTCGCGAAATTTATGGCCGGGCCCCTGGTTCTATTTTCGGCCACGGGGCTCGGCTGTGGTCGGTCGTTGGACCGAATGATAGATAGATAAATAGATAGATAGATAAAAAGATAGATAGAAAGATAGATAAATAGAGAAATAGATAAATAGAGAAATAGATATAGAGATAGATAAATAAATAAATAGAGATACATAGATATAGAGAGATAGATAGAGATAGATAGAGAGATAGATAGAGAGATAGAGATAGATAGGTGGTAAAAAAAACTATAAGCGGTCTAATTGGAGGCGCTCAGGCACAAAGGCAGTAGGCACTGGGATGGTTTTTCAACAGACCTTTATTCAGGCTCCCCTCCTACTCCAAAACATGTTTCGATAGATTCTCTATCTTCCTCAGGTGGTGAGGGGGGGCGGGTTCCACAAACCTTTTATGGCTACCAAAGTTGTTCAATTGGTTAATGAGTGGAAGGCTCTTTAAACCTTATCCTAATACTAGAGCCTTTCCTAGTGCTTATAGATATATCAATGCCCATGTACTTAACGTGAGGACCTGGCGTCGCCTGGCAACAGGAGCTTTAACTTAAGGACCTGCGGTGACGTGACCGGATGCTCGGAGCCCCCGAAGCACGCGGTGTGGGGATGAGCTAGAGCCTCTGAAGGGCGCCTTATCAAATGTATTACCGGGTTGTGCAGGGACAGCACAACCCGTTAAGGTGAGTGGCCACCTATTAGTACGCCACGCTAAAAAAAAGCCCCCAGGTAACCGCACTATTGCGCCCCTTTCTCTTTCTTTTCTCTTGCAGAGATAGATAGGTGAGTCGTTGCAGGCGCGGTAAGTCCGGCACGTAGGTCCATTGCGATTTTCGTGGACCGGCAACAGCCGAGCGCCGTGTCCGAAAATGGAACCAAGGGGCCGGCCATGGATTGTACGAAACACCGCTATGTATCTCTATGAGAAGTGAGGCGCTATTCTGATTGGTCGCTGTGTGCTGCCGGCGACCAATCAGAATAGCGCCTCACTTTGAGCGGTAAATTTGAAACTCAAAGTAGTCCATTATATGTCTATGGGAAGTGAGGCGGTATTCTGATTGGTCGCCGGCAGCACACAGCGACCAATCAGAATAGCACCTCACTTCTCATAGAGATATAATGGACGACTTTTCGAAACACCGCTATGTATCTCTATGAGAAGTGAGGCGGTATTCTGATTGGTCGCTGTGTGCTGCCGGCGACCAATCAGAATCGCGCCTCACTTTTAGAGGTAAATTTGAAAGTCAAAATCGCCCATTATATCTCTATGGGAAGTGAGGCGGTATTCTGATTGGTCGCCGGCAGCACACAGCGACCAATGAGAATCGCGCCTCACTTTCCATAGAGATATAATGGGCGATTTTGACTTTCAAATTTACCGCTAAAAGTGAGGCGCGATTCTGATTGGTCGCCGGCAGCACACAGCGACCAATCAGAATAGCGCCTCACTTCCAATAGGGATAGAATGGAGGACTTTGAGTTTCAAATTTGGCGCTTAAGTGAGGCGCTATGCTGATTGGTCGGCGTAGCGCACAGCGACCAATCAGCATAGTGCCTCACTTCCCATAGAGATACATTAGCGGTATCTCGCGAAATTTATGGCGGGGCCCCTGGTTCGATTTTCGGCCACAGGGCTCGGCTGTGGTCGGTCGTTGGACGGTGCCAGCGACTCACAATGGTCGCTTCGCGGCCATTGCTCGTGCTCAGGCAGCGGCTCGCAATGGCCTCGCGGCCATTGCTCGCGCCGGCCAACAGCTCGCATTGGCCGCTAAGCGGCCAATGCTTCGTGGGTCGCGTGGCTGCGAAGCAGCCACGACCACGACGACGGAAGTAGCGCCGAATATGACGGAAGTGCGCTACGGCAATTATATATAAGATACCGGATGTACAATCAAGAAAGACATCATTGATAACATGCAAGTCATCATCACTGATGGGCGGTGCATCCCATCTTAATAAAACATCAGTGAAAAAACAATATGTATTTTTCTGACATCTTATCTGTCTTTCATGATATGTGCCCAGGCTCAGGACTGAAACTATATAAAACTATTATGAATTCCTAAAATTAAAAAATAAAAAACAAAAAACTAAATACAAGAACATAAGCATCTGATGTTATTCAAACTCATCAAGAAGTGTATCATGCACCATGCAGTCCTAATTCAGTGATGTTTTATCTGATGCTCCACCATAGCAGTGTGTCTTTTCATTTGTGCGTTCTCAATGACAATTTTCCTTTCAGTATATAACGAAGGATATCCAAATATAACAAAATTGGTTTCTGTGGATACATTTGTGAATATATTAAATAAAAATAAATAAATCAATAAATGTATAAAATTAGTACTGAATAATGAATAATGAATAGCAATATAAAAATAATGTGTCTAACAAGTGTGTGATTTTTTATTTGTGATTTTATATGTGCCTTGTAAAAATCTGCTCAGAAAGACGTGTGCCAAAATAGACTATGTGTCATCACATGAACCAGAATGAACCACCATGGACTGCAAGATGCATCTCCAGACAGTTCAAAACACTCCATTGCTCTCCTCAATCATCCAGATGCAAACATCCCTATAAGTGAAAAAAATATAAAAAATATCAGAATCTATAGATAAATAAACTAATCATTTAGATCATGACATTAACCACCATGGGTCCTTTTACTTGTACATCTCTATATAAAGAATCCAGCAAAACCATGCTTTTATTTTTGTATAGACTTGCTTATTCTTAAAATACCACAAGATGGCAATATAGAGCCCTCATGTACCACTTATGTAGTTGTCTTGGTGATGGCCTATTGCTGTTCTCCCTAATTTTCCCCCACTAGAGGTCTCTCTATATACAAGAAATACAATTTCCTGAATGTTCAGAACTAAAATACAGATTTTGGGAGGAAATTTGGATGCATCCTTTATATGAGCTCAGTGATAATATTTAAACCCTTAGGTTTTATTGTATTTAATTTAAACATCCAGTATTTCTCTCTGTTTTTTAACACTTCAAACCTATTGGTCACATTAGATGATATGTGATCAATAGGAATGAGCCTCATTTGTGTCTGATCTTTATTGTGAAAGACACTGCAGTAATAAGACACTCCGTGCTGCCGATAACCTTTAGAAATATTGGCTCTGTGCTTATTTAACCTGTCATGCAGGGGCTGTATAGTCCTACCTACATACTGGAGCTTGCATGGGCACTCCAGTGTGTAGATAACATATGATGTTGTACAGTCCATGTTCCACTTAATAGGGAAGACTTCACCATTAGCATTAGAGCAAAAATTTGCCAACTCCTGTATTACTCCACAGCATTTACATCTGTTTTCCCGGCATTTAGATACTTTTTTCTGTACTTGATTTACAGTGAATTCTTCTCTTTTATTCAGTTTTAGGCGGCTGGGGGCTATCATACCCTTCACATTTGGGGCCCTACGATATGTGATACCCGGTTTAACAGGGATTACATCTTTGAGAATGGGGTCACTTTTAAGTACATACCAATGTTTATCCAGAATATTTCTGATAGACTTGTGACATTTATTATACTGCGTAATGAAATTAAACATATGTGATTTCACTCCATTATTGTTCCTTTTGGGAGTAATTAGCTCTTTTTGACCTATGTGTCTACTGAAATCACGAGCATTTCTTACCACTTTTTTGGGGTATTTTCTGTCCAAAAATTTATTTTCTAAGAGTAATGAGACCGTGGAAGGAAATAATTTACAAACACAGAACCAACAAGAGGAGACAAACATTGATGAGCATTTGAAAAAAATCAAGGAACAAACTGATAGAATAAATAGGGAGAGACCATTGACACCTATAGTGCTCCACAGTAATGACAACAGAATAAATAAAATTGTGCCTGAATCTAGCCTAATAAGGTTTGAGGAAGTAATTCAGACTCCTGATAATGAGAAGGAACATAATAATAAAAAATTGTTATTGATGAACACACTCAGAATAATAAAATAATTCTTGATAATTCAAAAAACCAAAAAGGGATAGTTCCTTTTTTATCCACAGTAAAACATACAAAAACGACATCACCTCATTCTTCAGCCCATTGTTAGGCAAAAGAAAAAAAGAGGACATAGAGGGAAAGGTAGAGAGAAAAAGAGGAAGGATAACTTTTGTGAACTAAAAAAACAAGATATTAAAGAACAAATTAAATGTAATGTAATTAATTTATCAGACTATATACCTTCTGCTGCAGAAATGAGTTTGATGAATAAAGGGTTATTATACTGTTCGACGAACCAGCCGGATGAATTTGATTTGTTCTTAGATGTTCATCAGTTCATAAGGAGATTGACCTTAAAACGGCATTTCCTATTGACACCAGAGAATGATGGTACCAAGAAATGATAATGATTTGGAACCAGAAAATAGCCAGATCACTGATACTCATAAACAAGTTTTGAGAAAGAAATCCACGTTTTACCCTATTGAGAGTAGGGGACATGCTTTGGAGACCTTCCAAGATTTGCTGCTGAATGATATGAAGAAGGATAAATTACTGAAGGATAAGAACACCACACATAAAAATAATCTCTCTAAAGAAGAAAGAGAAGCACTGAAAAGTCTGAAAAATAACACTCAAATAGTTAGATCAGCGGACAAGGGGGGTGGTATAGTTCTGCAGAATACACCTGATTACTTAAAAGAAGCAGATAGACTATTGTCAGATTTTAAATTTTATAAAAAAAGTTGAAAGTAATCCGTATCCTAATCTAACAAAAATTTATAATCGGAAAATAATGACGGCATATGAAAAAAACATAAACTCAGAAACTGAAAAAAAGTTCTTAATAACTAGTCACCCCAGCACCCCGTTTTTGTATCACCTGCCAAAGGTGCATAAATGTTTAAAAAATCCTCCAGGAAGACCCATTATTTCTGAAATCAATTCCCTGACCAGTAATTTAGCACTGTTTATAGACAAAAAATTGCAGAAATATGTGGTTAATTTGAAAAGTTTCATTAAGGATTCGACTGATGTTTTAAGATTGTTGAAGAATATATCATGGAAAGACTCCTATATGTGAGTGACGATGGATGTTTCATCACTGTACACAAATATTGCTCATGAAATAGGGATCGTGTGTGCTGAACACTATTTAAAGAAAGATAAAGACCTTGATCCAGAAATGGTGGGATTTATTTTAGATGGTCTGGATTTTATTTTAAATAATAATTTATTTTCTTTTAATGACATAATGTACCATCAATGCCATGGGACGGCCATGGGATCGAAAGTAGCTTGCTCTAATGCAAATGTTTTTATGGGCTTATTCGAAGAAATTCACATTTTTAATAATATTTATAGAGATAGCCCTATATTTTATAAAAGATTTATCGATGATTTATTTATAATTTGGGACAGAGAGAAGGCAAATTTTAATATTTTTTGGGAGCAATTTTAAATAATGGATGGGGGTTGTCATTTGAGGTTACAACTCATGAGAACACTATCAATTTTGTAGACCTAACAGTTTTTATTGAAAAATCCCAGATATGCACAAAAACGCATTTTAAAATGGTAGACAAGAATTCCTTTATTGACTATAGTAGCGGCCATTATGGGAAATGGCTTAAAAATATACCAGCGAACCAATTTAAGAGAATTAAAAGGAATTGTTCAAAAATTGAAGATTATATGAGTCAATCTGAAATCTTAGAAAATAAATTTTTGGACAGAAAATACCCCAAAAAATTGGTAAGAAATGCTCGTTATTTCAGTAGACACATAGATCAAAAAGAGCTAATTACTCCCAAAAGGAACAATAATGGAGTGAAATCACATATGTTTAATTTCATTACGCAGTATAATAAATGTCACAAGTTTATCAGAAATATTCTGGATAAACATTGGTATGTACTTAAAAGTGACCCCATTCTCAAAGATGTAATCCCTGTTAAATCGGGTATCACATATCGTAGGGCCCCAAATGTGAAGGGTATGATAGCCCCCAGCCGCCTAAAACTGAATAAAAGAGAAGAATTCACTGTAAATCAAGTACAGAAAAAAAGTATCTAAATGCCGGGGAAAACAGATGTAAATGCTGTGGAGTAATACAGGAGTTGACAAATTTTTGCTCTAATGCTAATGGTGAAGTCTTCCCTATTAAGTGGAACATGGACTGTACAACATCATATGTTATCTACACACTGGAGTGCCCATGCAAGCTCCAGTATGTAGGCAGGACTATACAGACCCTGCACGACAGGTTAAATAAGCACAGAGCCAATATTTCTAAAGGTTATTGGCAGCACGGAGTGTCTTATCACTGCAGTGTCTTTCACAATAAAGATCCAACACAAATGAGGCTCATTCCTATTGATCACATACCATCTAATGTGACCAATAGGTTCGAAGTGTTTTAAAACAGAGAGAAATACTGGATGTTTAAATTAAATACAATAAAACCTAAGGGTTTAAATATTATCACTGAGCTCATATAACGGATGCATCCAAATTTCCTCCCAAAATCTGTATTTTAGTTCTGAACATTCAGGAAATTGTATTTCTTGTATATAGAGAGACCTCTAGTGGCGGAAAATTAGGGAGAACAGCAATAGGCCATCACCAAGACAACTGCATCAGTGGTACATGAGGGCTCTATATTGCCATCTTGTGGTATTTTAAGAATAAGCAAGTCTATACAAAAAGTAAAAGCATGGTTTTGCTGGATTCTTTATATAGAGATGTACAAGTAAAAGGACACATAGTGATTAATGTCGTGTTCTAAATGATTAGATTATTTATATATGTATTTATATTTTTTTATATATAGATTCTGATAGTTCATATTGTTTTCACTTATAGGGATGTTTTCATCTGGATGATTGAGGAGAGCAATGGAGTGATTTGAACTGCCTGGAGATGCATCTTGCAGTGCATGGTGGTTCATTCTGGTTCATGTGATGACACATAGTCTATTTTGGCACACGTCTTTCTGAGCAAATTTTTACAAGGCACATATAAAATCACAAATAAAAAATCACACACTTGTTAGACACATTATTTTTATATTGCTATTCATTATTCAGTACTAATTTTATACATTTATTGATTTATTTATTTTTATTTAATATATTCACAAATGTATCCACAGAAACCAATTTTGTTATATTTGGATATCCTTCGTTATATACTGAAAGGAAAATTGTCATTGAGAACGCACAAATGAAAAGTCACACTGATGTGGTGGAGCATCAGATAAAACATCACTGAATTAGGACTGCATGGTGCATGATGCACTTCTTGATGAGTTTGAATAACATCAGATTCTTGTCATATAGTATTTTGTTTTTTAATTTTAGGAATTCATAATAGTTTTATATAGTTTCAGTCCTGAGCCTGGGCACATATCATGAAAGACAGATAAGATGTCAGAAAAATACATATTGTTTTTTCATTAATGTTTTATTAAGATGGGATGCACCGCCCATCAGTGATGATGACTTGCATGTCATCAATGACGTCTATCTTGTTTGTACATCCGGTATATGTGATATAAAAGTTGTTGTTTTGTGACACATGTAATGCCCTGATGACGGTGCCTGGAGTGGTACTGAAATGCATAGGTGGAAATAAAGAAGGGGGTCTTTCATTTGAAAGCTTTTGACTGATTATTCCAAGCGGCGCGTACCATCAATACACCTTCCCTGGATCTGTGGATATTCTTACACGTGCTACGTGGAGGTGGAGGTCCTGCAGCAGCTTTTAACTATATGCCATCAAAACTAGTTGTGGGTGCACACAACTAGATCAAGTGAGTGCACCTCTGTGTGACCTGTGTGCACAATCAGTGTCGTATTGATAGGGCACTATTGCGCCTCGTTGTCTCCTTTTATCTTTTCTATAGTTCAGGTAAATCTGGGTAGATTTTCAGAAACTGATGAACCACTAAGTTGAGTATGTGGACCAGGCAAAGCACATGTATGAGCTTTCAAAGCTTCAGAGCCACCACCAGGTTACAGCCTTTATGACACATTACTATGCCTAAGGCTGGAAACAGACTATCCAACTTACATGTGAGACTCTCGGATGAGAATCAGATAAAACTGGATTAGTGACCCTGAATGGCCTCTCCCTCTCTGGTCGGGAGTGTGATGTTGCACAAAAACACAAGCAGCTGACAGTACCATGCCAGAGAGGGAGAGGCCATTCAGGGTCACTGCTCCAGTCTCATCCGAGTCTCGTCCAAGAGACTCGCATGTAAGTTGGATAGTCTGTTTCCAGCCTTATTGTGGGTTAAGCGGCAGTAGCCATACATCTTTCTAGTCTGTTATAGTTTTCAAGAACTCTGTGGTGGTGGGCTGCTTAAGCAAATTAGTTTCAGCAGAGCATGTTACCACTTCATCAAGGCAGTGCTGCAGTTCTTCTAGCTAGCAACTGAAATGAACAACGTACTCTGAGATGAGAATTTGAAGATGGAGAGTGAGAAAGAGGAAAGGGTGCTGGAATTGGTATAGGAGGTAAAGGAAACCCTGATGGAACTAGCGTCCGCAATCCTTAGTGTCGGTTGCACGTGTGCCATTCCAGTGTCCGACTCAGTTCCTGCCTCCACAAGGTTTACCCAGTGAGCCTTCAGGGAAAGGTAGTGTCTATGGCCACAAGTACCTGTCCATGTGTTGGTTGTTAAGTGGACCTTTCCAGTAACTGCGTTGGTCAGGGCACAAGTGATGTTTTGAGCCTCATGCTGGTGTAAGGCATGGATGGAAAAATAATGCCAGCTGGGGACCGAGTACCGATAGACAGTTGTCGCCTTTAGGTTATGGAAAGCATCAGTGTCCACAAGCCTAAATGTCAACATTTCCAGGGCAAGCAGCCTGGATATGCGGCCATTTAGTGCTTTGTCTTTGGGTTGGTGGCTGGGTATTTACAATTGCATTCCAAAGTCTGGGGTAGTGACAAGTGAATACTGCTGTGGGACATATCGGATGTGGTTGGTGATGGTGCTTGCTAATGTGCACCATCAGCAGCACGTTCACCTCCCCGGTCCTTGGCACACACCTTTTGCATTTTAAATTCGGCATTTAATATATGCTTGCAAATTTACCAGTGTTAATTGAGAAAAGAAAATATATAGCCCTGAAAAAGACTTTCTTTTTCAGGTTTTAGCAACAGAATTCCTATAGAAGGATTGGAAGGTTATTTGCACACATTGAGTATTATTTAGTTGCAGAAATTTCTCTTGGCAGGAAAAACCCAGAAGAAAAAACACGTATGTGTCTTTTTTTCAATGTGTTTTTCAGCTTTTGTGGACACCAATGAATGCTATATCATTCATTGGTGTCCAAAAATGCTAGTAAAACAGGTGAAAAATGAATTGAAAACACGGAAAAACACACATTTATGCCACTGCATTTTTCCTGCCAAGAGATGCAGCGATGGAGTAGAAATTTCTGCAACCAAACACTCAACATGTGCACATACCCAAAGAATTGACATGCTGAAGATTATTATTATTTCTGCACTAAATCTGCAGGTCACTTTTGAGTAATGTGTGCATGGCACTTCAGGTTTTGCATTGATTTTGCTGCCATAAGGATTCCTTGCATGATTTGGGACAAATCCGCACTCACAAATTCATAAAAAAACAATAAAAATGCAACATGTGCACACAGCCCAGTACACTGGCAGTCAAAGATGTGTCTCGGCGTCATTCCCATGCTGTTCCCATTCCGTTTGAGTGCTGTTTCAATTAATTTCAGCAATTTTCCTTCCTCCACAGCCGTCCTATTATGGACTTCCAGAAAAAAGTTGAGTTTTCCATTGACTTCCATTACTTAAATCGAGCCCTTCTGATCATCTGACCTGCTCAATTTGAGTACCGAGCACTCAAGTATTTTAGTGCAGCTGATCACTAATAAACACACATAATAAATAAAGAAATAATAAATAAATGGCTATCTTCATTGGCTTAGACTATTGTATCAACTTAGGTTTGTAGGTAAAACTTGATGCTTAGTTTTTTTTTTCCTTAACCACATTGTGTAAATACTTAGTACTAAGTAAAATATAGTCTTAGTGCCTATTTATACTCAAAGACTTCTATCCATGCAGAATCCTCCAGGTATAATGAGTGTACTGGACGACGTGTGTGCCACTATGCATGCCACAGGTGGGGGTGCAGATCAAACTTTATTACAGAAACTTCAGGCAGCTGTGGGTAACCATGAGCACTTCAACAACTGGAATTCGGGCTTTGTGATCCACCACTATGCTGGGAAGGTAAAGATTATCCAACATGTTGGTCAATTGATGGAAAATAATTGAAGATACAAATTAAATTAATTTGATCATGGGGTAATATTGGAACAAACTAGTAAAATCAATTTGCATAAAAATAGTTATCAAACTGACTCAGTGTATACAAACTTAAATATGTTAAATGTTTTCCTCAGGTTTCTTATGATGTTGAGGGATTCTGTGAGAGGAATCGAGATGTTCTTTTCATAGACCTAATTGAACTGATGCAGAGCAGTGAGTAGTAAGTAGAGTATAACTACTTGGCCAAGTTCATTTTTCGTAAATTCTCAAGCAAAGTAATATGAAAGCTATCAATGCCTCCTACAAAACAAAATGGAAATTTTGTGAAGTAAGGGGCCTTTCACACTTGCGTATTTTTCCTGATTTGGAAGATCAAGAAAAAACCCGATTCTTACAGTATTTTGCACATTCAGTTTAATTTTGTCAGGTAGAATCTTGTTGCTTCACGTTTTCCACTGAAATCATTAAAGAGAATGGGCAAAAAAAATGAATCCTGTAAGGGCCGCTTTACACACACCAACTTATCTGTCCAACTTCTGAACAGATCTCTGGTTGCAGTGAAATCATGGACACATTGTTACATTTGTACACAGGCACAAAATGGAGCAATATATCCATGATTTCACTGCAACCAGAGATCTGTTCAGAAGTTGGACAGATAAGTTGGTGTGTGTAAAGCGGCCCTAAAAATCAGGTTTGTTCCTGATCTTCCAAATCAGGAAAAAATGCAAGTGCAAAAGGGCCCTAATGGTGGGTTTACACAGACCAATTTCTGTGTCCAATATCTGAACAGATCTCTGGTTGCAGTGAAATCATGGACACATTGCTCCATTTTGTACACAGCCACAAAATGGAACAATGTGTCCATGATTTCACTGCAACCAGAGATCTGTTCAGATATTGGACACAGAAATTGGTGTGTGTAAACCCACCATTAGTCAAGTAGAAATTTGTGTAGCAGAATGTGAAGCACTACAGGTATACAAATGCTTCTCAAAAAATTTGAATATCACCAAAAGATATTTTTTCAGTAATTCAATACATAAAGTGAAATGCATATATTAAATAGAGTCATTACAAACAGCATGACCTATTTCAATTGTTTATTTCTGTAAATGTTGATGATTATGCCTTACAACCAGTGAAATCCCAAAAGTCGTCATCTCAGAAAATAAGAATATTATGTAAGACTAAACTGAATTTTTTTTTAACTCATAAATGTTGGCCTAATGAAAAGTATATAGAGTAAATACACTTCATACTTGGTCGAGGCTCCTTTTGCAGGAATTACTGCATCAATGCGGAGTGGCATGGAGATGATCAGCCTGGAACCACTGTGCAACAGTCCAGTTCTCTTTCCCCTTGGCTCAGGTAAGACGCTTCTTGCGTTGTCCATTGGTCATGAGTGGCTTGACACAAGGAATGCGACAGTTGTAGCCCATGTCCTGGATATGTCTGCGTATGGTGGCTCTTGAAGCGTTGACTCCAGCAGCAGTCCACTCCTTCTGAATTTCTCCCAAATTTTTGAATGCTCTTTTCTTAACAATCCTTTCAAGGCTACGGTTATCCTGGTTTCTTCTGCACCTTTTTCTACCACACTTTTTCCTTCCACTCAACTTTCCATTAATATGCTTGGATACAGAACACCCAGCTTTTTTAGCAATGACCTTTTGTGGCTTACCCTCCTTGTGAAATGTGTCAATGGCTGCCTTCTGGACATCTGTTAAGTCAGCAGTCTTCCCCATGATTGCGTAGGCTACTGAACCAGACTAAGAAACTATTTAAAATGCTTAGTAAGGCTTTACAGGTGTTTTGTGTTAATTATTCTAATTTTCTGAGATAAAGACTTTTGGGTTTTCATTGGCTGTAAGCCATAATCATTAACATTAACAGAAATAAACAAATGAAATAGATCACTCTGTTTGTAATTATTCTATATATTATACAGTATGTGTTTCACTTTATGTATTGAATTACTGAAATAAATAATTTTTCATGATATTCTCATTTATTGAGAATCACTTATATAGTAGAGGCTCTTTGGATTGACCAACCAAAAATCTCGTCATCTAAAGGGAAATCCACTCGAAAATATATATTCATCATAGAAAAATTGGTTACAAAGTAATATTTTCCACATCAAATGTTTTATTTGGAGAAATCAGTTCTATTAGTCATGTGAAATTAGAGCTTCAAGATTTACTTATGGTCATGGCCAGGTGTGTTAAGGCTGCTTTACACGTCGTGATATCGCAATGCAACTACGATAAAAAGTCACGTGGTACGGCCGTTGCAGTTGTTATCGTTGGTGAGTTGTGTAGTGTAAAAGGTCAACACGATGCAAAAACAATGCAACTACGATATCATTTTGGGATTGTGCATGCTCTTCAACCGTGCAATATTGGCTATTCGATCTGGCATGATCGTGCTGTGTGACAGCGCAACTACGATTTGGAGCGCAACTTTCCCTATTCACTACAATGTTAATTGGTCGTTCCCTGAGTTGCTCAGACACAGTGTGAAAAAGGGGCGTACTACATCGTAGTAGCATTGTCTGCCGATATCTCCCTGTGTAACATTTCCAATGCGATTTTGGACAAGTGCCAAAAACGTGCGCGCTCCCGTGAAGTTGTATGCAATATCGGAACGTTATTGCTATGTGTAAAGCGGCCTTTAATGTTAATCCATCACGAAGATCAACTTCCCCTCTTCCCAAACCAATATTGGGGCATGCAAGTTTTTAAATAAATCCATTGACACCATTATATGTTCAATATTCATCTGTTGCTGAAATCCTCATTAATTAGCATGATCATGCATATGTAAATAAAACACTTGTCTCTTAGTATGACGCACCACTTAAAAAGAACTCCCATTATTCTTTTTTCCCTAAACTACTGGCCCTCTTATAAGTTACGTGACAGCAATTCAGGCTCTCTGAATTACACTATGTTCTGACTGACCCAGAAGTGGCTTTTACAGTGTAAACCTATAGAAATTCAGAATGAGGCTCTATGAGCTTACATTGTAAAAGAGACTTTAGGCTCACAAATAGTGCAAAGTGGGATCCAGAGAGTCCAACTTACCATCATGTGATTCAAAAGAGGAGCAGAATGGCGCTGGATACTGAAGAAGATCGATGAGTATATTAACACACACATTACACTATACTATTATTTACATAGGTTTAAGGTGTGGAGTGGGGAGTTAATGAAAGCCATTGCTACCCAAGTATGTTGTCCTACCTACACCAAAGTCTTTAGCTTAATTTCTAGTTCATTATCTTTGTAACATTAGGAACCAGACAAGGAAAGAGACTAGTGCTGGGCTCTGGAAGTGAATTAAAACATTTATTCCTCAGGAATGCATCAACAGATAGAAGAAGTAAACGTGTTGATGGATTTACAGTACATTTCAAACACCTGCATGCCCATATACAGTGGGTACGGAAAATATTCAGACCCCTTTACGTTTTTCACTCTTTGTTTCATTGCAGCCAGTTGGTACATTCAAAAAAGTTTTTTTCTCATTAAGGTACACTCTGCACCCCATCTTGACTGGAAAAAAACAGAAATGTAGATATTTGTGCAAATTTATTAAAAAATAAAAAATAAAATATCAAATGGTCATAAATATTCAGGCTCTTTGTTCAGACACTCATATTTAAGTCACATGATAACCATTTCCTTGTGATCCTCCTTGAGATGGTTCTACTCTTTCAATGGAGTCCAACTGTGTTTAATTAAACTGATAGGACTTGATTTGGAAAGGCATACATCTATATAAGACCTCACAGCTCACAGTGCATGTCAGACCAAATGAGAATAATGAGGTCAAAGGAACTGCCCAAGGAGCTCAGAGACAGAATTGTGGCACAGATCTGGCCAAGCTTACAAAAGAATTTCTGCAGTACTCAAGGTTCCTAAGAAAACAGTTGCCTTCATAGTCCTTAAATGGCATACGTTTGGGACCACCAGAAATCTTCCTAGACCTGGCCGTCCAGCCAAACTGAGCCATCATGGTAGAAGAGCTTTGGTGAGACAGGTAAAGAAGAACCCCAAGATCACTGTGGCTGAGCTCCAGAGATGTAGTAGGGAAATGGAAGGAAGCTCCACAAAGTCAATTATCACTGCAACCCTCCACCAGTCAGGCCTTTATGACAGAGAGGCCCGACAGAAGTCTCTCCTCAGTGCAAGACATATGAAAGCCTGCATAGAGTTTGCAAAAAAACACATGAAGGACTCCCAAACTATGAGAAATAAGATTCTCTGGTCTGATGAGACAAAGATAGAAATTTTTGGTGATAATTCTAAGGCTAGCTTCACATCACTGTTTTTAGCTGTCCGGGTGGATTCCTTGTTTTGCAGGACCACCTGGACAGGAAAGGACACAAACAAATTGATGTAAAAAGAATGTCAGTTGTGCCTCCGGATCCTGTTTCTTCCAGGATCTGTTTTCATACTATACAATACAAGAATGTGCTGTGCCGGTGCAGAGAGAGAGATTTCCTGAACAGATTTATCTTTTCAGGACCATGGAAAGCATTCTGAGCAGGCGCAATGCAAAAAGATGAATCTGGAAAACTATTCTGTTTTTTCCCGGATCCGGTGCCCATAGACTCCCGTGTTATGTGCGCCAGATCACCCCAGTTTCGTTTCTGTCCGATATTGTCTGGAGTTTTCACCGAACCCCAAAAATGTTGCAGTCTTTGATTTTGGGGATGGTGAAAAACCAGACAAAAGGTAATCCGGCACAAAATACACAAAACCGGATGGCCATATAGGACCAATCCAGCACCATAGGGATACATAGGAGGCAAAACCAGATTATCTTCTGTCCTGTTAAAGGTGGACAGAACAGGATTCCAAAAACTGTGGTGTGAAGCCAGCCTAAGCGATATGTGTAGAGAAAACCAGGCATTGCTCATCACCTGCCCAGTACAATCCCAACCGTGAAACATGATGGTGGCAGCATCATGCTATGGGGGTGTTTTTCAGCTGCAGGGACAGGATGACTGGTTGCAATTGAAAGAGACATGAATGTGGCCAAGTACAGAGATATCCTGGATGAAAACCTCTTCCAGAGTGCTCTGGACCTCAAACTTGGCCGAATATTCACCTTCCAACAAAACAATAACCCTAAGCACACAGCTAAAATAACAGAGGATTGGCTTCAGAGCAACTCTGCGACCAATCTTGACTGGCCCAGCCAAAGCCCTGACCTAAACCCAATTGAGCATGTGTGGAGAGACCTGAAAATGGCTGTCCACCAACAATTACCATTCAACCTGACAGAACTGGAGAGGATCTGCAAGGAAAAATGGCAGAGGATCCCCAAATCCAGGTGTAAAAAACTTGTGGCATCATTCCCAAGAGGGTTCATGGCTGTACTAGCTTAAAAGGTGCTTCTACTCAATACTGAGGGTCTGAATACTTATCACCATATCATATTTCAGTTTTTCTTTTTTAATAAATTTGCAAAAATATCTACATTTCTGGGGGGGGGGGGGGGGGTTCAGTCAAGATGAAGTGCAAAGTGTACATTAATGAGAAAAAAATGAACTTTTTTAAATTTACCAAATTGCAATGATAAAAAGAGTGAAAAATTTAAAGGGGTCTGAATACTTTCCGTAGCCATTGTATATGGTATGTGGTTAAGGGGGGTGATACAACAGATTCCCTTTAAAATTATAGTATTATATAGGTCCATGGAATAGGTGTCTATATACACATAACTCCAAACCACTTCATGTTCAAAAGTGTCACACTGACAGAGTTTAGGATATTACACGAAATTGGTCAACAGTAGGGATGGGCGAATCTACTCGCTAGGACTCGTTACTCGGCGAGTAGTAAGGGACTCGCAGGACTCGGTACTCTGCGAGTTTCCCAGCGTTTACTCGCACGAGTCCAATGCAAATCAATGGCAATCCTAGTTTTGTCAGAGACGCTGACAAAACTAGGATTGCCATTGTCTTGCATTGGACTTGCTACTTAGCCAGTGATAGCAGGGAAACTCGCAGAGTAAGAGCTGTCTGCTCTGTGCAGCTCCAGGGTCCTAGAGCCCGCCTGCTGCCTGATGTAGCAGAGCTGAGATTGTGCTCAGTCTGCTCATTCCCTGTGCATAGACATCTATATCAATGCACAGGGGATGTAGCAGAGAGGACATCGCGTTTTGGACTACGTCAGACGGAAGAGTATTTTTTTAATTAAAGATAGAGTCCATAATGGCTTTTTTTTTTTTTTTTTTTTCTAAAAAAAATTTTTCTCTGTGTGGTGTTTTTTTTTAACCCTTTATTGGAGATTCTTAGTGGCCGGGTCAAACCTGGCCTGACATTAAGAATCCCGGGCTTAATACCAGCTTGTATAACAAAGGTGGTATTAACCCCTTTATTACCCAGCGTGCCACCGCCACCAGGGCCGCTGGAAGAGCGGGGTTCAGCGCCAGAGGATGGCGCTTCATGAAATAATTAAAAAAAAGGGCTCCCATACATTCTTGTGTCTGGCCAGGTACAAATAGGCACCTGGGGGTTGGGGGCAGCCCGTCGATGCCTGCTGGATCCGGCTGGTTCCAGAAATACGGTGAAGCCCACGTCAAATTGTTTTCTGACAAATCCATAAAACAATGTAAATAAAAGGGACTGCATCTTTATTAACCCCTGGACCATGGGCGAGGGGTTAATAAAGATGCAGTCCCTTTTTTAGGATTGTTTTATTGATTTTTCAGAAAAAA
Organism: Allobates femoralis; assembly: GCA_033576535.1. Lineage (NCBI taxonomy): Eukaryota > Metazoa > Chordata > Amphibia > Anura > Aromobatidae > Allobates > Allobates femoralis. The sequence continues at coordinate 361,178,875 of JARQOC010000003.1, forward strand.
AATGATGTAGGCTTCACCGTATTTCTGGAACCAGCCGAATCCAGCAGGCAGCGACGGGCTGCCCCCAACCCCCAGGTGCCTATTTGTACCTGGCCGGACACAAGAATATAGGCGAGCCCTCTTTTTTTATTATTTCATGAATTTCATGAAATAATAAAAAAAAAATGCGTGGGGCGCCGCGCAATTTCTATGTCTAGCCAGGTACAGCTAAGCAGCTGGGGGCTGGTATCCGCAGCGCAGGGAGGCCCAAGCTTTCTGGGCACCCCCCGCTGCAAATTGCAGCCCGCAACCGCCCCAGAAAATGGCACGTTCATTGAAGCGCCATCCTCTGGCGCTGAACCCCGCTCTTCCAGCGGCCCTGGTGGCGGTGGCACGCTGGGTAATAAAGGGGTTAATATCAGCTTTGTTATACAAGCTGGTATTAAGCCCGAGATTCTTAATGTCAGGCCAGGTTTGACCCGGCTACTAAGAATCTCCAATAAAGGGTTAAAAAAAACACAACACAGAGAAAAAATTTTATTAGAAATAAAAAAAAAAAAGCCATTAGGAACTCTATCTTTAATTAAAAAAATCCTCTTCCGTCCGACGTAGTCCAAAACGCGATGTCCTCTCTGCTACATCCCCTGTGCATAGATATAGATGTCTATGCACAGGGAATGAGCAGACTGAGAACAATCTCAGCTCTGCTACATCAGGCAGCAGGCGGGCTCTAGGACCCTGGAGCTGCACAGAGCAGACAGCTCTTACTCTGCGAGTTTCCCTGCTATCACTGGCACAGTAGCGAGTCCAATGCAAGACAATGGCAATCCTAGTTTTGTCAGCGTCTCTGACAAAACTAGGATTGCCATTGATTTGCATTGGACTCGTGCGAGTAAACGCTGGGAAACTCGTAGAGTACCGAGTCCTAGCAGATAGAGCCTGAAGCTTCTGAGACACATCTGCAATTTGTAAATCGCACATTACTCGCTATTACTCGCTTCCCCATTCATTAACATTGGACTCGCTAGACTCGCAACGAGTAGCGAGTCCCGGGCTCGGACTCGCTAGAGTCAAGCGATTCCGAGTAATTTAGAACTCGCCCATCACTAGTCAACAGCTAACCTGACAATACTTACAAATGGAAATTTGTTTTCTTTTTCTGTCTAGCCAGTTCATACAGAGCCTTTTCCCAGAAAAATTGGATTCAGATAAGAAAAGTAGACCAACTACAGCAGGCTCAAAAATCAAGGTATTATCAGTTAACATCTGCTGACCTCTGAAAAGCACTGCTTCTCTCCCTGTAGCATATATGAGATGGGTTCATCAAAATGTCATTAAATTAATACACCTGGAAAGGACTGTATTGCAGCCACTGGATGTTAGTATAATAGGTTACTAGTATTATCAGTAAAAGTCTCATTCAGACGTCTGGGCACATCGAATATTGGACAGCAATACAAGGACTGGCTGCGGCTCTCCTGATCAGTACAAAAAGAGTACAAAAGCTTCATATATTTCTATGAGACTGTCATGCTTGGATCAGTAGAGCCACATCAAGTCTGTGCACTACAGTGCAAGAATTGACCAATATTCCTGGACATCTGAATGATCCCTGACAATTTGCAATTTATACAAGCATCTGACACTATACAGGGTGGGCCATTTATATGGATGCACCTAAATATAATGGGAATGGTTGGTGATATCAACTTCCTGTTTGTGGCACATTAGTATAAGGGAGGGGGAATTTTTTTCCAGATGGTGGTGATCATGGTGGCCATTTTGAAGTCAGCCATTTTGGATTTAACTTTATTTTTTACAATAGGAAGAGGGTCATGTGACACATCAAACATATTGAGAATTAGACATAAGAAAAACAATGGTGTGCTTGGTTTGAACGTATCTATATTTTTTCATGAGTTATTTTCAAGTTTATGACCACTTATAAAATGTGTTCAAAGTGCTGCCCATTGTGTTGGATTGTCAATACAACCCTCTTCTCCCACTCTTGACACACTGATAGCAACACTGCAGAAGTAATGCTAGCACAGGCTTCCAGTATCCGTTGTTTCAGATGCTGCACATCTCGTATCTTCACAGCATAGACAATTGTCTTCAGATGAGTGATGAGGCAAACGTTTTTGTGAATGGTGAAGTTAACAAACAAAACCACCGCTATTAGTCTAACACTAAAGGCCCAGTTACACACACAGATAATTGTTCAGAGATTGCAGATCTCTGGTTGCAATGAAATCATGGACACATTGTTCCATTTGTACACAGCCACAAAATAGAACAATGTGTCCATGATTTCACTGCAACCAGAGATCTGCAATCTCTGCACAATTATCTGTGGATAGATCCCTCCAAGACTGTTGGAACACAAAAATTGATGGCATGGTGTAGTATATGGGGTACAAAGTCAGTGGGGCCGTTCTTCATCAATGGAAACCTCAATGCCACTGGATATCTGAAATTGCTACATGATTCAGATATCCAGTGGCTTATTTTTTTCGGCTTCAGCTGACATTTCTAATGATACAATTTTTGGGTGAATTCGCTGATTTGATCACCTGTTATTGCAATTTATTGCAGTGTTGCGGCAACCAAAAAAACATAATTTTGGCATTTGGACTTTTTTACCATTACGTAGTTTACAGATCTGATTAATTGATTTTGTATTTTGATAGATTGGGCATTACTGAATGCGACTATGCCAAATGTGTGCGTTTTTTATATTTTTAATCAATTTCATTTTCAATGCGCAAAAGGGGGGTGATTTGAGCTTTTATTTTTTTATACTTTTAAAAACTTTATTTTTTTTCATTATATTACATGGCCCACTAGAGGGTCTTAGTGCTGCATACTGCGATCGCTTCTCTTGTCTTTAGATGAACTGCTGCCCATCTAAAGACAGGGGAAATGGTCACTTTCTGCTGGTGATCTCAGTGGGTCATAGCCAGCAGGAAGTGAATCAGGACAGCTTCCGGGGTCATTACAGTATGCCGGGTTGTACAGGTAAAGCATTCAGGTCCAGTGATTGCTTCACGGGACCTGCAATCACGGGGGGGAACAGTGTGATCCCCGCCACAGGACTTTGGATCACGCTGTCAGCCAATGACAACGCAATCCAAAGGGTTAACTGCGGCAATCAGATCGCGGACTGATCGGAGCTGTTAGACACACATTTCAGCTGATGAGATCAGCTGAGATGTGCAGGGGAAACTGTGAGCTCGCATCAAAGGCTGCCTAAGACATACATGTACATAATAGGTTGTGAAGGGGCTAAAGAGAATCTAGCCAAACATGAGAAGTAGGGATGGGTGAATCGTGAAATACTCGGAATCGCTGGTCTCTAACGAGACCGGGTCCGAGACTCGGTACTCGTTGCGAGTCCAGCGAGTCCGAATAGTAACTTGTACTTTTGCAGTGTATCTATACAGATACACTACAAAAGTACCCTAAAAGTTAATCTAAGGGGTTAAAAAGAATAAACATTAATACTCGCCTCCTGTACTCCGAGACCACCGGGAGAAGATGGGGAAAAGGACCTTGCAGTTCAGCCAATCAGCATGCGGCTAGCGGTCACATGGGTTGTGACTCGGCTGCACTGCGGCCACATGACAAACCCATGTGACCGCTAGCCGCATGCTGATTGGCTGAACTGCAAGGTCCTTTTCCCCATCTTCTCCCGGTGGTCTCGGAGGTCCTGTAACAGCCAGAGGTCTTCGGTACCGATCCCGGTACATAAGGTACAGGAGTACAGGAGGTGAGTATTAATGTTTATTGTTTTTAACCCCTTAGATTAACTTTTGGGGTACTTTTGTAGTGTATCTGTATAGATACACTGCAAAAGTACAGGGACTCGCTACCCCCGAGTAATTCCTAAGGAAACTCGGTGAGTCCGCTACTATTCGGGCGAGTCCCGAATAGTAGCGAGTAATTCGCCCATCCCTAATGAGAAGCACGAATACAAATTAGAAAAATTCTACAGTGTTTAAGGGGAAAATCGTTGAAATGCTGTTTTGGTCCTATGTGTCTCAGATTACTAGTCAAATGCAGGTTCCTAACAGCATCAATCCTCCCTGTTCACTCTGCCTGACCTGCCCATCTCCCTATGTTTGTATAGAGAGAGAAGTATCAGTCTAGAAGAGAAGTGTATAAAGAAGCAGCTGGGTTCCTGTCTCAGACTAGTCATCTGATACCCAAATAAAAATGAACATTAACTTATCACTAGCTGCAGAACCCGGCGTTGCCCGACGTAAGGCCTATATATGGTCGTAATAATCATATTTGTTAATATCGCCTATATATGTTAAAATTGCCCATATATGGTTATGTATGTGTGTGTATCATAGCCCGACCCCTCCTAGTAACCCTGCTCGTTCATAGCCCTGCCTCTCCACATAGCCCCAGCCCTTGGACTATGTGAAGGCTTTTGGGCTATGTGGAGGAGATGGAGATATGGGGAGATGCAGGCTCTAAAGTGGGCATGGCTATGTGGAATGGACATGGCTAGTGCCACATACATACATATACTCAGTTTTATATATTAGAATAGGGAGTGGTCATAATCCAGTACAACAAACTCTTAGATTAGGTTGACTTTAATCCAACTTGTGTGGCAGTTTGTAATTAAACTTTGAAATTCAAGTGTCAAAAATGTGAATGTAATGTGTGATGGTGTCATTGAGTTTTAAATTATATAGTATCTGGCTATACCTTTTATGGCCAGTACAGTTTATTTAAAACTGTTCCATTTTTTTTTTCCAGAAACAAGCCAATGACCTTGTAAATACTCTGATGAAATGCACACCTCATTATATCCGATGCATCAAACCAAATGAGACTAAAAGGCCTAAAGACTGGGAAGAGAGCAGGTCAGAAAAAAGACTGTAGGGATTAGTAAATATATAACTTGCATGAATAGCATTTCAGTGGTATAATACCTTTTTTGTGCTTTCTCTGTCTGCCAACCTAAATACACATAGTATTTACATTTTTGCCTGAGTTACTATTATAACTCACAGTTATTGATGGGCGAACCTGAACTATAAAGTTCGGGGTCCATACCAGGCACCTAGCTTTACCGGTGCAAAATGGGGAATAAAGCAGTTAAATCATAATTACCGACTGGGCTTCCACGCCACTATCACTGCTTCCGTGTAAGCTCTGCCTTTCGTCCTCACTCTCTGGACCTCACACTGGCTCTGGCGGTGCACTGATCTCGGGCCTAGCACGGCTCCGGTGACCAGTTTAGCTCACTAGGCACTGTTATGAACCTCACAGTTCTCCTAGCGACTGCACACTCTGACTATCTCCGCCCCCAGCACCTGTATTTATAGGGGATCAGGCTTAACAGCAACCAGTGGTGCTCCCCATACAGGCCTGGAGTGGAAGGTGTTGTGTGTAGGTGAGGTACCAGATGTGGATATCCCTTAGTGAACTAGTTGGTTCTGTGACTTACCTGGCACAGGGTGCCACATTCCCCCTAGTTAACTTCAGTACTTCCACACTGAGTAAAGTTTTTGTTACGTAACACATAACAATAACAGGTATTTACAGAGTCTCAAAAACTAAAAAATTTACAAAAACCACTGTAAAACGGGTAAAAATATGAAAAAGCAGTCCTTAGGGCGCTAGTCCATCCGCCTCAGGCTGTAAAAGAAGAAAGTAGTTTTTTGCCACCACCAGTCCTGTGACTATGGTCCATGTTTAGACACAGGGGAAAAACAGGGAAAAGGGTAAAGTCTGTACAGTAAAGTCTCTGTAGGCTTCAAACATTCAACAGGTAAGCACACTTTACACACAATTTCCTAATGGGTGTCTCTGCTTAGGAGGCTGGGTCTTATCTTTTCTCCACCCCAGGCACTTTTTGTTCCCAACTTAATGTATATGGGGCTGTGCCCAGTTCCTCCACCCTTCTATACACTACTATTTACTGTCTATTTACATAAGTCACTGTTTGCCCTGCTTCTTCACACTTTTACATTTTATACCCATTCTCCATACCTGGATGGGGCCTGACTTTGGGTACTGCGACATGACCTACGTGGAATAGGTGTGTCATGTGGTGTACTCAATTCTGTGTGAGGTGGTAAAGCGGGTAGTTGTCTGAGAGGCCATAGTCTTACTGTAGAATTAGCTGGTTCACCGATTGTAGGAATCTCTGGTTCCGGTACAACAAGCTGTACTTCTTGTAGTTGAACGGGTTCTTCTACTCTTCTTGTTTCTTCAGGTACTTGAACTTGTTCGTCAACAGGTTGATAAAAGGAGAGTACTGGTACTATGATGGATCCATTACATTGAGGCCAATCTTCTGGGAAGTCTCCTAATACAGTGTGGATCACTTTCTCTCTTTTCTCCTCAACTGGTGTTGAATAGTAATTTACTTCTTGCAATTTCAGCTTTTCTGGACATTTCTTGAGGTGATCTCTTGAAACTTGATGATGTTCTTCCTTCATCACGGCTTATTAAGCTAGTCTTGTTGTTATCAAAATTAGATTGAAGGACAATGTAGGGTTCAGCTTCCCACTGATCATCTAGTTTATTAGTTCTTCTCTTTCTTTTGAGAACCATTTCACCAAGTATCAAGTGTTCAGCTGAGACATGTTTGTTATAGTCTCTCTTATTTTTCTCTGATATGTTCTAAGTTCTTCTCCACATAGTGTTGTACCTTCTTGTACTGCTGCTGCTAGGTAGAGTCCCAATCTTCATCAGAAGCATCTTGATTTAGTTCTACAATTCCCATCTCGAAGTCAGCTGGGAGGTTTCCTGGTCTTGCTCGCATCAAGTATGCTTGTGTGTAGTTGGTGGAACTTACAGGTATGTGATTGTACATGTACACTAAATCAGGTAGTTTCTCTGGCCAGTAATTTCTTTCGTCAAGTGGTAATGTTTTTAACATATCGATGACAATGTTGTTCATTTTCTCACAAAGTCCATTTGTTTGTGGATGGTAAGGTGTAGTCCTAATTTTCTTGCAACCATACAATCCTAGGAATTCTTGAAACAGTTGAGATTCAAATGCAGAACCTTGATCTGATAGTACCTGATCTGGATATCTGTGTGGTCAACAAAATAGCTCTGGAACGTCTTGGCTGCTACTTCTTACTACAGTTAAGTCTTTAACAGGTCTTTAACAGGTGCTAGTACTAAGAATCTAGGGTAGTGGTCAACCATGGTAAGAGCATAAGTGTAACTTGTTCTGCTGGGTGTCAGCTTTACATTTTCCAAGGCTACTATTTCAAGAGGTCTCTTGGTAACAATTGGTTGTAGTGGAGCTCTTTGGCTTTGCTGGTCTTTTCTTCTCAGGTGACATGCTCCATGATTTCTACACCATTTCTCAATGGAACCTCTTATGCCAACCCAGTAGAAGCGATCTTTCAGCAACATCTCCAGTTTCTTCCAACCAAAGTGTCCTACATCATTATGATATGCACACCATCTGAACATCTCCTTTGGGTACCATTATCTGTCAGACCATTTCATGGGTTCTGGGGTTGATGTGACGTCTGCACTGTTTACCTTGGGAGACACACAGTTTTCCCTTCACTTTCAATAGACGTCTGGCTTCTTGTGGAGCATCTGGACTCAGGCAGGAATGTTCTTTAGTTATCAGCTCCTTGACTAAGCTGACAGTTGGGTCACTGTCCTGTGTCTCCTTCCAGTTATGGTGAGGTAACGGGTTCACTGTGGTCTCCTGACGTCTTTGACTTGCTTGATGACACTGGGATGCACTTGGGCAGTGGAAGGCTGGTAACTCTACTTCTTCTAGCTCATCCACGTCTTCTCCTGCATCTGGTAAATTAGGCATCCTGGATAAGGCATGAGCATTGGCGTTCTTATGGACTGCCCGGTAATTGATGGTAAAATCATAGTTGGATAACCTGGCCATCCAGCGTTGCTCCATTGCTCCCAGCTTCGCAGCCTCCAGATGTGTCGGAGGGTTGTTATCTGTGAAAGTTGTGCCAGGTAATGCTTGAACCATTCTGTTATTGCCCAGACCCAGGCCAGGAACTCCAGTTTGAATGAGCTGTAGTTCTCTGGATTCCTTTCTGTAGGACGGAGCTTCCTGCTGGCATAGGCTATCACTTCTTCCTTGCCTTTCTGTGTCTGTGACAAGACAGCTCCTAATCCCTCGTTACTGGCATCGGTGTATAACAGGAATGGTAAACTGTAGACGAGGTAGGCCAGGATCTCCTCCAGTCAGGGCCTCTTTCAGCTGCTTGAAAGATTCTTTTTGTTCTAGTCCCCACCGGAACGGAGGACCTCTGATCTTGCCCTTCTTGGATTGTCCTACCAGGAGATCTTGCATGGGCGCTGCTATCTTCGTGTAGCCCTTGATGAACCTCCTGTAGTACCCGACCAGCCCTAAGAATTGGCGTACCTCTTTAAAGGTAGTTGGTGCTGGCCAGTCCCTGATGACTGTGACCTTGTCAGGGTCTGGTGCTACTCCTTCTACACTGACCACATGCCCAAGGTATTGAACCTTTGGTTTTAACAGATGTCATTTTTCAATGGTTTTAACTTCATCCCGTACTTCAAACACTTCACTTAGGTGTTGCAGATGGTCTTCATAGGTTTTCGAATACACTATGACATCATCCAGGTAGAGAAGCATGGTTTCAAAGTTTCTGTGGCCTAGGCAACACTCCATCAGTCTCTGGAACGTTCCTGGCGCGTTACACAGCCTGAATGGCACGCTGTTGAACTCGCATTGTCCCATCGGTGTTGAGAAGGCTATCTTCTCACGGTGTTCTTCTGCAACGGAGACCTGCTAGTACCCACTAGTAAGATCTAGGGTTGAGAAATAATTAGCAGACTTCAATGCAGCAAGTGACTCTTCTATATGGGGTAAAGGGTAAGCATCTTTGTGTGTTACATTTGCCTATAGTCTACACACATTCTCATACTACCGTCTTTTTAACCAGGACCAGTAGAGCTGCCCAGGGGCTGCATCTATCTCTGATGACCCCTGCGTCCTTCATGTCCTGTAACATCTCTTTAGCTCGCTGGTAGTGTGCTGGTGGTATAGGCCTGTATCGCTCTTTAATGGGTGGATGGTTTCCTGTGGGTATGTGATGGTGTACCCCTTTTATCCTCCCAAAATCAAGTGGATGCTTGCTAAACACCTGTTCATACTCTCGAACTACCCAATAAACTCCGTGTTTCTGGTGAGAAGGTGTGTGATTAGTTCCTACATGGAGCTCCTGACACCAATTCTCTAACTGCTTCTTGGAGTTGTGAGCCTCATCTGAAACTGATTGAGTCAGAGATTCTGCTACATGTATTGAGTTGATATCTACATGGTACAACTTAACAACAGTGGAATACCTTGGTAACTTAACTTCATAATCACCATAGTTCATATGCTTACAGGTACCATTCTTTTGCATACATCAACCACCCCCCTGGCTGTCAAGAGTGTAGGACCACTTTCAGACATCACTGGCTCCACTACCGCCTGGTAGTCCTGCCCTCTGAGGCCTACTGCTGCCCGACACCAGATCATCATTTCACTTCTTGGTGGTACTATAATTGGGAGTGGGATTGGGTTCGTTACACGTACGCTACCAATTTCTCCACTTGATAGTGTTACCACGAGGGCTCAGATCTCCTTCTGAAGAACCCTTCTCTCTCCTTGAGTAGCAGTGTCTGCACTCTGTTGAAGCAAAAACAGCACTTCATCTAGACAATTAACCTTTATATTTGTACCAGGTTTTACATGGGGATTCCTCTCTTGAGGATTAGTCGCAACCACAATGAGTCCTTGATTCTTTAATACCACCCTCCCCACCTTTACGGTTACCTCCCGATGCCCCTCTATATTGACAAGCAACCCATTGGTAGCAATAATATTCAAGTCAGGGTTTGGAGGGTCAAGTTCAAGTTTAGACCAGAAACGTTTGTAAAGGATAGTCGGGATGGTGGTCACTTAGGATCCAGTGTCTACCAAAGCAATGGTAGCAATGCCGTTTATGATGATGGACAGGTACGGACGATCTCCCATGCACGTACCTGCGTAGCCAATTGGATAGGCCTGGACAGTCTACTCCTGGGGTTGGGCAACCCGGCCCCAAGGGGTTGCTCATTTAAAGGGCAGGACCAGTAGATGTGCCCTTGCTTGCTGCACTTGCAACAGATAGGCTGTCCACTGGAGCTGTAGTCGTCTGTGGTCCTCCCTCAAAGTGGCAGTTTCCTCTTCGTCATCCATGAGACGTCCTCCGGGTTGTCAGCAAGCTGTATCTTTCCTTGTGGCTGTGTCTCTTTCTTGGGTTGCCTAGCACCTCGGAGCTTGGCCATCTCTCTGCTCAGCTGGCGCACCTCGGAGGACAGGCTGTCAAACAAGTCAGGGGTCACAGCCTGCATGCTGGTCTCTGCTGCAGGGGATAAGGAAGGTGCTTCTGGCAAAGAGGGGGTTTTAACCCATCGCGGCTGTGGGGCTAAGTCTGGTACTGCTGGGAGCTGCTGTCCCTTAATGGTCAGTTCTTTCAGGGTGGCAAACGCTGCATCAGGGTTTTGGAGAGCCCACCAGCGTGCTTGCTTGTTGTCTTTTGGTAACATGAGCCCCCTTACGTACTGTTCAATAAGCATTTTATTTTCATCATGTATGCTGATTGGATCAGCTTGTTTAAGGATTCTCAGCGCCTCCTGCAGGTGTAGGGGGAAATCTAGTACACTTTCTTGTGCCCCCTGTTTGCAGTGGTAAAACAACATTCTAAGTTCAGTCTCAGTATGAAGCTCAAAAACCTTTTTCAACTTTTCAAAGATTTAGACAATAGACCCCTGATCTTCCTCTGACCAGTTTCGGGTTTCGAGCTCCGCTGCACCTGTTAACTGTCCCATCACTACAGATGCTCTCTGTTTACCAGTCATCTCATACATATCCAGCACATTACAAATCTTTCCCTTAAATGCGTCCAGAGTGCCTGGCTGGTCGTCATACTTGGGCAACCAGGTTGCTTTATGGACGTATGGCAGTGAGATCGGCATTATCGGGGCTACTAGTGCAGGTGCCAGCATTGCGCCGCTGTGTGGATTGGTGACCGCGGGCCCGGCGGGTTGTACATTTTGGGCTCTGTTTGCAATGGCAGGCGGGTTTACTTGAGGGGCCACTACGTTGTTTGCATCCGGGGCACTCATTCTCGCTTCCCCCTAGTGAATCGTTGCCAATCTCTGAAAAACAAAAGTACGTAGTCGGCTCCGCAGGCGGGGAGTGGAGCACCTCGGGTATTTTCGGATCAGGCTGCTGCACTTGGCAGTTTTTGACAGAGCGTGGGGCGGGGCCTATCTTCGTGCCCTTCCAACCGTAATGCCCTTTTCCTTCCCACTCTGTGGCGCAGCAATGGTGGCCCAGATAAACAGTTCACAAACACAGTCTATTTACAGCACATGGTACCCGGTTACACCGGGCAAGGGATCCTGTTCGTGATGCCAGAATTTTGTCTAGCACCAAGGGCTTGGGATACTCGGATCTGGGGCGTCCTGGTACGGGGATGCCCCAGGTGGTTAGTGCCCAAGTCCATGCCCCTGGTGACAACATAAAAAGGGGGATATTTACAGGGATTAAAGTTATTGTCAGTCGTGAAGCCACCTGTAGGTCCGGTGATGGCACCGGCGCTGCTGGGACCTCCATGGTGATGGGCGGCAGCAAGTTGTTGTAGCTCTCTACAGGAAAAGCAGGTTCCCCGGGGCTGTAGGCTAATAATGGTGGAATAGAGCAGCGCGGTTGCAATGGGGCTGAACAGTCTTTGCTGTGAGGGACAGGCCGAAGGAATGGACATTCACACAAGAAAGTCTTTCCGGTACCTTTACTGATGGTTCTCCAGGTACACATCCAGGGCTGAAGGAAAAACCTTGGGATTTCCACACCAAATGAGTTATAGGCCTCCTTGTCCTGCTCCCTTGTCTTGAATCTGGCGTGTATGAAACCAGGCCTGACCTTTCCTGCTCTTTCACACCCGTGTTGCTGCACTGAGGGCTCTCGCTTGGCTACCGCTATCTCTCCTGCGGCTCCTGGCTCTCAAATGTGGGTGCTGCGGGTGTCCGGGAAGCTACTTCGATTCTCTGCTGGGCTAAACTCTTTACCTTGCAGACTTGGACTCCAGTGACCGGTGTTCTCCTGGGGTGAGCCAGGATGGCTCCTCTGCCCCCCACTGTAGTGTTACTCGCCTCTGCCTTTCGTTCTTACTCTTTGGACCTCACACTTGCTTTGGCAGCGCACTGATCTCGGGCCTAGCATTTGCTGGCTTAGCTCCGCCCACTATGGTCACATGATCATTACATCACACAGGTCCTTTAGCTATCCAAGTTAAAAGTGAGTTAACTATTATCCTGCCAGACAGTCCCCCTCCTCCAAGGTGGGGACTGAATATAAGTGTATAAATGCTTTTTTTTCACCTTTCACATTACACTCTGAGCTCAGACAGGGATGATTAGATTAGTATTATGAAGCTGCAGGTACTGACAGTGATAACTGGGGGGACATAAACAACCTGACAGGTTCCCTTTACGGAAATTCTGAAAACATGCACTGTGTGTGGCTCTTGAGGCCTGGAGTTCCCTACCCCTGCATTACATGAATAATGTTTTGTGTCATCTCTATTTCATTATAGAATGTAAGCATTTGCGAGCAGGGTCCTCACTCCTTTTGTTTAAATTGTTGAAATAAGTGTTACTCTGTAATGTCCAACATTGTTTGTATATGTAAGCTTTGTTGTGATGTGGAATACATTGGTGCTATAAAAAAAAATATATTATTTATTTTTCTATTTTTCAGAGTCAAACATCAAGTGGAATATCTGGGTCTGAAAGAAAACATTCGCGTACGTCGTGCTGGCTTTGCCTATCGAAGAGTTTTTCATAAATTTTTACAAAGGTAGAAAATTAACAGTCACGTCCTCAGGAAATAACTCTATAAATTTAAGATTAAACTCTAAGAATAATCTATTTTCCTTTCAGGTACGCCATCCTGACACCTGAAACATGGCCAAGGTGGAGAGGAGATGAGAGACAAGGGGTACAACATCTCCTGAGATCTGTGAATATGGATACCGATCAGTACCAAATGGGGAAAACCAAAGTCTTCGTAAAAAATCCAGAATCGGTATGCTGTAAGAGTAGATTCTCTAAAATAGCTGTTTGTGCCAAAAAATATTTTTCATGACTCACACCACATTTATGATGAACTTTCTGTGCATTGTCTGACAAGGAACAGTAGCTTTACTGAAATGTGGCATGGTTTGGCACAAAATGTGGGTGGCTTAGCATGCAACACCAAAAAAATGTGTAAAAATGTTAACACAAATTTAAGACACAAAGTAATCCAATTAATAAGTGGTATACATTTGGACCAGACAATCTTAACACTAGATTTATTCAACAGAAGGAAACATTAAGACAAATCTAACATATTTTAAAACTAAACTGTAGGATACTAAGAAATGAGCAAAAACACTGCAGTAAGTAAATAGTTAATGTAAATCAGGGGTCCTCAACTCCAGGCCTCGAGGGCCGCCCACAGTGCATGTTTTCAGGATCTCCTTAGTATTGCACAGGGGTTGGAATCATTACCTGTGCATTTGATCACATTAACGCCTGTGCAATACTAAGGAAATCCTGAAAACCTGCACTGTTGGCGGCCCTCAAGGCCTGGAGTTGGAGATCTCTGATGTAAATAATAGATACTTAATTGACAATTGATCAAAAGAGTGTAAAAAAAACATCCCACCGCGACTAGGTGGCTTCTATATGTAATACTTCACCTTGATACATATCTCGTCAAGGAAAGCACCAAATATTGCAAAATTTAGACGTCTACCTAAATTTAGGTTGTGCCTAAATTTTGCAACATTTCAAAGTTTTTATGCCATAATTCTGTCTGAGAGCTTTGAAGAATCAGGCCCATTGTTTGGATGCAGTGCTTTAAGTCAATATTTTGCATATGATTAGAGCTCATTAGGATTCTAATTTTCAGTGATTATTAACATTAGCCTGGAACAAAATAGTATTATGGCTAGAGTCACAGTACCATGTGACTTCTGTTAGGCTGAAGGCACACTGTGCATGTGCCTCGCACAAGTGTAATGCGAGGGAAACTCGCATTGCACTTGGACCAGTGTTGCCCTATCAGGCAGGGCACACTGGTGGGTGTCCCCTGCATTGAACTCGCACTGCGTGTCAAATGCGAGTTCAGTCGCAGCATGCTGCAACTGAACACGTATTTGTCATGCGAGGGGCTAATGAAAGTCGATGGGTGCGATGAAACCTCGCACCCATACAGCACACTGTGCGATAGTCGCACGCATGTGCATAAAAATCGCTTCAAACTCCGAGGCTGTCAAAGCCGCAGAGTTTGAATATGCCGGTTTCCCGGTACAGTAACAAATCATCTTGCGCCACTGTGACAGCAGAGGTGCAAGATGATTATTAAAAACCCAGCTGCAGAGGTAATTTTTAATTTCCCGGGGTCTTGCTGCATATTAGCTGCATCTGCAGTCTCCGTGCGGCATGTCAGCACAGAGGCTGCAGATGCGGTTAATAAACTGGATGATGCAGGGTAAACCCGCTCTTTGTGTGGTTCCAGCTTGTGTCCAGGAAGTCGACCACACTCCCTGGACACATGCTGACATGACACACTGGGTCAGCCAGGGGTTAATATGTTTTTTAATTAAAAGCAGCTAATTGCCTGGATGTAGAAAATTATAGTAAACTAGATGCCGGCCCGATTCTAAAGAATCGGGTAGTCTAGAATCCATATATAGTTTATTTACTAATATTTACGGGAGTGCGGTGAAATGAATTGTGTGTATACAGGCAGCTTTGTGGGTAGCAGAGTATACAGGCTGCTTTGTGGGTAGCAGAGTATATGGTGGCTCAGTGGTTTGCACTGCGCGGTGGCTCAGTGGTTAGCACTGCGCGGTGGCACAGTGGTTAGCACAGCGAGGTGGCTCAGTGGTTAGCACAGCGCGGTGGCTCAGTGGTTAGCACAGTGCAGTGCAGTGGCTCAGTGGTTAGCACAGTGCGGTGGCTCAGTGGTTAGGACTGCACGGTGGCTCAGTGGTTAGCAGTGAGTGCGGTGAAAGTGGTCAGCATGGTCAACGCAGGGCCGTGGGCAGAGTGGGAAGCGCAAGGCCGTGGGCCAGACCGTCAGAGTGGTCAGCGCAGCGCCGTGGGCAGAGTGGTCAGCGCAGCGCCGTGGGCAGAGTGGTCAGCGCAGCACCGTGGCCAGAGTTGTCAACGCAGGGCCGTGGGCAGAGTGGTAAGCGCAGAGCCATGGGCAGAGTGGTAAGCGCAGGGCCTTGGGCAGAGTGGTCAGCGCAGGGCCTTGGGCAGAGTGGTCAGCACAGGGCCTTGGGCAGAGTGGTCAGCGCAGGGCCATGGTCAGAGTGGTCAGCGCAGTGCCGTGGGCAGAGTGGTCAGCGCAGGGCCATGGGCAGAGTGGTCAGCGCAGCGCCGTGGACAGAGTAGTCAGCGCCGTGGGCAGAGTGGTCAGTGCAGGGCCGTGGGCAGAGTGGTCAGTGCAGGGCCGTGGGCAGAGTGGTCAGTGCAGGGCCGTGGGCAGAGTGGTAAGCGGAGGGCCGTGGGCAGAGTGGTAAGCGCAGGGCCGTGGGCAGAGTGGTAAGCGCAGGGCCATGGGCAGAGTGGTCAGTGCAGGGCCGTGGGCAGAGTGGTCAGCGCAGTGCCGTGGGCAGAGTGGTCAGTGCAGCGCCGTGGGGAGAGTGGTCAGCGCAGGGCCGTGGGCAGAGTGGTCAACGCAGGGCCGTGGGCAGAGTGGTCAGCACAGGGCCGTGGGCAGAGTGGTCAGCGCTGGGCCACGGGCAGAGTCGTCAGTACCGCGGGGCAGCGACATTAAAGTGAGACTTCACGGCCGCCATCTTGCATGTCGCCGCTGTGCACAGGGCGAAACCAAGATGGCTGCCGGGAACTCTTGCGAGACTTTCAGGCCGGCCGGGAACTCTCGCAAGAATTTCCAGCCGCCATCTTGGCTTTGCTATTTTGGGGGCGGCGACATCGAGCGGCGGCAGACGGAGGACGGAAGAAGAAAGAAGAAAGAAGCCGGAGGCGGGTGCCGGTGCGATGGAGTGGTCAGTATAATAGCAGAGGGGCAGAGCTGGACATGTAATGGGGTGGAGGGGCAGAGGACCAGTGCATAATCGGTAGTGGGGCATTGAAAGTCCCCACTACCAAGTAAGCGGCGGCCATATTAGTTAGGGACAATCATCCCCTAAACCAGCTTCAGTCGGATGTGACGTCATAAACGTTACATTGTGACGGAAGCTGGCTTACGGGAATTATTATATAGGATGCCAGCGGCTCCTGAGTTCAGGAGCTGTCAGCGGTAATGTACGCAAATTGCGTACAGTATATGCTGGGCAAAGTCCTGAAGTCAGGAGCTGGCTGAGATACTGTACGCAAATTGCGTACAGTACCAGCCGCTATCCTTAGTGCTGAAGTCTTAAGATCAGCTCCCTGCCCAGCATACATACAGTCATATGATAAACTTTGGGCATCCCTCTTAATCTTACTCATTGTTTTTTTTGTTTAAAATTGGGTTTTTGCAACAGCTATTTCAGTGTGATACATGTAATAACTGATGGACACAGTAATATTTCAGGATTGAAATTAGGTTTACTGCACTTACCAAAAATGTGAAATATGCATTATTTCAAAATTTGAGAGGTGCAAACGTATGGGCACCCTTCCGATTTTCATGATTTGAATACTCGTAACTACTTTTTACTGACTTACTGAAGCACTAAATTAGTTTGGTAACCTCATTGAGCTTTGTACTTCATAGCCCGGTGTAACCAACCATGAGAAAAGCTATTTCAGGTGTCCACTTGCAAGTTGGATTCCTATTTGCATCTTCTCTGAGGAGTGGCATCATGGGCTCCTCAAAACAGCTCTCAAATGATCTGAAAATAAAAGATTGTTCAACATAGTTGTTCGGGGGAAGGATACAAAAAGTTGTCTCAGAGATTTAACCTGTCAGTTTCCACTGTGAAGAACATAGTAAGGAAATGGAAGACCACAGGGACAGTTCTTGTAAAGGCCAGAAGTGGCAGGCCAACAAAAATATCAGAAAGGCAGAGAAGAAGAATGGTGAGAACAGTCAAGAACAATCCACAGACCACCTCCAAAGACCTGCAGCATCATCTTGTTGCAGATGGTGTCACTGTGCATCGGTCAACAATATAGCGCACACTGCACGAAGAGAAGCTGTATGGGAGAGTGATGTGAAAGAAGCCGTTTCTGCATGCACACCACAAACAGAGTCACCTGAGATATGCAAAAGCACATTTGGACAAGCCAGTTTCATTTTGGAAGAAGGTCCTGTGGACTGATGAAACAAAGATTGAGTTGTTTGATCATACAACAAGGCGTAATGCATGGCGCCACAAAAACACAGCATTCCAAGAAAAACACTTGCTACCCACTGTCAAATTTGGGGGAGGGTCCATCATGCTTTGGGGCTGTGTGGCCAATTATGGCACCGGGAATCTTGTTAAATTTGAGGGTCGCATGGATTCCACTCAGTATCAGCAGATTCTTGAGAATAATGTTCAAGAATCAGTGTCAAAGTTGAAGTTACGGCGGGGATGGATCTTTCAAAAAGACAATGATCCAAAACACCGCTTCAAATCTACTCAGGCATTCATGCAGAGGAACAATGTTCTGGAATGGCCATCCCAGTCCCCAGACCTGAATATCATTGAACATCTGGGGGATGTTTTGAAGCGGGCTGTCCATGCTCGGCAACCATCAAACTTAACTGAACTGGAATTGTTTTGTAAAGAGGAATGATCAAAAATACCTTCATCGTTGCAGTTCGGCTGGTATCTGACCCCCGAGAAGATCGCTAAATTCAGCAAAAACCCACAGAGGGGCTTGAACCAATGTTGGAAGCTCTGTGGTGGAGTGGGCACTGCTACACATGTTTGGTGGTCGTGCCCAAAAGTGCAAAATTTCTGGTTACAGGTTAATCACATGATCAGCCGGATTACGGGCCTTCATTTCAACCTGACTCCGCAGATGGCTCTTCTGGGTCTGGAACTCTCGGATCTTCCACACTTTATCAGACCCATGATTACCAACATTCTTATAGCATCCCGCTTTTGTCTAACTAAGCATTGGAAAACTCCAACCATGCCCTCTTTACAGGACTTGATCACTCAGCTTAATCTTCACTTGCAATACGAACTCATACTAGCGTCAGAGGACTCCAAACGCAAACGGATTCTAACATGGTGGGAAGCATGGGTGAGCTCGCCGCATAACACAGTACAAACACCTGGCGGAAATCCTAATTAAGAACAGCAAACAGAGATAACTTTACGATTGACCTAAATTCAAATTAACTAAGTTGATGTAACATTTTGCTTAAGGGTATATATTCTTCTTGGGGTCTATAACTCGGCCTACTCTCCTTTCCTCTCTTCCCCCTTCCCCCCCACCTTCCCTCCTTACCTGCCCCCTTCTTCCCCCTCCCCAATCTGTTTGTCTCAGTTATGTCACCCCCAAATGTTATAAGTTTTTGTTAATATTTACCCACCTGTTTGGGTACAAATTTGTATGATTAATCTTCAATAAAAACCAATTGATTTAAAAAAAAAAAATACCTTCATCCAGGATCCAGGAACTCATTAACAGCTACAGGAAGCGACTAGAGGCTGTTATTTTTGCAAAAGGTGGATCTACTAAATATTAATGTCACTTTTCTGTTGAGGTGCCCATACTTTTGCACCTGTCAAATTTTGAAATAATGCATGTTTCACATTTTTGGTAAGTGCAATAAACCTCATTTCAATCCTGAAATATTACTGTGTCCATCAGTTATTACATATATCACACTGAAATAGCTGTTGCAAAAACCCAATTTTAAACAAAAAAAATGAGTAAGGCTGCTTTCACTTCAGCGTTTTTTTTAAATCGCGGCAGACGCGGTGAAAAAAACGCATCTGCCGCGATTACCGCATAACCGCTGCTCTTGCGGCACACTTGCGGCAAGCCCCATGCAATGTCTATGGGGCTTGCGGTAAGTGTGCGGCAGGTGCGGCCGCGAAAAAAACGGTGATGTGAAAGTACCCTAAGATTAAGAGGGGTGGCCAAACTTTTTCATATGACTGTATAAACTCCAATGCACTGGCCAAGGAGCTGCTTTCACAGCACTGACAGCTGAATGCTTAATGTGCGGGCAGCCCGGCAATTACATTTTCAGGGCAGCAGCGGTGCATTAACCCTTCAGTTGTCAACGCTGCTTTCAAAGCGCTGACAGCTGAGTGGTTACTGTGCTGCCAACCCGGCAAATTTAAACAGAAGCGGTGTTTGAAAAAAAACAGTAAATGCTTTTGCTTCAGGACTGTGGACAGCATCACACTGACATGCATCACACATGCACCACACATGCACACTCGCACCACACTCACAGCAAACACGCACAACACTCGCATCACTGTCATGCATCAAACACGCTCCGTGTTCACGCTTCACGGATGACAAAGCAGTCGCAACATGCTGCAACAGTATGTGATTTACGGTCGAGACTCACCAATGCAAGTCTATGGGTCCGACATAATCATGGTCCACGGTCGGACCGCAGAAAGACCAACCGAGAGGCATCCAATTTTTCACTGATACATTATCATTCTGTAGCTCAGACAACTGTAAAAAAATGCTGTTGTAAATGATTATACAGTAAATAGCCGCTGAGAAAAACAACGGATTGCATACAGACAGCACACGGAAGTCACACTGAGCATAAATCGGATGACACTCGTCCGACTCTCGGATATGTCAATCGGACCGTTTTCCACTCACCAGTGTGTTTCCAGCCTAAGTCTATGAAGTCTCAGATTTTTTTAACCCCTAGCCTATTTTCTACTTCATAGCTTTCATTTTTAATTCCCATTCTTTCCAGAACAATGATTTCTTTTCTTTGCATTGACATAGCCATATGAGGTTTTATGAGGAACGAGTGGTAATTTTTTATGACAATAAATAATGTTCTAGAAAACAGGGACAAACATCCAAGTGGGATGAAATGAAGAAAAAAATGCAGTACCGGCATACTATTTTTTGTTTCATTTTTACTGCATTCATTGTGGAGTAAAATGACTAGACATAATGATTCTTCAGGTCAGGATGAAAGTGGCGATTATACACCTGTAAGGATTTTTATATTTCATAGGTTGGTTTTGCCCATCATGGGAGCTGTAAGGGATTTTTTTTGTGTACCAGGCTGAAGTTTTATTGATACACCCGATATTCAGAACGTTTTTGTATTGCATTTTTTGGAGAATATGTGGTGTATGAAAAATGGTAACTCTAGCATTTTAAATTTTTTCCTTTTAACATTTAAAGTACAGTATAAATAATTTTACATTTTGATAGCTCAAGCTTTAAAAATATGACTGTTTTTTATTTTTTGTATTTTTGATTTGGAAAAGGGGTGTGATTTAAACTTTTACATTTCAGCTTTTTTAAAACTTTCTTTTGAGTTTTATTTTAATGCCCCAAAGGATCTTCAACCTTGAGAGCTTGTTTGTTTACATTATATGCTGTATTGCAATGAGAAGTGTAATTGACAGTCAAGGTGGACTAGACTAAAGGCCCCGTTACACGCAACAATATCGCTAATGATATCGTTGCAACGTCACTGGTTTTGTGATGTTGCAGCGACCTCAAAGCAAAGTCACTGCATGTGACATGTACCAATGACCAGCGATGAGCTCACTGTTCGCTGATTGTTGGTAAATGACTAGGACCATTTTTGATCGTTGGTCTTCCTCTGGGCGGCCAGCATTGGTGTGTGTGACAGCAGGAGACCAACGATCAACAACCTCCCAGCGCTGCACAGTATCCGCTGAGAGGCTGGTAACCAGGGTACACATCGGGTAACTCAGTGCAGCGCTATGCTTAGTTACCCGATGTTTACCCTGGTTACTAGCATTCTCGCTGGCCCTGATCGCTGGTGAGTCTGCCTGTGTGACAGCTCACCAGTGATCAGATAATGATCGTTGATCGTTGGCCGGGTCGCCGGGACATCATTTTGTGTAACCGGGGCCTTTAGGCTGATTTCACACCAGTGATTTTTTAAATCCGTATTTTTTGCAGCAAAATGTGCATCTAATTGGACCTGGGTGTTGCTGTAAAAACAGATAAAATTGGCTGCTATTATGCTATTATACCATGTCCATCCGATGCCTTAGGTTTATTGTCCATTTTTTCTGGATCCTTTTGAGGATCAAACAAAAGATGAAAGATGGATAGATAGATAGATAGATAGACAGCTCACCAGTCTCCAGCTGCTTGCTTCCAGGGCCGCTCATTAAACTTCGTGAATATTTACTGCACTGAACTGCAACGTCCAATCACAGATGCTCACGCTCTATGAGAACGTCTGTGGCTGGCTTTTGCACTCAGACAGCGCTCCCACAATCTGTACCAGTGTCTGAGCTTGGTTGCGATATACGTTACTGTATGCCGACTAACCTGCCTTCATAGTGTGTAAAATAAATAAATAATGTGAAAAAAAATGCATAGGGGTCTCTTATATATTTTTATTCTCAGCACAGATAAAGCAAACAGGTGCAGACTGCAGCCCCTGTCTGCCTAGTTTTATCTTGGCTGGCAATTGAAATACAGGGGAGCCCAGTATTTTTATTTATTTATTTATGTATTTATTTTGAATTATTTAAATAAAAAATTATTTAAAGAGAAAATATGTAGGTTTCACTCTATTTTGAGTGCCAGCCAAGTTAAAACCAGGCAGCTGAGGGCTGGTATTCTCAGCAAAACATAGTTATTGGACTCTTCACATTGCAGAATGGCAGCCCCTGCTTTATCTGTCTCTTCCCAATGCCCTGATGCATTGACTTTGGGGTGATAGAAGGGGTTAATGGCAGCTGAGTATTGCCAGCTTGTCATTAAACCCAAATTGGTAGTGGTCAGGCATCTATGATAATCGTCCATTACCAATCCAGTAAATGAATATTTAATAAACAAACACCGAGAGAGAAAATTCCCTTATTAGAAATAAAACACACTGACAATCCTCATTTTCCCATTTATTAAACCCAAACATACCCTCCAACGATAATCCATGAGGTCCCACAAAGCACACTCAGCTCTGCTGCATAAGAGGTCACGCTGAAGGAGGAAGCATCCTATCAGCGTGGCCTCCAAGCACACAATGATGGAACCGAGATGTCAGTCATGGGTGCACTCACAGGTCTTTGGTTGCCATGGTAACTCATTAGTTTCCAGCAATCATTTTGCAGCAAGGGCAAATGGAGCTGATGTGCAAGAACATCGGCAACCAGGACAACTTTGCTGTTGTCAATAATTTCCATCGTAGCTAGGTTGGTTCTCAGTAGGCAGAAAACTATATAACACAGCAGACCGATAGGGATCTGGCTCAAATCCTAAACCTGCTCCATAAACTGTGCATGTGACCTATGATGAGAATGTCGCAGACCACAGAATTATTAGACCTATAGGGGCCTTAAAGCAGTATTTGACTTTCAGTAAAATGAGCCTAAAACTACGCACAAGTGCTATAGCCAGTCCAGGCATGCTTGAATGACTAAAAGCTTGTAGATTCCTTGTGGAATAATGTTTTTGCAGCATGGTGGCTGAGTGAGTCATCCTGTTGCTATGCATCACTGGGACAACATTTGTGTGGGGGTACTTCAGTCTCCTTCCACACTACAAACATATACTGATAGGCATTTTAGATTGTGAAGACCAATCGGTACAGTGATGATCATGTCTGTAAAGTGCTGTTGAATTAATGGTGCTATATACAGTTGTGGCCAAAAATATTGACACCCCTGCAATTCTGTCAGATAATACTCAGTTTCTTCCTGAAAATGATTGCAATCACAAATTCTTTGGTATTATTATCTTCATTTAAATTGTCTTCAATGAAAAAACACAAAAAGAATTGTCCTAAAGCCAAATTGGATATAATTCCACACCAAACATAAAAAAGGGGGTGTACAAAAGTATTGGCACTGTTAGAAAAATCATGTGATGCTTCTCTAATTTGTGTAATTAACAGCACCTGTATCTTACCTGTGGCACCTAACAGGTGTTGGCAATAACTAAATCACACTTGCAGCCAGTTGACATGGATTAAAGTTGACTCAACCACTGTCCTGTGTCCTTGTGTGTACCACATTGAGCATGGAGAAAAGAAAGAAGACCAAAGAACTGTCTGAGTACTTGAGAAACCAAATTGTGAGGAAGCATGAGCAATCTCAAGGCTACAAGTCCATCTCCAAAGACCTGAATGTTCCTGTGTCTACCGTGCGCAGTGTCATCAAGAAGTTTAAAGCCCATTGCACTGTGGCTAACCTCCCTTGATGTGGACGGAAAAGAAAAATTGACGAGAGATTTCAACGCAAGATTGTGCGGATGGTGAATAAAGAATCTCGACTAACATCCAAACAAGTTCAAGCTGTCCTGCAGTCTGAGGGTACAACAGTGTCAACCCATACTATCCGTCGGCATCTGAATGAAAAGGGACTGTATGGTAGGAGACCAGGAAGACCCCGCTTCTTACCCCGAGACATGAAAAAGCCAGGCTGGAGTTTGCCAAAACTTACCTGAGAAAGCTTACAACATTTTGGAAGAATGTTCTCTGGTCAGATGAGACAAAAGTAGAGATTTTTGGGCAAAGGCATCAACATAGATGTTTTGGGGTTGCTTTGCTGCCTCTGGCACTGGACTGCTTGACAATATGCATGGCATTATGAAGTCTGAAGACTACCAACAAATTTTGCAGCATAATGTAGGGCCCAGTGTGAGAAAGCTGGGTGGCCCTCAGATTTCATGGGTCTTCCAGCAGGACAATGACCCAAAACACACTTCAAAAAGCACTAGAAAATGGTTTGAGAGAAAGCACTGTAGACTTCTAAGGTGGCCAGCAATGAGTCCAGACCTGAATCCCATAGAACACCTGTGGAGAGATCTAAAAATGGCAGTTTGGAGGAGGCACCCTTCAAATATCAGGGACCTGGAGCAGTTTGCCAAAGAAGAATGGTCTAAAATTCCAGCAGAGCATTGTAAGAAACTCATTGATGGTTACCAGAAGTGGTTGATCGCAGTTATTTTGGCTATAGGTTGTGCAACCAAGTATTAGGCTGAGGATGCCAATACTTTTGTCTGGCCCATTTTTGGAATTTTGTGTAAAATGATCAAAGTTTTGCTTTTTGCTTCCTTTTCTTTTGTGTTTTTTCATTAAAGACAAATTAAATGAAGATAATAATACCAAAGAATTTGTGATTGCAATCATTTTCAGGAAGAAACTAAGTATTATCTGACAGAATTGCAGGGGTGTCAATACTTTTGGCCACAACTGTATATGAGCATTAATAACAATGTTTGTTTTATCCCTTTAATGTCTTATTTTCTATCCTTATATTAATTCTTTTGATTGCTTTAGTTATTTCTATTGGAGGAAATGAGAGAGAGAAAGTTTGATTCCTTTGCCAGGACAATCCAGAAAGCTTGGAGGAGATACATTGCAAAGAGGAAATATGAGCAGATGCGAGAAGAAGGTAGGTGACAGTAACAATGTAGATGAATGCATTAATGAATAAGGTTATATTATTGCTAAGGTATCCTCATTAAGTACCATATTTTTTGGTACCTAAGATGCATTGGTCCACAAGAAAGGAAGAGAAAAATCCGGTGACCCTAGAATGAAACACTAAGGCTATTCTCAGACAGTGATTGTGCTCTGTTTTTTATTACGGTAATCCGTTTTGGTGCAGGTTCTGCACCAAAAACACATAATCTTTTTACAGAAAAAGCATCACAAATGAATTATCAATTCGGGGGACAGAGACAGACCAGCAGACAAACACACAGAAAGACACACAGACAGACACATTTACTTTCTTACACTCCCTGCGATCCCATGGTGAGTCCCGCTGATGTCTTCATCCAGGACAGTGGCAGGACCTGGGAGTTGTCTGTTCGGTGCTTCGAAGACATTGCATTGCCCCATGTGACTCAGTCAAATGGGGAGTCACAAGCGCAGGTCCTAAAAGCACTAAACAGATCATTTATCCACAGATCCTGACACTGCACGGGATGAAGACCTCACCGGAACTCACCATGGGATCGTGGGGAGGGTAAGTAATTAAAAAAATATGACCAGGAAAACTCCACATAAATGTACATGCTCATTATTTTTTAGATGTGCTTTCTGCATCATAAACGCAGCAGTCAAAAACGCTGATGTCTGGACAGAAAATTGAAAATCCCTTTCACCCATTGTGAACATAGCTTAAACATTCAGACAAGACTACCCAATGCAAAAAGGTGAGATGAGATGTACTCATCAGAACAAACAATCCCATTAGGTAAACCCAGCCACATGCATTAGTGAAAAAACAGCTTGTATACTCCTATAGGGAGCGATCTCACCCAGCTGCGTCCACCTGTACGCATGTAAACGAGTCCATATAGCTCCGGATAACCTTCTGCTAATGTTTTCGAGGCTGCTCAGGGCTCAGTGAATGTCATATAGCCACCATGTCATCTGATACGTTCCCTCCGGACACGTTTCAGATCCCTCTCTACGCAGCTGGGTGAGATCGCTCCCTATAGGAGTATACAAGCTGTTTTTTCACTAATGCATGTGGCTGGGTTTACCTAATGGGATTGTTTGTTCTGATGAGTACATCCTAGGGGAAACTCAAAACTGTAAAAAGCAGGCACCTGCCAGCATCCCTAGGGTATTTGGACGGGACCTAGCTTGGGTACCTGTGAACCCTGGTAATAAGAGGGGTTCAGTTTAGCACTACACTGACTTACACAGTCACGTATGCACACTTTTTTGTTTTGTTTGGTCTAGACAACTAAGTCTTTTTAATATAGAGCTAGTAAAAGTTAAGTTTTAACGTCTCAGTTTTTCTATGCTATTGGTTTATCCCACTAACTTGGTCACGCTCTGGCCTTCGGTCATAACATATACCCCAAACAAACTAGTCATCCTTTCCTTGAAATCAGTCAGGGTGGCCACTTCCCCTGAGTACTGCGGCAGCCAGGTCGCTCCCAGGATCTACAGCATTGAGAACAGCAAGACTTGCGCTATTGCAGGGCCCATGGCTGTGTCATCGGCTTGGGCTGCAGCTTCGCCCGGGGCTGCAGCGTTGGCTTGGGCACTCTCAGATCCACCGCTGATTCTCTCCTTTCCGGATCAGACATTTCTCCCCCAGTGAACCGCAATCAGGCCTTTACTTTACCTTTACTGAGATAGCAGACGTCAGGGTACAGTCCACAGTCAATATTAGAAATCCGGGTAGCCTGGAATAAGATAGGGATCTCCTCACCTGGCTGGTTCTGAGGCCTCCCTGCTGTGCCTCTGCCTGTTGGTCCTGGCTGCCTGTATTAAGCTACTACCCTTTACTCCTGCTGCACAGTCTCTCACTGGTATGGCAGGCAACTCAAGCCTTTCCCGGGTTCCACTTTTATGATCACGGTCCCTGGGCAAATCCACGCTGCTGTGCCTCCAGGGGCTTAGGTGGCCAGGAGACTTGGAATCACCCATCCTCTGTTTTTGGCTGCTGAGCCTAGAGCACCCGTGCAACCTCGGACTCCGGTGTCCGGTTCTGGCGCTCCGCGCTGGGGTGAATTGTTAACAGGCTCCTCTTGCCAGGCCTTCTCCTCTCCTTTCCTCAGAACCTTGCTCATGGGTCCTTCACGCTAGCTAGTGGGTATCCTCGGATGAGCCTGACACTGTTCCAGTCCACAGAATGTCTTCTACATTCCTCCTAGGAACTGAATTGACTAACCCCGCCTCCAGCCAGAATTTATAGGGGAGACTCCCCTGAACCCGGGTTAGACCTCCCCCTTCTGGTCTGGAGTCCGGAAGGTGTTGTGTGTATGGGCTACCTGGTGTGGATACCCTATCTTGATTCCAAGCATTACCCTACCCCCAAGGGAGGCAAGGCATTGTGGCAACCGGACTCTGGGGTGCCTCACATCCAGGATTCATTCTGGCATATATGTCACTAATCCTGGTATTTATTTCCTTAATCCTGGTATATATGTTCCTCTTCCTGGTAAACATTCCCCCATCATGGCCCCATTCTGATATGTATGCCTCCCATTATGCTGCACACATTAAAATAAAAAAATGACTAGTAACCTTCCATGTGCTTCTCTGGTGCACGATGTCTTCTGATGCTGGTACTTGAGTTGTTAATCTCTGAAGCTCCTCCAGATCAAGAGTCTCTTAACTACTTCTCTAATTAGTGCTCTTCTTGCTTGGAATGTCTATTTAGGTTGATAACCATGTTTTGGTAGGTTTGCAGTTGTGTCATAATCATTCTGTTTTTGGAAGATGGAATGAACAGTGATCCATGAGATGTTCAAAGCTTACGATATTTCTTTATATCCTAACCCTGCTTTACTCTTTTCCACAACTTTATCCCTGACTTGTATGGTGTGTTCCTTAGTTTTCTTGATGCTGTTTTATCCCTAATATTCTCAAACAAACTTCTGAAGTTTTCACGGAACAGCTGTAGTTATACTAAGAAAACATTAAATATCGTGTGACTCAATTGAATAATTAGCTGACTTTAGGAGGCATTTGGTTACTCAGGATTTTATTTGGTGGTATCAGACTACAGAGGGCTAAATACAAATGCAAGCCACAATTTTCTGATTTACATTTTTGAAATGTATCCTTGTATCCTTGTATCATGTATCTTTTACTTTACACTTCATAAATACAGTGCTGTGCAAATTAATTGGGACATACCACTTTTTTAAGTAAAATCGTAAGTTGGTTACCAGTCAGTGACTCAAACCAGTTTTAACTGCTTTGAACAGGTGTGAGTGTACAACCTTGAGTAACAAAATGTGGTTTGACTGGTTTTAGTCAGAAAATAACAGCTAGCTGCCCTCTCAGGTTCAGTTGAGAGCTTGTTTCTGTAAGGAGTGGTTTAGTGTACTTTTTCTCTCAGTGTGATTCGTGCCTGTAAAAATGGATGTTACTCCACGGAGAGGTCAAGAATTATTACTCTTAATGAACATACAAGTCTGACTGTAAGAGGAATCGCTTCCACTGTTGGCATTGGAAAATCTACCGTTTCAAGAATAATTTGCACACACAATGAAACTGGATCGTTTTCTCCAAAACGAAAAGGGAAATGTGGAAGAAAAAGGAAAACGACACCAAGAAATGATAAAATACTTATCAGAAATAGTAAAACTAATGCAAGAAAAACTTGCTTTGTCCCAATTAATTTGCACAGCACTGTACTTGTTACTTTATTGGAATAGCACAAACAATCCCAATAAAATACATTTAAGTTTGTTGGTATAATGTGAAAAAAATGTGAAAAATTCATGGGTCTGAATTAGTGATGAACGAGTGTATTCCTTACTATTCGCTTTTCGCACTGATAGTAAGATATTTGTATTACTTGTTATTCTGTATTTGTGTACTCGACTCTCTATATTCAGATGTTCCACCCTGCAGTTTTGGCACCTCCTCTGCATCCACTATACATGCTGGGCTTCTTAACCAATCCCAGTAATGTCGCAGACATCTTGGTTGTGGCTTTGCTGTGATTGGCTGGTCGCCCAGCATCATAGGGTCTATTCAAGCCCTGCTGCAGCCATTTTGCCTGTATCTAGAGCCAGCGTTGGAGTAGCATAGGGAGAGATCACTCAACTGCTAGGGAGAGTGTTTAAACCTCTAAATAACACAAAAGCCCTTTTTAGGGAAACCTCAAGTGTATACTTCGTCAGTAGAGTAGGTAGGGAGAGATACTCGAGCAGGGACAGTGTAAACGTGCCACTTCGCAGCTGCATACCAGCCAAAAATAGCTCTTTTCAGAGCTGAAGACACACAAGAAAGACATTTTTCCCTGCTGTTTTTGGGGTGACAGGCTGGGTTCTGCTATCCACAATACTCCACTAATAAAAAGTTAGTTTTTGTCCTCCTCAAAGCAGTAGTCCAAACATTTGCCACTGCCTGCTACCAAACACACACCAGACCATGTTACCTCCTGTTTTTGTGGTAACATGCCGGCTTCTGCTGTCCACAATACTCCACTTCAAAAGGCGGTTATTGCCCTCCACAAAGCAGTACTCCAAACATTTGCTGATGCCTGCTACCAAGCATGCACCAGGCCATGTTACCCGTTGTTTTTGTGGTAACAGGCTGCCTTCTGCTGTCCACAATACTCCACGTAAAAAGGAGGTTATTGCCCTCAACAAAGCAGTAGTCCAAACATTTGCTACTACCTGCTACCAAGCATGCACCAGGCCATGTTACCTGCTGTCTTTGGGGTGACAGGCTGGCTTCTGCTGTCCACAATACTCCACTTAAAAAGGCGCTTATTGCCCTCCACAAAGCAGTAAACATTAGATACTGTCTGCTACCAAGCAAGCACCAAAAATTAACGATGATGAAAAATGTCGCCGGTTAGGTATCGAGGAAGAAGATATTGACACCTTCTCGAACCTAAGGGAACTGTCTGAAGGTCAACTTGTGGAGGTTGGGAAAGCCCCATTCACGGATTGCAGGCCCCCCAGTAAAAAGATGCCACCTTGTAGCGACGTGACAAGTATTGACATTTTCACCAGTCTAGTGACAAGTGACCTTAAAAGGTTGGGAAAGACCAGAAAGAAGGTATATCATTCTAATCTAACAAGGGATGAAAGACATACTCTAAATAACTTAACCAATAATGACCAAATAGTATTGAAACAAGCCGACAAAGGTGGAAACCTTGTCGTGATGAGTCATGAACGTTATAAGAGGATGTGTCTAGATATACTAGAAGACAGGGCCACTTATACTAGACTGGAGAAGGATCCTACTGAGGTTTTCCAGGAGGAATTAAGGAACATCTTACAGGGGGGTCTGACTGCAGGTGTGATCTCGAAAAAAAGAGAGGGATTTTATCTTTAACAAATTTCCGGTTGTAGCTGTGTTCTATGCACTCCTGAAAATCCACAAAGGCCTCAACCCACTAAAGGGTCGTCCCATCGTGTCTGGGATTGAATCTCTCTCCCAGAACGGTGGGATTTACCTGGATAAAATCTTGAGGGAGTTTGTCATAAGTCTTCCCTCATATATTAGGGATACTCCTGACCTCATGGGTAAACTTGATGGTGTATCGATAGGCGTAGATGTACAGTTAGCCTCCATTGATGTGGAGGCGCTGTACAGTAGTATCCCCCATGAAAAGGGTTTGGAGGCGGTGGAATATTTTTTGAAAACCAAAGTGGTACAATGTAAGGAACACAGCGACTTTGTCCTCTCTTTATTATCGTATATTCTTACCCATAACTTCTTTCTGTTTAGTGGAAGATTCTACCACCAGCTCAGGGGCACTGCTATGGGGAGTTCTTGTGCCCCTAGCTATGCTAACTTGCTCCTGGGCTGGTGGGAGGACACAGTCGTCTTTCCGGACGACAGCACGGCGTGGTGGATTCCCCAGATATTGTTCTGGGGAAGATACATCGACGACGTTCTGTTGCTCTGGAGGGGAGACAATGCATCGTTCTTAAGATTTATCTGTGAACTGAATGAAAATGATATTGGGTTGAGATTCACCAGTGAGATCCGTGATAGGTCAATCAACTTCCTTGATATCACCATCTATAAGGATGAGGGAGGTACTTTACAAACAACTATGTACCGAAAACCGATGGCGGCTAACGACTTACTTAGGTGGGATAGCCACCACCCAAAGGGTCTAAAAAAGGGTATCCCTAAAGGCCTGTACCTGAGGGCAAGATGCAATTGCTCTGATACTGGTAAGTTTCATCTAGAGGCCAGGGGGATGCAAAAGAGATTCCTTGAGAAAGGATACCCCCCGGTGGTCCTGAAAGATGCATTTAAGAACGCCATGGAGTGTAATCGGGATACTCTTTTGAGACCTAAAGAGAAACAACCACCAGAAGATATCATTAGGATGATAGGGACCTTCGACGATAGATCTAGAGATGTAAGAAGCATCTTTGAAAAACATTGGGGAATGCTACTGGCAGACAAAGAAGTAGCTCCCTTTGTCCCGAAAAGACCAGCCATTACCTTTAGGCGGGGGAGATCACTGAGAGATCAGCTAGTCCACAGTGTGAGGTAGCACTCGGGGAACCCGCTTGCATAACGACAACAACACGTGTTTATAAGTTAACCAATGTCTACCCGTTTATTTTCACATATTAATAACATAACCTGGGTAGCATGTTTGACACATTGCACATTGAGTATAAACACTTTACATAAATACACCATACATTTACACATAACATCACATAACACTTATTGCACATAACGTCTTATTGTAACCCGGGACCTGTAACCACCTCTCTGTCCCCATTGGAGCTCTACTAACAGCTCCCGTGGTGGCTACGGCCTCCGGCCTATATACACTTTACACATACATTTATCAGTTCACCATATGTATATTTATCCACGATGATTCCTCTGGGTTCAGAACAGGG
Source organism: Allobates femoralis (assembly GCA_033576535.1). Classification (NCBI taxonomy): domain Eukaryota; kingdom Metazoa; phylum Chordata; class Amphibia; order Anura; family Aromobatidae; genus Allobates; species Allobates femoralis. Next base: position 361,210,339 of record JARQOC010000003.1, read on the forward strand.
ATTGAGCAATCTGAGTCACGGGTACGCCATGCCTCGCCAAGGGGCTCCTTCCTGGACGTGTCTCAACCACACGTCCAGGTCAGCACCCACCTGGTTCAACCACAGTTTCCCCACTCTAGGAGTCTATCTAACCCCTGCTTCTGACCTTCGCTATATACCCTTCAACGGGCCCTGTGGGTCCCAATGGCGGTACCTGCCGCCTGGCTTTAGTCACCCAGCCTGATGACTCCATATATATATATCCCGTAGTCAGGATTCCTGCCTGACCGGGACCTTACATACCACATGTGATCCATCATACAATATCCATGGATCCCATGCATCCACACATCCGCTCACAGCCCATCATAATACATCCATGGACTGTGGCTCCTCCATGACCATAACAGGGACCAGGTCAACCGTAGAATCCTGGCTAACCATGCGTCACCATGGCCTACTCACCACGGTACGGGCCACCAGTCGCCACCAAACCTCCATATCATCTCATGGCAGGTCTCCAGGTCGACGACTGTACCCTGCGTCTGAGTAGCACCCTAACGGATCAGCCATGGTTACCCTTCTAGGAGCCTTCGTGACCCCTGTATATGGCCACAGGCACACCCACACCATTAGGGTGTCTTTATGCAGTGGTTGAGGGACAGGTACCCACTGCAAGCAGCAGGGCAAGCTTCCCTCTCGTCCCACAGGGATGGAACGCCTCCAATATCATCCATACTAGCTGGGTCACTCTCTCTCCACATCATTATACATGGCTTTTACATATAGGCCATCGTCTCTCATTTAGGGCAATTACCTAAGCCCTCATACACATTAAAACTGGTCCCTCACTGACTATCTACTCGGACCTCGGGCGGCTTTGCCCGCCTGGCACATTTCACACACCAGGTGCACAGTTCACACAAACATTTGAGAACTGCTTTCTTACCGGGCACGGATCCGGGTCTCGCTACCTGTGTCACAGGTTCCACCAGGCATCCCCACGGGCTCCTTTCACGGGTGTGTTTCACCCCACGCCCGGACCAGTATCCACCAGGTTCAGCCATGGCTTCCCCTTCCAGGTGCTGCCACAACCCCGGATCTAGGCACCGGCATGGAGCTAGCATGCTCCCTTTATTCCATGCACACAGAGCCTTGCACTGCTCTGTACTCAGGCTGGTCTCAGCACGATCTCTAGTCTCTGAATGAATCTCCAGTCTCTCAGCTGGCAGGCTCTTATCGTGCCTGCCACTCCCGCTCTGACTCATCCAGCTGGGCTGCTATTCCTCAGGACACACCCACCTGGGCTGTCAGCAATCAATACTCATTCCTTTTCTCAGGGCCTCATCGATCTCCTGCCACTCACAGCCGCTCACTAGTCACATGAAAGTCTCAGCTTTACAGCACACACTATCATATTTACCACCTTGTGTTCCGGGTAGGTTCACACAGTATCATCACAGGAAAACTGGTCAATGTGAACAGGATCATACCCTGATCCTGCATGTGATGCGCCCAGGCCATGGGAACCATGCCGGCGGTGCCTCACAACAGCCACTATGATCCCCCAAAAAAACAGGGTACTTGATTGGACCAGAGAACAAACGGTACGTACAGGTGTGGAAAATGCATTTATTGCCATTTTGTTAAAAGGTCGAACTCCTTTCAGAGTAGTACCACCAGAGAGAGGTTTGAAATGAGACAGTTTGGCAATTGCAGGACGGAGGGTGTAGTCTACCTATTCAAATGCAGCTGCCCAATGGATTACGTTGGTAAAACTAAACAACCTTTTAAAAAACGCATTGGTGACCATCTTGGAGATAATAGAAATGGGAGGGACCCCATGGGGGAGACCTCAAGTGCTTTGATTTTAGGATCATAGAGGTTGTGGAGAGACCGACTAGAGGTGGGGACTGGGATAAGCAGATCCTAAGAAAAGAGACAAGGTGGATTTATAGGTTGGAGTCGTCGGGAGCCTGTGGTTTAAATGAACAGCTCATATATACATCCTTTTTGTAGGACAACATTTGTTTGAAGTGTTTCGAGTCTACATCTCTGGTAACCGCACCTAACTCCAGTATCCCATTCCAGGGGTCTATTATATCGAGACCTGTGTTCTGCTTAAGTCTATTAATCCCAAAGTGGATCTAGGACTATATAATATCTAATGGGCTTCCATTGAGAGGCTGTTACATTATCTCTTGCTTTTTCATCTTTCCATACAGTAATACTCTTAGATGAGTGGGTTGTGCTGTTCTTGTTATGTTTGTCTGTCCTTATATGTCCTTCCCATCTAAAGATACTTCCTATAGCTCTGTTCCTTGTCTGTGTCTCCCCTTTGGGAGGGATTGGTCTGTTGTGGGGGTGGAGGGTTTATATATGTATGTATGGGGGGCTGGTATGTATCTTTGAGATAGTTGGGGCACTACCATCTATTCATACTGACAGGGGCGGTGGTGCACTGCTGTAATTTTACATTTGGGGGTGTCTTTATGCAGTATTTATCATGTATAAACCCCATTGTTAAAACTGTTACCGGATTGGTTATCCGGAACCCCGGGTGCAGTGCTCTGGTTCCCGGGGGAAGTCTTTTGTGTAAGTGCACGCTTCCGGTCGCAGAACTATTTTCCGTGACGGACCGCTGCGGTCACATGACCGCTCTCCTATGACGAACTTCCGCCTTCTGACACGCGGAAACGAGCGCGCGGTGACACGCACGCCGTCGCCGCCCCCTCCCTGGGCAGCATGGAGCAGTAGGTATAAAAGGACACAGATGTGGGTGGGGGCCGCCATATACTATGTTGTAGGAGTGAGGGAATACATTGAATACCCATCCTGGGCACCCTGGGACTCTAATAGGAGGCCTGCTGGATGGACTGTTGTCCCTGATGAACCCACCAGAACATCATTGGGTGGGAGAAATGCCGCGTCGGACCGGTCTTCATGATTTAAGATAAGTACATCCACAATACTTGTGTCTTAAAGGGCAACTGCCCCCCTGCTTAACTTATGGTCCAACTGGTCCATTATTGTGAAAGTGACTTGTATCTTTGATTAGGATGTGGTCTTCCTGAAATATATGGGCTGTTGACAAGGAGCACCTATTTTTTGGTGTATGGTGTGGTACCTTTATGGTGAGGAATGGATTTATCTGGTTTGTTCTGTACTGGGCACAAATGCTGATAATTGTCGTTCAAGCATTGTAAGAGGAGAAAGTACCCAGAAAACAGAAACGTTTGTTTTTTTTTTTTTGTTTTTTTTTTGTCATTCACTCCTCCCCTTGATTAACCATTACCATATTTTAGGAAAGTGTCTCCTATAGTGGTTATTTTTTCCACCATACTTGTCTAAGGGATAGACCCGGACATCAGGGAGATCCACAGACCGTTTTTGTTCCCTTAGATATATTGTTGGTATGGGATTCAAAAAGGAGGAACATCACCTATATTCACAAACAAGTAAGGACCAGAAGGGATAGCCGCCGAGGAGCGGGGACACAATATGGGTTTTTAGGTGAAAACTCCGCTGTTAGGCAGGGGAAGTTAGGGAGAGAACAGGGTGCCCCTTTCCCCTTTCCCCCCTTTACGAGGTTACACTGTGTGTACGGGATCATAACTGACCCTAGTTTTAATAAAAACAATAAAAGTTATATTTTAGAAGATACTACCTTTGCTGAAACTAAATTATATAGGTGTATCCAATATCAAACTATTTTGAGTGAAGCAAGCACCAGGCCAGTTTTCACGCTGTTTTGGTGCTGACATTTAGGTAGGATTGTGCCACCAAAAGCTCACAAATTAATGCAGTCCTATAGTGCTTGTAAAATTCTAAGTAGGACTACCAGCATGTAATGTTGTTTGGTAGAAACTATGCACCATTCAATGTTCCCCCTAACAGTTTTGGGGTCACATTTTGCTTGACACCAGAAGTATACTGTATATGTCCACTGTGCAATGCTAATTGTTTGTTGTGTGTGTGCAACTGCAGGTTGTGTGCAGGTGGCATCAGGGCCTGCTTCCTGGACAACATATTGGGAAGCAGGTAACATAGAAGTACCAGTGGTTTCGCAGTCATGCACAGTTTTGTTTGTACATGTTCCAGCAACCAAGTGGGGTGCTGCGTATGTCAGCAGTATTTTCAGAATGCTAATACCTCTGGGTATTTTGTTGAATTACACTTTTTATTGTGGGTGAATTGATGCCACTTTGGTGCAATCTGGGCATGCAATTTTAAATGGGTGGACATTTCTTGCGGTGAATGTTGTGTGTTTCATGATTTTTAGCTAGGCTTTCTTAGCACCATGCCTACACCTGTTACTCATTCCTGTATTCCTGATCAACGTTGAAGCTCTGCATTGGTTATACCACTATCGTGATAACATTGATTTGAATATGGTTCAGTATTTCATTGACCGTTTTGCCGATATAGTAAGCGAACATACAGTGGGTACGGAAAGTATTCAGACCCCTTTAAATATTTCACTGTTTGTTTCATTGCAGCCATTTGGTACATTCTACATAGTTGTTTTTTTTTCTCATTTATGTACACTCTGCATTTCATTTTGGCTGAAAAAAACAGAAATGTAGAAATTTTTGCAAATTTATTAAAAAAGAAAAACTGAAATATCCCATGGTTTAATTCAGGGCTCTGGCTGGGGCAGTCAAGAAACGTCACAGAGTTGTTCTGAAGCCACTTTTTTGTTATTATAGCTTTGTGCTTAGGGTCATTGTTTTGTTGGAAGGTGAACCTTCGTCCAAGTCTGAGGTCGAGGTCCAGAACACTCTGGAAGAGGTTTTCATCTAGAATATCTCTGTACTTGGCCGCATTCATGCTTCCTTCAGTTGCAACCATTCGTCCTTTCCCTACAGCTGAAAAATGCCCCCATAGCATGATGCTGCCACCACCATATTTCACTATTGGGATTGTATTGGGCAGGTGATAAGCAGTGCCAGGTTTTCTCAACACATACCATTTAAGGCTGCTTCACACGCAAGGATATCCTGAACGATATCCTTGAAACGTCATGAATTTGTGATCATTCAAAATATATCGTTGGGGCGTCATTGCGTGTAAAGGAACGATATAGGAAGAAAAAATCCTTGGATCGTTCATCCAAGATTTGAGATCCTGACCTCAAATCTATCCTACGTCGTCCAATTAACGCTGCTGGAAGAAGCTACATCGTTCAGTGTAACACCTTTTTGAACGATGTTGTTCAAAAACACTCCTATTCCTGCCGCTTTAAAACATTGTTCAGTCCTTGCTCTCCTATTTAACTTGTGTGTTGCCGAATGGGATATCGTTAACGATATCCTTGTGTGTGACAACGCACTAACGATGTCGGAATGATCACTGTCACATGATCGTTCTAAGGATTTTGTTAACGATATCCTAGCGTGTGAAGTGGCCTTTAGAATTATCACAAAAAGTTATATTTGTATCTCATCAGACCAGAGAATCTTATTTCTCATAGGCTGGGATTCCTTCATGTGTTTTTTAGCAAAGTCTATGAGGGCTTTCATATGTCTTGCACTGAGGAGAGGCTTCCGTCGGGCCACTCTGCCATAAAGACCCGACTGGTGAAGGGATGCAGTGATTTTGACTTTGTGGAACATTCTCCCATATCCCTACTGCATCTCTGGAGAACAGCCACAGTGATCTTGGGTTCTTCTTTACCTCTCTCACCAAGGCTCTTCTCCCACAATTGCTCAGTTTGGCTGGACGGCCAGGTCTGGGAAGACTTCTGGTGGTTCCAAACTTCTGCCATTTAAGGATTATGGAGGCCACTGTGCTCTTAAGAACCTTGAGTACTGCAGAAATTCTTTTGTAACTTTGGCCAGATCTGTGCCTTGCCAAAATTCTGTTACTGAGCTCCTTGGGCAGTTCCTTTAACCTCATGATTCTTATTTGGTCTGACATGCACTGTGAGCTGTGAGGTCTTATATAGACAGGTGTGTGCCTTTCCAAATCAAGTCCTATCAGTTTAATTAAACATAGCTGGACTCCAATGAAGGAGTAGAACCATCTCAAGGAGGATCACAAGGAAATAGTCAGCATATGACCTAAATATGAGCGTCTGCGCAAAGGGTCTGAATACGTATGACCATGTGATATTTCAGTTTTTCTTTTTTAATAAATTTGCAAAAATGTCTACATTACTGTTTGTTTTTTTTAGTCAAGGTGGGGTGCAGAGTGTACATTAATGAGAAAAAAAATGAACTTTTTTAAATTTACCAAATGGCTTCAATGAAACAGTGAAAAATTTAAAGGGGTCTGAATACTTTCTGTACCCACTTTATGCATTAAGCAAACCAAACACAAGCTTTACAAGGTTTGTTATCTGTAGTTCACATCATTTTTAAAAGTTAACTGTTTTGTGGAATTTAAGTTGTGTTGCTGTCATTTGGAGGGATTCAATTACATAGATCTAGTCGTTCTTGAATTTAATCAGAGAAAGTCTGCCTGGATTTTCCATGGAGAGTCATGTGCGCCAATCAGTGATGATTGATTACCCCACCATAACAGAAAACACGCTAGAAAACAGAATACAGCAGTGCAGGCCAGCACCTCTAAGGCGTAAAAGGAGAGATGAGGCAAAGTGTTCAGCTTGGACACACAATAATTAAAAGGAAGTGAATCATCATGAATGATGCAGGTATGATCTCTTAAGTATTTCTTTAGCATCTTGTTCAACTTCTATTTCCTTGGCATTGTTACAGGCACGGATAGCCCTTGCTGATGTGCTGGTTTATTTAAAATGGCCCAGTTTGTGCATATATCCCCCCCACCTCTGTTGTAGCAGGTGTGCCTGTCCCTCCCCATTAATCCTTGCGGTTGAAAAGAGCCAGTACCTCTGCTGCCTGTGTTTTCATAGGTTGATGTTTTCATCAAGTGACGTACAATGGCACCTCTTGAAGGATTCTATTGTGCAACCCTTTTGTGACTCTAAAAGGAGAGAAGAAATTTTCTCTTTGTAGCGTCGGTCGAGAAAGGTGGTTAACCAGTAAAGGTTGTTGGCAAAAATGTGTATCAGCCGAGGGTCTTAAAACAGACACTTACACACAAACTGTGTCATGTGGGCCAACCTTCAAACAGAAAAAGGTTCTGTGTCACCAACATGAGGAACAATACCCATCCCCTCCTCACGCTGCCTCGCCTGCACCTTCTCTCCAGCCCATTGAAGCTTGGACTAGGAGACCCCTCTGTAGCAATGGGAGTCCATTAGATGAGGGCCATCCTGAATGTATACAGGAGGGTTCTCCAAAATGTATAGAGGGCCCTCTCAAATGAATAGAGGAGGGCCCTTCCCAAAGTATAAAGAAGGGCCCTCACAAATGTATAAAGAAGGGCCCTCCCTAATGTACAGATGAGATGACCTTCAGTGCCAGCAACCAAGGCTTTGCTTATGCTGTGTTATTCTTAAGACAGTGGTTTCAGCACCAAATGAATAGAGGAGAGCCCTTCCAAATGTATAAAGGAGGGCCCTCCAAAATGCATAGAGGGCTGTCTAAAATTAATAGAGGAGGACCCTCCCAAACAAATATTACAGGGCCACCTCTGGGTCCTCACCAAACTCAGGCTTGCAGGCACTGTCAACAATTGATGTGAGGGCTGCAGAATGACATGGAGGAAGAGGAGGTGGAGAGTAGGCAGAAACTGGCATACGAGTAGATGGAAACCATGATGGAGGTTGAGCCAACTATTCTTGGCTTGAGTGGGATGTGTGATGTCCCAGGCAATCACTCTGTCCCACTCTCCACCAGGTTCCCATCAGAGGTACAGTATTTATCGTCCATGACTGTCCACAACATTTCCACGTGTCTGTTGCTATGTGGATCATCCCTGTTACAGAGTTGCTGACAACACGGTTGATATTGTTTAACACATGCTGCTGAACACCGGGTACAATAGTTCTGCCACTGGCTAGGAAGCCAGTATCCTGGGGCAGCCACAGCCAAGAGATCACAGAAAGAGTCCGTTCCCACAAGCCTAAAGGGAAACATCTGCACGTCTAGCAATTTGGCAATGTGAGCATTTAATGTTTTTGTCTGTGGGGGAGTGTTTGTGTATTCATGCTTCCTTTCCAAGACCTGGGACAACTGCACGATTCGCTGGGACTAAATATGTTGACATGGTTTATGTTGGTTGCTTTGTCTGTGCAACTGCAGATCGTGGATTGGAGGTGGAAGCACCTGCTTCATAAACTGGAGATTGTGAAAGGCACTTCCCAAAGTATAGAGGAGGGCCCTCCCTAATAAATAAAGAAATGCCCTTCCCAATGTGCAGACGAGATAACTTTCAGTGCCAGCAACCATGCCTTTGCTTATGCTGTGTTATTCTTAAGGCAGTGGTATCACCCACAAAAGTGTAGAGGAGGACCCTCCCAAAAGTATTGAGGAGGGCCCTTCCAAATGAATAGAGGAGTGCCCTTCTGAAAGTATAGAGGAGGGCACTCACAAATGTATAAAGGAGGGCCCTCTCTAATGTACAGATGAGAATACCTTCAGTGCCAGCAACCATGACTTTGCTTATGCTGTGTTATTTTTAAGGCAGTGGTTTCAGCACCAAATGAATAGAGGAGAGCCCTCCCAAACATATGTTGCAGGGCCACCTCTGGACCCTCACCAAACTCAGGTTTGCAGGCCCCCTTGAGGGCTGCAGCATGATATGGAGAATGAGGAGGAGGAGGAGAGACAGTAACTGGCATACGAGTAGATATGGAGAATGAGGAGGAGGAGGAGAGACAGTAACTAGCATACGAGAAGATGGAAACCATGATGGAAGTTGGGACGACTACTCTTGACATGCGTAAGATGTGTGATGTGATGTCCCATGCTGTCACTCTGTCCCACCCTCCATCAAGTTCACTCAGTGTGCCGTCACAGAAATGTTTCGTCCCTCACTGTCCACAACAATTTTTTCATGTGTTTGTTGTTATGTCGACCTTCCTAGTTACTGTTGCCATGTGGTTACATATACTTGTGGTGCTCAGGTTACCTTTGCCTTTACCTCTGTTCAGCTTGGTATAGCAGATGTTACAGATTACAATGTTTTTCTTTGAAGGACTTTCAGTAAAAAAATGTCAGACAGCGGCTGAACACCCCCACCCCAGACCTGGGCCACAGTGGGGGTGCTCTTGGGAACAGTTGACACAGTTTCTTTTCTGGTAAAACCACTACCCCTTGGCACCTGTGTTAGTGTTACATATCAATCTTCCTCTTTGTTGCTGTCTGGCTATGCGTGCCAATGTTCCAGGTCGGATCAGTGGACTCATCATCGACCAACCCAACTTCAATGTCATCCTCCTTCACAATTGAGATTGTAGGCTAACCTTATGGCATCTGTGTGTCATCATCATTGTCCTAAACATCTGGAGACAGTAAATCAGGTTCCTCAAGGTGACTTTCTTCTGGCTGTTGGTCCTCAAATACAAGTGCATTAACACTTGCCACCTCCCAAATGTATACAGGGCTCTCCCAAATAAATAAAGGAGAGCCCTCCTTATTGTACGGATGAGATGACCTTCAGTGCCAGCAACCATGGCATTGCTTATGCTGTGTTACTCTTAAGGTAGTGGCTTCAGCACCAAGTGTATAGAGGAGGGCCCTCCCAAAAGTATAGAGGAGGAGAGACCACCCAAATATCTAAGTAAGAGCTGTCCTTCCAAAATGTACGTTAGAGGGCCATCTCTGGGCACTCAGCAATCTCAGGTTTCCTGCCTACTGCAGGCCCTCTGAACATTTGAATTTAGGTCCAAAGAGTTACATAGAGGTGGAGCAGAAGGAGGAGGACGAAGCCCAATGCTACAATGGGCACATTGTAAACTCATATGGAATATGTATTCCACTATCATAGTCTCATTGTGGGAGGGACCGCCCAAGTGTCTAAGTAAGAGTAGTCCCTCCAAAATGTACATTATAGGGCCATCTCTGGGCCCTCAGCAATCCCAGGTTTCCTGCCTACTGCAGGCCCTCTGAACATTTGAATGTAGGGCCGAAAAATGTCATGGAGGTAGAGGAGGAGGAGGGTGAAGCCCAATGGTACAATGGGCACATTGTGATAGTGCAAAACTTATTCCATAGCAGTTTACATTGTCAATGAGGGAGGGACCACCCAAATGTCTAAGTAAGAGCGGTCCCTCCAAAAAGTATGTTACAGGACCACCTGAGGTAGCTGGCCTTGTAGAGTGCTGGGAAATAGCTAACTAAAAATGATGTATGACAGAGGGACCAAAAAAATGGATGATTCAGGGGCCTCCCAATTATAAAAGGCAAAAAAAAGCTACAACAATACGTGTGAACAAATGCTAAAAGCAATATTTTTTTGTTTCTCTGGTATATTTAGCCTTGTATAAAAGTGATTATGCAAAAAAAAACTGTTTCTGAACCTTTTTGGCCTGGTAAATGCAATATAGGTTAAGTTTGATAGTTGTTCTTGTGAATCTGTAACAGTGACGTAATCCTGCAACAAAGCTATTCCCACAAATCATATGTGAGTCAGAAATGCATGCAGGCATATTCTCAAGGCTCTACCCATTGTGTTTCATCACTTTCCCACACATTCATCCTTTTCCTCAGGCCCCCAGACCACTTTGTAGGGTCCAGCAGAAAATTACTCGCATTTCCCATTGACTTACATTGTACTCGCTATTCGGATTGCACACCTGATTATTAAAAAATACTCGTAACAAGTAGAGCAATTACGAATATTACGAATATTACGGTACTCACTTATCATTAGTCTGAATACTTTTTCTAGGCATTGTATAGGAAAGTGAGAGTATTGTTTCCTTTAGGGCTCATTGAAACATTTTTTTCAGTCAGTGTACTGTCCGTGTGCTTAACCGACCCACTGACCATTAATAATTACTATGTCTGTACACATCATTGTTTTTTCACATGGACTGACTGTATGCAATAGTCTGGTCTTATTTATATAACAGACTAAAACATGTCAATAAGGGCTCGGACACACTGGCGTGAAACTCGGACGACTGCAATGTGAGAAAAAAATCGCATTGCAGTCGGACCAATGTTAGTCAATGTCCGAGAGCCCATTTCCGAGTGTCGGACGTTTTTTTCTCGTCTGATTGACGGATGACAAGTCAGTCGCAACATGCTGTGATAGTGTGCGTGTGTTGGACAAGACTCGCCAATGCAAGTCGATGAGTCCGACAAAAAAGACGTACCATACTCGGACCACACTCGGACCATCCGAGTCAGGTGTGATTTTTAATTGATATATTATCATTCTGTAGCTTAGACAACTGTAAAAAATGCTCCTATAAATGCTAACACAGTAAATAGCTGCTGAGTAAAAAAACTCAGGATTGCACTTGGACAATACATGGAAGCCACTCTGACCAAAAGTCGCATTACACTCGTCCGACTCTCGGATCTGTCAATCGGACCATTTTTGCACTCGCCAGTATGTTTACAGCCTAACAGACAGCTGCAGCTCCCATCGACTATGTGAACTTCCACCCAGAGCTACACACAACCGGTCACGTACACAATTTGATCATGCTTTTATATGGCCAACTGAACTGCACCTATAATGGAGTCTGTCAATATTATCTCCACCTCTCCTTCTTGCATTGACACATGTGGCTTCATACAGCCAGGGAGAGGCAGAGATTGAGGGAAAACAAGCAGGTGGGAGTGTGTACTTAAATATTTGGCCACACCATTATACATGAACACTTGGTTTGAGCAGTTATTTTGTGCTGACAGAGTCCTATTTTAAGGTGACAGGTATAACCATATCAAAAAAAGAAGTAAAAAATTACAAATGTTATTGAAGTATGTTAAAATAGTGACTCCAAAAAAATCAATGATCAGCATGTATGACCTACTTGTTTCTGGTGAGTATAGCACCCGCAATTAAGGTGAACTGAAGGTTTCTTAATATGCAGCTTAAATAGACTAATGGGGCCGTCACATGCGTCAATGTCGTCAGCGTTTTTTTTGCGGTCGCACCTGCCGCAAGTGCCGATACCGCACCTGCCACACCCTTACCGCAATCCCCATAGACTTTGCATGGGGCTTGCCGCAATTGTGCCGCAAATGCAGCGGTTATGCGTTAATTGCGGCAGATGCGTTTTTTTCACCGCATCTGTCTGCAGCGATTTGAAAAAAACGCTGATGTGAAAGGGGCCTAAGGAAGACATTACATTTTTAAAACAGCAAATTGTGACAACACTGAAATAGAGCTCAATCTGAAAAGCGTACTGGTCAGAAAATGACATTCTGTAAAAATACCATGGGTCATGCACAGTGCTTGAAAAAGTTTGTAGTACACGACCCACAGAATAGAATTAACCATGTATATCACTGCCAGACAGATAACCCATCATAAAGAAAAAATGAACAATAATTTTACAAAATACAGGTGTATATATACTGTACAAACATGGTAGTAGTGTTGGCTATGTTCTGGGTGTCTTCTGCATTGGTGAACTGGCTTTTTCCCTTTTATTGTTACTATAATCCATGAAACTCTGCTTTTCCTAAAACCTCACACTACTCAGTATATGCTACAGTGAGGCTGAGTGGGATAGAGTGAGTTTAGCCTATGAATACACTGGACTCTCTTGCTGGAGTCTTAAGGCCCAGTTACACACACAGATAATTGTACAGAGATTGTTGGCAGATCTCTGGTTGCAGTGAAATCATGGACACATTGTTCTATATGTACGCGGCCACAAAATGGAACAATGTGTCCATGATTTCACTGCAACCAGAGATCTGCCAACAATCTCTGCACAATTATATGTGTTTGTAACTGGGCAGTTAGAGGAGTTGTCCACAACTAGGACACCCCTATTTCATTCCACATGTTTACCCTTATTAAACTAAAGATTTATATTCACCTCTGGTGATGGCGTCATTCTAGCATTCCTGTGGCAACTCACGTCCTGTTGATAATGTATGTGTCTGAAAGTGGGGAGAGAGAAATCAGGCGGTGATTAGGCACAGGGCTCCCATGACGTTACAACCCCACGTGAGCCCCACACCATGCCACCACCAGAGGTGAGTATAAGCTATTTTATTTTAATTGGGGGAAACATGTAGAATAAGAAGGGATTGTCCTAGTAGTGGACAACACCTTAACTTTTAAATATATGATTTTATAGCAACTGTCAGAAAAGTACACTACCCTCATCAGGTCTAAGATGCCTTTGTACTATATGTGTTGTCCAGAATTGGAAAAACGGTCTGCCTTCAGTCAGAAAAAAAGCATCACCCTATCTAAACCTTGGTCTGGTATTGCAATTCTGCTCCATTGAAGAGAATGATTCAGACGTACAGTAGCACATACAAATTTGAAAACTATAGATAGGGGTCTTGCTGTTTTTAAAAAGAACAAAATCATGTTTTTGTAACCCTGGACATCCCCTTTAATGAACAAAGCTTGCATTGTGAAACAGACTCTGTCTTGACTATTGTGACAAAAACACAGAAACATCAGAGGATAGTTTCACTCTGTAATTCTACTTCATTTTTAGCCAGAAATTAGAAAAATTTTTCTAATACTACCTACTGTATGTAAAATGGATAACACAGCATCCCATCTATTACCCCTCTTTTTATTCCTCTAGCCTCCAACATTTTGTATGGATTAAAAGAACGACGCAGAAATAGCATTAATCGCAACTTTGTTGGTGACTATTTGGGTATGGAAGATAAACCTGAGCTCCGACAGTTCATGGCAAAGCGGGAACGAATAGACTTTGCTGACTCTATCAACAAATATGACAGACGGTTTAAGGTATGGACACCATTGACAAATGTATGATTTAGCTGGCATGTGTGTAAAGTAGATAATTTATTGATTAGTCTAATAAAGGAAATATAGATTCAAGACCAACCTTTTTCAATGACTGCAGAAATAAATGTGGTTAGGAGCCTGAACCTCTTGTATTATTTACTGTATATACAGAGGATACAGCAAGTATCTATAAAAAGTAATGGTTACTTGTTGATTCATATTAGTGTCATGTAGTTATTTACATACAGCAATAAGAGAGTGTCAATCAGTTGTCAATTTTTCCATCATTCACAACTTATGATTTCCATAATTTCAGTTTTCCTAAGTTTGTTTCCATTTTTCTATTTTTACTACTTGGTGTTGCAATCTCAGTGTTACAGTTTTAATACAGTATACATATAAAAACCGTAAATATATTTATATGCTTTTCTGAATTATATACTATATGGAGTTGCAGACTCCTTTGCTGCAATGTAATTGCACCCTCATTAAGCCTACAGGTGATGGAGGGTATAGATGGTGCCTGCCCACCGCGAGGTGGGGGGTGGACAAGGAGGGCTTGGATGTCAGATAGGGCTCATCAGACCTGGAGTCACTTTGTCGTAGTTGATGAGCAAGCAGACATTGGCCAATGTATGTACTAAGAACTCCAGATTTAAAGAAAGATTATTGAGTTTTTTGAAAAAACGTAAGTTTTTGAATTTTTTCCTCAAACACATATGGCTTGTTAGCACTGTGCATCATTGGTGGTAGCTGTGTGCTGCATGGACTTTTACTTAGTTTGTTTAATCTCTGTGTCCTATGCTTGCACCAGTTCACACTAGTCTGCTGAGTGCTGTGCAGCTTTTCTGAATTATATTTATATATGTATACATACTCCCTCACACATGCACACACGAACTTATACATACATTTCACAGTGACACTTTGGTCCTGTATGCTGAGTGTAATTCTCTGTATTGGCACCTTCTGTATGCCGGGACATTACCTAGATAGACTGTAGACCATCCAAAAATGTGCAGTTTTAAAGACAGGTGTTTTTTCTGCTGCCTTGTTAAATGAAAATATATGTTTGTTTTTTTTGTTAAGTTTGTACTGATCATGGCCAACATATGCGATTCGTGGAGCAAACATTGTGCTCAGCCTCCACTGCCACCAGAGGGCTTAATTTATTTTTATTGTCTTTGTGATTCACAATCATGAAGTTATTTTTTAAGGGCCAGGGTGAATGTAGGCAACATTTTTTTGACCGTACAGTTATTTTGGTTTAGTTTTCAGAAAAAAAATGACTTATTAGCCACTTTCTTCCTCTTTCCCCTACCTTCTGAATTCCTTCTGAAAATATAGCTCCTCTCAGCCTTAATATAAAAACAAGTAGCACTGCCGGTTCAAGTGAGGTGTCTGTTTCCCCCTCCAATAAACTCTTTGTAGAGGTTGGGGAGGGGGAGAGGAGTAGAGTGCTTTTCAGGCAGGGAACATTCAGTAGTTTTTAGCAAGCAAATTATTTAGGTTCTTAAACCACTGTGTACACATATGCAATGGGTAGTCCCTCTTTATAATATTTTCCATCATGCTGCTGCTTCTGTCTGTGCGTTACATAGGAAATCTGGAGCAGGAATCCCTCCACATATGGGACACATGTTATCAGCCAGTCTCTCCCTGCCCACTCACTCAGAGAGAACTGAAAGTTGAAGACAGAGGCTACAAAAGGGAAAAACTGCAGGATACACATCATAATGGCCAGAAATAGTTATTATTATTAACTATTCCTCATGTACATACACAATCTAAACTGAACAGTAAAGAGAAATAGGTACACTTAAAAGGGGCTACCCAATCTAAATCCACAGGTCTGCAGTCACTGTGACTATAGAATTGTGAATCCTCACATCACGTTCACTGTGCACTGTGGGGATTCTCTGGTGTCAGGGCTGGAAATGATAGTCACACCCTGTCAGTGATTCCATCATAGAAAGAAATTAGATTAGTCTGGCATGACTTGTTTGCTACAAATCCATGCTGGCTCTGGTAAATTACTGTATTCATATCCATGTACTTACATACATGGTGTTTAATAATTTGTTCAAAGATCTTTCCTGTTATAAAAGTAGGTAAGTCTTTAATTTGCTGGCTCCATCTTTTTTCCTTTTTTTAACATAGGGACAACATTTGACCTTCTCCAATCTTCTGGGACTTGTCCTGTTCTCCAGGAATTTTCATACATTTTGGCTAGTGGTTCTGCAATTTCCCCGGCTATCTCTTTTAGTATCCCAGGATGTAATTTATCTGTTATCTATTTATGTGTTTGGGGGTCGATTTAATGCAGCTTATTTATGTGTATTTTAGTGCTGAAATGCTGTAATTCCACACTTCTAATTTCATACATTTTAAGGTTAAATGGTAGATTCAAAGGGGCGTGTCCAAACCTGCATGAGCGCAAATGTGTGAAGTGAGAGCTCCTGCTCCCAAGAGCTCAAATAAGCCTAAAAATCGCTTGGAGGATGGGAAGACAAATAGTTCAGAAGCCACCTAAAGACACAGGGACTCATACCTGGTGAGGGGAAGCGATGCTTCGCACGCTTCTGCTGTAGTGCAGCTGGTCAGACACGGAGATACTAGCATGCCACCTGCTCTGCACATGATCCTTGCACCTGCAGTCTGTGGTGAGTCCACTCCACTGCTGCAGAATAGCCCCCATCGGCCTACTGATGTTCCTGATGGTGGGTGGCTCTGCCTCTCCTTCTCCTTCCTAGAATTTTCACGTGCCTGGCAATCTGGCTGGGTGAGGAGAAGATGAGGAGGAGATGAGGAGCAGGGGATGACTGACACTTTTCCTGTAATAGGGGCAGAACCTTGGACAGACATTGGATCCCCACCGCCCTTATCAGGAATACTCTTCTGGCCGCAGATTGTTGTGATCTCTCCCCAGATACCCACAGAGACTGCACTCCTGTAATGACACCAATAAAAGGACAATATGCCCACACATGATGGAAGCTCTGATGTATGTGCTGTGGCGGAGGGGACCATTGTGTCCCCCCCTATTATCCACCTCTGCTCAAATGGGGGTGGAGGATGACCAGATGGAGGGACCTATCAGCCCAATTGAGCTGATGCTGGGAAGCCCAGAAGCCATTGCCCATCGTGAGGGGTCCCTGAAAAGTGAGCCTGTCCGGAGGCTCTCATTTATCTCCCTGATGGGGATGTGTGAGGTTCTGCCTGGACAGGGAATAACTGGGTGACCTAAGCCCTGGAGGAGCCCAGTCAGCTCCAGAGACTGTCCCGCTCAGCAGGACAAGCCCTGTGGGTCCAGCAAAGCCCCATAGAGCCCAGAGAGCTACCAATTAGGTCTGAGTCACCACAGGCTAACTAGAGAGAGGACATCATGTGCCGGAGTCCTACGTCATTTCAGCAAACCAGAAACCCCCCACCTCCACCTACTGACTGCTGGCTATATGTGCGGCAGTTGCCAACTAAACAAGACTTTAAATTATTTATCGCTGAGATTAAGGATACATGTCGTTCAGAACTGGCAGCGACTAGACATGAGTTGGTTGCTATGAGTCAGATGATCCACCAGCTAGATGAAGACCATAACCAAGCTAGGGCAGTTATAAGGTAACTCCAATCCCAAACTGTCGCACAAGCCTCCATCATAAGAGATCTCCAAAGACATATAGAGGACTTAGTTAACATGGGAAGAAGACACAACATCAGAGTGAGAGGGGTCACAGAGACACCAGATAAGGTGGATGTGGCGGGCATTCTGCAAAAAGTCTTTAATTCAGTGTTATGCCGTCAAACAAATCATACAATTAAAATGGACAGAGCCCATAGAGCTTTAAGACCTGAAAGCATGAATAGAAACCCTAGAGCAGAGGTCCCCAAATCCAGGCCTCAAGGGCCGCCAACAGTGCAGGTTTTCAGGATTTCCTTAGTATTGCACAGGGCTTGGAATCATTACCTGTGCAGATCACATTATCACCTGTGCAATATTAAGGAAATCCTGAAAACCTGCACTGTTGGCGGCCCTTGAGGCCTGGAGTTGGGGACCTCTGCCTAAAGACATCATTTTTCATATTACGGATTTCCCTCTAAAAGAAGATAGGCACGCAAGCTTAAACAAGTCACCTACAGTAACACAAAGATACAGCTCTTGCAAGATCACTCATGGATTACTCTGCAGCAAAAGAGGCCGCTGAGACCGCTATTGAATATCCTACAAGACAAACATATCCCCTACAGTTGAGGTTTTCCTTTGAGCCTCTCGGCAAAGAAAGGGGATAGGTTGGCCACATTGAGAAGCCCAGAGGACCTGGAGACCTACTGCCGCATGCTAAACATCGTTCCACCGGACTTGCCAGACTGGACTATGCCATTGGGTTTGCCTCCGCTACAGGAGACTTGGCAACAGTACACACCATGCAGAACAAGATGGAGGAGTCCCAGGAGGAAGGATCATGATTGGTGACTATAGAATGCATCATTTGACTCAAATGTTTATTCTTTCTCCTTCTCTCCCCCTTGCATGGGATTGTATGAGGGCTATTCTTTGCCCTTCAGTATGAGCCTAAAGCTCTTGGGAGCGGGATTTTTGGTAATTGTTGTTTTCGGAGGTATGACATGTACCCCACAGGGGAGAGTGGTGTTACCGATTCTGCAATTCATTCAGTAGTGCAGACACACTCTGTTGACACCTTAGGTGACTAGTGTCACACTGTACTCGACGCTCACTTTGGGACTACATGAAGATGTCCTATGCTACCCATTTGTTGTTGTTGTTTCTTTGTTTCATAATGTTTAGATTTGTTACTTGTGTTCTAGTATGCGATGCATGTGTGCTCTCACCCTCAAAAATTGACATGTTACATATGGGTTCTCATAGCTACATTCTCAGATTATACATACACTAGCAATCAAGAAGAACGTATTTGTCATGTTCCCTTACATGTCTCCATTGAATGCTCTAGGTGCGCCTTTATTTTACAATGGATAAACTACTCACCCTAAAATTTAAAGGGTCTGATGCATGAGTCCAGAGCCGACATTGTGTTTCTGCAGGAGACACATCTTTCAGACACACGGTCTCTGAAATTTGTGCAACGTTGGTTTCCTCACACATTTTCTGCCACAGCCAGTAATAAAAATATAAATGTTTTGCCTTTGCCCATTACAGGTGAATAAATAAGTAATAAACCCATAGAGCAGATATGTTATCAATCATGGGAACATTAAGCCGGGTGCCAATTATACTATGTAATTTATATGCCCCTAATTCAAGCCAGATAAAGTTTGTGGCCTCAGTCTTAGCTTGATTACAACCTGACGAGGAACGGCCCAAATAATTGGCGGTGACTTTAATATGGTGCGCTCAGGAACTAAGTATACATTGGTCCGTATGCCTCCCCCTGATAGAAGTACGACAGCAGATTATATTTCTGTAGGTTTCCGGAAATTAATACGTAAATACACACTATATGATTTACGGCGCATTGACAATCCAACAGATAAGAGGTATACTTTTTACTCACATCCTCACAGATCCCATAGCTGTATTGATTACTTCTTTGGGGACATGATAACATTGCGATGTCTGGCCTCCGCATCCATTGGTATTATAACATGGACTGGTCATGCCCCATTGATAATAGACCTGAAAGTAACAATTAACCCACTTACACTGAACCATTGGAGACTAAATGACTAACATTGAAATGCGAGATAAACTATGGGAGTCTTGTTATACATTATTTCACTGAAAACACCCCCTAGCCTTCATCATTATCTGTTTTATGGGAGGCACATAAGGTGATCTTCAGGGGAGTGTGCATTGCATTATCCTCAAGAATTAAGAAAGATGCTAAATGGAGAAGTTGAAGCAGGCGGAGGCACGATTACTAACTCACCCCAATAAAATACATTTTTTTATAATTCTTTATTTTTGTTTTAAAGTTAGAAAAGAAAAAAAAACTTACAACTTTAATCATCTTGCAAGTACAAGAACTGATCATACCAAATATACATCTCTTTGATTAAATCGCATGACGGTTACTGATAATACATTGAGCTTGAAAAGCTTGTTTAATTTACTATAACAATATTAGAACTAAACCTGGCAAGAGAATCAACCTGTCTGATATGACAAATCAGAGTTGTTTGCCATTCAATGTTATAAATCAAGCTTTACCTACTCCATAGGCACCCGTCCATTCCTAATAATAGAGAGAAATAAAAAGTAAAAAAGAAAGGTAGAAAGCAAAGAGAGAAAGAAAAGTCTATACCAGAATAGGGATAGGATGGGTGGGGAGGGATTAAGAGGGGCGGAAAGGAAGGTAAAGGTAGGGTTCCCAGGAAGTTTCCAACTCTAGTGGAATTAAAGAAACTCTCTATCGCATCCATTAGCCAACCAGTCTCTAGGAGTCAGCTCTTTGGGATCCTCTGTGAGTCTTATACAACTCAGATTGTTGGAAACTCATCCAGTTAAACCACGTGTTTCTAAACTTCTCATATGAGTCATGTATAGCTGATGTCAGGTCCTCGAGATGCATGAGGTCATTCACCTTCTCTATCCACATAGTCACAGAAGGACACGTCTCCTTTTTCCAAAGCATCGGGATGCAAGATCTCGCGGCCATGACTAAGAACCTCAGCAGTGTATGTTTATATTTATTTGGAGGAATCCCACAGTGGTGTAACATGAAGAGGCCTGGACCTAAGTCATCCGAGTATCCCTTAACTTGCCTTATGATCCTTGTCACCTCTGTCCAAAATGGTTGGAGCTTCGCACATTCCCAGAACACGTGAAGTAGTGTACCATCCGCCCCGCCACACCTCCAACACTTCGGGTCTATAGAAGGAAAGAGTCTATGCAAATGAGCTGGGACTCTGTACCATCTCGTCAGTAATTTATAATTTGCTTCCTGCAGTTTTGAGCTTATTGAAGTAGAGTGAGCTAAAGTATAGATTGCAGATCTCTGTTCTGTTGACAGTTTGAGACCTAAATCTGTCTCCCATCGCAGCATGAAATGGGGAGTCGGGAGGTCCGGAGGAGATATCAAACACGCGTATGTCTGTGATAAGGCATGCCTGCAGTCAACTGTGGTGGAGCATAGGGATTCAAACAGTGTCTTAGGGCGTATGTATGACCTCTTAGGGGGAAGTCCATGAAGGTAATGCACAAGTTGTACACATCTCCAGAAACCCAAAGCCGTCGGGTACGTAATTGAATTAAGTTGTTCGATGGTTGGCCATGTTTCTCCCTCACTCCATTTTTCAATCCTATCTAGACCCGCTTTAATCCAGCGTTGAAACACAGGGTCATCAAGACTCGGTTTAAAGTCCGGGTGACTAAGGATCGGACTCAAGACAGAGGCAGATGGTATCATTAAGGATCTAACTAATGTGTGATCTCAAATCTTGAGAGTGGGCCCAATTGTCGGGTGATCATACAATGACTCTTCTTTCCGAAGTGACACCCAGGGTAATGTTTGAAGTCTGAAAGGAGTAGAATCTTGTTCAATTTGTACCCACAATTTGTTTGTACCCTGTCTACACCAATCTATTACCCGCGTGAGGTGGGAGGCTATATAGTACAGTTTGATATTTGGTAGATTTACTCCACCATCTTTTTTCCGTCTATGCAGGATTGATCTCGCTAGACGTGGTTTCGAATTACTCCAGATGAATTTTGTCTGCAGTTGTGCAATTGTCGTAAAGAAGGATAGTGGAATGGTAATAGGTAATGTCTGTAGGTAATATAATATCCTTGGGAGAATATTAATTTTAAAAAGCTGGCATCTACCAGACCACGTGAAAGTAGACAATAGCCATCTTTCACAATCTGCTTTAATTGACCGCAGAAGTGAAGGAAAACTTGCACTATACAGGTCTTGAACATCTGGAGTAATCTGTACCCCTAAGTAACGAAGATTTTTAGGAGACCAATGAAATGAAAAGGCGTTCTGTATTCTATTTATTTGGTTCGGGGGAAGCGACACTTTTAGTGCCTCAGATTTTGATCTATTTATTTTAAAGTTGGAGAGAGTATAATATATCTCTAATTCTTTCAATAAAATGGGAAGAGAAATCTCTGGATTTGTTAAAAAGAACAGGAGATCGTCTGCATATGCCGCAATTTTATATACTCCTGATTTTACCTGCATGCCTGAAATATCCCCATTCATTCGGACACGACGCAGTAATGGCTCCAGAGTCATAATAAAAATTAGTGGGGACAACGGGCATCCCTGTCGCGTGCCATTGTTAATATCAAATGACTCCGAGAGGATCCCATTGACCCTCACTCTTGCCGACGGGACGGAGTACAGAGACAACACCCAGCCAAGCATCTTAGCTCCCAAACCTATGTGAGACAATGTCTCTTTAATAAAAGTCCAATGAACGCGATCAAATGCTTTTTCTGCATCTTTAGATAACAACATCAGCGGTGTTTTAGATATCTTGGCTGTATAAATTAAGTCTACAGCTTTGGTGGTGTTGTCCCTGGCCTCACGACCCATGACAAATCCCGTCTGGTCTGGGTGAATCAAGTCCGGAATGAACGGGGAGAGTCTTGCCGCCAGAATTTTAGCAAAAAGCTTAATATCCACGTTCAACAAGGATATCGGGCGATAACTGGAACATAACAGAGGATCTTTCCCTGGTTTGTGAATCACTGTTATATTAGCTCACAAGGCATCTTTGGGTGGTGTAGCTGTCGCCATGGCATTAAAAAAGGTTTTCAGGTGTGGCAACAGAGAGTCCTTCAATTTTTTATAATAGACAATCGTAAACCCATCTGGGCCAGGTGCTTTCCCCGATTTAGATGACGACAGCGCCTCCTCAATCTCCTGGTCTGAGATAGGCATCTCCAGGGATTGCGAAACTGAATCCGCCAATTTCGGCACAGCCGAGGATTCAATATATTTCCTTATGCGTGAAGTAAGTGTGTTCAATGCTACCGGCGTTTTATTCGTGTCTAAGTTGTATAAAGCGGTATAATAATGTTTGAATGCCTCAGCGATATCTTGGGGAAACTTTGAGCGTTTCGAGGTACCTGGGTGTGACATCTCAGAAACGTACATAGTAGCTCTACAGATTCTAGAGGCCCTTGCCAAAGCTCTACCGGACTTATTCCCGTATTCATAGAAATGTCTACGGCATCTAGCAAGAACTCCTTTTGCCTTATATAGTAAAGTAGTGCGTAGCTTCTCTCTAACATCTAATAGTTCTCTCTTCGGGGAGGGAGTGACGTTTATGCCTAGTTTCAAGATCTCTCAGTTTAGTCATAAGATCCTGGATTTCTGCACCTCTATTTTTTTTTTAATCGGGCTCCATGTTGTATTAAAATACCTCGAACTACACACTTGTGAGCCTCCCACACCCCCCCAGGTGTCACGTCTGCAGAAATGTTCAAATCAAAGTAGTCCTTCAATGTTTTAGCAACGTCTGCCAGGACTACTGTGTCGTCTAATAAAGAAGCGTTTAGCCTCCATTGCCACTGTCTTGGAATCGGGGATTGGAGCATAAGGGAAACCTTAACCAAGGCATGGTCTGAAAAGGAAATCGGCTCAATAGAAGCATCTATTAGTTGTGTCAGATCAGTCTGTCTCAGAAGAAAGAAGTCAAGTCTAGAGTATACGTCATGTATTGGTGAGTAGAAGGTGTAGTCTTTAGAGGTAGGGAACAAAAGACGCCAAGCATCTAGCAATTGGTGATCATGAAGCGCTCTGTTCAACCTTCTAATAGCTGCTTTAGACAGGCTAGACCTACCCCGAGACGTGTCAAGATCTGGGTCGAGTGTAACATTGAAATCTCTCCCTAGGACCAGTGTTCCCTCTGCGAAGACCTCAATTTTTTCTAAGAACTGCAGGAGCATTGTAATCTGACCAGAGTTAGGGAGGTATAGCGAGGCAAATGTATATGTTCTGGAGGCGATCTTACCTTTAACCATAAGGAGTCTTCCGTTTTCACCACTGTAGGAGTCCAGAAATTCCCATGGTATTGATCTCGATATCACGATACTGGAGCCAGAGGAGTGTGAGTTATTAGATACTAGTAAAAAGGCCCGATGCAATTGCATCGGGAGCGCGGTGAAATGAATTGTGTGTATAGACGCGGGTGAGTGGGTATCAGAGTATAGAGGTGAGTCTGTGGGTAGCAGAGTGTGGAGGCGGCTCTGCGGGTAGCAGAGTGTGGAGGCGGCTCTGCGGGTAGCAGAGTGTGGAGGCGGCTCTGCGGGTAGCAGAGTGTGGAGGCGGCTCTGCGGGTAGCAGAGTGTGGAGGCGGCTCTGCGGGTAGCAGAGTGTGGAGGCGGCTCTGCGGGTAGCAGAGTGTGGAGGCGGCTCTGCGGGTAGCAGAGTGTGGAGGCGGCTCTGCGGGTAGCAGAGTGTGGAGGCGGCTCTGCGGGTAGCAGAGTGTGGAGGCGGCTCTGCGGGTAGCAGAGTGTGGAGGCGGCTCTGCGGGTAGCAGAGTGTGGAGGCGGCTCTGCGGTGGAGGGGTGAGGAGAGAAACACACAGTATATACATACATGAGACATTGTATAGACACAGTATGCAGAGATTAGACACATTATACACACACATTACAGACAGTATAGAGACATTACACACAGTATAGAGACATTACACACAGTATAGAGACAGTATAGAGACATTACACACAGTATAGAGACATTACACACAGTATAGAGACAGTATAGAGACATTACACACAGTATAGAGACATTACACACAGTATAGAGACATTACACACAGTATAGAGACAGTATAGAGACATTACACACAGTATAGAGACATTACACACAGTATAGAGACATTACACACAGTATAGAGACATTACACACAGTATAGAGACATTACACACAGTATAGAGACAGTATAGAGACATTACACACAGTATAGACACACTACAGACAGTCTACAGACATTAGAGACAGTATAGACACATTACACACAGTATAGACACACTACAGACAGTCTACAGACATTAGAGACACTACACACAGTATACACACAGTATAGAGACATTACACACAGTATACAGACATTAGACACAGTATAGAGACATTACACAGAGTATACAGAGACATTACACAGAGTATACAGAGACATTACACAGAGTATACAGAGACATTACACAGAGTATACAGAGACATTACACAGAGTATACAGAGACATTAGACACAGTAGACTGTAATGTCTCTGTATACTCTGTGTAATGTCTCTGTATACTCTGTGTAATGTCTCTGTATACTCTGTGTAATGTCTCTGTATACTCTGTGTAATGTCTCTGTATACTCTGTGTAATGTCTCTGTATACTCTGTGTAATGTCTCTGTATACACTGTGTAATGTCTCTGTATACACTGTGTAATATCTGTGTGTAATGTCTGTGTAATGTAATGTATACAGAGACATTACACAGAGTAAGCAGAGACATGACACACAGCAGAGACATGACACAGAGCAGACAGAGACATGACACAGAGCAAACAGAGACATGACACACAGCAGACAGAGACATGACACACAGCAGACAGAGACATGACACACAGCAGACAGAGACATGACACACAGCAGACAGAGACATGACACACAGCAGAGACATGACACACAGCAGAGACATGACACACAGCAGAGACATGAACACACAAACAGACATGACACACAGCAGACAGAGACATGACACACAGCAGACAGAGACATGACACACAGCAGACAGAGACATGACACACAGCAGACAGAGACATGACACACAGCAGACAGAGACATGACACACAGCAGACAGAGACATGACACACAGCAGACAGAGACATGACACACAGCAGACAGAGACATGACACACAGCAGACAGAGACATGACACACAGCAGAGACATGACACACAGCAGAGAACATGACACACAGCAGAGACATGACACACAGCAGAGACATGACACACAGCAGAGACATGACACAAGCAGAGACATGACACACAGCAGAGACATGACACACAGCAGAGACATGACACACAGCAGACAGAGACATGACACACAGCAGAGACATGACACACAGCAACAGACATGACACACAGCAACAGAGACATGACACACAGCAGACAGAGACATGACACACAGCAGACAGAGACATGACACACAGCAGAGACATGACACACAGCAGAGACATGACACACAGCAGAGACATGACACACAGCAGAGACATGACACACAGCAGAGACATGACACACAGCAGAGACATGACACAGAGCAGACAGAGACATGACACACAGCAGAGACATGACACACAGCAGACAGAGACATGACACAGAGCAGACAGAGACATGACACAGAGCAGACAGAGACATGACACAGAGCAGACAGAGACATGACACAGAGCAGACAGAGACATGACACAGAGCAGACAGAGACATGACACACAGCAGACAGAGACATGACACACAGCAGACAGAGACATGACACACCCCAGCAGCAGGCACACTTATGACACTAACACACACACACACCCCTGCAGCAGGCACACTTATTACACACTCACACACACACAGACACAGCATCCATTACCATATCATGAAGGTCCTGATCGATATGCAGCAGGAGAGGAGGCACTGCGACCTGCAGAAACGCAGTAAGCATCTGCAGGACCTTTGAATGTAGATCACATGACAGTGAGGAAAGTGTTTGAGTTGCCGGGCTCCTACAGGCTTTCTCCTGCTTTGTACGGAGTAAATCAGTGCACAGAGCAGGAGAGAGAGGGAGAGAGGGCAGCTTGTGTGTGAGCGTCTCCTCACTGCTTCCCTCGGACACAGCAGTGGGCCGTGTCACTTGTTAAGGGCCCGGCATGTGGGCTGGTATGTCGGGTGCTGAGGCCGGGGCAGGGTAGCGCGGCTGCGGCTCGTGATGACGCTGCGCGTCATCACTCGCAGTCGCGCAAAGCATGTTGGGATTCGGCTACAGTGCCCGAATTTCCCAACTGCGGATTATATAAGTAGAAGCTGTGGTATGACGAAGGAAACCAGTGACTGGAGAGTTTATAAGGCTTGTTCTCACACATATGAGTCTCCTGGAGAAAAGCAATATGTATTTTGTTAGTTTTCAAATAGTTAAACAAAATAGATCTTTTCCCTGCATCATGTAGACCTTGCACATTCAGCGTGCCAATTTGAATAGCAGATAAGGTGCTATGTGACATTTTTCACTTCCACAGACTTGGGACCTCCGGGAAGAAGGGGTCAAGGGTTCAGGAGAGAGGGGGAGGTAAGAGGGGAGGGGGTGTAGAAGAATAAAAGATAAAAGGCTAAAAGGGAGAAAAAGACTATTCTAGTCTAAGCCGGTCAAGCCAGCAAATCAACTCTCTCTTAGGAAAAAGGAAAAGAAAGTGAGAGAGTCGTAGGGACCGTAACTGACCAAAGAGCAACGATCCGCAGACCCAGGACTCCTATATATCACCAAGGTCATCTCTTCACTCCACATCATCGACTTCTTGTAAAGTCAACAAGGAAAAATTAAGACAAAAAAGAAAGATAAAGTGACATCAAACATTCAGTAAATTCGTTGCATATACCAAATACACTATCTTTTTATAACAAGTGTTGCCCGGCGGACCAGTCCAGAGTATTTCTGGTAAGAACCCGGACAAAACAAAACACCCCACACATCTCAATCAGCTCCAGGAGAGGTGTCCAGAACTCTCATGTTGGCAAGTCCTCATAGGATCTTCTCCTCTGTCGTCTTGGACTTGAGGATCCAGACACCTGAGATGACGGTCGAGGGCTACGTCTGGGCTCTCTGTTCTTACCACGTAAGTCACCTGAAATGTACTGTGGGTCACGTCGCAGCGCTGTAAACTTCTTAAGACCTTCCAGTGAAAGCCAGTCAGGGATCTGAATGGGCGGAATGTGTAGAAAAGCAAAGAGATCATCCAGATCTTCTCTCCGCCACAGGTAGAACACCTTCTTCTCTTTCCTCACTATCAAGTGAAAGGGATGTCCCCATCTATACGTAGCTCCCGCTTCTTTCACCTTGAGGAGCAAAGGACGGAGTTGTCGTCTCAGGTATAGTGTAAGACTGGAAACGTCTGGAAACAGTCTAATGGTAGCATCCTCCAGCAATACGTTTCCATATTGCCAGGCCGCCCGAGCTATGGCGTCTTTGTCCGTATAGTTATGCAACCTACACAGAACATCCCTCGGGTTGGATGGATCAATAGGTGCTGGTCTGGAAACCCTATGGATCCTATCGACTTTATACGTTGAGTCAGGAGGCTGCTGCAAGACTGTATTGAAGATGTTCATAACAGTATCTAGGAGTTCAGGTGTCAGCACAGACTCAGGAATCCCCTTTAGTCTTATATTGTTACGCCTTTCTCTGTTTTCCTGATCGTCTGACTGTATGATGAAGGCAACTGTATAAGCATGGGATCGTGACATCTCCTTTTCTAAAGCAGTGACTCTGTCATCTATGGTGACCAAGGATCCCTCAGTATTAGTAGTTTTCTGCTTAAGGATATCAATGTCCTCTCTAATAGAGCAGAGTGCTCTCTCCTGTGAAGCCTCCATGCGGGCTACGATATTATCAATATCTAGTTTTGATGGGAGTGCAGCGATCATGTTTCTGATTGCCTGTAGCTCAGACTGAAAGACATTCTGCAGTGTGGGGGAGGGCACCAACATGTGAGGCTCATCAGGGGGGCCCGCTTCTCTAACTCCGCGCCATCTTCCTCTCTCATGTCTGCAGTCTGCATGCTGCCTGTCTGTGTCTGCTGGGGCACTGATCGTCTTACCGCCTCTTCTTTGCTCTGTTGCGCCTCTTTGTACTGGCTCCCAGCACCCGAGCTCCGTGGGCTCCTCTGCTGCAGCGGCTGCTGAGGCGGCGGGGTCTGTTTCTGTGCCGCTCCCGACGCCATTACTGGTGAGCGCGCCGTTTTGCCTCCTGCAGCCTGGAACAGCCTGGAGATGTCCCCGCGGGTCTCCTGTCTTTTTTGTGGGGCTATATTGTGTGCGGAGTCGTCCACCTTCTTCCTTCTGGACATTTTAGGGCCGATGGTGGGTAAAAGCTGAGTAATAGAGTCCCGGGTCTGCAGAGTTCAGCAAAGACACGTCTTCACCCAGCCATGGTCAGGCCACGCCCCCCCAATAAAATACATTTGAAGGAAGTCATAGATCTAAGAAATCAATTAAAAACCATTTCCCAGGGGAAAGTGGAGGTACTTCTTAGGTATTCCAGGCAGAAATTTTATGAGTACAGTAATAAGGCTCATATGATGTTGGCTAGGAGATTAAGAGATCAGGCTAATAACTCCTCTTACGGTATTAAAGATCAAGCTGGTGTTATTCACTATGACCCAGTCAAGATAGCTAATATATTTTATAACTATTACTCTTCTCTCTATTCTCTCCCCTCCAACAATCCCAGGGATGAATACATCTCATCATGTCAATTACCTAAAGTATCCTAGACCGCTTTAGACAATCTAAATCAGAAAATCACAGAGGCGATTGAGGAGACTATAAAAAGCTACCAGGTCATAAGGCACCAGGTCCTGATGGATTGAATTATCTTTATTATAAAACATACATAGACGTAGTGTCCCCTCATATGGTCTCCCTGTTTAATCACTATATGGAGGGGCTATACCTGACTCAGTTCTCCATTCCTATATTACCGTTATTCCAAAGAGTGGTAAAGAACTGGTGGAATATGCAAGCTACCGTCCAGTCAGTCTGTTAAATTCCGATCTAAAAGTTTTCACCAAACTATTAGCAGATAGGATCAGGTGGGATTTGTGCGCCTCCTTCAGGCGGATGATAACACTAGGCATATTTTGCATTTGATTGAGGTGGCAAACGGAGAAGGGGGGTGGAGGCCCTTTTGCACCAATACGGGAGGGAGGTGTTGCCTGCCCAGATATCACGCTCTATTATTAGATTAGATTATTATTAGATTGTAAACTCTTATGAGCAGGGTTGCCATTTTTTGCTCTAATTATAGTATTATGTTATGCTTTGTATTGTATTGTTTTTGGCATTGTATTGTATTTTCTAATTGTTTCTTATGATTGTTTAAATGTGAACTTTGTATTGTGAAGCGCTGCGGAATATGTTGGCGCTATATAAATAAAAATTATTATTATTATTATTATTATGCAACGCATTTGTGCCATTTGTCCTTCTAGTGTACTCTGACAGCATATAATAGTTGGACAGAGGTGGAGAAGCTGTGTTTGTACCGGAGAATTTGTGTTTCTCCTCCTGTGTCTCCTCAAATGTCTCTTACGTGTTTAGAAATATCCCAGAAAATGTAATTCTGTATTATATGGCCTGCATTGTCATCTCATCTATCAATCCATCTTATTCACAGGTATGCTATGCTACAAACTGAAACTGTCTGACCTCCACGTATCATTCATGTATCTAATCTTATCTTGTGTGATACTGTCTGGTGGGCTGTGTATCTAATTCTATGGTACCCTATGCTACAAACTGGAATTTTCTGACCTAATCCTCACCTGAAATCCGCATGTCTTTGATCTGAATCAAATTTTATTTTTCTTCTGTTCTTTATGGTATTGGCCAGTCTTCCCCCGCTGTGTAATTAGTTAAGCTGTGTTCTCTTTCCTGTTACTTAACTAACCCTGCTTTCTTTGTTTTACACCCCCCCTCCTGTCCCTCCCCTCTGGTCAGCTGAACTCATTTTCTGGACTCTTAAAGCTGTATATAAATGATACTTAGAGGACTCCTATGACCGTGGGTCTCCTCCTGTGTCTCCTCAAGTCTCTCAAGTGTTTAGAAATATCCCAGAAATAAACCAGAAGAAACAAGCTATACTCATCTGCTAACTGTGTTTGCTACTTTATCTTCCCACTTACACTTTCACCATGCCTACCTATGCCCTAACAGTAACTGCTTCACTAATCCTAACCCTCTTCCACTACCCCCAAACCCTATCACTCCCATTACAAATATTTATCTCACCATCGCTCTTACCTCCTCACCTGAGCTCCTCTGCTGACCTGCTCCTCAATCTCACACCTCTCCTGCAGAAACACAAAACAAGCTGGCTACTTTTATTCCCCCATCTGCTTGCTCTCTCTTTGCTTCTCCTATCAGCCGGCGACATATCTCCCAACCCAGGACCTCCACAGCTAACATTATCCACTATTCCTCTCTCCTATCACCCCACACCTGCAAGAAACAGCCGCAATCTTCTAAATATAAAACCCATTTCACTGACCTCCTCTTCACCACCCTCTCTCTCTCTGGAGCGCCCTGGAATGCCTGTTCCATCTGTAATAAACTCCACTTCAATCATGACCTCTTTACCTCTCACAAACTCTCCTTCCTTGGCCTTACAGAAACATGGCTGACACCCCACCGACACGGCCTCCCGTGCTGTGCTATGCTATGCCGGCCTCCACTTTACCCACACACTTGTAACAAATATGGTAAAGGAGTGGGTATGCTCCGTTCTAGCAACTGCACCTTCAACCCAATTCCTCCTCCTCCCTCCCTTATCCTCTCATCCTTTGTAGTGCACTCTGTTCGTATCTACTCTCCCTCAAACCTCCAAGTGGCTGTCATTTATCGCCCCCCAGGCCCAGCCACTGCCTTCTTTGATCAATTCTCCATCTGGCTTCTTCACTTTCCCTCTGTTGATATTCCTATCATCATCATGGGTGACTTCAACATCCCCATTGATACCAACCAGTCAACAGCTTCCAAACTCCTGTCACTGGCTTCATCCTTTGGTCTCTCTCAGTGGTCCTCCACAGCCACCCACACAGACGGACATACACTAGACCTCATCTTCACCCGCCTCTGCTCCCTAACTAACCCCACAACCTCCCTTCACCCTCTATCTGACCACCATCTACTTACTTTCTCATCCTTCAAAAAGTGAAAATTGCCTTTATTGTGCAAATAAAATAAAATATTGCTTTTTCCTTTCCTACATTGATGTTCCCTCCAAATAGATGACATACTGTATAATCTGGTCAGTATGTATTGTGAATGTAATGTCATTATTATGTACTGTGATGGTGCATATCAAACGAAAATGTGATTGTTTTTGCTGTTATTTGCACAAATGTGTATTTAATCTGGTACAATGCGTTTATCTATGTGTGTGAACAGAACCACTTTTCTGCAAGGTGAATGTTTGGCATTACATGAGTTAAATGGAATCCTACATCACTAGTTAATTGGTTTCAGGGGTTGTATGGGGTTTTTCATTTGCATATATGTCTGTATTGTTTTTATTCTGTTTGTGCTGATGACTGAGGGGGTTCTCCTCCGAAACGCGTCCAGCGTTTCCGTACTGCCCTTGATGATTTTATTTGCACATTAAAGGATTGAACAAGAAGGATGACACCAGCAATTTTCACTTTTTGATATTTTGGATGGGCGCCAACCATTGTCCGGTGTTGGAGTCCAGCAAGAATTAGGAGCGTCTGTGTCCCACTTTCCCTTCCTTCTTTGAATCATTACTTTCTCATCCTTGCCCTCCTCACCTGCCACCCATGTCCACCAATTCGCACACTTTCGCCGAAACTAAACACACGTTGACACTCACATACTCTCTGACTCTGTTCTACCACTATCCTCAATGTCCTCACTCCACGACACAGATAATGCCACTACTTTCTACAATTCTACACTCACAGCAGCGATTGATGCAGTTTCCCCTCTTGTTCACGACAGAAAACGACAAATTAACAGACAACCCTGGCAACCAGACACCACTATAAATCTGCGGCGAGAGTCTAGCTTTGCTAAGCGGCACTGGATGAAAACACATTCACAAGAAGACTACACAGCATTCAAACAAGTACTTTTAAAGTTCAAGTCAGCACTCACCACCACTAAACAAACTTACTTCATTACCCTCATATCCTCTTTGTCCCACAACCCCAGGCAGTTATTCAACACATTTAACTCACTCCTCTGCCCCCCCCCCCCACTCCCTGCATAAGACTTTGCAACACATTTCACCAACTAGATCGATCAGATCAGACAAGTCTTCCTACCCAGTCATCACAATCCCTATGTATACCAGAACACTACCCTCCCCCACTAACCCTCCTCTCCTCCATTACTGTTGGAGAACTTGCACACCTCCTCTCCAAATCGCACCTCAACACTTGTGCATCAGACCCCATCCCTTCCCATTTCCTCCCCAACCTCATCACCATGTGGATAACCAATCCCTAACCCACCTCTTCAACCTATCACTAACCTCCGGTACCTTTCCTTCTGCTTTCAAACATGCAACAATTACACCTATACTAAAGAAGCCATCCCTTGACCAAACCTCCACATCCAGCTACCGCCCTTTATCGCTGCTCCCGTTCACCTCTAAACTTCTTGTAAAGTATGTCCACACTGTACTTTCTTCCCATCTCTCATCTAACTCTTTCTTTGACAACCTTCAATCTTGCTTCTGCCCCCATCACTCTACTGAAACCGCCTTAACCAAAATTACTAATGACCTATTTACCGCCAAAGCTAATGGACGCTTCTCCAGTCTCCTCCTTCTTGACCTGTCCTCTGCATTCGACACAGTCGACCACTGCCTCCTATTACAGATCCTCTCTTGCATTGGTATCACTGACCTTGCCCTCTCCTAGATCTCCTCCTACCTTTCCAACCGCACATTTAGTGTCTCCCACACCCACACCACCTCCTCACCCCATCCACTCTCTGTTGTGGTCCCTCAAGGCTCTGTCCTGGGACCCCTTCTTTTCTCCATCTATACCCTTGGCCTAGGACAACTCATAAAGTCCCATGGATTCCAGTATCACCTGTACACTGATGACACTCAGATCTATCTCTCTGGTCCAGATGTCAGCTCTCTGCTGTTCAGAATCCCAGAGTGTCTATCAGCCATATCCTCCTTCTTCTCCTCTCGCTTCCTTAAACTAAATGTAGACAAAACTGAACTCATCATCTTTCACCCATCTCACACACCTCCCTTACCTGATCTGTCTTACACAATAAATGACAACACACTTTGCTCTGTACCTGAAGTCCACTGCCTTGGAGTAACTCTTGAATCTGCCTCATCCTTCAAACCACACATCCAAGCTCTCGACACCTCCTACCACCTCCAACTCAAAAATATTTCCCAGAATTCATCCCTTCCTCAACCCTGAATCTACTAACATTGACTTACAAAGCCATCTACAATCTGTTTCCCCATATATCTCTGAACTAATCTCCCGATATCATCCAACTCGTAATCTTTGATCCTCCCAAGACCCTCCTTCTTTACTCCACACTGGTACGTTTCTCATCTAACCACCTGCAAGACTTCACCCAAGCATCCCCCATCCTCTGGAATTCTGCACCCCAAAACGTCCGACTATCCCCATACACTTGGAACTTTCAAGCAGAACTTGAAAACCCATCTCTTCAGAACAGCCTACAGCCTGCAATTACCACAGTGCTACCTCGCCACCACTGGACTTGGCGCTCCACCACCACCAGAGCAGACCCAACCTACTGTCTCCCTCCTCATTGCCCTATATATTGTAAGGAAGGGTCCTATAACGCCTCTGTACCAGTCTGTCACTGTTAGTTTGTTCATTGTATTTTTAACATGATTGTATGTAACCTTTTCTCATGTACAGCACCATAGAATGACTGGTGCTTTATAAATAAATAATAATATCAACAGATAATCCATTACTATATGTCGATCATGGGGCCCAAAATACACGTCCAACTCAATTTGAGAATCTCTGCTCTCAGGGTGCTTCTACGAGGGGCCTTATATCAAATATATACACTATTTTGAATTTCCATAGCAGTTTGAGTTCCTTTAAACATGCCAACATGCTGAGATGGGAGACTTGGCTGGGGAGGGAGATTCCATGTCAGATGTGGAGGGTGATCTGGGATAGAGCCTTTCGGACATCCATTAACACTTTATATAAAAAAAATCTGATAAAAATACAGATGAACTGGTACCACGCAGCTGAACTCCTCCATAGGTTTAAGCCGACAATACCAGATGTCTGCTAGAGTTGTGGTCAGAGCAAAGCCTCTTTGTACCATATTTTCGGGTCCTGTCCATTGATCCTCGGCTTCTGAAGATCAGTAGAAGCACAGGTATCCAAAGTTCTGGATCAGCAACTGCCCTTGGACCTGGCTGTTTATCTACTAAATCTTTTTCCCCCAGATTTGAATAAACCTAAAAGTAGACTACTAATGCATGTTCTCCTCCCTCTGTGCACTGTCTCCTCCCTTCTGTTGGCTGTCTCTCCCCTCCTGTCGGTTGTCTCTTCCCCCCCTGTCGGCTGTCTCTTCCCCCCTGTCAGCTGTCTCCTCCCCTCTGTCAGCTGACTCTCCCCTCTGTTGGCTGTCTCTACCCCCTGTCGGTTGTCTCTACCCCCTGTCGGTTGTCTCTACCCCCTGTCAGTTGTCTCTACCCCCTGTCTGCTGTCTCTTTTCCACGAGCACTCTCTCCCCACTTTGTGCTGGGTATGCAAATATGGCTCCGCCGGCGCATAATGGGAGGGCACCATGATGGAAGTGGATGACAAGCGCCACGAGCCAATTATGTAAATATATATGTAAATATATATATATAATTACACACACAAACATGCAGGGCTGGTGTCAGGAGCTGGAGGGCAGACTTGGCAATTTCACAGGGCGCCTAGGCACAGGGGGACTCCTTTGCCTCTAGTCTGCCACCATAAAAGGTGTATTCAGGACTGGAGCATTTTTACTGTAGGCAGCAGGTAACAGAAATGAGAATATGCAGAGTGCAGGTTCGTAGTACACACCCAATTTTTGCCTCTGCAATGGATCTAGAATTCAAATAACCCTAGGCAGTTCTGCATCTTCTCCTTTACTCACTCACTCCACTGTCTGAAATCTTTCATGAGTACCTGGTTTATGATGAAATTATGGAGGGGCGTAGCTTGCCAGATATGGAGTAGCATCACCTTTCCTGTGCTCCCACCTCCATAGGAAGCGACCAGGATCATATGCCTTTATAAAGGCGTTGATTTCTGATAAAAAGCGGCCGAAATGGATCTATAATCACTCTGGATTGTTTTGAGATGTTTGGAGACGTTTTATGAGGTAAAATCGCCTCATGAAGCTGCTGGAAAAATCATCTGAGGGAGGATGGATGATTGACGGGCATCTTGTGATACCCGTGATAAATGCAGCTCATTCTTCGCCTGTTTCGATGATACTACCTTTAATAGTTAATTTTTATTTATTTGATTTTGTAGATTAATTGCCTGTATGTCATCGACAAATTTCTGTGCTAAAAATATACAGTTGAGATGATGCCATTATAAACATCTTGATGTTTTAAACTGCCATTTTGTGACATCAGAGGAATTACAACATAGGGATTTGAATTATCTTTCCTTGATCCTCTTCATCTTTGCTTAACCTGCATTAAATGGACTTTTTTTTTTTAATCAATATATACCGTATTTTTCGCTTTATAAGACGCACCTGATTATAAGACGCACCCCCAAATTTGGTGAAGGAAAAGAGAAAATAAATTATTTTTAATGTTAAATGGGGTCCGTCTTATAATGCCAGTGTCCGTCTTACAAATCAGTATATATGTCCCTCATCCTGGTACATAAACCCCCCCATCCTGGTATTCTGGTATATATGTCCCCTCCATTCTGGTATACATGTCCCTCATCCTGGTATATATGTCCCCATGCTGTAAATACGGCCCCCCAACCTGTATATATACCCCATTCTGGCATATATATTCCCCCATCTTATCTATATGCCCCCATCCTGTATCTATGCCACCCATCCTGTATATATGTCCCCCATCCTGTATATATGTCCCCCATCCTGTATATATGTCCCCCATCCTGTATAAATGTCCCCCAACCTGTATATATGCCCCATCCTGAAACTATGCCCCCCCCATCCTTTATATATGTCCCCCCATCCTGAAACTTGTATATATGTCCCCATCATTTGTATTGCCCCTTTTGTGTTTTCCCTATCCCCCCTTCCCCCCCCGGACCACAATTGCTTACTTGACATGTGGCTGCCGAGTGGGGGTCCGGAGGCAGGTTCAGGAGGGTGAGGGGCACAGTAGCAGGGCCGACGCTGCAGTGGGGGCACGGGGGCAGGAGCGGAGTACCGGGGGATGAGAGGTGGCAGCAAGCAGTGGGCGCCGCCATGTTTCTTTTGGCTGGCTGCATTCAGTAGTATTACTAACTGTGCAGCCAGTCAGGAAAGGCTTCAACAAAATGGCCGCGGCCATAACGGAGACCCGCGGCCATTCTGGAGCTTGCACCTCTACCGGCCGGCTGCACACTGCTTAGTGAATGCAGCCAGATAGAGAGAAGATGGCGGCGCCCACCGCTCGCTACCACCGGTCATCCCCTGCAGCTCCGGTAGTGAATCTGTGCCCCTCACCCTACGGAACCTGCGTCCGACACCCCCACTCGGCACCCCCCCGGTAATATTTCATTTTTTTTTTTAATTGCTTTTTTTCACATCCGCTTTTTAAGACGCACCCCCTTTTACCCCCCCAATTTGGGGGAGGCAAAAGTGCGTCTTAAAAAGCGGAAAATACGGTAATAATCTTAATCATCTATTTGTCTGCTGTTACCCTGGATATAATGGAGCCGCCATATTAAAATACTTCAGTGGTGTTTACATTTGTGACTAAACTTGGATCTGAAACTGTTGCTTCTACGTTGAGAGATCCTTCAGACTAAAGCACGTATTCTTTATGACAATTTTCGGAGGCATTTTGGGAGTACTGTGAAGAAAAATACTGTTTTACATGATATCGGCGCATATATCTGCATTTACGCTGATTGCGTAAGTAATCTATGTACTGCCTGCCGTTTTTATTGTGGCTGCGTGATTTGTGCACGATTTGCGTAAGTCGCCGTGTACGCTCTGAGGATCTGTATTCTGCTGTTATGTGAGAAGATTAAATGTGCTCAGGTATTGCAGCTGGGTTTCCAGTGAATATAAGCAATAGTGACAGGAGATCCTCATGTGGACAGTTGCCGGCATCTTGCTCACTGTTTCTATAACGGTTGCACATTTTGCATACCAGGTTTAACACTGCTTGTGTACGCCTGTAGTGAAAGCTATGGAGACCTACGGCTGTGCTGTTCTGATGAAAGGAGAGGATTCTTCGTGCTCAAGAGGAACCGATGGGTTTCCCACTTACTCAAGCGGCGGGGAGCGGTGGGCTTCATCTGGAATATTGTTTTTTTTTCTATTTAGGCTGTAATTGACTCTTTTACATGCTGGACTTTCTGTGTTGACATGCCTATTTAGTTTATTAAGAAGTCAGTTTGTTTTGCGCTCTCTTACTATTAGCCTTGTTTCCTGATTTGTAATACAAGTGACACTGGGAACATATAGTTTGACATACTAATTATAAAGTTAGGATATTATTAACCCTTCCTCAGTCGGATTTGGACAACCTGGCCTTGTTCTCTGTTGATAGACATATGTGCAAAATTGCAGCTACATATTGTTATCATAACTATTGAGGTTTGCTTGGGGATGCACTGTTTTATTTATGGTAATTTTATTATAGCATATTAATCTTAGTACTGTCTTGTTTAGTAGTGCAGCATAATAACATTTATACATATTGGGATATTGCCTGTTGGATGCACCGCTTCATGTAGTTATACATGCAGTGTCCTTAATAGATTAGAACATTTTCTTATTAGGCTCTATGGATGTGTGTGAGGTTTCTTGAACTGAACTGCTGGAAGGTCTTGCTTCTCTTTACATAGACTGACTACAAGGCATAAATGTTAGTTTTTATATGTGGAACACTATATAATATTAGGTGATTTAATTCTGTTGGAGAAGTCAGTTCTGGGAGAGTTGCTATTGGATACACAGAGAGTTATTTAATTAACTTTAGTGCTCTTTTGTATAAGACTAATATCTCGCAGATTAAATATTATGCCTAACTTTAAAACAGGTTCTGTGGGTGGGAAAATGAACCCTCATTCAAAGGACACCTGGGCAACATTACAAGGTACCGCTCCAATTCCTAGAAAAGAATGTATGGATACTTCTGATGCTGGATACCAGAAAACTTTGGTGAATTCTGATGCGAGAAACATTAAGGATACTACATCTGAAATCTCTAAACGGAAGGAGATAGGTTCTCTTAGTGATTCCTTTATAGAACGGAATAATATAGTGGGAACAGATAATTTGGAGGAACATTCTACACAACTCACTCCAGTAAAGCAAAAGTCGAGAGTGGTTTCTCCTGAGATGTCTCTTGACCAAAGTAATGGCTCTGTTTTGCCTGTTGAAGGGGAATTCACGTTTGAATTGTTTAACAATTTTAGCAACAAGATAAAACTTGAATTTAAAGAAATGAGAGACACACTTTCTAATTTAACCACTAGAGTGGACAAAACAGAAAAAGAAGTTATGACTTTATCAAAAACACAGGGTTATTTGCAAAAAGAACAAACTAAAACAAATGATAACCTAAAGTTCTTGACAGACTAAATACATTTTTTGGATAATCTTAATAGGCAGTCAAACTGAAAATTGAGGGGTATTGCAGAGGGGGTTTCCAGGGGCAGAGTTACCCTCTTTTTAAACAGCTTTGATAAAAAAAAGACATTACCATCTCTAAAGGTACCTTTACACGCCGCTACCGAAGGTTAGAAACCACCGGGTGTCGGAGACAATTGTACCTTTTACCTTCAAAACACCGCGAGGTAGCGGCATGTAATTCAGGTTGTTGCCACCGGTCACTTTGGATACCTGTTTCCCAGCCATGCTCAAAAACAAGCAGGTATAAACCCTATGGTAGCGGCGTGTAATCGGGGCACAGGTATGGTATTTGAGTTACCTGGGGCATGCTTGAGCATCATGTATACCACGCCCGATCAGCTATCATTGGTGGGGAGTACTGTGTACCCATTGGCTGTCCCTGTACAGGGCGGCATATTTAACGAGATGACCAGTCACTACACATTTGCTATAGCGTCATGTATTAGCCAGCCTCCCTGTGCTGGCTGGCCAATCATGATGTTATTGCTTTGTCCAATCACCGTACGAGCGTCTCGTAATCCACAACTCTGGCATTCCTATGTGTTGTCCCTGCTGCCCCAGGTCCGCCCATATTCCCTTGTGGTAGCGGCGTGTAAATCAGGGAAGGTGCTCTACAGAAGGTAACCTGCAGCACCCGTCGGTGCTTCCAGGGACCGAAAAAACCTACTGTGGAGCACCTTGTGGCGGCGTGTAATTGCGGTATCAGGTACCATTAGGAATCGTTGCAACGCGCGTGTGCACGTGCGACACCCGGTGGTTTCTAACCTTCGGTAGCGGCGTGTAAAGGTACCATTACGGATGTAGAGTGCTTTCTGGAGAAATCATATAGAATTCCTAAAGCTAAAAATCTACCTTAACATATTCCTAGGGATGTTTTAATTACATTTGTCTTTCGTAGAACTAACAATTTGATGCTAGATTATTTGAGGAAACATAATACATTACGTGAACCTTTTAGTGGTATTCACGTTTTTGCCATTATCACTAAGGAGACACTTCTCAAACGTAGGGCTCTAGGTCCAGTTTAAAAAATTTTGCAAAGTAATGGCATAGCTTATAGATGGTATGCTCAGTGTAAATTAAGCTTTACTCGCAACCATAACCGACATTTGATAGATGGATTGGAAGGAGGTTTGAAGCTTTTAGAGGAGATGAAACTTCGAGAGAGAGGAGTTTCTTGAGTCATGTGTAACAACAAGCATATCTGGTATTGGACAAACTTGTAGTTGGAGGTTGAGTGTCTAACTCTTTTTTTCTTTTCATTCCATGTATGTATTGTTTAATTTGGAGGTGGTGGGAGGTCATTTTTGTTCCTGTAGGAGTTTATTGAAATCAGTACTTTAGTACTGCTCCACTTGTTTGTTCATATTCTTTGTTTAGTTCAAGTTTTTATCTTCTTTTTATTTTTCTTTAGACATGGATTTTTTTAGTTTGCTTTTCTTTCTTATTAAAAAGTTTCAGATTCTTGGTCTAGGATGGTTATGCAAGCATCTAGACTCGTTCATTGTATGGTTCTTTTATGATTTGATCTTACTGGTAGATGTGTTTCATGACAAACAGAATTATTATTTACAATGTAAACGGTTTGAACTCCTCTCAAAAGAGAATTTTGTTGTGGAGAGATTTAGTCAGACACAGTGTGGATATTGCTGCAATCCAAGAGACAAAATTTACTAAAATGAATTCTCCTAACTTCGAAAATAAAAATTACTCAAAAATATATTAAGAGGAGAGCAGGAGTGGCCTTACTTATAAAAAATACAATGCAATTTGAAGAGATTTCATATATTCTTGATCAAGATGGAAGGTTTATAATTTTAATTTGTAAACTTGAAGGTATGATTTTTACAATAGTTAATCTTTATGCGCCAAACAAGGGGACAGATGAAGTTTCCAAAAAAACTTATGAAACTGGTTAAGGAGAGCAGACAGGGTTCCCTTTTGCTTTTGGGAGATCTTAATGTAATACCAGACCCTAACTTGGATACGACTAATTTGGCAAGGAAAAATAATCTGAAATTGAATCCTTGGATAGTTAGAGAGGAACTATTTGATGTTTCCAGGTGTATTAATTCGTCCTCCAGAGAATACACTCATTACTCCAATACTCATTTTTCTTTGGCAAGACTTGATTTCTTTCTTTCTGATATCTTCACTCTATAGAGAATTAAGAAAATAGAAATTGTGAGCAGCATGTGGTCTGATCATTCTTTAGTTTTATTAGAGTTATTTAATAACAATTGCCCTCATCCATCCTCACCATAGAGGGCTAAAGCCTTTCTTTTTCTGCATCCAACCAAAAAAGAACTGGAAAATACATTAAATTCATATTTTAAGGAAAACAATATTGGATATGTGAAGATTTCTCCCTTATGGGTTGTGCATAAAGCAGTGGTTAGGGGCGCCTTGATTCAAATATTTTCTAGATATAAAAAAGAAAAGCGTGTTCAGATTCAAACAATTAATAATCAAATTAGACAGTTTGAGAATAGTCAAATTTTGACCCCCTCACAAGGTACTCATAACAAAATTTTAACATTTAGAATGCAATTAAAATCTTTGCTATACCATGAATATGATACCATGATACAAAATTCGAGATCCATGTTTTATAATTGTATGAATAAGCCCAAGAATTTTTTTGCAATTAGAGTTAAATTGCAGAGAGCCAGAAATAGACTCATCCAAATAAAATCCAAAGATAATATCATTTATAAAAATCCAAAGGATATTTCTGCTCAATTTGGTGATTTTCTTAAGTCCTTATACAATCTTATGGTACCTTTACACGCCGCTACCGAAGGTAGCAACAGGTAGGCACCGCACGTGCACGCGCGCGTTTTCAACGGTTGCTAATGGTACCTGATACTGCAAATACACGCCGCTACAAGGTGCTCCACAGAAGGTATTTTTGTTCCCCGGAAGTGCCGACGGGTGCCGCAGGTTACCTTCTGTGGAGCACCTTCCCTGATTTACACACCGCTACAACAAGGGAATATGGGCGTACATATTGTGCGCCGTAACTACATAGGCGAGACAGAGTTGTGTATTACGCGACGCTCGTACGGTGATTGGACAATGCAATAACATCATGATTGGCCAGCCAGCACATGGAGGCTGGCTAATACATGACGCTATAGCAAATGTGTATTGTGACTGGTCAGCTCGTTAAATATGCCGCCCTGTGCAGGGACAGCCAATGGGTACACAGTAGTCCCCACCAATGATCGCTGATGGGGCGTGGTATACATGACGCTGTGGCACACCCCAGGTAACTTAAATACTGTGCCTGTACTCCGATTACACGCCGCCACCATAGGGTTTATACCTGCTTGTTTTTCAGCACGGCTGAAAGACAGGTATCCACAGAGACAGGAAGGTACAACCTGAATTACACGCCGCCACTTTGCGGTGTTTTGAAGGTAAAAGGTACAATTGTCTCCGACACCTGCCGGTTTCTACCTTTCGGTAGCGGCGTGTAAAGGTACCATTAAGGATGATTCTGATGTTAAAGTCCCATCTGAGTCGGACATAGTTAAATTTTTGAATTCTATGAGGCTTCCCTCTTTGTCACAGATAGATGTTGATACCTTGAATTTGCCATTTACAGACTCAGAGGTATCACACGCTATAGTTTCCCTTAAATCGGGTAAATTACCGGGTCCGGATGGTTTGAATAATGAATATTTTAAGACATATTCATCTATATTAGTTCCTTATTTGACTAAATTTATGAATAGTATATCTAAGCTGAAAAAACTGCCGGATGAAATGCAAACTGTGATTTTTCTGTTATTTCTAAAGAGGGTGGCAACTTACAAAGTGTCAAATCGTATAGGCCAATTTCTTTGTTGAATTCGGACTCTAAAATAATTTCAAAAGTCATTGTTAATAGATTACAAGAGCTTACGGTATTCCAAACTTGCTTCACTCAGACCAAACTGGCTTCACTTTACAT
The DNA here is from genome assembly GCA_033576535.1 of Allobates femoralis. Taxonomy (NCBI): domain Eukaryota; kingdom Metazoa; phylum Chordata; class Amphibia; order Anura; family Aromobatidae; genus Allobates; species Allobates femoralis. The sequence goes on from JARQOC010000003.1 coordinate 361,253,593, forward strand.
AGAAGCACAGTTGATGTGACAAGACGAGTTCTGTTCATCATTGAACATATCTATTATATAATTGCGAATGGCTTTTTTGCCCCCGGCGTGGTCATGTGGATACGCGCGAAGCGGCCATTGCGAGTCGTGCGTGGTCATGTGGATACGCCCGAAGCATTGGCCGCGCATCGGCCATTGCAAGCAGGTCTAAGGCGACTCGCTATGCCCGCGCAGCGGGCATGGCGAGTCGACTTAGCAGCGCGAAGCATTGGCCGCGAAGCGGCCATTGCGAGTCACAGACTCGCCCTTCTAGAATCCCGATGCATGTGCATCGGGCTCCCAGCTAGTAGAAGATAAAAAGATTCCTGCTCTAGCAATTGCGATTGATGCTGAAAAGGCTTTCGATCGTGTTAATTGGGAATTTCTTTTTTGTGTGCTTAAAAGGTTTGGATTCTCAGGTAATATTTACACAATCATCAAAGCTTTGTACTCTAAGCCTTGTGCCAGAATATTAGCTAACAATTATTTATCAGATGCATTCTTTTTGACAAATGGTACGCGTCAGTGATGTCCTGTATTACCAATTCTCTTTAACCTTTATCTAGAACCTTTGATTGAGACGATTAGAACGGACATAAACATTTGGGGAATCTCACTGAATGCCAGACAACACAAAACATCGTTGTTCGCTGATGACCTTTTGATTTTTCTAACAGACCCATTAAATTCATTGAGAAATGTATTAAATATTATTGGAGACTATCCTTTGCTCTCTTTTTGTAAAGTTAATTACCGTATATACTCGTGTATAAGCCGACCCGTGTATAAGCCGACCCCCCCACTTTTGCCCCCCAAAACTGGGAAAACCTATTGACTCGCGTATAAGCCTAGGGTGGACAATGAAGCAGCTACCAGTACTGAAATCACTCGCTCTCGGCCGCACCAGGAACGCAACATGTCGCGTCCCTGGTGCGGACTAGAGTGTGTGATTTGTGCGCAGGCATCCGCCTGCGTACAGATCACATATTGCAATGAATGGGAGCGCACGGTCCTGCGCTGTCAAGCGCAGCACCGTGCGTCCCCATTCTAAACATAGGGGCTTGCACTGGCTGCGCTCACATGGTGATTCCCCAGCCACAGAATGCTGCGGAGGGGAACGCCAGTGTGACACCAGCCTACGGTAAGTATCCTGCTAATTCTATACCCTGCTTTCCCCTTTCCCTCACTAGTCTTCTTTCCCCTGCTCTATTACTACTGTAATTTCCCTGAGAATATATCTTTCCCCTGCTCTGCTCTTCTTTCCCTCACTATTGCTTTCCCTGCTCTATTACTGTATGCTAAACTTAAAATCCTATACTCTAATGGTGCCTCACCTCCTTCCTTAGACTAGGACAGTATGGCACCGTAATTAAAGTCCCCCCATACCAGAGATATCTACAGAGCCCCCCATACCAGAGATATTAAGAGCCCCATACAGAGATATCTACAGAGCCCCCCATACCTGCACACACAAAAGAAGTCCCCTGCGGCCAGACATTCACCTAATGCACAGTGCGGCCGCAGGGAACTTCTTTTGTGTGTGCAGTGCTGTGGGGGACAGAGCGATGCAGCGGAGGGATCCGGCCACCACATCGCTATTAACTTGTGTTACAGGCCGTGTGCAGGGAGGCGGTGACCCGGGGGCGTAACCTCAGACGATCCCTGTGTCTGCATCATGATATGAAGTCTTATAAAGAAAATTCATTACCGCCCGTCATCTCCAGGAGACATAGACACTAATCATCTCCAGAACTGAGCGATGCAGCGGAGGGATCCAAGCCGCGCATCGCTCGAGCAGGACGGAGCGATGCGGCGGAGGGATCCAACCGTACATCGCAAGAGCAGGAGGAAGGAGCGATGCGGCGGAAGGATCCAACCGCACATCGCAATAGCAGGGCGGAGGGATCCAGGCCACCACATCACAGCCCCAGCCAGCCCCAGCCGGCGCGATGATGCGGAGGTACCGTATTGACTGAAGGGCAGCAGCGGGGGCGAGGGTGCTTGTAGGGGGGGTTGTGTGGGTGTTTAGGAGACAGCTAGGGTGAGAAGCAATTGAAAGGCAGAAGTCAGTTAAGTTAGTGACTCGTGTATAAGCCGAGGGGGACTTTTTCAGCCCAAAAAAAGGGCTGAAAAAGTCGGCTTATACACGAGTATATACGGTATCTTAAAACTCAAGTTTTGTATTATAATATAGATCCTGAGTTGTTGGTAATTTTGAAAAAGGAGTTTGCCCTTTCCTGGGAATCTAATAATTTAAGTCATTGGGAATTATCATAACTAACCCTTTAGTTAATATTATAGAGAAAAATGTAAATCGTATTTACAAGGAAATAGAGAATTTGTTGATCTATCTTTCTAAGCATGATATCTCTTGGACTGGAAGAATTTCTTCATATAAGATGTTTGCTTTACCAAAGTTACTTTTTTTATTTCGATCATTATCACTTAATTTTCCGAAAAGGTTTTCGGAGAAATTCCAGTCTCAAATAAACAATTTTGTATGGAATGGGAGGAAACCTCGAATAGCCAGGAGAATATTAATGAAGCATAGAGATAGAGGAGGCATGGGTGTCCCTAACGTTGAGGCATACTATTTGACATTTGTTATTAAAAATAGTCTAAGATGGTGGGACACTAAAGATAAACCGGCTTGAGTTAATATGGAAGAACACTATATGAATAGGAAAATTTATGCTTCTATTAGGTCAGATTGGATCTCTATAGATATTTTTAAGGTTTTAATGCCAAGACTTAATTTGGATTTATGGCGACAGAAGGGGATTGAAGAAGTTTCTGGTATGTTTTGTAAAGAGCAATTACATTCACTTAGATCACTTAGCGTTATATTTGATCTACCTGATAGTGAAGAGACAAAATGGTAACTCCATTAATACTTTTTTGCAGAGAAATAAAATAGACTTTCATTTTCCTCAGAATATTGCTGAAATGTTGAAGTAGATAACCAATATTCTGTTTTGGAAAACGAATAAAATATATCAAATTTTGAATACTGGTACTGAGATAGGTTATTTGAAGTATTTAACAGATTGGGGTCAAATTATTGATATTGAAGGTGAAGTGCTTCTTGCTGAATTTGCAGAGATTAGTAAACTGATTAATTCTACCGTACCATGTACTGCTCTAATTGAAATTCTGTACAAGCTTGTAACTAGCTGGTATCTTACTCCTGTAAAGCTTAACTTGATAGATTCAAAAAACTCAAAACTATGTTGGAGAGGCTGTGGATTTGTAGGATCATTAAAACATATTTTTTGGGCATGTCCAAAGCTGCCATCCTATTGGTTGCATATTCAAGCTTTGATAAATGTAACAACTGGACTTAATTAGTCATTGGATATGAATCTTGCTTTGTTTTTGTTGGGAGTGAGAGATCTACCACATGATAAAAAACTACTTGTGCTTCACATTTTAATAGCCGCAAAATCACGGTGCAGCAGCCAGGCCCTGATTGGCTAGTGGATTTTGCACTGTGATTGGCTGATGGCTTCTCTGAGGAAAAGAAGAGAGACGACGTAATGCAGCAGGTGCTGGAGGGGGGGGGGGGTGTGAACGAAGTGTGTGTGTGTGTGTGTGTGTGTGTGTGTCAGGGATGATGGAGACTGAATAAGGAGATTGTGGCTTGAAGAGGAGGCTGGGGGGTTAAAGAGGAGATTGTGGCTGAAAGAGGAGGCTGGGGGTTTAAAGAGGAGGCTGGGGGTTAAAGAGGAGATTGGGCTGAAAGAGGAGGCTGGGGGTTAAAGAGAAGGCTGGGGGTTAAAGAGGAGGCTGGGGGGTTAAAGAGGAGTCTGGGGGGTGGGTTAAAGTGGTGGCTGGGGGTTATAGAGGAGGTTGGGGTTAAAGAGGAGATTGTGGCTGAAAGAGGAGGCTGGGGGGTTAAAGAGGAGGCTGGGGTTAAAGAGGAGGCTGGGGGGTTAAAGATGAGGCTGGGGGGTTAAAGAGGATATTGTGGCTGAAAGAGGAGGCTGGGGGGTTAAAGAGGAGGCTGGGGGATTAAAGAGGAGATTGTGGCTGAAAGAGGAGGCTGGGGGGGTTAAAGAGGAGGCTGGGGGATTAAAGAGGAGCTGGGTGTTTTTGTTGGGAGTGAGAGATCTACCACATGATAAAAAACTACTTGTGCTTCACATTTTAATAGCCGCAAAAAATGTAGCAGTTTCTTGGAGAACTGATGTAATACCTACTATAGAAGAACTTATGAACAAAATAGCGGATTATAACCTATATGAGTATATTTATGCATGGAGAAATGGTACAAATAAGAAGTATAGACAGAAATGGCACTATTGAATTTCAGCGTATTCTCCTTCTTTAACTTTGGAATAGATTGATTATAGTTATATTACCTAACTGCGAAAGTCTTTTGAATGTTTATTTTTAGATTGGAATCTGATGTGATATATATATATTTTATTGCACATCCATGTCACTATATACAGTTTAGTACATGTTTTTTAATTAATTTAATTCGGACATATGTAAATATGAATTGATTTATATCGCTTTTTTTTAATTGTTTGTAAATGCAAATAAAACATTTTGAATTAATTGAATTATGTTTTTCCACTTTCATATTACCACATTAAGTGGTTTTGAAATTCTCCTGTAACCAATGCTATCAGTATGTTTTGCAACAATAAAGTTGAAAACGTCTTGCGGCAGCACACTGGTTTCACTCATCATGAGATGTTTTTTGTGTGGCACCCAGGTAATGAGACACCTACTTATAGGCTATCAGGTGAACTAGCTGATAGGTGAAATTTTTTACTAAGTGTGTTGTGTCATGACTTTCCATGTTTTTTGCACCACTCTCTCTGCATGTGTTCAATACATTTTCCCTTTGTCATTTCTAATTATTACACAATAGATGGTGGCCCGATTCTAACGCATCGGGTATTGTAGAACAGGGGTTCCCAACCACCGGGCCGCGGCCCAGAACCGGGCCGCGGGGGTCTGGGTGCTGGTCCGCACCGCCGCAGACCAGCACTAGGCATTGTGTGCTCTGCGGTGGCTCCCGGAGTGATGTCACCGCCCCCTGCAGCATTCATTACGTCCTCTCCTCTTTTCCTCAGCTATGTGAATAGAACTACTTGAGAAGCCATCGGCCAATCACGGTGCAGCAGCCAGGCCCTGATTGGCTAGTGGATTTTGCACTGTGATTGGCTGATGGCTTCTCTGAGGAAAAGAAGAGAGACGACGTAATGCAGCAGGTGCTGGAGGGGGGGGGGGTGAACGAAGTGTGTGTGTGTGTGTGTGTGTGTTGTGTCAGGGATGATGGAGACTGAATAAGGAGATTGTGGCTTGAAGAGGAGGCTGGGGGGTTAAAGAGGAGATTGTGGCTGAAAGAGGAGGCTGGGGGTTTAAAGAGGAGGCTGGGGGTTAAAGAGGAGATTGTGGCTGAAAGAGGAGGCTGGGGGTTAAAGAGAAGGCTGGGGGTTAAAGAGGAGGCTGGGGGGTTAAAGAGGAGTCTGGGGGGTGGGTTAAAGTGGTGGCTGGGGGTTATAGAGGAGGTTGGGGGTTAAAGAGGAGATTGTGGCTGAAAGAGGAGGCTGGGGGGGTTAAAGAGGAGGCTGGGGGTTAAAGAGGAGGCTGGGGGGTTAAAGATGAGGCTGGGGGGTTAAAGAGGATATTGTGGCTGAAAGAGGAGGCTGGGGGTTAAAGAGGAGGCTGGGGGATTAAAGAGGAGATTGTGGCTGAAAGAGGAGGCTGGGGGGGTTAAAGAGGAGGCTGGGGGATTAAAGAGGAGCTGGGTGTTAAAAAGGAGATTGTGGCTGAAAGAGGAGGCTGGGGGGTTAAAGAGGAGGTTGGGGGTTAAAGAGGAGGCTGGTGGTTAAAGAGGAGATTGTGGCTGAAAGAGGAGGCTGGGGGGTTAAAGAGGAGGCTGGGGGGTTAAAGAGGAGGCTGGGGGGTTAAAGAGGAGGCTGGGGGATGGAAAAGCAGGTTATGGCTGGAAGTGGAGGCTGGGGGATTAAAGAGGAGGCTGGAGGCTGAAAGAGGAGGATGGGGGATGGAAAAACAGGTTATGCCTGGAAGAGAAGGCTGGGGGCTGAAAGAGGAGGCTGGAAAAGCAGGATGTGTCTGGAAGAGAAGGTTGGGGGCTGAAAGAGGAGGCTGCGGGCTGGAAAAGGAGTCTGGGGCTGCAGAAGGAGGCTAGGGGCTGCAAAAGGAGGCTGGGGGCTGCAAGGGGATAGAGAAATAAGACATTCCCCGCAAATAAGATGTAATGCATCTTTCTGAAAAACAGAATACTAAACCCCACCCCTTATACATGACTACACCCCATATGATGAAAGCCCCGCCCCATATAACACCCCCCGCCGGGCCTTGGAGAAATCATCCTGCTTGACGCCGGTCCCCGGAGCAAAAAAGGTTGGGGACCCCTGTTCTAGAATACCTTGTAAACAGGAGTGAACTGCGTCACACTTACTGACAACCTTGTAGACAGGAGTAAAGTTTGTGACACTGACTGACAGCCTTGTACACAGGAGTGAAGTGTGTTACACTGACTGACAGTATTGCAGACAGGAGTGAAGTTTGTGACACTGACTGACAGCCTTGCAGACAGGAGTGAACTGCGTCACACTGACTGACAGCCTTGCAGACAGGAGTGAACTGAGTCACACTGACTGACAGCCTTGTAGACAGGAGTGAAGTTCGTGACACTGACTGACAGCCTTGTATACAGGAGTAAACTACGTCACACTGACTGACAGCCTTGTAGACAGGAGTGAACTGCGTCACACGGACTGACAGACCTTATAGACAAGAGTAAGGAGTGAGGATAAGGAGGCTGTGAGGATGGAGGAGACTGAGGATGGGGAGGCTGTGAGGAGGCTGTGAAGATGGGAGAGGATGTGAGGATAGGAGAGGCTGCAAGGATGGAGGAAGCTGAGGGGATAGAGGAGGCTGTGAGGATGGGGAGGCTGTGAGGATGGAGGAGGCAGAGGGGATGGAGGAGGCTGTGAGGATGGGGAGGCTGTGAGCATAGGGGAGGCTGTGAGCATAGGGGAGGCTGTGAGGATGGGGAGGCTTTGAGGATGGAGGAGGCTGTGAGGAGCCCGCACGCTGTGGGGACACTCACCGCCGCTCCATTCCGTTGTCTTCCTGGAGGGGATGGAGGAGGCTGTGAGGATGGGGAGGCTGAGGGGAAGGAGTAGTCTGTGAGGATGGAGGAGGCTAGGAGGATGGGGAGGCTGAGGGGATGGAGGAAGCTGTGAGGATGGGGAAGCTGAGGGAATGCAGGAGGCTGTGAGGACTGAGGAGGCTAAAAGAATGGAGGAGGCTACAAGGATAGGGAAGCTGAGGGGTTGGAGGAGCCTGTGAGGATGGAGGAGGCTGAGGGGATGGAGGAGGCTGAGGGGATGGGGAGGCTGTTAGTATGGAGGAGGCTGTGAGGATGGGGAGGCTGAGGGGATGGAGGAAGCTGTGAGGATGGGGAAGCTGAGGGGATGGAGGAGGCTGTGAGGACTGAGGAGGCTGAGAGAATGGAAGAGGCTGGAAGGATGGGGAGGCTGAGGGGTTGGAGGAGGCTAAGGGGATGGGGAGGCTGTGAGGATAGGGAGGCTGTGAGGATGGAGAGGCTGTGAGGATGGGGAGGCTGTGAGGATGGAGGAGGCTGTGAGGGTGGGGAGGCTGTGAGGATGAAGAAGGCTGTGAGGATGGGGAAGCTGTGAGGATGGGGGAGACTGTGAGGAGCCCGCACGCTGTGGGGACACTCCCCGCCACTCCATTACGTTGTCTTCCTGGATGGGGAGGCTGAGGGGATGGGGGGGCTGTGAGGATGGAGGAGGCTGTGAAGATGGAGGAGGCTATGAGGATGGGGAGGCTGAGGGGATGGAGGAAGCTGTGAGGATGGGGAAGCTGAGGGATGGAGGAGACTGTGAGGACTGAGGAGGCTTAAAGAATGGAGGAGGCTGCAAGGATGGGGAGGCTGAGGGGTTGGAGGAGGCTGAGGGTTGGAGGAGGCTGTGAGGATAGAGGAGGCTGAGGGGATGGAGGAGGCTGTGAGGATGGAGGAGGCTGAGGGGAAGGGGAGGCTGTGAGGATGAAGAAGGCTGTGAGGATGGGGAAGCTGTGAGGATGGGGGAGACTGTGAGGAGCCCGCACGCTGTGGGGACACTCCCCGCCACTCCATTACGTTGTCTTCCTGGATGGGGAGGCTGAGGGGATGGGGGGGCTGTGAGGATGGAGGAGGCTGTGAAGATGGAGGAGGCTATGAGGATGGGGAGGCTGAGGGGATGGAGGAAGCTGTGAGGATGGGGAAGCTGAGGGGATGGAGGAGACTGTGAGGACTGAGGAGGCTTAAAGAATGGAGGAGGCTGCAAGGATGGGGAGGCTGAGGGGTTGGAGGAGGCTGAGGGGTTGGAGGAGGCTGTGAGGATAGAGGAGGCTGAGGGGATGGAGGAGGCTGTGAGGATGGAGGAGGCTGAGGGGAAGGGGAGGCTGTGAGCATAGAGGAGGCTGTGAGGATGGGGAGGCTGTTAGGATGGAGAAGGCTGTGAGGATGGGGAGGCTGAGGGGATGGAGGAAGCTGTGAGAATGGGAAAGCTTAGGGGATGGAGGAGGCAGTGAGGACTGAGGAGGCTGAGAGAATGGAGGAGGCTGCAAGGATGGTGAGGCTGTGAGGATGGAGGAGGCTGTGAGGATGGAGGAGGCTGAGGGATGGAGGAGGCTGAGGGGATGGGGAGGCTGTGAGGATGGGAAGGCTGTGAGGATGAAGAAGGCTGTGAGAATGGGGAAGCTGTGAGGATGGGGAGGCTGAGGGGTTGGAGGCTGTGAGGATGGAGGAGACTGAAGGTTGGAGGAGGCTGTGAGGATAGGGAAGCTGAGGGGTTGGAGGAGGCTGTGAGGATGGAGGAGGCTGTGAGGATGGGGAGGCTGAGGGGATGGAGGAAGCTGTGAGGATGAGGAAGCTGTGAGGATAGGGAGGCTGTGAGGGTGGGGAGGTTGTGAGGATGAAGAAGGCTGTGAGGATGGGGAAGCTGTGAGGATGGGGAGGCTGAGGGGTTGGAGGAGGCTGTGAGGATGGAGGAGACTGAAGGGATGGAGGAGGCTGCGAGGATAGGGAAGCTGAGGGGTCGGAAGAGGCTGTGAAGGCGGGGAGGCTGTGAGGATGGAGGAGGCTGTGAGGATGGGGAGTCTGAGGGGTTGGAGGAGGCTGTGAGGATGGAGGAGGCTGAGGGGATGGAGGAGGCTGAGAGAATGGATGAGGCTGCAAGGATGGGGAGGCTATGAGGATGGGGAGGCTATGAGGATGGGGAGGCTGTGAGGATGGGGAGATTGTGTGGATGGGGAGGCTGAGGAGATGGAGGAGGCTGTGGGGATGGAGGAGGCTTTGAGGGTGGAGGAGGCTGAGGGGATGGAGGAGGCTGTGAGGAGCGGCGTGCGGTTTGAGTGCCGCTCCTCTGATTGGTTGCCGGGTTCAGTGCCGACCAATCAGAGGAGCGGCGCGCGCCATATTTAAAATTATTTTCGAAGGCGTGGCCTAGGAGCTCATGAAGCCAGACGTGTCTCTCTGAGCTCCTGCAACTTACCGGCCTAACGGCACACTACAGATCTCCCACAGCCTTCAAACCTACCTAATCCGGTGGCGGAATCCCTCCAGACCCCCCAGGTATGCCCAGGAATTCCTCTAAGCAGCGGGCTGCTGCAAAAAAAGTCACGGACTTTTTCGGCCCTGATCAGCCCCAGCACTCCCAGCCCAAAATGGAGCCGGCTCCTAGCTCTCCTCCCTCCCGCTCCCGCATGCATCGCAGCTGCGATGTGAACGCAGACAGCGACGCCGATGATGACGCTCCGGCGTCGCGGAGGGAGCTTAGAGACTTTTTGGGATCGCTCAGGCGTTCCATTCAAGAAGACATGAGGAGCATGATGGAGGAAATGCGCAGAGATCTCTCCTCATTAGGAGAGCGAACAGACCACATAGAAGACAAAATGGCGGAGTACGCAGATGCCCATAACGAACTGGCGACTGACTACGGCTTGATAGCAGACGAACTAAAACAGGCCCAACTGAGGATCTGCAGTTTGGAGGATAAATCTCGGAGAGGAAACATCAGGCTCCGTGGGATCCCTGAGGCGCAAGACCAGGAAGACATACAGGAGGTAATTCATAACCTACTGCCCCAACTGCTGCCAGACATACAGAAGGAGGAGATGGCCTTCGACAGGGCATACAGGATCCCCAAACCAGCGCATGTAAACAAAGCGCTCCCCAGAGACATCCTAGTACAACTCGCTAAGCCAGCTGTGGCTGATACGGTCCTACAGGCCATGAGAAAGAATCCTACATTAAATCCTCCTTTCACAGGAATCTCCATTTTCCCGCATCTGTCCGCCGGTACTCTGGCTAGACGACGTGAGTTTGCCCCTTACTGCAAAACCCTTCGAGATCGCGGCATTATGTACTCCTGGGGCACGCCGGTACACGTCCGATTCCGCTACAAAGGTGCGACGCAGATTTTCCGCTCTCCTAGCCACCTGAGGAGGGCCCTTAAGGAGTGGGGACTTTCCCAGGATTCCAGCTCTACACCTCCTCGCTCCAGCCCCAGCTCTAACAAGACTCCACGTACGATCTCCAAGGAGTGGAAGAAAGCTGTGTGACTCTGACTAAACTGCACTGCCCGGTGGTTGTGACTTTTAGGGCCCGGTTTCGGTCCTTGGTTTGGACTTCACCGGTTCCCTGTTATTGCTCTTTCTCGGATCGCCGGCGGTTCGAGAACTTTGCCCCCTGAGTGTGTTTTAGTCACTCCTCAAAGGTGTAAAAACCTTTGGACTCCAATGTTTGGATTCTCCCTCGTATGGGATTTTTTTTTGATTCTTCATGTTTTTTCTCCCCCTTTTTCCCCCCTTCCTTTTAACCTTATTTTTCAGCCCAGCCATACTTCATATTTTATGGCAAGGGTACCACCTAGTTCGCCCACTTACCTCTCCCCCCCACCCCTCTCCCCCTTCCAGCCTTCAGGTCCTTTTATTACTGCATTTTCTATGGCTAATTGTTGTGTTTCTGATTATTTCTACTGTAAATGCTATCTGATATCATGAGTATTAACGTTTTATCATTAAATGTCAACGGCCTTAACTCGCCCGTTAAGCGATCAATGGCCTTGCGGCAGTTCGGTAGATCCGGGAGTGATGTAATCTTTATCCAAGAAACTCACCTGCTTGCAGCAGACAATTTTAGATTGCAGAATAAAACTTTTCCCACCCAATTTTTTGCCAACGGCCCTTTGAAAAAAGCAGGAGTAGCGATCCTCATTAAGCATACGGTCTCCTTTCAGCTTATCAACTCCTTCTCAGATACAGAGGGGAGATACCTAATCCTCTCATGCCAGATTAATGGGGTTCCCTATGTTCTAGTCTCCATGTATGCTCCTAACGTGGGACAAAAATCATTTCTCTCCTCGCTCCTGGATCGACCTGAACTTAATGGCCGCTGCCGCATGATAATATGTGGCGACTTTAATATGCCCATGAACAAGTCCTTAGACTGCTCTGATGTGTCCACCCCAAGGGGCGAGATGGGCTCCCTGGTGATGGAATACGGCCTCCATGATATCTGGCGGTACTTCCATGGTGGAGAACGCGATTATACATTTCTATCCCCTCGCTACAGAACATACAGCAGGATTGATTATATATTGGTAAATGATGCCTTATTACAAGAATGCACTGCCGCCTCCATTAATAACATCACCTGGTCAGACCATGCACCCACCTCCCTACAGCTAACAGACCCCATGGCGGTCAAATCTCCCTTTAACTGGAAACTTAATCCCCACCTTCTAACTGACCCTCAAATATCAGAGGACATTACCAACCAACTGACCGAATTTTTCTCCCTGAATGATAATGGGGCGGTGCGAGATGACTCCCTCTGGTTCTCTCACAAGGCTGTGCTCCGGGGCATACTAATTAAAACGGCTTCCTTTGTAAAGAAACAACGCACAGCGGAATTGGAAGCTGCTCTCCGCTCATTACGATCCCTGGAGGAACGACACAAACAATGTCCTTCCCCCGCAGCCTTGTCATCACTTTTGGAGGCGAGGAGTCGTTTACGCACCTTGCTCCTACATAAAACTGAAAACCACCTTAAGTCCCTTCATGCAAAATTTTATGGTATGGGTGACAGGGCCGGGGCGCTGCTAGCCAGGCGGGTGAGAAAGAAAGTGGCACGGTCCAGAATCTCTCATCTTACCGCCCCTTCAGGCCGTCGGATCCAACACCCCATTAAGATAGCTGAAGAATTCTGTCACTACTATAAATCACTGTATAACTTGAAGTCAGACCCCAATACACCACAACCCAACCCTGAAAATATTACAGCATTTCTTGATAAGATAACTCTACCTAAGCTGCCACAACAGCACCTGGCTCTTCTAGACACCCCCATAACCGTCACAGAAATAATGCAAATAATAAAAACTGCCAAAAAACATTCTGCCCCTGGTCCTGACGGTTATCCATTTTCCTACTACGCACAATTTGCCACCGTCCTTTCACCATTTTTACTCAGACTCTTTGAGTGCTGGAGGTCCAGGGGAGAGGTGGGTCGGGAGGGTTTAGAGGCGATTATCTCCACACTACCTAAGCCGGGGAAGTCCCCTGACACTCCCGGAAATTTCCGCCCAATAGCGCTACTAAATTGCGACACAAAAATTTATGCCAAAATATGGGCAAATAGGCTTATGGAAATACTACCAAACCTCATAGATCCCGACCAGGTCGGTTTTGTCCCGGGCAGGCAGTCTCGTGACGGAACCAGACGCTTAATCAATATCCTGGACGTTCTGGAGAGGTCAGGGGCCCCCGGTGTTCTCCTGTCGCTAGATGCCGAAAAGGCATTCGACAGGATTCACTGGGGGTACATTGGAGAGGTGCTTGACAAATTTGGCATAACGGGCCAGGTCAAGACGGCCATTATGGCCCTATACTCTCTTCCCTCTGCTTCCGTTCGAGCCTCGGGTTTTCTTTCCAGCAACTTTGACATCACCAATGGGACCCGACAGGGTTGCTCTTTATCCCCCCTGATATTTGCGCTTGCAATGGAACCCCTAGCTGCAGCTGTAAGGGCCAATCCAAATATTCACGGTATCAACATAGGGGGACGGGAACACAAAATTGGATTATATGCGGATGACGTGGTTTTCTCGTGCACGGACGTCTCGGACTCCCTGGGCGAAATTATGGCCCTGCTTAAAGAGTTTTCCGAGGTGTCCTTCTACAGGCTAAACATGTCCAAATCCATCCTGTTCCCTGTTAATATACCAGTCTGTGCCCAGGCCCAACTTCAACAACAATTTGCATTCTCATGGTCCCCTAATGGCTTTATTTATCTTGGGATTTATGTCTGCCACCTACATTCTATAGTTAAGCAAAACTTTGACAGATTATATAGACAAATCTCACAGGAGCTGGACAGGATCTCCCCGCTGGTCCTCTCCTGGATTGCCCGCATACACATCATTAAAATGACAATTTTACCCAAATTAATATACCTCTTCCGTTGTCTCCCCATCCTATTCCCACGTGCATGTATTTCCAGCTTTCAACGCTTAATCAATTCATTTATATGGAACAAAAAGCCCCCACGTATAGCCCACAAAGTGATGGTTCTCCCGAGTGCTGCGGGGGGTCTGGGAGTCCCGGATATACTGACATATTATAGAGCTACCCATCTGGAGTATGCGAAGATCTGGTGGTCCGGGACAGTGTCTCCGATACCTTGGCTACAGATTGAGGCATCTTATGCCCCTTCTGGATCTCTTCGCATCCTGTTAGAACTGGGACTACTCCGGCCCTCTCCCCTCGGCGGCCTTTTGAGATCCATGATTACCCTATTAAAAATATGGTCTTCCATGAGCCACCCTTATTTCACCTTTTTACTTAGGTACATCTCTCTTGATGCTTTAGAACATGCTATACCGGACCTATCCCTACTTAGGTGGAAAACTCTAAATATACGAACACTGTATGACCTTTATAATGAGTCGGGACTTCGTCCCTTCTCTGAACTACACAGCCTATTCACTCTCCCGAACAAGGTATTTTACCAATACCTACAGATTAGACATTTCCTAACTCAGTGTCGTGTCCCATCTTGGGACAGCCTCCACCCACCTGAACACTTACAAAGATACTTTAAACCCCAATGTTCAGCAACTCACGGAGTCTCTCTCATTTACAAGGCCCTACTGGTCTCACCGGATCAACATAAACTCCCATATATGAAGATCTGGGAGCGCAGGCTCGACTTCTCGGCCCCTCTGAACTCATGGCTCAGGGCCGCAGCCCACACTTCCAAATATTCATCCTGTATCTTACATCTAGAACAGGCAAAGAAAATCCAAATGAATTGGTACATGTCTCCTCTCAAGCTCGCACAAATTCAGCGATCCTCTGACTCATTATGCTGGAAGTGCGGCCTGGAGACCGGTTCTATGGAACATGTGTGGTGGCTCTGCCCCGGGGTTCGGAGGTTCTGGAGTATGGTTGAATCACTGATAGTGGAGGTGGTCGGGCTCCCACTCACTTTAGATGGTCCTACGGCACTACTTGGCCTGGGTCTGGAAAGTATTCCCAGACTAGTGCGCCCTATTGTAACCAATATAATAATAGCAGCCAGACTATGTCTAACCAAACACTGGAAACTGACCACGACTCCCTCTAGAGCGGAACTAGTATCTCGAATTGAACTCCACTTCCAACATGAATCTACCCTAGCCCATGACTTGGCCATAAAAACTAAAAGATTATGCTGGTGGGACCCTTGGTTGACCTCCACTGCTAAGCCTTAATCCTGTATAACCAGGACCACTTGGGAAATGCAAGGACTCTTTAGAGGACATCTCTGACTTATTTGTTACCTTTAATTTATTAACATTTCATCTGTCTACCATTAAATACTGTTTACTGCCTCATATGCCTATAATGTTATTGTACGCATGATGTCATACACCTTCATAGGAATTTTTATATAAAATTTCTCTCATCATAACAGATTGGACCTTACCCCCATTCCCCCCAACACCCTCCCCTTCCCACTGTTTTTTTTTTTTCTTTTTGTACGATTGTTCATTCTCATTTCTTATGCGGGGTATACCCCCTATGTTGTATATTTGTCAAATGTTTAATAAAAAACTAAGTGATTTAAAAAAAAAAAAAAATTATTTTCAAAATATTTAAATATAGCACCTTAGCGCACACCGCTCCTCTGATTGGTCGGCCGCAGCGACGCACGGTTTGAATGCCGTGCAGGGCACCACCGCTGACGCCGGTCATCTCTAGGCTGGCTCGCCGCGGACCTCTGTGCCCAGGTAGCCGCGGCTGGCTCGCGCGCGCTGTGGCCACCGTAGGCCGGACCCGTGTATCCCGGCTAGCGCGCCGCTGTCGCCGGGCTGTTAATTGGCGCGAAATTCATACTTTGAATTCACATGCCTATTTGCAT